>OY728160.1:1757697820-1758947820 GCA_963277665.1 Viscum album | reverse complement strand
CTTAATTTTCTTTCTTGGGCTTTAATTTTATTTTATGATAGAAAATTCAAGTTTCAATCACAAAACCTTAAAAAATAACTACATTTGAAACATAAAATAATTTCTTCACGCATTCATTGTGTGTCCCCTATTCTAAAGAATTTAAATTTTATAAAGTGATGATAAATATCATAATAAATTTAAATGAAAATTCAAGGATTTTTCTTTGTTTATAAAATGAGAAACATTTCTTTACAAGGAATCAAAATGTTCATGCTTTTGAAATTCTAAATTCAAAAATCATTGTAACCCTTTTCTGATTATATTAGAATTAGGTGGTAATTTATGATTCTTAAAGAGGTAAGTTTATCAATATCCTCAATCTATTTTAATATTTGGTCTCCCCCTCTTGTATTATGCTTTTATGATTACTCATATATAAATGTGTAAAGGTACATTTTGAGTGCCTTCAAGTAGATCGACCCCCGAATGTAGTCTTTCCCATTGTGAGTTCACCTCCTTATGAATGAATCATTTATTCCTCTCCTTATATATTAATAGAGAGATTCATATACTAGTTTTATTTCACATATCATGAAATTATAGTCTTTTGAACATCCCTCTCTTCTCTATTATTTTAACAACAACCTATCAAGGTAGAGGATTCATAAATAATCCTTTATTTTATGTGAAAATAATAGTTTATCATGTTGTTTTTAGTGGGTAAATAACAATGATAGACCTAAGATAAAAATAATGTGTATTTAATGAAAAAGGAAGGGAAGGATCAGTTTATAATGCAGACATGATATTCATATTATTGCTTCATGATATTTTCTAGATAGTGTGAATTTATTACGATATGTTTTATTCAATATACCTAACATGTTAATGTATTTAAATAGTTTAAGAAATCCAAATATGGTAATGTAAAAAGATAATAATGAATGAGTCATTCATTAATGTTTGTATTCTTTCTTGAATATGTTTAATATGATTAAGAATTTCTTTGTGCATTTGTATTTTATATTTTCACTCCCATTGGTAACTATTATTTTAGGTTTCTTGTTTTTTAAAAATTCTCATAATAAACATAATAATCATGTTTTTAAAATATATGTTTATTCGTATAATTATTATACTGAGAATATCAATGTATTTTTACATTTTTTTATTATCTTGTATTCTTAACTAAAGTAATATTAATTTTTATTTGATAAATTATTACCACTAAAATTATTTTGGATTTTATATATAATAAAAAAATTATATTTTATATAAAAAATTTTAATGGATAGGTGGAATGTTGTGTGTTGTGCTATATTTATATGATTTTGTGTTGGAAAATTAATGTGGTCGATAACATATAGTTTGGATGGCGTGGAAATTTGATAATGATAGTGTTGGGTGGATGGCTTGGATTGATCCCCTTAATTGATTTTAAATTCTTGATTCTTATTTATTAAATTTTTATACTTATTATTAATTCCCCTTTGGGAATATTTATATCTTCTTTGTTATAATAATGTTTTAAAGAGAAAATAATTTTAGAATGGTAACTGATTATTAAATTAATTGAATGAGCATGGTTCTTGAAATAATACTATTGGTAACGATATATAAAATGAAATTATGGATTGGTAAATTATTAAATAATAATGGATAAGAATATTGAATTAATGATATTTTTGAATTATATTATTAATGAATTAATACTGATATTATGATGACATATTATTTAAAACTGGTATTTGTTTATTGCTAATGAATAATGATTATTTAATCTTTTTTCTGTAGGCTTGTTAAATTACTAGTACATTGTGATGTAAGAGGGTTCATCTTTATGGGATGTTAGTATTTTTTTTCTAGGTTTAATTAGTTTCCCCTTGAATGGTTGTGTGTTTTATATATTATTATGATCTGTTATTTCTTATTCTCCACTGCCCGAGTTGATCAAGGAGGCTAAAAACCATATTCAGCCTTATGTTCTAGGTGTTTTTAAATATATAGGGTATCAAGAGTACATATGGCCAACTAATTACCCTACCTTTCTCTCTCTTCCAAACATAGATTTAATATTTTTAAATTTCTAAGATATGGTGGGTTATAGTTATAAGATGTGTACACATACTCGCTATAGCTATTGGTCAGGGGCCAGCTACACTATGACTTAAGAGGGAGGTGAATTAAGTTCTTGAAATTTTCATTTCTTAGAAAACAACCCTCTTTAAGATATGATAAACTTATAAAATCTTCTTAACACATGCACATAGTTGAAATAAAATAAAAAATAAAAGATAGCATAAATAGAGATTTATAGTAGTTCGTGGAATATAAATATCCTATACTTTTCCACCAATTATCAACTCAAAGAACATGGTTAATTACATAAGAATATTCCATTTTTATGGACTATTAGTCCTTTTCCTAGGTAATGAATGACTTATTTCAAGCAATATACACTTGGTAAAATACCAAGTTATTTTAATCAAAATTCATCAAGGATTTACAAACACCATCCTTCAATGTTACTTTACCAAGAACCTTTATAAAAAAAGAGATAATTAACAGAGAGTTTATAGATGAGGATCCCAGTTTTAAGATAGAACTAAAAGAAGAGAAGAAAAATCCAAAAGATTTTATGGGAATAAAAATCATCTCAAGGAGCGTCTTTGGAACACAAAAAATATAATATTGGTAGTGTAGCTGTAGTGTCAAATTGCCTTATTACTTTTTCTATAAAAATAGATCAGTACAAAGAGAGCTTCTTAAGAGAGTTGATTGATAATTGTGAAAGAAATTATGTTCTTTTTATAGTCTCTTAACACCACTTATTCACACAACACTTAAAAATGCATTCAAAACATCTACTTTAATCACACAGTATCAAATCCATAAAATATGGGGCTTAGAATTATATTCCTCAAGTCATTTTCTTAGAAATACCTCAGAAATAGTAATAAACATTAAATTATCCTTTTAATTATTCCCTTTCTTGGTAATTGAGAATTGTTATAATATTTTATCATAAAGAGGAAATGTAACATTTAAGGCATGCATGGTAGCATTTATTCCCCAAAAAGTACACCAACGATAATAAAAAGTAGGTTATAAAATGAAGTAGATGATTCAGGATCACCACATAGAAAAATTAAACTAATTTTAATTCACATAGCCAAATTTATCCACTTACTTGTTATTCACGTAGATGATTTATCCACATACCTGAATTTGCATAGGTTTTATTCGCATAGTTGATTAACTTCATGTATTTTTCTTACTCACATAGCCAAATTTGACATACCTGAATGTATTATGTAACCATTTGGAATAACAATTCTGATTTCACCATGTATCTAAATCATGTAGATGATTAGTTTACATATCCAAATTCCTCATATAGGCAATTTTCTATACTTACGTAAATTTTCCAAAAACATGCAGAACTTGTAGATTTTCACAAAATAAACTAAAATAATAATACAAATTGATGATCACACATAAAAAAATTTGTTACATATAAAGGTTATTTTAGATTATCAAAACCTAAATTACGTGGGGTATGTTAGAACAACATTATCAGCCCAACAATCTTACCCTTTTTTATGCTCTCAAAACCCATAATACATTAAACCCAAAGTTATAAAAGGATCTTATAGGGTTTTTTAGAAAAAACTAAATAATATAGATATATATTTTAAAAAATTATGCTTATGCTTTTCTTTTCCCCCTTAATAAGTCACTTCTCCCACTTTAAAGGACTTATCCCCCTTGGTTAAAATTATCCTAACAAAGATACTTATCCTATTTTTATTGAACTTTGGGAAGTTTATTCCCCCTAATGTGATTCAAAATTAAGGGAATGGAGATGAAAAAACATTTTATTATAAACTTATAGAAATGAAATTTCTAGTATAATTTTGAAATTGAATTTAGATTTATGGTATGAATGGAATATAGTAATCAAAATAAAGAGATTAAAAACAATAAATGATAACAATCACTAAGAAACACATATGAAATCAGTAAATATGTTTTCATTAATTGTATACATTTGTAAAAAAAATCAACTGAACACCCAAAAAAATACATATAAAAAATTTTATTCAAAGGGCATGGTATATGTATTTGGTTAAACAGAGAAGTTGGTATGGGTGGAGGTCTTTTGAATGATGTAGAGGTCTGAAATGTAGTAGAAGGTTCCATCACTTGAGTAAAAAAACTTCCTTATCTCTATAATATCATGTGTTTCAGATCCAGCTACTAATTTAACTTTTATATCTTGATTGGGGGTTCTATGAACTCATTCATGATTTCCTAAAGATATATAGAACTCAAATGAACTGTAATAAATAAATGAAATATTCTTTTAAGGTTTTGAAGAGGTAGATTCTTAACTTGACCATTCAATAACATGAGCAGCATCAACCTTATATATCCCTTTTTGATGGATAATAGTTGTTTAAAAAGAACTATCTATTATCATCTTGGTACCACTAAAGGTATCTAGATTATATAGTCCAATAGGCCTTCTTACTTAGAGAAGAAACAATGCATCTTCACACTTAGATGTCTACCTATGAATCCAGGAAACTATTCCTAAACCATTATTTAGCATTAATTTGAAATAATAAAGATGTAAAATGTAAAATCTTTGAGGATCAATAAAAATAAAGAATATTAAGAATTAGATGAAGTAGTCGGATGGTCTAAATACAGCTTCTTCGGAACTCGTTCGACAGATTCTTACACATTGATCACTCTTCCATTAAAAGATTTTATCTTATTTTACATTTTGTTTAGATATTCTAATAAATATTAAGATACCTCCTAAACAACAATGGAAGGAGGATGAGACACATTATCACTATCATTAACTATAGAAAAAGGCTTAGGTGAAACTGGAACCATTACAATAGGGGAAGTTGGTTTCACAGAAATTAATATCATAAGAGGATTGTAAATAACAATCTATATTCTTTTAGGTTCAACTGGAACTACAGAAGTTCCCTCAAAATCTGAGAAACTAGAATATTCTTCAGATTACATGCCCTCAACTTCCTCATAGATCCTAACCTGTAAATATACTATTCTATAATGATTTATGGTTACTAGAATAAGTGACTTAGAACCCATGATTTTCACATCTTGTTAAACATCAAAAATTTATTTTCATTAAAAAATCATAACCTTGAAACATAAATATTTTATTTAGAAATGTCTCAATTAATCTAATCCCTGAAATATCAACAGATTTCCTAGGAAAACCCCTATGCAACAAATTGTACAACTTTCTTTTCATGGAAGAACTAGTGCTTTGATCATACCTTTTCATGGACTTTACCATTGCCTAATGTCAGTATAAGGTCAAGAGGGAATCAAGTGACAATGAAGAGAGATGTAGGAGGTTAAATTATAATAGTTCAACTTCTAAGAGAAAAGAGTTTATGTGAAAATGAAAAGGGTTGAGGGTCAACTGTGATTTTAGGTTATATACCCAATTTAGTACAAAGCCAAATTGTAAATTTGGGTTGATTCTGACTTAAAATAGAAACAAATTAATAAAATAAATAGAAGATGAAACAAATATACTAAACTTAATTTATAAAAATATTCCTGATTAATTTAAATAAAATAGCAGTAAACATTGAAAATTAACTAAAACCAAATAAATTCATTTAATGTTTATAACTCATTAAAAATATTATTAAAATAATATAGTAATTAAAATTTAAATAAATAAGATAAATTAAAAATCATTTAAATAAAAATAATCCCAATTCCCATTTAATAAAATCCAAAAAATCACATGGAAGAGTCTTAATAAAAAAAATATACTAACTATTTATTAGTAGAGATAAACTCAAGAGTAATATCACATTTTTTAGCATGATCTATCATGAAATGATGCATTAAATTTATATGATTCATTTTAAAATGATTTATCAAATTCATTGAAATGTTGATATAACTAGTGTTATCAAATTCTATTAACACTTGATTATAATCAAATCCAAAATCCATTAAGTTTTGTTTCATCCAAAACAATTGTTTATAAAAACTACCAGTAGCTATATATTTTCGTTTAACAGTATGTGGAGAAATAGAGTATTGTTTCTTACTAGACTATGATACTAACGATTTGCCTAGAAAATGGAATTATCCAAAAGTAATCAAACCATCAATTCCACATCCACCAAATTCATCATCTAAATATGTATTAAAATTAAAATTAGAAGTTTTCCTAAAAATTATTGAAATTGAAAATGTTCCTTTTAAGTAACTTAATTTTTTTCCAAATTTTAAATGTGGTTCCTTATGATTTTCTCAAGATCTAACACATAATAAATAATGAAAATATAATTCTTGGTTTACTAAAAAACAAATACAATAAACTCCCAATTATTCCTCTGTATAGATAGTTTTCAACTAGTTTCCGAGATTTATCCCATTCAAACTTTTCTTTAGAACTCGTAGTATTTCTATTTAGTTTAACACTTTTAAGTCAAGGCATTTTAAGTAAGACTATTATATAGTTATTTAATTTAGAACATTCTAAAATTATTTTGGATAGATATGAAAGCCTTGAAAATAATTTAACTCACCCATCATTCTCATTAAAAAAGCATGAGTTTTGAAAATTCATTAACTAAATTTTTCTTTACAGAATCAAAAAACACATCGGAAACATATATATAAACTATAAACATATCTAAAGATGAATTTTTATTGAACATTGTAGGATATACCACTCCCATTGAAATTACATTTGATAAAACATAAGAACATAAACTTTCATAACCTGATATTTGATCTTTTTAAGGCCATAAACACTGATATCTTTAAAAATTGAATTTGGAAAATGAGGATTTTTAAAAACAAAGAGGATTTTCAATATAAAATTACTCCTCGAGAAAACCATTTAAAAAGTATATTTTACAACCATATTATAAATTTTAAAATTCATATGTGATGCATAGGCTGAAAAAATCTAAATGTATTCTAATATAGATATTTGTGAAAGGGTCTCTTCATAATCTATACTTCTTGTTATTTATATCCTTAAATTACTAGTGTATCCTTATTTGTAGTGATCACTCCATGATCATCCTATTTATTCCAGAAACCCCATTTATTCCTATAACATAATAGTCATAGGGTCTATCAACTAGTTCTTATACCTTATTTATCTTTAACTAGTTTAATTATTATCACATTACTAAAACTCATCTCTCATAAACTAAGGATTATTATATGGCCTTAGGTTCTAGTTGATATAAAAAAGAATAAATTTTTTCAAGGTTGACTACACTCTTTATAGTCATAATCCCTTCACCTAGAATTCCTATAAACGTTTTAAGGTATTTTTCTTAAGGGTTCTTGGATATGTAGGCATCACACTTTATACTTCACTAGTATCCATTCTATCATGATTTGGTTTAGGAAAATCATGTTCCAAATCATTATCTATTTTATTATCAAAGAGAGTTTTTGGTATCATGTTTTCAAAATAATCTATAAGTAGGGGTCACATGCCATTTCACTTGACCCCGAGTCCTACCCTTATAAACAACTCGTGTCATCAAGCCATGTCCATGTTGTACTACACGATCTATAGGATACCCATGTAGTCTACCCATGTGCTAATACATATCTCCAGCCTACGTGCATGTTCTCGTGTACTAGTAAACAACTTATCCTATGTACCCATACACAGCTTATCTCATGTACCTAGTTGAGGTCATATCAGCGCAGTGGAGTACACAACATGTTGGCTACCCATGTGGTCCAGCCAATTTTTGTGTACTTTCCAAGGTACACACTATGTAACTGGGGAGAGACGAAATGTTGTGTGATGGGGTTCACACGTCGTGTGATATTTAACTTTCTCTCAAAACCCTTCCAGCCATTCAGGGGGGCCCATGTGGCATGTATATCGGGTTTACACACCGTCTAGCGCAAGATTTTTTAGAATCTCATATCTACTTTACATCCATTCCAACACCTCTAACCTATGATCCAATGAACATTTCACTATAATATTTAAGATCCAAACTCATACGAACATCACTGTCAACAAACAAAAGGATTTTCCATCAAATATTCTAGGAAGAAAAATTAAATATTCATTCTTTTTTGTGTCCTGAAGAACACCAGATAACATGAAATCAGGAATACACTGTCATCTGAATCATTACATCTCTATATTTACACCTCTGATGTGTCATGATGATCCCAAATCTATAATATCATATCATTGTGCTCTTAAATGGGTGTGCAAAGATCGATCGATTGGGATAATTTGAGCAGCATGCCAAACAAATAACACCTACAGTGAATGATGAATGGGGGGAAACACAATATTATTTTAGAGGAATAAACCTCATTCGATGATTTTGTCAATCTTGATCTATCTCTAATAGAATGAAAATTTAAATAATAAAATCACAAATATAAATCTCTAGCCTAAACTTGAAAAATAATCCCATCCAACAAGAAAATCAAACAATAGATCAATATTTTCATTGATTGATTCATGTTTTTCATATAATTCAATAATGGGGAAATAAAAAAATCAAAACACATGACCTACCTCAATTTTTATTGGTCTTAAATGAATAATTATGTAATGTTGTTTTCATTTCAAGATCTTTCAAATCTAAGGGTTTTCGATCATCGATCCATGATCTCATCATCGATTGCCTGAGATAATTCTCCAACAGTATCTCCAAATGTTATTCAACATTTCTAGGGTTATGTGTCTAACCTTAGGATTCCTCCACAATAGTCTATTTAAATACTATTAATTTTTACGTCCACAAAATTTGAATAAAATAATTTTATTCAATAATTTTAATCATTTTCACACCCACAATGAATTTTCTACAAACAACCCACACTAACTATTGTTAAGTCATGCCTAGGGTAAAACTGACATTATGAACTCAATAGTGCCTTCAGATTTATAATAGGGGACCCATTTAGAATTTATTTCACTTTTTTAGTAAAACTACATGCATGTTCTATTTAATATATTTAATATATTTCAATCATTTATTCTGAGCACACCAGGCCTCGAAATCGCAAGCTGTCTAAATTCATGGTCTTGAAAATAATCGATAAAATATCTAAAAATAATACATGTAAAATTCAAGACATTTCATTCTCCCCACCTTAGGGAATTACATTCTTGAAAATCCAAAACAAGGGCCACTAAAAAATATGTGGATACTGAGCAAAAATCTTAGTCTCCCGCTACCATGTGCTCTCCTTGATATTTTGCACTACCCCTGAACACGTACTAAAGGAATCAATTTCCCATGGAGGATCATCTCCTATCGATGTTCAATCTCCACTGGGTACTCTACAAAGGTCTCTCAATCCTTTTTGTCCATCTCTACCATGTTGATAACGTGTGTTGGGTCATGCACGTGTCTCCTTAACTGCGATATGTGGAAGACATCATGTGCCTGATCTAACTACATAGGTAGAGCTAAGATTTAATCCATCATACCATCTTTACATAGTATTTTTATATGTCCAATGAACCTTAGAGATATCTTCCCCCCATCCAAATCTCTATAATCCATGTCGAGGTGAAACCAAAAGGAAGACATGGTTTCCATCCTTGAACTCAAAAGGCTACTATTTCTTGTTAGTATAAGACTTATGATGATTCTTTTTAGTCTTTATCTACTCCTGGATGATCTGCACTTTCTCAATTGTATCTTAGACCAACTCTGGGCCCATGGGTGATCACTCTTCTAGTTCATTCCATCATTGTGGTGACCTACATGGTCGCCTGTACAAATCCTCGAATGGTTCCATACTAATTGTGTAATGGTATCTATTTTTGTACGTAAACTCTACTTGTGGTAGGTGATCCTACCAACTATAGCCAAAGTCCAACATTAAATCTCACAAAATATCCTCCAAAAACTAAATGTTTGACTCAGTTAGGTCATCATTTTGGGGGTGAAATGTTGTTATCATGTGTAACTGAGTGTCAAACACCTACTGTAATCCCTTCCACAATTGAAATGTAAAGAAATCATCACATTTAGAAATGATCTTCAATGGAATTCCATGGATCCAGAATATCTTATGCACATAGAGGTGTCCCAATCTCTCTACTAAATTATGTTCTCATACAGCTAAGAAGTTGGCCGAATTGCAGAGTTAGTTTATGATCACCTAGACGATATCGAGTCCCCTAGATTTGAATAGAAATACTATCACAAAATACACTAATTTCCCATCCCACATCCATTCTAAAACCTTAAGGGGTTGATCCAAACCTATTGGAACTTGGTACTCGGTCTTCACTTGCTGACAAGTAAGGCATCAAGAGACAAACTCAGTAACTCCTTTCATCATCCTTGGAAACAAAAATTGACATCAAAGGTCCTAGAACTTATTTTCTAATAATGGTTGTACCTCAAAAGGATATATATGAAAGTCTCTCAGAACCTCCTCTCATAAAATCCCAAGTATGTATGGCCTCTTCTGAAAATAATGGCATTCTCCCCACCTTTAGAAAATCCATCAAGAGTTTGTCCAGTGAATATCAGAGTATGTAGGGTCTCATAGTTAGTATCACCAAGTTGTTCCACCCAAAATCGCTATAAGAGTAGAGGGGTAATAACCATTTACTTGAGGTAAGCTACTCTATATCTATCCACAAAGTATAACTTTAATGAGGCTAACTACTCTAATTCCTCGTTCATCAACTACAAACATGATCTATTGCTGATATAATATACTACCACATTCCCATTCCTAAGACTATAGACAAATTTTAAGTCATAATTTGGGAGGAACTCTATCCGTCACCTCTGTCTCAAGTTCAGATCCTTCTAAGATAATATATAATTTAGAGTCTTGTAAACAAAATAGATGATAAAATTCATTCCCATCAGGTAGGGTCACCACATATTTAGTTCTAACACTACTAATACAAACTCAAGATTGTTGGTTGCATAGTTCTAATCATGTAGACTAAACTAATGTAAACCATAGGTAATCAAAGATTTCCTCTACATCAGAACACAACCAATCCTAGTTCCTAAGGAATCACAAAACACTACGTACTCAAAAACCTCCTTAGTAAATCTCAATATGGTAGTGATTTTCAAACTCTACATCAACTACTAAAAATGCTATTGGGACTTCTTTTTCTATATGAAAGGTTTCCACTTTTAGTGAAAGCTATCATGGGTGCTGATATCCTAGAAAAATTATATATGAATATCTATTAATATCCTACCAACCCAAGTAATATCTATACCTCTATCACGCTCTTGGGTGGCTCCCAAGTTGACACTTCCTTGACCATTGTTGGATCCACTGCCACTCTATCTGCTAAGATATTATGTCCCATAATGTGGACTACCTATATCCAGAATTGTAACATCAAGATATTTCTTTAAATATGGTTCTCTTAGAGTATGTTTAGAACTATCCTTAAGTGTCTTGTGTGCTTATCCTTATACGCTGAGTACATAAGGATATAATTGATGAATACTACCATAATCTAATCTATAAAAGGCTGGAAGATATGGTTCAAGAGTCCCATGAACACTTCTTGAAAGTTTGTCAAGAAAAATGGCATCAACAATTACTCAAAGTGACCATAGAGACACCTAAATGACATCTTGGGTATATCCTCATCCGGTATTCGTAGCTAGTGGTAGCCTAATATGAGGTCAACCATTGAGAACCATCGTGTCCCTATCAACTGATCGAATAAATCATCGATCCTTGATAGTGGATACTTTTTTTTCATGGTCACTCGGTTCATGCACTGGTAGTCCACACACAACCTCAATCTCCCATGTACCATCTTGAAAACAAAACTAGGGATGACCAGGGTGAAACACTGGCTCAAAAAAATTCATTCCTTTGTAATTCCTCCAACTACACCCTCTGCTTTCGAAGCTCTATGGGAGCCATCCGATATGATGGTACAAATATCAGTGTCATCCAAGGGTGTAGATCAATTCATAATTCTATCTCTTAGTGGGGAGGTAAAACTATAACATGTTCAAGGAAGACGTCAATGTACTCCACCACCACTATAGGAAACTGCGAACTCAGAGCACCCACTTCACCAAGTGTTATACTTTACAACAAATGAGAAATCTGTTATACCATCCTGTGAATGAGTATATCCTATACTACCTAGGTTTTCTTTTCACTGAAAAAGGAGATACTAGTTCCATCACTACGGACACACCGCACCCCTCGCCAAAAATAGTCAATTTGGGCATGAACTGTAGATAACCAATCCATACCAGGAATGATGTCATAAGTCCTCAACACTACCACCAAGTGATTCCAACATAAACTCTCACCTCCAAGAGTTAGTTCACATTGTCAGCACAAGTGTGTGATCACTGATTCTTCTCTATTAGGAGTCTCTGGGCGTAAGGTTTGAGCCAAAGGTTAAACCGGAATCTCTAAGTCTTTTACAAGGTATGCAGAAAGAGAGAGATGACTTGAACTTCTGTCTATCAGTGTTTCAACTAAGTATAAAAAGGCATATATCATACCTCGAATCATTCCTGGAGCCTCTGGGTAAAAACCTTCAACCACCCGCAGTTGTCCACACCCTTGTCCTTCAGCTCAATGAGCTAGGCATGGAACACCTGGGGGTGATGGTGGTAAAAATTCAAAATGAGACCACCCCTTACTACTCTCCCAGATCCTCATCCATTTTTTCCACCCTAAAAACCTATCTACACTAACTGATGCCTATACCTCAGTGGCCCATCCATTGTCTCTTTGTTACCTATGTGGAGGGTCAGACAATCTCATGAGATATGTATCCTACCATCACACAAGTAGAACCACCTCTCTCGAGGCTTCCTGGACACACCCAATGAACCCTACACTATAGAGCCTTTGTCTTAGGACCTCAATTTAAAAATTATGTCACTACCATGTCCCTAATACTGACATCGGCACCCTAATACTATGGTTTGTGATCCTTCTTTCCCACTGCTGACCAACATCGGCTATATTTTCTCAACTGAGAAACTCTCAACCACCAAAGCTCACTCTAACACTTCATCATAGGTAGGAATTCACAGAGGTATATAACTTGATCTAATGTACATATTAAGAACTCTCATGATGGTATGATCCCTGAAGAACTGATCTCAAACCATATCCATCGAGTACCTGGAGAGGTTGGTAAACCTCGATGAATACTCAGCTACTATCATGCTTCCCCACTGAAGTTGAAAAATCTCCTGGATATGTACAACACTCAGTGTAGATGGTGATAACTCTTATACGAAAAGGATATAAAACTTATATATGAAATATTTGCCTCATCATAAGACTAGGTAGCCAAACCCCACCATCCTCATACTGAGCCATAAAGAAGACTTGCCACTAGGAACACCATCTGATCTACTAGTGTCCTGACTAGATGGAAATATTGGGTCACCGCCTCAAGGCAGTCCTCATACACCTATGGTTTGGTCTCACCTCATAACCTAAGGGGTCCCTGTTGGTGAATCTCAAGAAGTGTGCTCATCTTGTACACCTCATCCACTGGTACTGCGGGTACCATGTGCTTCTTGTCAAGTGGTGGTATGGCTAGTGCACCACCTGGAGGTAACATCTTAGTAACTGGTCCCTATGTTGATGCCTCATCACTGATGGGATCATCCTTATGAACATAATGTTGAATACTAGCTTGAATACATTGTGGTTCCATCTTGAAATAAACAATATGTACCATGATCAATGAGTATATTGGGAGAGTTGACTCAAAAAGGACATAAAAACCAAAACCCATTCCTATATGATGCATGTACCATTATTTTCCTTATAACTAGTTTTTTAATGAACCGAGTCAAAAAGAAGGTGATTAGAGTCTTGGTGTATGGATATATCAGACACTACATCAATACTAAAGTCTCTCGCCTGAAGTCCAAACTTAAAACAATTAACATTGTTTCCCCAAATCAATATCATATACTCTCGATCCTCAATTAAAACGGACATATTTGATACCAATCTATCACAAAATGTCCCAGAGGGACCCATTCCATGACCCCCAATACTTCCTCTAATAGGATAGGGGATGAAGACTAGAACTGAGTTGGAATTTCACTAACATGGGAGACCTTAGCCTAAGTACCCACACACACACACACATCTCCAAGCCTCTACAATGTTGAAATGTAAAAAACTAAACAACCATTAATGCATACATCTAAATCCCATAACCAAAGTACAACATGAATTAATGGAATGTAAATAGGGTGAAATACATTACCACCACAAAAAGTCTTAAAACACAAGTCTAACCTAAAAGTATGTACTAGGATAGCTATCAGAAAGCCACAAGAACACTCCATGGTTTTCCCGGTCTCACTAAGAACTGTCTTGTCCTGGTCTTCTAAGAACACACTCAAAATTTCGATCATATGCACAAGGTAATACACGTATGGTAAAATCCCATGAAGGTGTGAGTATAAAAATACTCAGTAGGACACCCCTAAACCACAAATAATACAAAAAAAGAAATAAATTTTACTCAACACAGTTATATGTCTATAATACATATAACAATAATATCCAAATATACTCAAAAAAGACACACAATCTAAAGGTAATTCAAAACCACAATATATCATCCCTTGGTTTCCAAATTGAATATTGTGCAAATCACTCATTCAGGATAACAAACTCATGAGTCTGATATCACTAATGACGTCCATCTGAGAGGTAGTACTTGTTGGGTCTCTTCATGAGAAAGAACAAGCTGATAGTCCAGAGAGAAATATGATACACAAATGGGGATCACTACCAAAAAATAGGGTCATACTGAAAAATCAATCTATATTAACATGATAATTCGAGGATTGGCACTAGTCTAGTGTTGGACACATCGATACTAAGAACTCTTCCTAGAGAATGAAGATGAATAGAAGATCTCACTCTAAGCCTCTTGGAGGGATTCCGAATACTCTTTTCAGGAAGTCTTGATGGAGGTATCATATTCTTAAGAGTATAAAATTATCCCATACTAACCCTTATAAAAAGTATAAATGGAATGAACCCTAATAAATCTTTTCCAAGATATAGAGTACAAGAAAGCCAATTCATATAAAAAAGAGTACACATAATGTAGTAGGGGTCACTTGTCGGGTCCCTTGACCTCATGTCATGCCCGTGTACAATGCTTTTGTCATAAATTCGTGTCTGAAAAGTACTAAATGGTGTGTAGGTTTCCCATGTAGTCTACTCATGTGCGAGTACATAGATCCAACCTATATACATGTGCCTTTGTAACAGGACTTAACATAGCCTATATACCTAGTCCAGGTCGTGTCCGTGTTGTGGAGTAAATGTCGTGTAGGCTGCATGTGTAGTCCACCCCATGTTTATGTACTTCCCAAGGTATACGCCATGTCTCCTAGGGGATACCACGGTTTGTGTGATAGGGGTCACATATTGTGTGATACTTAACTTTCTCTGAAAACCCTAGCGGCCATTTAGGGGTTCCGCACACGTCGTGTAAATCCAGTTTACATGCTGTGCAGCACCAGATTTTTCAGAATCTCATATCTGGTTCTCGTTCATTCTATCAACTTTGAAATCTTATTTGGTGATCATTTCACTGTAATATTTAATATCACAACTTTTTCAAACATTTCTATAAAAAACAACAGGTTCCTCCATTAGATATACTATTAAAACGGATCAAATCATTGTTCGTCATTGTGCACCAAAGAACATTGAAGAATGTGAAATTAGGAATCCGCCATCTTCTAAATTGATCTATATCCATATTACACCTCCTTCATAGTGTACCAATCCCAGATCTATGATATCATATTTTTATGCCAAGAAATAGGTGTGAAACGATCGATTTATTGGGGTAAGTCGGGTCATGGTCCAAACAAAGAATGCCCACGAGGAACAAAAAATAGGGGGAGAAAAGCAATAGAAAAAATTTTAGGAACAAACCTTGATTTATGTTCATGTTGATCTTGATCCTTCACTATTATAACAAAAAAAGAATAATCAAATCATAAAGATAAATCTCTTTCCAAAACACTACAAATAATCCCATCCTGCAAGATGATTGAACCACATATCAATATGTTCATTGATTGATTAGTGTTTTTCATAGAATTCAAGAATGGGGAAATAAAAAAATAAAAAAAATACCCTACCTTGATTTATATTGTTCACTGATGAAGAATTATGTGTCTTCTTTCTCATGGGAAAGATCTTTCGAATCTGTGGTGCATCGATCATCAATCCATGATCTCGTCATCGATCTCTGGAGATCATTCTCCAATGGTCTCTCCATGGGCTCTCAAACATTTCCCAGGATATGAAAATAACCATTGGATTTCTCCCCAATAGTCTATTTAAAGACTCTAAATCACTATGTCAACACAATTGGAATAAAATAATTTTATTAAATAATTATATTCATTACAATGCTCATGATGACTTTTCAACAAATGACATGCACTGACTAATGTTAAGGCATGCCTTGGGTAAAACCCACATTCTTAAACTCAATGGTGCCCTTAGATGTATGATTTGGACACATATTTAGAATTTATTCCTTCTTTTTTAGGAAAATTTCATGTGTGTGCTATTTAATATATTTAATATATTTCAAACATTTATTCTGGTCACACCATGCCCTGGAATCGCACACCATCTCAGCACATAGTCTTGAAAATAATCCATATAATATCCAAAAATAATACACATAAAATCTGAGATATTAGACATATTCTCCAAACATAAGGAATTAAACAACACTGGGTGTTGTAGGATGTAATTTATTCCCCTCAATCACACTATTTATTTTTTTAGGGAAACTAGCTACCTTGTACCTTATTTTTTCACACTTAAAACACCTTTGAGTTACTTTATGTCATTTTAAATGGTTACACTTTCCACACTTTTGAAACGTAGGAAATTGAATCTTCTTTCCTTTATCACCTTTAACAGATGAACTTTCTTTAGAAACCATCCTCCTCTTATTTTATTTCCATGGATGTTCAACTATGTGTTAGTTTATAATTATAATTTTCTGATATCTAGTTTAGCATAATCAAAATATGCCTTACTTGAGATCTCATCATGTTAGGCATCTAATTTGGGAAGTTATCTCTTTTCCCATCAGATTTTTTGTTAATTGGGTTCTCCCTATTTACAACCACTGACTAAAAATAGGGAAAATTATGTTTGAGTAGTTCTCAACTATTAAACACATAAACGGGAATCCAATAACATTAATCAGATAACTTATAAATGATATGTTTCCCTTAATGTAAGAATTTATATGCTTCAATCTATGTTATGCATTATCTATTTACTAACATAGACCCATATGGGAATTATTCTTCCCATAATAGTTTTTTTTAATGAGCTTGTGAATTACCAAAGCATATCCCCCAGGAGTGTCAAACTAATAGTTCAACACGGAATATTTTCATACAACAGTTCCTGATCGAGTTTATCTCAATACGGTGTTTCTGGATTTTACCCCTAGCTACATATGTGCCAGAGCCACATCTACTTGTAGTATCCCAACTCTGATGTATTTTCATGGAAACCACTTACTCTGTAATTTACCAAAATTTACGGATGTCTTATTATGTTTATTCTTATCCATACGGATTTATCTAGAGGATTCTAATCCTAATACCAAAAAAACTAAAATTTCCTTTCATACCAACTATGAAAAACCATCTCTTTAATACAATTTATTTCAAGATTTTTTATATAATATTACACATAATACAACTCAAAATATTGAAAATCCTAGTGTCTTTAGGAATTTGGTACATTAAATTACAACTTTAAAAAGGTGTACATCACCATTAATGAAAACTTCCTTAACATTGTCATTATATTTTATCATACTTAAAACTGCATGGGATATCCTATGGACATACATAAGAATGTGGTGATCTATAAATTCAACTAAGGAAATAAACATGGAATAACATGAAGAAATTATTCACTTCAAAATATTTAACATTTTTAAACAAGGAACTATTTATTGATAAAAGTGTATTTTCTATTGGTAAAACGTTTTACCAACACATATGTCCCTATCACTAAACTATCTAGAAAATCTCTGTCTCTAAATGTCTTTGCGACAAATAAAATAGTTTTGGTACAATTATCATAATACCAACAAATAATATATATGTTGGTTAAATAGTTTAGAAACATATTCTTATGAAAAACATTTCTGTTGGTAATAATATTACAAATATATAATATCTATTTACAAAAATACATTTGAATAAAAAATATAAATTTTTATATTTATTAATATATCATATATAATTCATCTACTTTAATTATTAAACTAAAGACGATTCACACAAATGTTAAAACATAGAAAAAAATAATTAAATCAAAAATGAAATTTAATACAAAAATGTTAGATTCAAAAATGTCGGATCCCCCCACACCCCCCAACAGGATCACCTAGTAGGATACATCACACCCCCCCCCCCAAGTACCCACATCCCATCCATGCCCCACTGACCCAATCCAGCACCAGTGACCTATTCGTGTCTCAGGAACAATGAGCCTCCAATTTGACAATAAAAGAGCATACCCACAAGTTGCTGCTTTGAAACACCATTCAGCTCCATGATCTACATCACACACAAAAAAATATAATAACTTGAAATTAGTCTCAAATATCAAAATATAAAGTCAAATATCAAAAGAAAAATAAATGAAATTATAAAAAATGATCAGTTTAGAAATAAACTGGAGAGGTTAATGCTTTAAAAAATATCACACTTTCCTATAAAAGTTATGTATGTTGATGACCTGTCTATACATTGTGTGATATTGCCTTCTGACTAATGAAAGATACACAAGGGAAGAGATACAGTGATTATCTCTGGATTGATGTTGTCTCCAAATGTGATCTACAACAAGAATTAACTTTTGATTGTATCTTTGAAGATGGATTTGGTTAGAATATTGAATTAAAATGATATTTGAAATTGGGGAAAGCTAGATCCCTGCATGTATCAGCTACCAATGGTGTATTCCTTATTGATATAAAGTTTAGAAGGCACAAACTTCTGCTATCTCATATGGAAAATGTCCAACATTAAAAGGAAAGGGGTGAACAATTGGTTCAAATGGAAATGGGTCCCATTGTTTTCTATTTAACAATGGATCCTTCAGGAATCCTGTTTGAATTTTTCTCATGGAACCTGTGCTATGAATGTGGCTGGATTGAGATTTGATTGAATCTATTCATGATAGAAATTTCATACTTAAAAATGGAAATTCGTCCACATAGAAAAATAATAATGAGTTAATGCAACAAAACCCTATCATAAAACCAACCGAATGAATGAATAATACACTTGTAACTTATACATCATGTATTTGGACATGCACATCCTTGAAACCACCTGAAAACTAAACAAATATATCCAAAGAAATAAAAATTCCATTAAAATAAATTAATTGAATATACATAAAAAAAATAAAAACCAACCATCAATGAAAATGAATCCCTAGAACTGTCAATATGAATCCCAAAAGTCATTAGTTATTTACTCTTGAAAAATTAAAACTGAACATGAAACAAAAATTAATACCAAACAACCATTAATAATTCAAACTGTTCTATAAATTTATTTATCATAAACCATAAAAAAATAATCATTTTTTATTTACAATCAAAACAATAAATATGAAGCCCAAAAGTAATGAATATGCAAACAAAACCATAAATCCATAGTATCTCAAAAATGGGAATCAAACTATAAATATACATCCAAAAATGTAAGAGATATAATCTGAAATACATATATTTGAATATATTCATTGAACATGGCATAAGGGATGTGAAAAAAATGATCTAAAATACATATATCCAGATTTTTTCACTGACCATGGAATAGGAATGTGAAGACATGATGTAATCATCTCAAATGATAAAATATTTCAAATAATCATCAAATAATGGCCATGTTGAACAAAAAATGTTTTAATGGCTTGGATTAAACTTTTTTTTCACATTCATATACATTAACCAACAACTCTAAGTTTTCCATCATCCTGGAATTAAAACATTGATTTTATTACATCATTTAGACCCTAAGCACTCAACACAAATAATGATTTATTGTGTTCCTTGTTTTTCATTATCTTTTAATGACCATGACTATATCTACATTAACAAAATGTAATGATTAAAAATATTTCATTACATTAAAAGATCATTACCAACATGACATGACTTCTCACAGAATATGTAGTCAAAGAAATATATGTTCTATGTCATAACACATACATTTATGTGTTTTTTGTCAATTGAAATAATTATAGTGTTATGAAAATAGAATTAAAACAATTAAGTTTTTATGTACTTTATGGAAGTACAAAATTCATTGTACTTAGATAGAAACAGGAATATGTTAGTGGCATTAACAATATAAAACATCCAAAAATAATGAAATATATGCTATAAATAATAAATAAATGGATGATTTTATGACTTGTATTTAAAAAAATTGTACATGATAATATAACATTAAATTTTCTTCCAAATCAAACATAATGAGTTCCTCATGTGGATCATCTATAGTGGAAAACACTGGGGATTGTATTTGAAAAACACCTTCACAAAAAATTGAAAGATCTTTTGAAAGGAAATGAACATTTTAAACCTATAAATTCCTATTTTTTGTGCGAAGCTGGAAGAATAAATTTATTTCATTCTTAGAAACTAAAAAAGGAAAACAATAAAAGAAAGGTAACCAAAAAAAGTACAAATGACTATTTCAAACTTAATGAAAAGTTCCAAATACCGAAATAATGAATTATACTAATAAATTCATTATCAGCACATAAAATAAATATGAATATAAATTCAAATTCATGGGCATGAAAGTGTTGATAATAGTAATAATGAAATCATATTAGATATTACATGGAACATATGAAAAACCAGGGTCTTAGAATCCATACCTAATAAATCCCCGCACCCATCCACTACCATATTTACAATAATAACACTCTATGATTTCCATTATTTAACCCAAAATAGAGTTGATCTAATGTAGTTAGGACTTGATAGGTTAAATTCAACATCTCTTTACATTAAACAAAGATTATGTGTAAGGATTTAAAAACAATTTTTAAGACTTTATCTTTTTGAAGTGTTCCAATTTCAAAGATAATAGTTAAAATTGATTCTGGAAAAATAAAAACAATGAAGAGTGTATGATTCAATGAGTATGGCATGTGTAAAAAATATGATGCTACAAGGACTCAAATGGAATACCTATGATTTGTTACATTAGAATTTATTTATAGTAAATAGTGAATATTATAGTCAAATGGAAGGGTTGTGAGTTACCCACTTAAGCTTATAGTTCAACTTGGGTTGTTGTTGTAAACATATTTAACATTAATGTCCAAAAATCATAATAAAACCCACATAATATGGACACATACCTTCACATACTATTTTATAACACCTTATAACTAGTTTAGTCACTTAAACAGAACTACATAAAAAACATAAAATGAATTTTCAAACTACATATTAAAAATAAGAAATAATTAGCAAAACATAGAAATATCTTATGCCTCTAGGAGGTATGATCAATTTTGAAATTAAATAAAAACATGAGAAACCTCAATTTGTCATATCAAAGGCCCTGAAACAAAAAAAACAAAGATAATAATAATAATCATTCAAAAATCATAAAAACGATAAAATAATATAATTTTAATAAGTCATGTGAAACAAAAACTAAAACAAAATAATGCACTACAAGATAGTATTTTTTCTCAGATATAATTTTCAATCCAAATTTATAAAAATTTAAGACAAAGGTAATTCATGGTATTTGTTGACTTGTATGTGAGATTAATAAGTATCCTTGAATCAAATAAAATTAAAAATAAACTGAAATAATGTGTATTTTACATCATTGAACAAATCTATAAAAAAACTCCAATAAAAAAAATATATGAGGTGGAGAAAAAATAATCATTTTGAAAAAAAATTAGCAAATATTGGATGCTTTGTGGAGGGAGTAAAAAAATAAGTATAAAAAAAATTCCTAAATGGATTCCCCCTGATTCGTAGCCTTTCTGGGTTTTGAAATGGAATAAGGAGACCAGGTAACCACACACAAACCATTTTAGTAATGGAGTCTTTCTTCATGGGAAATGTGAATGGCTACGTAAATACATGGAAATAGAAGGATTTATGAAAATGTGAAAAATGTAACCAGATAATCTTTGATGAAGAAACGAATAAGAAAATTTGAGTTAAGCAGGCCCACCACTATGAATGCTACTGACCTGAAAATAATTGACATTCTTTTTGGAGACATTCAGCATAGGCTAATGATGTTCAGAATTAACAGATCAAAAAAGAATCAATCGTATAATATTATTTATAAAATTATAATGAGAGGGAACCACATATGTCATCAAATTCCATTTTTTTATTTTTCTAAAATGGAAACTTTTTGGGTCAATGGGAACCATACCAAACTCAAAAAATATAATACATTTCATCAGCTCATAAAAACTGAAAATAACCAATATATAATCACTCTCATAGGTTTAGAACTAAACAACAATGCACATTTCAGTGTACAGGATCACCAGCTTCCCAAACAATCCTTTATGAAGCAACATTTTAGGTTGTCTACATCATTAATCAATGCACAATAATTAAAAGATTCCAGTTCAACCATCCTCTCTTAGAAAACATCAATTCTATCTAGTGAACTTGTTTCCCACTCAAGAAATAGTAAAAGTACTAGTATCACATAGACTCAGAACAATCAGATTTCTTTGAACATTAATTTGACACATTGAATATGAAATCAGAAGAATCACCAGCATCTTGAGAGAAAAATTAGATGAAATTGTAAGATCTATAATTAGAGAATGTACCGAAGATCACTAGATAACATATGTCTGATCCATGATGTCGAACCCTTCAGTGCACCATGATCCATTGTTTTCAGGTACCAGAACCGCTATCGAACAACACCAGGACCCCAAGACGCATCCCCAAGATTCACCAATTTGAAAATCATCCACCACAAAAACCTCAACAAGAACATGAAACCACCACATATTCCACCAAATCCAAACAAAGTCTCCCACTAACATGAATGTAAATACCACACGAGGGATGTAATCGGAGGTCTAACAGTTGCCAGGAACCACCGATATATTACCAACGAATACCCTTGGAACCTTCAGAAATTGCTTGATTTTAGGAAGATCCACCAACAGAGAATATGAATCGAGGCCTTCCAGTGTGGAAATACCTTGGAGATGAAGTATGGTTCAAGGGAACATGCATCACCATTCTAGGGATCTGATTCATTAGATAAAATCCCCTAATGTTAAATTTACATATTTTATTTGTTAAATTTATTTTGATTATATTTAATTATATTTGTCAAATTTTAATATAAAATTAATTTTCCAAATATAGATAATATATATAATTATATATGTAAATATATCAAATATCATAATGATTTAAATTTTTTTATAAGAAAAATATTTAAATTTTTATAAAATAAAGAAATTTGAAAACTATCCTTTAATAATATATAAAGAAAATTGAAAATTAAAATAAGTTAATGAGATATATTTAATAAAACCCAAAAAATGGATATTTTATCTGGTGTAAAAATAATAATATATAAAAAAATTGGTTTCTCTTGATTGGTTATTGATAAAATCATTTTTGTACTAATTTATTATAAAAAATTTATTGATGCCAAAAGTTTTTTTTGTAATAGTTAGTATTAATAACAGATTTGTGTGTTAGTAAAACAAATGTTGGAAAGAGTAATAGATTTCACTGTTAGTAAAATATGTGTTGGTATTGAGTGATAAATATCAACATATATATCCATTGGTAAAATCAATTGTTGGTAATTAAAATTAATACAAACAAAAATAAATATCCGTTGGAATTACTAATTTTTACCAACTGATATGTTATCTGACAATAAATTTCTATTTTTATAAGTAATTTTTTTTAGTGATAACATTTTAGAAAATATTTAATTAAATAGGACATACAAAGGGTGAGAAACATGAACAAGAACATTGCGGCATGATAATGCATAATAACAAAAATGAAATATGAAAATTTGGAAACAACATTAAACATTGAATTATAAACCTAGTTCCAGGATAACCTCTAAGAGATCATGGTGGAAAAATTCATGTGATGGATTAGTTCCACTCTTTAATCCCTTACATTAAATCTACTAAGACAAAAAAATTACCCAATGCATTGGATAACTATATAATTTTGGTCGCACCTGTCACTTTCATTTCATTCACATACAGAAGTGTGCCACATAGATAAAAAAAACATAGAATCATTTATCATAACATTTTATTTCATGATAAATAAGTGTGTTATAAATACATGTAAGTCCCCAATAAAGTATGTATAAGTTAATAAAGGTGAAATCCATTAATAGGAAATGGTTATGGGTATTCACTACACAATTGTCAGCATGAAATAATCGCAGTAAAATTTCTGCAACATAACGACAGTACTCAAAGGTACATAAAAATTGTTTAATGAGATAGAAATAAGTCTCTAAATATTTGACAATAAAATTTAAAGTAAGTGGGATATTTAAAATCATATCCAAACTATATAAATTGGAAATAAAAATATGTAAAATGAATAAGATGATTGAATAAAGTGGAGAAGGAAAGGATCTCTTACTAAATTTCAGCATCATAACAGGTGTACATAAAGGCTCATGGGAGAGATTAATGAGAGTGAAATAGGTCTCTAAATACATGGAAATAAAAAATTTAGTAATGGGTATTTCTAGAAACATAACAAAACAAGAACAAATGAAAATTAATCAGCATAGAATTAAAGAGGTTCTTGGATAAAATGAAGAGCGGCAAATCCCTTACCCTGGGAGGGTGATTCCAAAATATTGGGAGGATATTCTTGAAAGATTGGGAAACCTTGGGAATAATATAAAGGAGTGAGGGTAGAGTAATAACATGATACATGGTTTTTATTTAAGATACTAGGGATCTTTGGGGGGTTATATAGGAAAATATATAGGAGTTCTTTATTATTTCCCAAACCAAGGTTTTGGACTCTATAGAATAAAATTACAATAACCAAAATACTTCACATGGTTTTCTCCCATGTTCTATGACAATGAGTGGTGGTTTTAAATATTTTATAAGTACAAGGGACGAACTTATTAAAATATCTCCCATCCTGATGTGTAAGTAAGTCATGTCCTTAAAGAAATGATTTTCAAACCGTAAAATATATTATAGGATTTAGAGGATTCATAAAGGCATTATAAAATTAATTAAATAAACTTAAAATCACATTATTTTAAATTGGAAACATATATTTTATCTTTTATAACTTTTATAACATATATTACATCATTTTTGAGGCATTATGATTTCATAACACTCCGTATATTTATATCGTATTTTTTTTACTCTAAAATTCAACTATCTTAGAAAAATAAGAAAAATTGGCCATTGAATAATTTCAGCATGATGATTCCTAAAATAATATTTATATTATTAAAATAATTCTCTGAATACATGAATTTTAAATTTTAAAATATAATTGACATTTATTGGTAAATGATGGGTTTCTCGCAATATCAGTTTTCGAACCATTATATAAATTACATTTGAAATCATAAAAAATATATTATCAGATACATTTAAAAATCATACTTTAATAATAATATATTATTAAATTATAATTTATTTAAAAAATATCTTAATTTATCAAAAGTAATGTATTAATTCATATTTAATATTGCTTAAAAATACAATTTGTGTTTTTAAATTATTTTTACCCATAATTAACATGTTTTTATTTTACTGTGGTAATTAATATTTACTATAGTTAATATACATATTGTTAAAAAAATCAGTTGAACTTATTACCTAATATTAATTGTTATGATTCCAAATATATAATACTTTTTAATAAAATCAATTCACATAGAAGGAAGAATTTAATTTAATATAAAACCTACTATCATGATAGAAAACGATTTTCCAAAAAATACATTTTTTGGAAAAGATGATTTTAGTTTAACTATATAACTAGTAAGATTAATTATATTAATTAAAATCAATAAATATAGTTATATAATATAATATTTTCATTTATATAATTTATCATTAGGGGTTATTTTAATTAATAAAAAAGGAGAATCATTATTCATTTTAAAACAGTTTTTAGAAGAAAAAAATGATTTTTTAATCCTAAAAATGAACTTATACTAAAATCCACTATAAGTATGATTTAAATGTAATTAATTTAATTTAATATAAAAAATCTTACCAATTTTAATTTTAAATCAAATCAAAATAATATTAAGACTTTTATATTAATTAATATATCAAAAGGATTGACAATTTTACTATAAAACATTATTTTATCTATTCACTGAAAAATCTATATTTTTGAAAAAGCCCCAAAATTTCACCATGTGTTAATTATGATATGATGATTTAAGAAATGGTTACAATTTTATGAAATATTTTTAAAAAAATTTCTAGAAAATAATTATAATGTTTTTTCTTGAAAAGAGATAAAAATTATTTTTGAAGAAAACGTATTTTGAAGAAAAAATACATTACCTAACTTTTATTGGTTATTTACTAATAATTTACCAATGTATTTAAGAAAAACACACACAAATATATATATATATATATTTTATAAAATATTTAATCCTACTCATAACCAAAAATTTAATGGAAAGGTTAAACTGGTCATATTTAAATAATTATTGTTTGTTTTGGTTTGGTGATGCGCATCGCATATGCTATCAAACATAGTTTTCTATTTTTAAAAAAATAGGGATTTAAATGTTAGATATGATATTATATTTTTATATGTATTTTTTATATAATAAATATTACATATATTCATTAAATTTTATCCTTACAACCTTTCATGTAAAGTGTAAGAGATAAATGAATCACATCGCTTCGTGAAGTGGTAGTCCACCATACACACGAGCGATGTTATCGTATCTCTCACAGAATAGAAAGTAAGTAGGTATATGTGATATGGTAATTAAAATGTATAATAATATCATAAATATTAAATACATATGTTAAATAAATAATTACATCCATCCTTGAAAGGTGGTGATGGAAAACAAACTACATCGGTTCGCGAGGCGGTAGTCCACCGTACAAACAAATGATGATTTAATATACCATTTGACGAAAGTGGAGATGGATATATGTTGTTATATTAACATGATAAAAAATGATTATATATTATATATTTCTGTTAATATTTTATAATAATCTGAAAATATTTTAAGGAGTTATAAGAATAAGTAAAATAAAAATGCATAGTTAAAAATTGTACCTCTTCTTCAGACAACCTTTTTAGGTTTATCTTAAATTCTTATTATATTGTCTTTATGATCACAAAAAAATATCTAATATGTGGGGATGTAATTAAGGAATAATTTTTTTTATTTATTTAATTAATATAATGGTTTTATAATTGTAAAGAGGATATGAGAGGAGGTGAACTTTAATCAGTGATGTGAGTGGAACGCTTATAATTTATGAAAAGAAAAAGGTGTGCCGACGTTTTTCCAATGAAAAGGGTCCAAAATTGGACATTATCAAAACTTATTGGCTATAAGCATTAAATATGGCCACACTATTGGTTTAATAAATGTATATATTTCATTTTAACCCTTATATTTTTAGTTTAACACCTTGGTAAACTCATTTTCACCCTAACTGTGGTATTTAATTTTAACTTTTTTTCACTATTAATTATGGTAAAAAATTATTTGAACTTATTATAAAATATAAATTATTATTATTAAAAATATGGAATCAATTTTTCATAATTCAATTAATATAATTGGGATATTTTAATTTAAAATTAATCTCGCAAATACGACGAGAAAGCTGTTTTTCAAAGAGAAAAGATTCAAAAGTTTAAACAATTTTATATCAAAATTCAATATAGAATTGATTCCAATGAAAAAATTTTGACAAATAGATATATAATTTAATTAATTTTTCTTTTAAAACCATATTAAAATAAAATTTATCTTGTAATTTCTTTGAATGAAAAGGTCGTTTTTAAATAAAAACCCGAATTTTTCACTATTCACAGAACAATTTAACTTTTCAGAAAACTATCCAAAATTAACCTAGATATAATTTTAAAATGCATATTTAAAAAAATAATTTTATATTTTCAAATATATTTACTAAAATTAGTAAAAATTAATTTTAAATTATTTTATTAAAGCGCAACTAGACCGCCTATTTGAAAAATATAGTTTTTTAGATAACATTTCTTTTTTTAAATTTTTTATTTTTAATACATAAATAACCATTGAATTTATTTTATATATGTTTAAACCATATTATATCAATAATTTAGTTTTCCCTATTCATACCCAACAACTTAATGGCTTGGTTATAATGGTCTTGTTAATAATAATATTTTAATAGAGTGTCATGTTTCATGAAAACCCAACATTTCGTTCATTGAAAGCTATCGCAGAGATTGAATTTATTTAAAAATAAATATATTGTAATGTATCAGGCTGTTACATTATTTTATAATATTAGTGTTTCATGTCATATATGTTATTGAATATGATGATCCTATTTTAAAATATCACGGTGTTACACATGCCTTCTCTAATTTTAGTCAAAGCAGTCATTTTAAATATGATATTTGGACTTTAACATTTGAATGATGAGAAATGAAAATAAAAAGTTTAGATATGAATTTTTAGTTAAATACCAGCTTCTTTATGACTCAATATAGGGGTGAATTTAGTTCTTGAAATTTTCTTCACTTATAAAATCTCCTTTTTAAAATATTATAAACTTATGATCTTTTTATATCACATACATACAATGGAAATAAAAGCACAAAAAATAGATATTAAACAAAAATATTTATAGTTTTTCGGGGAACAGAAATCTCATAGTCCTCTATGCCAATTCTAAACTCTAAGAGAATGGTGATTTTCACTAGAACAGTCCTTTTACTTAGGATTGTCAGTCCTTTTCTAAGGGACTTCATGACTATGTTCAAATAGTCGACACTTGGTAAAATACCAAAAGCTTTTAATCTGGCTCCAAAATGGATTTATAAACTCTTTTATTCATTTTTACTTTTCCAAGAAACTTCATTAAAAATAATAAATAGATAGTTTACATATGAGACTCACGATTGTAAGATACAAATGATAGAAGAGAGGAGATCTCTAGGATAAATGATAAGAATAAAAAATAGTATCTGAAGAGTCTTCTAAAAAAAGAAATGTTGATCTTGGTAGTGTAGATATAGTTTCAAATATTATTCTACCTTTTTTGTAACCTCCTAGAACTGAATTCCACTCAAAGGTTCCCTGGGACAAGTTAGCCACATGGCCTCATGCACATCTCCCCAAATACTAGAGGCTATAATCTAGCAGTGAGGGCTTATGTGTGTCCATGGGGAGACTGTGACCTCATCGCCATAGTAAAACAAAATAGAAATACAATAACATACAAGTAGTGGAAGTAGTAAATCTTATAGAAAATATATACAAAATGGTAATATATATCAATATCAAAAGTAATCTCTTATACAATGTTGTTGATACATGTCATATGTCTCTACAAAACATCCAAAAACATGTATACATAGAAGATGTTAAATGAATGAAAAAAAAAGAAAAATGGCCAAAAATTATCCTAAGTAGCATCATGAGCCTCAGCTTGGTTCTGCGCCCCACTACTACTAAGCAGTGATCAAGAAAATATAGTTGGGAGCTTGATGTTCTCCATACATGAAATCATATAGCATGTTTGGGTACCCAAGGTGGCCCGAACAGGGTGTGAGACTAAATCCCACTAGGAAACCACCCAAGGTTAGTTCCATCATGTTAGTGAATATATATATAACAACAATAGTGAGTAGGAAGTAAAGTGATATGCAAGGATGTATTTAAAGAAAAATCTTATAAATTCTAGGTTATCGTTTTATAACTAATTCATTGAATCAATTTCACTTAAGAAACAAGTATATAATTTAACAATAAATCTTATTTCATTCGTATTCAAACTCTTTTAGTTAATCAAACTCATTTAATTAATAAGTCTCGAGACCTGGCACGTAGCCCAAAGTCCCCCATAAATATATATGTAACAAAGGATTCCAAAAAAGGACATCCATAAAGTATAAGATAATGACTGAATCCATGATTTTTCTTTGGAATATGAAATGCATCATATAAACTATTTCATTCATTATTCATTTATGAACTTAAACCAACCATGGAATTTCTAATTTTCAATCCATGTATTACTCTAGGTATAATATATACCAACACCCTACAATCCAGTCAATGGCGGTCTCATAATAACCAAGGTATCGCTCTAGGTATAGTATAACATCATTACCACTAAAGTCCATCCTTGGTGGTCCATTAAGGGAGCCTAAGTATTACCCCTAGAATATATGATCAAATTCCCTCTAAGTCCATCCTTGGAAATATGTATGGACTCCAAGTATCACTCTGTATATAACATTAATCCCCTAAGAGTCATTCCTTGGCAGTCCATATAATGAGTCTAAGTGTCACTCAGAAATAATAAAGGTAAAATCCAATTGAGCCCATCAATGGAATTTGTCGTTGAATCCATTTTTCAACCAAGTCATATAATAATTCCATATCATTCAATGAAATTTAATTAATTTCATTTAAACATGTCAAGGTCATCACTTAGAACCTTGAATTTCAATCTCGCCTAAAATAGTGACTCAAGTCATGGTATAAGCTTAAATGGATTACCAATCAATTACTCACATGAAAATATCATTATAAAAGAAACCCAAGATTAAACAAGCTATTAAATAACCAAGTCCAAGGTCATGGTCATCCATCCCTTCCTGTTAATCAATTAAATTTACAAATCATTTGATAATTCCAATTTTAATTCATCTTAGTTACAATTTACAATTCAATTAACATTTAAAAAACCATGAAAAGTAGTAAATAGCACACCTAAAAGGTATCAAAAATCATATTCTATCGTAATGGCCCATTTAAATACACAACACACCCAAATGGGTGGTTCCATTCAAGTTTCTTAACCATTTAACATTTATTAATGGGGATCATTAATTTCATTGGCTATACCTATAAATTCAATTTAAAGATTAAATCCATTCGAGGGAATCACTCTATGAATTGGGTGAGTTAAAAAATGGCATATATATAAACACTTTGACTTTAAATGAAATAATGATACCACCTAACTTAGATTTTTGGTGGATAGCTCGTCCAATATCGGTTCTTGATTTGACTTAGATCTGGAGAAAAATGAATAAAAAATGAAGAACCTAATAATATGTAATATTAGATCTCATCTATATAGCACAACCTATACTAAACCAAATGAGGAATGGCACAAAAGGAATTGAGATCTTACCAATGCAGATCCAACAAGATGAACAAACTTTAATTCTAAACTCAAACAAAGAAGATATCTTGATTCTAGCTTTTGTCGTCAAAGAGGGATTCAAAGGGGTGACTTTGTTATGTGGGAGAAAAAGTGAGGAATTAGTGTAACACCCTAAGATTTTATGGTATTTCTCTTTTTAAAATAAATATCTTTGATAGAAAAAGTTTCACACAACACCAAGCTTAAACGAACAATGAAATATAATTAAATATCATTATTTTAAAATGTCCAATATAACCTAGCTGTTAAATTGTAGGGAATGAATAGTATTAATAAAATTATGAAATTATTTTATTATATATTTAATCAAATTTTTTACATTCAACCAAATGACTCTATAGGCATAAAATAAGAATGAATCTGATTTTATGCATTAGAAGGTTATGTTTTTCTAAAAGCAGCTTTACCAGCTTTTAATGGCACACTTCTTTTAAAACTAAATTTTGAAACTTTTATTAATTCTATTGAACAAAATAAACATTTTTTTTAAAATTGTAGTGCCAAAATTAGCTTGGATGAAATTGTTTATTTTTCTGAAAATATTTATTTTTCAGTGAATAGTGAAAAATTATGATTTCTATAAAACTGTTATTTTTGTTATATTAATTTTCTATTTATTATTTTAACAGTATACTCACCTATTAAATTTTACATAAAATTTAGGCATCTTATAAATGAAAATATAATATATTTATATCATGTAATAAGTAAACAAATGTTTTAAAAATGATAAATTTTGTATTGTTATTTTTTTGAAACATAAAAGTTAATTCACAATTTTATAATTAAAATAATTATTTTAAAAAAAAATTATTTTCATGAAATATATTAATAAATTAATATTTTTTTGTCTTATTATTATAATATAATTTTATGAGACCTTAATTAATTCTTCAAAGTGTCGTAAAAACAATTATAATTTAAAAATCAGTTTTTTTCGAGTAAATGATGATTTTAATTAAAAATAAAATTTCTCATATTTCGAAAATTATTTTTATAAAATGGAATACATTTTTTAATTATAAATATTAAAAAATGGTTAGGTTGTATTTTTTATATTTTTCTAAAATAACTGAATTTTTTGTGAAGAGTGAAATACGGTAATTTATGTTATATATACATTATAAGTTAAATAAAATATTTATTGATTCATCAAAAATTTAATAACCATAATCTATAACTACCCTTCTATATTTAATTTTTTTATTCAAGGAATAATCACTATTTCTATTCTTGAGATAAAATAAAAAACTAGTGAATAAAATAATCAGAAAACATCTATATCCTCCATTATAAATATCACCCCTGACCACCACTTATTCTCATACATATTAGTACTTGAATAATTTTTAATTTCTATCCAATACTCTTTAAAATACTATTACCCAACTTTAGGTGGTTCTGGTCTCAACAAAATACCAAAACCAATTTCCCAAAGGAGGTTCTCAAGGAGAAACATTCAAGAGGTAAAATACTCATTTGCTTTTTTTTCTTTACACATTCTTCTCATTTCATGTAATATCTTAACCTCCCCTATCAAAAGATTAATGATAAATAAATTACCTTATATATACTATAGTTTTATTATGTAAATGTAAAATCCACTATCAATTCTCTTCTCCTCTTCCTTTTATTCTAAGAATGAAGAGATTGTTTATGAGGTTCTGATTTACCGCCCTTATGGATGACATGTTTTCATTTTTAAATTACTTATTAAATGATGGTTATAAAACCATTTTTATGGTTAAAATAGATTATTATATATTTATTATAAATTATTTTATTTTATGGAATAAGTATATATACATTAAATTAATTAATAAAACAAAACTAGTGCAAGATGATAAAAACACCAAAATAATCCAAATGATTATCATTCACGTTTTATCTAATGAATCATCCTCGTACATAGAAAAAAATTAATATATAAGAGCATTAAATATTATATAATATCATTAATAACATATAATTTCAATTCTGGATTACTATTCACATTTCACATGATCTTTCATACATGTAAACAACTGAACCAATCATGAAACCCAATGAAATGAACACTTATGAATGATAAAATTGAATCTTATAACTCATCAAAAAGACTGTAAATGAACTTAATAAAATTATAATAAATAAAATAAATGTTTAATTGGATATTAATTAAATTATTAATTAATAAAATTTCATTATCTAGAATGTTAGTACAAGGGTATACTGATTTCAGGCATAAGGTAAGGGTTACTTCTCAAACCTCTATTTTCCATTCAGCTTACGCTTTCTCTCTCTTTACCCCAACATAATTATTTATTCATTATATGTAATTATTATAAATTTTGTATATATGTTCTGAACTCATGTATCCATATCATTTCATCTTTCTTTGAAGGGTAAATACATGTTTCACATGGTTCCATTCTCAATTATTCCAGATAAGAAATCTCTATTAAGGGGTACTTCCTAAGTTTTTACTCATTTTCAAGTACACTCCATAATTAGTTATGAGGCCCCAATATTTTTCTAAAAATAATTCATTTTATCATGAAAAAATTTCTCGGTTAATTTCTGGTTTTATATAAAATGTTGTTCCTTTTCCAATTTAAATGATCTTTAATATTTTCCTTAAACTACACTAAAATGTTTCATCTCTAAAGATTCTTAAACACTGTTTTTACATGTTTTCACATCAGTTAGACATCATTTATTCTGAAAACATAATTTCATTGTCCTTACCTTTTCTTTTTTGGGATATAAAATTTTAAAATATTATTTTACGACAAATACAAATGATTTTTTCCAAAAGAACTCTTATTTACAATGTAAAAATGGTATCTCTCTCAAGAATGCCTCGATACTTTTATTAGAGTATTTTCATCTTTTCCAACACCCTATTTTGAATATTTTTCTTAATGGGGATTGATATTTTATGATATAATATACCATATTTTATTAAATGGTTTATTATCAGCTTGAATATGGATTTTTTATCTTGATACCATTCACCATACTACTCAGAATGGTTAGGGATTGTGTTTACATATTAGGGAATGTTGTTTACATTTTTTATGTATATATTTTTTATGTTTTACCCCATTCATATGAGTAATGAATTGAAATTAGTAAGTTATGGGAGGGGGCACACTATATCTCCTCGATGAATTGTTTGGTCTCATGAGACAAAACATATATGGAGTTGGATAAGGCCTTGCCCATTTATTTTCAGATATGGATTTGGATGAGGCCTTAATCATTTATTTTCATATGTATTGGATGAGGCCTTAATAGTATGTTTAAAATGTAAAAAAATTTTAATTACCTCATTATGATAGTAGTAATTTATATTCCATGTGATTATTCGACTGGTATAATATTCACAGTTAATTTTCCTTCTCATGTGATTATTTATGGCGTTATTTAATCATATTTCATTCCTACCATATTATGTTCAATATTACATTTTAATATAATTTTTTTAGTAATTCACCATTCAACATTATTTATGATAGCTACCCCTATATTTATTACCCTTACTAATCATCTAATCTCACCCCTTTCTTATGTTTTACTTTTCCCATGATGTTATCATGTATATTATGATGTATATGTAAGGTTGAGGTAGGATAATAATCATGTTTATCAAAGGATTATCTGTGTTGTGCTTTATGTTTTAAATTGTAATGTAAATTTCATGTATGTAATATGGAGTCCAAAAATTCTAAACTAATTGTTCCTTTGAGATTTGAGTCTTGTATCTATGTCAGTGTAATAAATTGATGCATTGTCTCTAGGATACTAGGGTATAGGTCTTTACAGTTGGTATCATAAAAAGTTTAGTAGAAACCTTAGACACCTGATTTATAAAATATAGATTAGACAATATAACTTTGGTATGTACTATGAGGATAAGAATATTAGAACATCATAGAATTTTGGTAATTAGAGATTATGTGGGTATTCCAATAAATATATCCCTATATAGATACTAAAAGTGGATGTGGTTCTAGAAAAGATACACATAGGGGTAGCATCTCTAACAAGGGGCATCGGACCTGACTCGACATAATTTTGTACATGACAATGGGACTTAATACACACCTAGTGTCACATTCTTAGGGGATATGATTAGAATAATTCTCATTTTGTTTACAAATCATTGTGAAGGATTTAAAAGTAAATATGTCCCCAATGAAACCATGTTCATGATTATGAGATTAACTATGCATAAATTTCAAATTTATGTTAAGTTCTATGCTAGTTCAAAATTGTGCATTATGATATATAACCTAATTTATTGTCTGTCATTATTTAGAAATAGAACCTATTGGAAGAAATTGAAACTGTATGAATGCATCTATTCCAAGTAGGGATTTCCCTCCTATGCAAGATAATTATATTCGATTAGGATATTCTACAAGAGATAAGAAACTTATAACTATACAGGAACAATTGACCCAGGTTATCTATAATAACCTTACCTGTATGGAGAATCCTAATTTACAACATGGTGAAAAATGTTAGATATTTTCATGAGATAAAAACCTCTATCACACAATGGTACTAGAAAACCATTTATAGAAGATCAATGGATAAGTTCCTTAAAGATGATATTTCTCACTTTGGTAAGTAATAAAACGTATAAGGTTGTCATAGAAATTTATCATCTCTTGGGAGATTGGGATAAATGGTGGTAACTGATCCAAAAAAATAAGGAGGAAGAAATAAAAAACATGGAATGGAAGAATTTTAAGGAACTTTTCATGGAAAAATATTTCCCTCGTGAACAGTAAGAGGATATAGAGAGGTAATTCTTCAATCTGAGGAAAAATGAAGATGTGAATGTTTCTAAGTTTGAATATAACTTTACAAGGCCATAAATGCATGTTGTGGATTTTGTATGCAATCCAAAGATCAATATTGATCAATTTGATGTTGAGTTAAAAGCTTTCCTCTAAATAGAACTAGCCTCCCAAAATTTCTCATCATACAAATATATAGTCGTGTTTACTATCAATACAGAGAAATAATTCTATAAGTCTTATGAATTTAAGTAAAATAAAGAGAATAGGGTAATGGTAGAGAAAGATATGGATAAAGGGAAAAAGGGAAAGAAGGATTTTACTGCATGTGATAATTGTGGGAAGAAACACCCCGGTAATTGCCTAAAGGGAATGGGAGTTTTTTACAAGTGTGAATACAAAGGTAACCAGGATCATGAATATAAAGAAAATAAATAAGCTATAAATTTGAAATGTTTCAATTGTAAAGAGATGGGGCACTATGAAAATGAATTTCCCAATCATTAAAGAAATATAACTTAGAAAAACCAAATGGATTAACATCAATAATATGTTCTTTACTATAGCTTAAGTTTAATAATTAATGTATTTGGGTTTTTATTCAATAATTATGTTATTTTTTTATATGTAATCATGAAATATATAATGATTTTATTGAAATAATTCCTCTTTATGGATTTTGAAGCATTCATTTTTTCATTAAGGTTTTAAGGATATCAAGGTATTCAAGCATTTGGAATATGAGGATTAAGAGATAAATTTTTTGGAGAATCTTATGTTAATTTGATTTTGTAAATTTAGTGTCCTTGCTTCTAATTTTTTTTCATTGAATGTGGATAGACATGTTTTATATGAGTCTTAAGATTAACTACTTGTGGAATGGATAAAGTTAATCATTAAAAATTATTGTTCATTGATAACATGTGTTAACCTTCTTAGTTTCAATAAACATATAAAGGTAGAAGGAATTTATTTAGGACCATATTATTCATTAAAAGTGATTCACGTGTGAAAATTTAATCTTGAACATTCATTTCCAGGTGTATGGGGAAGAATTGAAAATATATCAACACACAACCAATGGATGAGATTATTCTTATGAAATGGAAAGTAATCAAGTAAGTTTATTTTATCGAGTGATTATTTGAATATTAGAAGACACCCTTATATGTAATAAAAATATGTTGGAACAAAAATGTTATCTATTTACTTTTCCTTCTTATAAATCAATTGTATTTTAACTGATCAAAAATTTACATCTTTGTGATGGTTAAATTTCATATGATCACACTCGATATCACTCTCCATCCTAATTTGATCATAATATTATTATTCCAAGTCTATATTTTCACTTTGCAATAATTTAATCCCATTTTAATTCTTAGTTTTGTGGTGAACTTGGAATTTCCCTTTCCCTCTTATTATGATTATATTTTATTAACCCTATTTCTGATGTAGGTTTCACACAAAGGAATTTTGATGTATCAACCATTGATTTTCAAAGTACAATTAAAAATTGAGAGGACATAATTAATTAAAGGAGGGGAGAATGTAACACCACAATATTTTATTTTATGTCTCTTTTTAAATTAAATTTCTTCTACAGCATAGGTTTCACACCACACCAAACTTAAAAGAACATTGATATACAATTAAATATCATTATTTTAAAATGACATTTCTTACCTAGATGTTAAATTGGATGGAATGAATAATATTAACCAAATTATGAAATTTATATATTATATATTTAATCAAATTTTTTTACACTCATCCAAATGATTTTATAGGCATTAGATAAAAATGAATCCATTTTTTCACTAAAGGGATATATTTTTCTAAAGGAAGTTTTTCCGACTTTTAATGGAACACTTATTTTAAAACTAAATTCTAACACTTTTATAAATTATATTGAAAAAAAACTTTATTTTTAAAATTTTAATTTCAAAATCATCTTAGGTTGAAATTTTTGTATTTTTATGAAAATATTTATTTTACAGTGAATAGTGAAAAATACCAATTTCTATAAAACTGTCATTTTCATTATATTAATAGTATATTTATGATTTTAATTGTATCCTCGCATATTAAATTATACATAAAATTTATTTATTGTATTAATGAAAATATAATATATATATATATTTATATCATGGAATAAGTAAATAAATATTTTAAAAATGATGAATTAGGTATTGGTATTTTTTTGAAACATAAATGTTAATTCACAATTTTATAATTAAAATAATTATTTAAAAGAATATTTATTTTCATGAAATAGATTTATAAATTAATATTTTTTTGTCTTATAATTATAATATAATTTTATGAGACCTTAATTAATTCTTCAAAGTGTCATAAAAACAGTTATAATTTTAAAATCGGTATTTTATGAGTAAATGTTTATTTTAATTAAAATTTTAATGTAGCATATTTAGAAAATTATTTTCAAAAAATAGAGTCCATTTTTTAGTTTTACACATTTAAAAATGGTTAGGGTGACTTTTTGGGATTTTTCTAATATAGATAAATTTTTGGTGAAAAATGAAATACGGTAATTTACGATATATATACATTATAAGTAAAATACACTATTCCTTGATTAATAATTGATGTAAGAACCATAATAATGAACTATAATTTTATTTTTAATTTATTTATTCATTTAATCATCACTATTTCTTTTCTTGATCCAAAATAATAAACTAATTAATAAAATAATAAAAAAACCTCTCTCCTCCACTATAAATATCACCTCTCACCACCTCTTCTCCTCACACCTCTTAATAATTTAATCCTATAAAATTTCTACCCAATTATCTTCCAAAAATATATTAAGTTATGGTATCAACAAAATAACAAAACCAATTTCTCTAAGGAGGTTCTCAAGGAGAATATTTCAAAAGGTAAAATCCTTTTTCGCTTTCATTATTTTATTTTCTCTCTATTTTATTTTCTTATACTCTCCTCACCTCCTATGTAAAAACATGAATTATAACTACATTATCTTATATATATATAAATTTTATTATTTCAATGGAAAATACACCATCTATACTCTTCTTCTTTTCTTTTTATTCTAAAAATGAAAACATCATTCGTGAGGTGTTGATTTACCGCCGTCGTGGATGACATGTTTTAATTTTTCAAGTATGAAATCAAGTCTGGTCATAAAACCATTTTTATGGTTAAAACATATTATAATATTTGTATTACAAATTATATAATTTTATGTAACCAGTATATATACATAATTTTAATTAATAAATCAAAACTAGTGTGTGATGATAGAAAAAATGCCAAAATAATCCAAACGGTTATCATTAACGTTTTATTTAAGGAATAATTCACATATCTGAAAAAAAAATATAAGAACATTAATTATTGTTTAAGTTATTTAATAACATATAATTTAAATTCTGGATAACTATTCTCATTTCACATGATCTACCGAACATGTATACAAATGAACCAATCCTGAAAACCAAGGAAACAAAAACTTCCGAACGATGAAATTGAATTTTATAACTGATCAAAAAGATCATAAATTAAAATAATAAAATTATAATAAATAAAATAATGGTTTAATAGGTTCTAAATTAAATTATGAATGAAATTAATTTCATTATATAGTGCATCAAGTACAAGTTCATAATGCTTTCTGACATAAGGTAAGAGTTTCTTCCCGAACCTCCATTTTCCATTAATGTTATGGTTTTTATCTCTTTACCGCAATGTAATTCTTTATTATTTTTATATAATTATTCTAAATATTTTTTATACGTTCTAAAATCATGTATCTAGATTATTTCAGCTTTTTTTATGTGGAAATACATGTTTCATAAGGTTTCCTTCTCAATTCTTCCCAATAAGTAAGCCTGATTAAAGGGAACTTCCCAATTTATTACCCATTTTCATATACACTCCATAATTAGCTATAAGGCAGCAATATTTTTATAACATTACTCATTTTTTCATGAAAAACTATCTTGGTTCATTTATGGTTTTATATAAATGATTGATCCTTTTCAAATTTCAATGTTGTTTAATATTTTCCTTAAACTGCACTAAAATGTTTCATCTCTAAAGTTTCTTAAACACTATTTTTACATGTTTTCACTTTATATGGACATAATTTATTCCAAAAACGTAATTTAATTATCCTTACATTTTCTTTTTTGGTATATAAATTTTTAAAATATAATTTTTTGACAAAAAAATGATTCTCACCAAAAGATTTTTTATTGCAAAGTTAAAAAAGGGTATTTCTCTCAAGAATGCCTCGATGATTTTAATAGATTTTTTTTAATATTTTTCAAAACCCTCTATTGAATCCTATGATGAATTAGGATTTATATTTCATGATATCATATACCATATTTTATTAATTTATTTATGATCATTTTGACTGTGGAAGTGTTATCTTGATACTATTCACCATACTACTCATAATGGTTAGTGATTAAGTTTTATGATTGGAGAAAGTTATTTACATTTCATATGTATATTTTTTTATGTTTCACCCCATTCATATGAGGAATTAATTGGAATTAGTAAGTGATAGTAAAGGATTACTATAGCCCCTCAATACATTGGTAGATCTCATGAGACAAAACAAATTTGGACTTGGCAGAGGCCTTGCCCAATTATTTTCATATATGACTTTGGTTAAGTCCTTAACCATTTATTTTCAGATCTCTTGGTAGAGGCCTCAACTGTATATTTTAAATATCCATCATCATGAATTCACTCATTATGATACTAGTAATTGATAGTCCATGTGATTATTCGACTAGTAGAATATCCATGGTTATGTTTCTTTCTCATGTGATTATTTATGGTATTATTTAATCAGCTTTCATTCCTACCATATTATGCTCAAGATTATGTTTTAATGGAATTTGTTTTTAGTTATTCTCCATGAAATATTGTTTATGATATCTTTTATTGTATTTATTACCCTTAATGAGTATCTGATTTCACCCATTTCTTATGTTTTACTTTTCTAGGATGCCAAGATACATATTATGACTGATATGCATGGATAAACTATGAGAATAATGGTGTTTCACAAAGGATTGACTATATTGTAATTTATGTTTTAAATTGTAATATAAATTTTATGTATGTAATATAGCTTCCAAAACTACAAAAATGATCACTCCATTGTGATCCAAGTCTTGTATCTATGGAAATGTAATAAAGTGAGACACTAGATTCAGGCTACTGGGCTCAGGGTCTTTACAATTATGGTTGAAATATATTTAATAAGGGTAATTTTTTTAAAATCAACCAAAACATAGGGTCTCTTGGTTGGCCAAACCATGAGCCAACCATGAGCCTCCTGCTGTAGGAAGGGGAAACCTGCAAGGTTTGTTGCATGGTTTGACTAATTGTGCGCAAACCATGCAAAACTTCACTGTTAATAACTGCAGACATGGTCACACGACCATGTGTCCAACTTCACATGATTTTTCTAACTATGAGGCATGTAGCCTCCCCCTTTGTAGATTATCATGGTTCATACTAACCATGCAGCCTGCTCTGTATGGTTTCTAATAACGTTGTACCTTTCCATTTTCACCCCAAAAGCTAGTTTTCGTGCTCCGAAACAGACCCAGACACCCCTGACACCTCCATGACCTCAATAAGAATTTATATTAGGCCATATTTAAACCTTTAAAATGAAAATTGGTGAAAATAAAAGGATTCATAACTCAAATAAGATCCATTTTCTTATAAACGTCTCCCCACCCAAAACATTTGTCCCCAAATTTTCTTCCAAGGGTGGTCATGAATGTATGAGAATAACTCTGGCCACTATGTCTGTACATCGGTATCCCACTCCTAGGTCTCATCACGTACATGACCATTCTTCCATAGCACATGTACTAGAGGAACTGACCATCCTTAGAGAACCCTCATGTAATGATCCACAATATGTATCATATTCTCTTCAAAGGATGCATCTACCTTTTACCAAAACTCCTCAGACTGAAAAGAATCATAGGGTTCTGAATGATAAATTCATTGTTGAGATATGTGGAAAAAATTTTGCATGGTTTGATACCTCTTATGTAACTGTAACTGATAGGCTATCATCTTGACTCTCTTTTGAATCTAGAATGGCCTGATATACCATGGTGAAAGCTTGAAATGTCTCTTGATCCTCCCATGTCCCAACCTTGGTGAAACATTTTAAAAGACCTCATCCCTGACCTCGAACTCTAGAGGTCACCTTCGGCGATCAACATAAGATTTATGAAGAGACTATGTAGTGTCCATCTTTTTCTAAATTAACTATACCTACTATGTGGTCTCCTGAATAAGGAAAGGTTTTATCATAACTTCCTCTTCTGCCTCTAACCAACACAGGGGTGATTATCATGGACTATCGTACAAAGCCTCATAAGGTGCCATCTGAATATTATCCTAGAATCTATTGTAATATGAAAATTCAATAAAGGGTATATTCCTTCCCCAAGAGCCCCCAAAATCTAGGATGCATACTCATATAATGTTCTCAAGAACCTTAATAGTATGCTCTGAATGGAAATTAGTTAGAGGGTCGTAAGCTATGGTTAGAATCACCTATATACCTAGTTACCTTGGAAAAATATTCCTGAATTGAGACATAAATCAGATGTCCCTATTTGAAATTATAATGTGTGTGACAATATGAAGTCATACTATCTCATGGATATAAAACCTCCCAAGATCATCAACTGAAAACTTATCCATCATAGGTAGGTAATCTGTAACCTTTATGAGACTATCAACAACAACCCATACAATATCATTAACTAAAGGAGACCGCATTAAACCTATCATGAAACCCATTATAATGTCATCCCACTTCCACTTGGTAATTGTAATCTAATATAAAATTTTGGATAGTCACTAGTGTTCTGCCTTCACTTGAGGATAGGTGGAGCATCTCATGACAAAACCAGCTACATTACTTTTCATACTTGATCACTAGTATTAGCGATGTAAATCCAGATACATCTTGATTATTCTCGGATGAACTGGTCTTGTTAAAGAATGAAAATATCACATAAACTTCTTGTGTAGGCCTATTGAAACCCATATGCAACCATAAATATGTAGAATTTCATCCTTTCCTATGATCGAACCAGTAGGGGTCCTCACTTTCCACACTCTCATGTAGAACTAGGATTTATATATCTGATAGTTTACCCATACTCACTCTATATTTAGGGTAGAGGTAACATCTAAGGATGATAGATAAATCTATCCCTCACTATCCTGCACCTCCAAGTTCATCTCAGAGAACAAAGAAATAAGCTGCCACTCACCACTTGCATGTTGAGCTGCCTGTATCTGATTCCTCCTACTTAGTGCATCAGCCACCACATTACCCATACCAGCATGTAGGAAAGATCAAAATGAAAATAATATAGGTATTACACCAACCAAAACTACCTCATATTTAGATCGTGCTATGTAAATTTTTACTTAAGGTTATTGTGGTCTGTATACACCACAAAATGGTCTCTAAGTAAATAATGCCTCGAACCGCACAATGTGTGAAAAACTAAAGCTAACTCGATATCGTACATTGGGTAATTTCTCTTGTGTGGACTCAACTACCAAGAACCATATGAAATGACTCTATCTCCCTACATAAGAACAGGTCCTATCCTGATTCCTGATGCATCATAGTAAATAGTGTAACTCATGTCTAGCTCTAAAAAATTTGTATCGGTACTGAAGTTAATATTCCTATTATATCATGAAAGGACATCTTATAGGAATATAACCAAAAGAATTCACACCAATCTTAGTCGAGCCTATGAGTGGAACTGATACGCATGAGAAGTCCTGTATGAAATTTCTAAAATAACTATCCAGCAATAAGAAACTCTCCACCTCAAAGATGTTCTTGGGATTCTCTCATGAAATTAAAGCTCTCACCTTCTATGGGTCTACTGATACTCTTTTACATTAGATAATGTGACCTAGTAAGTGAAGATGATCCATCTAGAAGTGAAACTTTGTGATATGATCATATAAATGAGGCTCTTTCAGGGTATCTAAGACAATCTCAAGAAGTTTGGAATGGTTGTGTCGATTGTGAGAATACTCCAATATATCTTCCATGAAAACCACTACAAATGAATCTAGATAAGGATTGAAAAATCCGTTTATCTGTGCCATGATGATTGTTGGTGTGTTCATGATATCGAATAGCATAACCAAATACTCATATAGACTATACGTACTATGAATAGTTGTGTGAGGTATGCCTAAGGGTATAACACACACATGATGATAACCAAATCACAAATAAATCTTTGATAAAACCCCAAATCCTCATAGCTAGTTGAAGAGATCATCTATCAATGGTAGAGGATACGAGTTCATAATCATCATTTGGTTCAATTTATATTAACCCACACATAGCCTAAGGGTTCCATTCACCTTTTTTTTCAAAAAGGACTTGTGAACCCCACAGTGAAGTACTGGGTTGAATAAACCCATTTGTCTCTAAATCCTCTAGCTCCCTCTTAAGATCTTGAATCTCAGTAGTATATATCCTATAAAGAGGAATATATACTTGTGTATCTCCTAGAACTGTCTCGATAGATAACTCTACCTCTATCATTGGAGTTAATCCTAAAAATTTATCTAGGAAAACATTGATGAAACAATAAAACACTAGAGGGAAATATACCTGATGTGTTCCTTGGTCATCTAGATATAATCTTGAAATCTATGCTATCAACCAACCCAACCCATGATTCTCATGTCCAATTCGGCTCTTCTGGACATCCCATTCACCCTTTTTAATGAAATATATACCCTTTGGTGATGTAAATTTCACCCTTTGGTGATAGAAGTAAACAAAATAACAAAAAGTGACCCACTATTCCATCCTAAGAATGATATCTAAAGATAACATCTCGAGTTCAAAGAGGTCCCATAAGAAGTGAAACCCACCAATATCTAGGGGGAACTCCTTGAACTATCATACATCATCCAGTATATTATCCAATAGAGTGTAAAGTGTCATAACACCCAAAAAGTTTGAATACTAAGCCCAAGGATCTCGACAACGAGCATATATCTAAAGCTGTGAGAAGATCCTATATCAAGAAGTGAATAAGCTAATGTATAGGCTACTGAAATAGTTCCTCTAACCAAAGAAGGTCTAGGATCCTACTCCTCAAGGTTCTATTTCACTAGGTATATCTGGCTTGAACCATGGCCCTGTGATATTTTATAGTTAACCTGAGCTGATCCACCCTAATGTCACTATAAAAATGGGGTCTGACTACCACAACCACAACCACTGCCATGGCCTGATTGAAAAGTTGTACTCTAGTTCCCTACCTAATTAAATGCTTCTGACCCCACTCCTGAATGTGGAGTCGATACAGATCCTCTTTCACTGGATGTTAGATAAAAATTTATGCAGAATCACTGTAGATGACCAATGTTGTTGTAGGATCTTCACTTGACTGGGTTCATCATACATTGTGGCCTTAAATGTCTCGAACTACCACACTGGTAGCACCTCACCTGGATACTTGAGGGTGTTCTCTTAATGAAAATATCAATGCATGGAATCTTCATATGATGCTTCCTACTACTGGTTGATGCAGTAACATATCTAGATGTCAAACCGCCCTGGATTTCACCCCCAACCTCTCTCAGGTAACGTTCTATGATAAGTGCATGATTATATATTTCAAAAACTCTAGTAATTTGATATATATTCACTTGTGATCGGATTTCATACCTAAGACCATCCTTGAATAGCTCGACGTTAGAAATTTTCTCACCTATTATAATAGGTGTGAAGCATTGGAGTTCAGTAAAATGGGTTGAATATTCCATCACTAATAATGCTCCCTACTCCAGGTGTATAAACTCTCAGTGCCTATCACCTCTAAACATGTCAGGATAAAAGTAGTCATATAAGGCTATATTAAAATCCCTCTATTCCATATTCTGGTGATGTTATTTCTAAGTAATAACATCCCACCATCTCTTCGTACTATCGGGCAGTATATACATAGAGATATTTACCCTCCTTTAGGAGGAGCCTCTAAATGATCAAAGATAAATATCATGCCCTATATCCATGACTCCATAGAATGTGTTCCACCATCCCCTAAAAATATGGGTGTATTCTTCTATTGTAACTCAAGTGTCAACTCTTCCATAGTCGGGGTAGGTCGTGGTGCTCCCTGAATGAAAATCTCCATGAATTACAAGAACCCATTGAGAAATTGTGCCTTAGCACCTCTATATGATACTACTACTTGTGCAATAGTTGGAACTAAAGGAGGATATAGTAGTAACCCATGGACCACCACCTCCAAATCATGATTTCTTCCACCCTCTTGGAATTTGATAGGAGGACATCGCAGTGGAATACCTATACAATTTCCAAGTTCACACATCATATCACGATAAATTATCAAAGTTTTCAGCTAAAAATCACAAATATTGAAAGAGGATAGATATAGGATTTCCTATATAATAAAAAACCCATCTTCCTGCTCTAAGAGTTAGTTCTGGGTGATGTTTAGATTGCATAAAATCAAGAGATATTTCTTACAACTCACTACTAAGTTTAGGTCTAGGTCAAGTTATCTTCTATAAGAAATTCAATTTTTATTTTATTTATTTCACAATTATCACAATTAATTTTTAAAATCATAAACCAATGGTTCTCCAAAATTCAATCCATGAGGGACCATACAATATAAGAAAATCACCATTTTGTTGCAGTTTTTTTGTGGTGGTTTACACCACCTCCAAATGTTTATATGATGGTTTCAAAATCCCACCTCTAAATTTGGTCTCAGTATCCAAACCAATACAGTTACATCCATTTAGCGGTGGTTTCTGGTAAGAATTTTAGAATGTATATTTTACAGTAGTTTTCTTCATTTTAGAGGTGGTTTTCCAGCCAAAAAAATGAAAAGGATTTGGCAGCCGTTAAAACCACTGCTAAACCCTAAAGATATTTTTAACAAAAAACTACCACTAAAATGAATAAAACCACCACTAAATAATATTATGGAATATTTAGCAGTGGTTTTAACCACCACCCAAAAAATTACATATTTAACTATGGTTTAAACCACCGCTATAGGATGATTTACAAAAACAATTCAGCTGTAAAATCTGCAACCCCCGAACAACCTTGGAAAAAAATGAACAGAACATTCCATTCAAACGCATAGATAATATTTACACCTTCCCATTTTACAAAAACTAGAAAATTAAACCACAAATTTATAAAAAAAAATTACATATCTTGTAATTAAATTACATATAAATCAATAACATAATTCCATAAAAAATGAAACACAACATACAAACGCATGGTTATACAAAACATACATACTTTGACCACTCTCCTAATCCCATAAAAAATATAAAAAAAAGATAATAAATACACACATTGGACCTACTGAAATCCCCATGCCACATTACCCTGACTCTAACTACCTATCAAGATTCTCTATCAATTCAAAAAGCATCATATGATCTGATAAGAAAAAATAAAAATAAGGTATGTATACACACCAGGGTACTTGTGCAGGGTGTGAGGGAACATCTAAGGAAAGTCTCAAAAATAATCCCTAGTACACATCATCATATACATGTATGCACTAGGTAAAAATAAATATATCACACAAGATCCTCAATGGAATTTTCTAACTTGGATACCATGACTATTTTCATTATCTCATTACGTACTAATTGGGACTCTATTATAAATTATCATACCAACATTGATTTCATGCCAAAATCTCATCATTGCCTCAACCCTTGCCATCAGACTCATAACCTGATGCTTACCTAAAGACTCGGGGTGGGAATCATCCAAGTATTTTACTCATTCCCTAAAAAATCATTCTAAAATCTTACATCTAAATCCTAACCACTACCTCATCAATCATGTTAGTGTTCGTTATCTAGGAATCTTCTTATACCATGACCCAACCCTCTCACTCAGCATAGTCCACTACCAGAGCCCAATATTACTCAAGGAAAGTTTCAATATCCCAATGCAATAATACACATAGAAATGTACTACTTTATGAACATAAGGAAGCCATCTCATCCCTAGTAGTTTAGGAAGATCCATCTCACTCATAGGGAGGCTATGCCTCAGGATCCTCTCCCCCACCAGGTTTATCACCTATCACAATTACACAAAATCACATACATGAAATAAAAAATATGGAATGAATCCAATCACATAGCTCACCAAAAAAATCCCATTTTTCTAGTCCCTTGAGACTCATTCTCACATATCAATCCATGTCTTTCCTATCAGGGTGTCTAGTGGATCCCCTATACCCATCATGATCTCAGCTCATTAATATGATCTCATACCTGTCACCTATCAGTCACACCACTAACCACAATCTCCCATAACCCAAACCTTAAGTCCTAGTCCAAATATAAAAAATCCCTTATCTCGCATGTTCCTACTACCCAGGTATCATCCCAACCTATCATGCTATATACCCCTGGAAAAATGATTCCATGTATCAAACAACTCCCATGACCTGAACCTAAGTTTCATTTCCCATATCTTAAGGGAGATATTTAAGCCTTAAACCTGGTTAGAGCCCTTTTTTATCACACATCATCTCATTATAAAGGAACCATCCGACTCATAGTGACCATTAAGCCTCAACCCAAACTTATGAGGTTGTTTCTCATGACTCCAGATCTATATGGTCGTATCACCCCTTTTTCACTAGTCTTAATCCTCTCATATATATTGGAATAGCCTTAGGGAAACCAACCAAGGACACCCACATCAAGTCTCATATCTAGATAACACCTGGTATCTCTTTTCAACTTACACAATACCCTCAAACCTTGGTTACATGGTCACTGAACCATTCTAATTACATATAGTGATAAATAGAACTTATTCTAAGATTAGGAGGCCCAAAACAATATTATTTATTTCTCTGTAGTTTTATTATTCCATATTCATATACATAGTCCCATGAAACATAAATAAAGTAATGTGATAATATATAAACAAGTATATTAATTTACATGAACTATAACATTCCACCATATAGTTATACAAAAAAAGTTGATATAAATGGTTTTAGCCTCTTCAAACATGGGAAATCAAGAAAATTTCATGTGAATACTCCATGACATAAATGATACATAAAAAACTCTATTTACATATTGGTCCAAGAGATAAAAGAGACCACTAATCACTACCCAATGATGCACTCTTCTCATCTCCCTATCCATATATCTCTCTACTTTCTGATAGTGGAACCTATAGGAAAATTATATAGAAAATTAAATAGTGTTGCATATTTATATTTAAACATTAAAAAAATAAATGTTTGTGAACTAAATGATTTTGAATTTGTGTGATTTACCTGATCACCATAAGTCATCAATGTAAGATCACAGGGGACAGATATGGTCAACATCAGATATAAATCAACCAATGCTTTTTGCAAAGTAGATATTTGATCCCCTGGTACCAGAATTTTTCTTTGTATAGAAACAGACTCTATCTGAGCATCTCGGGGTAGGGATTGACTAAAAATAGAATTATATATAGAAATAATCCTCAATGGACTGATAAAGATCTTAGATGGTATTAGTCTCAAACCCATCCTATGCACTCAACCAGGATGCTCCTTCCAAAGGACTTTAATAATTGGGTCATCCTGGGAAAGTGTGAATGACTGCATGGGATTGGAATCCAATAGGTATTTAATTTTTACCTATAAATTAAATATTAGTAACACCTAAATTAATATATATTAAAATAGTGAAAATTGATAATAATTTATTATAATGAAAAATGAATTCATACCCCAACTTCATTGGCAGGCTCATTAACATAACTCCCATTAGATTTTTTTATGAACATCCAACCATAGTTCTATTTGGAGACTTGGTGCACTAAATTATTTCACTAAATTAAACAAATATAAATCAATAATTTAATATATGTAATAGAAAATATTGTCTTATAGATATTTAAACTATTGAAAATATTACCAGATTCGATTAGTTTCTGAAAAATATCTTTAACCCGGTAGTGTGAGGGATGATTTTTTTAGCACGACTCAATGAATTGTTACTTGAAACATCCTGAAATAAATAACATGTAATTTAATAGTAATTTATACAATTTAATCTCCTTGTCATATTTATTTATAAATTTAAAATGAAATTAATATAATAATATGTATTTAAATACCATGTGCTTCTTATGATGATGATTATCGACAAAACTTTCCATTTCTCTATAAGTACCTCATTGGGTACCATATCATAAAGTTATTAGGTTCTCAATGAAGTATCATTGAATTTATTCCATAATCTCTATCTAAATACCTTCCATTAATTACCCAAATTTTTCAATGTCCACTTTTGTGCTATAAGATCAATGATGGGAATGTGAAAAAACATCCGTACACAGAGATTCATTATGAAAATATTAGAATATAATAACATAATTACATTTAATTACACAATAAATTATTAAAATTACCTTTATCTGTGAATCAAAAATATCATTTTTCCAAGATGAAGGCATATGCCTCCAATTCGCATACATAATCAGAAGGGTAACCAGATCAACCACCAGCTCGCCTAGAATATGGCCAAATAATCCCACGGTGGCATCCGTAGGGACCCCATAACAATCGAATTGGACAACTATCTTCAGTCCATCTAGCTTCAAAACATATGAAATTTTCATATTTCACTTCATAGTATCATTTTTTCCATATTTTATGAAAAAATAGTTAGTAGTATAAAAAAGTGCAATATCTTTATTAATATAAAAAATTTTACCTATAACTATCACTCTACAATATCCCCATGAAGAACCAGGAGTGTCAACTTGCACCCTCACTACTGAGGATATGGAATGGGGAGGCATTGGCTGACCTGCTAACGAAGGGTGTGAGATGTAGTTTATGGGGAAAGTGTAGGATGTCTTAGATTTTGTAGCAAGGGAGACTGATGTATCATCATCTATCAGTATGGTTGAGGGAATGTAGACTGAGTGTCTATTGACATCATTATGACGTTTCTTCATTGGTATTCCTATCATTTTATCAAATAAAATTAACTTGAGAACATATATTTCAAAAAAATCATGTAGAAAAAAATATAAATGATAACATATGCATAGTACTAACAAACAAAATATACATAGCTATGATAATGAATGACTACACAAATAACATAAGTGGTTGATAAATGAATGGATGACTACACATTCAATCATTTTCTCCTTCAAGCATGCCATTTTCCTTATCCATCATTAATTCATCTACATTATCCACCCTTACAAGACTAATATTTTCAATATCATGATAGAAAAATAAATTCTCTTCTTATTGTTGATAGTATTCAATGTCAAAAGTCAAATCTTCCACTTCATCACCCATATTGTACAAGACTTTTTATTTTATGTGAACAATAACACTCCGCCCTTCATCCATGACATCTTCCACATAATATATAATTTTCACTTATGATGGTAAGATATTTGGATCAAATAATTCATGGTCACTGACATCCATTAGGTGAGAGAAGTTCACATAAGTAAATTACAAGGAGTCTCTTTTAACACCCCTGATAATGTTGACCCAATTCCATTTGAATAAAATAACTAAAACCCCCCATGGTATTTTAATTTAATAACATTAGTAAACATTCCATAGTATCCCACTTTGGAAAATGTAAATATACCATTATTCGTTGATTTCATACAATCTTCCCAATTGACTATATGAAATTTAAATTCATTCCCATTACACACATTGAACTTAATAGCCTATTTTAAAGGACCTTGAGCATGAAACTTCAAATATTCTAGAAAGTTATCTCGAATATTAGTATTCATGATCTAAAAAAGTAATATACATTTATATATTTAAAAAATATATGTTTCAGCCTAATATATGTATTGATTTCAATATTTATGAACATACACATCATGAAAACCATTCTAAAATTTCTTTATTATTATATTTTGTTATATATTTTTCATTTCATGTTTGGAATCTCATTATTCTCTTTGTTTGTATCCTAAACTCTTCAATAAATTGATCTAAAATTTCACTATTCATCAGCACATATCTATGTGCTTTTATAATTCCATTTATTTCAATGTAATATTTTAGCTCCTCTAAATTGATTGGCCAAAAGAAGGATAAATTTTTTATTTCTCATGTCTTTGATATTAATTCAATGTTTCGTCAACATGTACAACTCAATTTAATCTTCTCTCAATATCATCCAAGTATGTAAATCAAAAGGTAAGACAATCCTCTTCCAAATAGCCTTCAAGTTGAGCTTTATTTTTTACATATGATTTCAATTTCCCATTATATCTGTGAAAAAAAAATAAAAAACATACTTTTTCATTGAATGAAGTTCCAAAAAAATTACTTAAATGAAAAAAATATAAATAAAGTACATCTAAATTGGATACATCCATTAATACTACACGAGGATTCCTAATTTAGCTTCCTTGACCAAATCTATATTAAATTCATCATGATAGTGAAAAAGGATAGAGGAAAGATCATCTCCATTCCAAAAATTGTCAATAAAAATCTATCCTAAAGGTTGTGAATCACAAATGTTTATAGAGTTTTCTCACATAGTTTTTTGAAGAGTGAAAAAATAGAGTACAAAAGTAGTAACCTTTTCAGGTAATAATGAAAGCAATGCCAATAGTAGTAAATGGTGTAATAAAATATATGAATCGTGACTTTTAAATCCATGAAACCTATGATGATTTAAGTCAACAAACCTTGATGTGTTACCTGAATAACCATCAGATACCTTCACATGTTTCAAAATTCAAAGGAATGTATCTTTATCACTATTTTTCATTGAAAAAAATGATGGAGCATACTTCCCATTCTCATCTAGCTATATATCACACTTTATGTTCATTGTTTGTAATTGTTTTTGAGAATTGAGATGGTCCTTCGATTTTTCATGCTCATTAATCAAGGTAAAGATCAAATTTTCACAAACATCCTTCTCAATATGCATAACATTAGGATTGTGCTTCAACAAATTCAATTACTAATATGAATTTTTGAAGAATATATTTTTTTCTTCCATTTTTGAGTTCCAATTTCAATTGATGATGTGATTCAAACTCATTTCCCACTATCATTCAAATGATTCACCTTACCAAATTCTGTTTAAAAATTTCCAAGTTGTTCCAAAATTTCAGAACCCATCAACAACATTAGAGGTGGTCGATAATCAATAGAACCCTTGAATTTCGACTTGTTTAACCGAAATATATGAGATTCATTGTGAAATATTCAATGACACTAGAAGCACTGTATTTTAATTTGAGGTAGTCATTCGATCTCAAAATCAATGTTACAAACTGGAAAATACAAACCAATATAAGTTCTTCAAACAACTAAATTTCCACGTCCATGTAAGTCACTAGTTTTCCCCATTAGAGAATCTTGCATTTTGAACATTATTCTAGAAGATTAAACACATGCATCAACCCCATTACTCCGTAACTCTTATAATTATTCAATTAGAGGTTGAAATTAGAAGTCAATATCATTTCCAATCATTTTTTTCTAGGAATAATTATCATAATGATAAAAGAAATTTGTTTTATACACATCTATGAAGGAAAATTATAAGGGATCAAAACAACAAGTCAAATGCTATAACTGTTCCTCAAAGTCCAAAATGGGTTGAACCCATCGGTAGCCAATCCCAATCAAACATTACTAGGATCAGATGATAAATCTGGATTTAATGAATCAAATGTATTATATGATCGTGAATCTCTTGGATGTCACATTAGCTAGTCATTTTTATTATCTATAGAATGCCACTTTATTTTTTCGGCTGTTTTCGATGGCATGAAAATCTTCACCATCGTGGCTTTAAAATAAAGTAACAAAAAACATTTGTAGGTGGGTTCAATTTCTTCCTCTTTTTGGTATTATGTTGATTCAAACATCCAAAATCACCCATTTATTTCCTTATATAAGAAGATTTTTTTTTCAATCCAGTCTGCTTGAATTCTCTCCCCAATGAAGCATACAATCATTAGGACACACATGTATTTTTGTATAATTTAAACCTTGCTTGTTAAAAACTTTTTTCATATCATAAAAAGACTCATGGATCCTTACTTAAGGAAATTCATCACACAACAATTCCAATATCATAAACATCACCTTATTGGTAATTCCACATAGGAATTTGATATGGTACAACTTCAAATGAAAAGAGTGTTTTGAATATTTAAACCATCCACTATATAAATCGTGATTTCTATCATCAACTAAACCATGAGACACATTTTTCATCTTAGTGAAGTTTTCTTTTACATTAGTCTCCATAGAATCATGATCATGATCCAATTATATGTTAAAATCATGATCTGGTTGTCCTATAGTCTCAAAAACATCACTTGTCAAGTTGCAATTTGTAGCACCCTCAACAGATTGTTCTAATATGTTTTGATGTTTATGTTGGTGATTGAAATGACAAATTCATCATTTATAAGGTTTTTCATTTCATTTTCTATCATCAATGATGTTGGGATCTCATTATTTCAGTTTACATCAGTTCTCAAACTTTCTGTAATGTTTGATTCTTCATTCCAAATCCAACATAAATATTGAGCATGAAATTTCTTCAATATCGAGTTTTCATAAACTCCATATCTCTTCAACAATCTTCTAAATTTACATTTATGTTTTATATATCTTATTCTACCATCAATGGATTGATTGGAAATTAAAAAAATCTAAAAACTCCTCTAAACCCTAAACATACTGAGGTGTGTTTTTTAGAAATGTGATCCAAATTTTCTCCATATATATAACAATTTTCCAACACTTTATTAAAAAAAATTAAAACATATCAATATCACTAGGTATGAAAAGAGATAATGGGAAAATCTGGTAAATTTTTATTATTTAGAATTAAATAGACTCAGTATTTAATTAAAATGTAAATTATTTGAATGAATAGAAAATCAACAGAAATATAAAGGGGTTTTGGCTGGTGAGTAGTTTCCCAGAGTGGAGAAATATTGAAATTGGTGCTCCAAAAAACCATAATAATCTAAATTTCAATTTTATATTGGGATTTGTTTTTTTAAAACATGCCTTAGAAAAAAATTATGGATAATATCACATTGTGATCCAAATATTCCTAACCAAAAACTCATAATAGAAAACACATAATAAAATTAATATATCAAATAAATCAAAGGTAACACCTGAATTTTATTAGGATAATGTGTTTTTATAACTTCCCATTAAAAATAGTTTGAAAAAATTTCATCATTACAAAAATCATACCAAAAACTATATATTTTAATATTTAAAATCAATTAGATGTTTCCTTTTATAAATTATTTCTCCCATGGACCACTAAAAGGGAACTCATTAAATATTTTATCATGTATAAATACTAGAAATATATTATAGAAAATCCATGATAATAGATTTTGAAAACATCTCTTAAATCCATATAATATTATAGAAAACCATCCAATAAAATTATTTATTTTAAATACCTCATTATCAAAAAAATTATAGCTCATCAAAGTTTATCACATAAACATTAGTAAAAAATGTAACCAGCAATAAGAAATAATTGAGAAATTTTTGTTGATAATTTAATTTACATGTAATGTTATTAAATTCATCAACAACACATGTCAATATTCTTAGGGTTTAAAATTCTTCCAAAAAATATTTTTGTTTGAAACCATCATTCTCAATTAATTCAGTGATAAAAAAACCCAAAAATGATATTATGTATTTCAAAATGCTCTCATGGAAAATAATTTAATAACTGGGATAATATCAAATAGATTAAGAATTAAAGATATATATCCATTATAAAATTGTTATATTTTATTTAATATTATACTCACTATATTGGATATAATTTTCTAACTATGTACATAAACCAGAATAACAAACCCAATTCTTTATTATTCTTTAAAATTAACCAAAACAAAAAATAGTTCACCTTATTGTGTCAGAGAATAGTGATATTTCTATCATGTGAGTTGTTTTGATCAAAAGGGGATAATGATTTAGATATAAAAATTATGTAAGAAGATAATTTTAATTTTAATTAAACAAAACATCATCATGTGTATTCTACATATACGTAGCCTAGTGTGATTGAACCTAGAAATATTTCTTATTTCTCTGCCTATATTAATTTCATATTTTGTGAGGAATAGAGGTGTATTTTTAGTAATCATGGAACAAGATCATTGAAAGGGGTGATTTTTTTTTGGAAAAAGCATCGATTCAACCCTCTAGGGTATCATCCCTTGGTGGAACCAGAAATAATTTATCTCTCTCCACTAGTATTTTTATAACCAAAATCACCAAAGACACTCTATAAGAGGGTGAATTAGTGTATTAACTCCTTTTAATTAAAATGATGTTATTATTATGATAGTTAGACCATAATAAATTAGTAAAAACCAATTACAAAACCATAATATCAAATTAAAAAAAAATCAATCACATGTTGATTTTACTTGGTTAACCATAAAGGGATATATCCAACAAGTATATAATAATTATTATTTGATGTAACAAAGTCACAATGCACTAAATGTAATTAAAATTTTTAGGTGACTCTCACTACCAAAATAAGGGTCACATTATCCTCATTTCTATATATGAACTAATTCAAAAAATGAGATCAGTATTAAGTTAATATGAAACTTGCTCACAATGTATGTAAGAATGATGTTCGAAACACCATGAAAATGGGGGTTTTTTACCTTTATTAATAACTCCTCATGATCAAAACTATATATTTAATAATTTTCATTTGAATAATAAAAATATCATAAAAACTCCACATGTTTATTAATTCTATTTCTTAATCTTTTGTATACTCCATAATATTTGAAATCCTCTAATATTTCTCCTTTAATAATATAAAGTATTTCTTCAAAAAAATCACTCAATTGAACACCACTTGTCTCCACAACATTTTCCTTAAAAAATTTCGATCATGGATGGGTAAAAATCATTATTCATGATGAAATTTTACTATAAATTTGAATATGAAAAAATATTATATATATTAAAAAATATAACATACCATGGTGTGGTCACACCCACCATCGTGTGTCTTTATTATTTAATGGATTGAATTTTAAAACCATGACATTTAAAATATTATCTCCTTATAAATCAAGTAATTTCTATATTTTTAAATTCCATATCTAAACATAATTATGACATGGTTCTCAATAAAAAATATCATGAACATGCTCTCTAAATAATCAACTAACCTCCAATACTAATGCTCAAAAAAATCAACCACTGCGATTTCCTCTATAAAAACATCTCATTTTCTGTTGAAATAATTTTACAAAAAACCTAAATTTATCTTCCTTAGTTGTTTATAATTAAAACTATAAAATTATCAATATCTCAAAATTTAGACCACTATGAAGTGTTCTTCCTCACCATATTATTTTTAAACCATACTCATAAACCATAACCAAATCTTCAAATCTAATGACACAATATCAAATTCTCTATAAAGAGAGAAATCAAACTTATATGACATCACCACCCAGCATCGTCTTGAGAAAATGAAATAGTAGGGAGAGTGCTTGGGTCAGGATTATGACTCGATCGATGCTAGGGGTTGTGACCATAGCACCGGTTGGGTCTTGGGGGGCATGAGGCTGTCACAGCAGCACCGAAAAAGGGATCGAGGGGAATGGGGTTGTGACCATAGTCTCAGTAACGTATATGGAGATCATGGGGATGTGACTGTAGTGTTGGAAGGGTTCGGGGGAATGAGTCTATGACTATAGCACTGGAAAAGGATCAGGTGGCATGAGATCAAATAGGTTGGGATATACCTGAGCATCTGTGAGGGGGGAAGCACGGTAGTTCAAGGGTTTAGGGTATGTGGTGGAGGGGGGCTCGGGGGAGAAGCGTGGGGTGTGGAGGAGGACTTTTGAGCACTGATGAGGGGGGTGGTGCTAGGGTTTGGGGTCGAGGGGGGAGCTTAGGGGAGAATATGGGGCATGGAAGAGCTTGGGGGAACGAGATTATAGGGTCATCATGCTAGGATTTGGGGTTAGGGATGAAGAATAACTCAGAGTATGGATAATTTTCTAGGGGGGAAAGTGTGTTTTTTTAATAAAAACATAAACATTAGAGGTGGTTTATAAAAAAACTAACGTGAAATAATTTAGTTTTTTTAGCGGCGGATTATTAAATCGCTGCTAAAAATGAATATGTTATAGTGATAGTCCCTCTAAGATAAAGTGTTGTGTCCACCTAATTAACACCATAACACACTCCAAAATAACCACCACAAAAAACATGTATATGTATTATGGAACCTATAACAACATCATGAAACAAGTAATGCATTCTAGATGGCATGGAATAATGCATGGAATATGGTTACTATAGAGTTCCTAAAATAATGCATGATATGGTATACCCTCATCTAATGAAGTTGTAACAAAATAAAACCCATAATCATATCAATAATAACATTACAATCAAGTGCACCTCCCAATAGAGGAATCAAATCAAATGTAATTTTCAAAATCTAGAAAAGAGCAATTTAATTCAAGGAAATTTAGCTTTCTTCCTATACATTGGTTAACTATGCCTAGGAATAGCTCATTATCAAATTCTTATTCCTTCATATCCCTTTATATGGCCTATATAATGTAAATCAAACCATAGAAGAATTCTATGATATAACATTGTAATTTCGTGGAACCGAATGTCACTGAAATGTGCCCTAACCCCATATGGCCACATGGCCTCAAGCGTATCTCCCCAAATACTAGAGGTTTCCAACTAGAAGTTAGGGCCTATGTGTGTCTATGGGGAGACTATTCCCTCACCACCAGAGTGTAAAATAGTATAAATACAATAACATACATGTATCAAAAGTATTAAATCATACAGATAATAGATACACAATAGGAATAGATATCAATATCTAAAGGAATATAATATGAAATGATGTCGATACATGTCATATGTCTGTAAAAAATAGCAAAAAACAGGTATACATGGAAGATGTACAATACATGGAACAAAATTAAAAAAAAGGCCAAAAAGTATTCCAGCTAGCATTGTGACCTCATCTTGGTCCTATGCTCCCTTGAACCAAAGCAGTGTTCAAGAACCTATATTATTCCACTTTCTCTTATCCATACCTACAATCATATAGTCTGTTCAGGTTCCCAAGACAGCCTGAACAGGGTGTGAGACTAAACCCTAGTAGGCAACCGCCTAAGGTCAAGTGTGATCCAGTAACTATATATATATATAACAACAATAGTGTGCAGTAAGTAAAGTGATATTCAAGGATGTATGGAAAGAAAACACCCTATAAAGTCCAGGTTCTCATTTTATAACCAATTAATTTAATCAACTTCACTTAAGAAATAAGAATCTGATTTAATAGTCAGATATGTTTCATTCATATTCAATCTCATTTAATCAATCTACCACATTTAATTAATAAGTATTAGGACCTGGTGCATAGCCCAGCATCCACCATATAGATATGTTATAAAGGATGACTGAATAGGTTGTCCGTAAAGTATAAGATAAAGACTGAATGCAAGATTGTTCTTTGGCTTGGTAGATGCATCATATAGACCATTTTATTCATTATTCTTTTATAAACCCAATACCATCCTTGTAATTCCAAATTTGGAATCCATGTGTCACTCTAGGTATAATATAAATAAACACCCTATAAACCCATCCATGGAATTCTCACAAGAACGCAGGTATCTCTCTATGTGTGGTATAACATATCTACCACTCGAGTTTATCATTTTTAGTATACTAAGGGATCCCAAGTATCACCCATTAAATATGTGAAAAAAATTCCCTTTGATTCCATCATTTTCAATCTCTATAGAGTCCAATTATCACTCGGCACATAACAGTCATCCCATAAGTTTCCTTCCTTGAAAGTCCATATAAGGATTCCATGTTCCACTCAGGCATAACCAAGGGAGAATCCAATTGATTCCATCAATGTAATTCATCCTTGAATCCATGCACCACCTAAGGAATATAACCATTCCATATCATTCAATATAATTTAATCAATTCCATTTAAACATTTCAAGGTCATCACCAAGAACATTCCAATTCAATGTCCCCTCAAATGGTGGCCCAAGTCATGGGATATGATTAAACAGCTTTCCACTCAATTTCTCATTTGGTAAAATCATTATAAGGGAAAACTAAGATTCAACAAGCTATTGCATAACCAAGTTCAAGGGAATAGTCATCCATCCTTTCCTATTAATCAATTAAATTTACAAATCATGTTCTAATTCCAATTATAATTCATCTCAATTAAAATTTCCCATTCAGTTCACATTTAACATCCCATTAAAAGAGGTAAAGGGAAAACCTAAAAGGTATCCAAAATCATATTCCATCATAATAGACCATTTAAATACACAACATGCCTAAAGGGGTGGTTCTATTGAAGGTTCTTAACCATTTAACATTTATCAATGGGTCACATTAATTTTAAAGGCTATACCTATCAATTCAATTCAAATATTAAAATCCATTAAAGGGAGTATATCTGAGAATCGGTCATGTATAATAACAACATATAAATAAACACTTCAACATTAAATGAAAGTCACAAGAGCACCTACCATAGGGCTTTATTGGATAGCTCGTCCAATATTTTCTCTTGATTCGACTCAAATCTAGAGAAAAATAAAGAATGGATAAGCACCTAATAATATGACATATTAGATCACATCTAAATAGTGAAGCCTATTCCAAACCAAAAAATTAATTAAACCAAAGGAATTATGATCTTACTAATGTAGATCCCACGAGATGAAAATATCATGATTCTGAGCTTAGATGAAGAAGATCTCGTGATTCCTACTTTAGTTGTCAAAGAGGGATTCAAACGGGTGAGTTTGTTGTGTAGGAGAATAAGTGAGGAATTAGGGTTGAAATATATTTAATTTTTTCAATATTAGTAAAATCACCCAAAAAAGTGTCGAACAGTTTGGAAACACAGTTGGACAAACCACGTGTCAACCATGTTCCTCCTCTTGTAAGAAGGGGCGCCCCGCACAGTTTGTATGCACTGTTTGACTAACCGTGCGCAAACCATGCCAAAATCCACTTTAGAAATCTACAAACATGGCCACACACCCCATTTTTCATATTTTGTATAACGATGTAGCCAGTAGCCTCTCCCTTTCCAGCATAGAACAGTTTGTACTAATCATGCTTCCTTCTCCGCAAGATTTCTACTAATCGTACGTGAGGCCATATTCACCCCAAAAGATGGGTTCCAGGATCTGAACCAGTCTCGTACACCCCCAAAACCTCCATGATCTCAATTTCCATTCATATTTGGCCATATTTAAACATTTAAACTGAAAATTGGAATAAATAAAAGGATTTTTACCTCAAATAATAACTTTGTTCTTACATTTTGGCATAAGAATATAGCATCATGAAGAGTTATTTTTAAGAGAATCAATTTATAATAGTTCAGGAACTTATATTATTTTTATATTCTCTTCACACCAATTCTTCACACCACACTTTTGAAAAATTAATGAAAATACTTCTCTTTTAATCACACAACATCATATCTATAGAATCCATGGATTCAAATTAAATTCCACAACTCCTTTTCATGGAAACACTTTGATGATATAATTGACCATTAAATTTTCATTTTAATTATTTCCTTTCTCAATACTTGCAACATTTTATAATATTTTTTACCATAAAGAGGGAAAAAACATTTATATCATTCACAAAATCATTAATTAACACTAAAATACACCAACAATAATAAATAGAAGGTTGCATAATGACGTAGCCAGTTATGGATATCCACATAGCTGAATTCCACTAATTTGAATTCACATAGCTAAATTGATCTACATAGGTCTTCTTCAAATTATCTATTTACTTCATGTTTGCTTCTTACTCACGTAGCAAAATTTTATATAGTTGAATGAATTGTGTAGCCATTTGGAATCTCAAAGATGATTTCACTGTGTATCCAAATCACAAAGAAGATTACTTCACATATTCAAATACCTCACATATCTGATTTTATATACTTAGGAAAGAATTTATAAAACATTCAGAACGTGAAAATTTTAATATAATGAACTAAAATAATTATAAGACCTAACAAACACACTTAAAAAACATTAGTAACATGTGAAGGGTATTTGATATCATCATATCCAAAGGTATATGGGTTATATTGGAACACAATTTTTAGTCCAACAATAGTGGCTCCCAGTTATTTCATAAATTTATATTCACAGTGTGGTGTCTTAAGGTAATATCATATACTTGTATTATAATTGTATTTATTTATAAGGTGTAAAGGATTAAGGTGTAGTGTACAGTTACATTGGGCTATGATTACTCTCAATAATAAAATATTATTTTGGGGATATGTTGGGATGTGGATATGATTATATGGATGAAGCTATCATATATTTCCATGGATGTACGACGTGACTTATGGAAGGGATGAGAGCACAGGGACATAAGACATTGGGGTTTATGGAGACTGGATTAGTGGAAAAGTGGTATTGAGGTACCCTTATTATATACACACTTCTTTATATATTACCTACTTTCATGTATTCTTAGTGATTGAGCCGTGGTGAGGTTAGAAATATAGATTACCTATTTAGTAGATGAGTTGGTTTCTCTATTTATTCACAAGTTATTTAGTATGCTTCTTCCATATTTTCATGATATATTTATAGGGAGATTCTATTGATTAAAAATGTGTGATCACCCACACATATATATATATATATTCTTGGTCAACCAGAGGGAGTCGTGGTTTATCAATACATTATTAGCTCATGGATGTTATTTTTTAGTTATAAGTGTTCTTGGTCAACACCATAGGAGGGTATCATGGTTTACATTCATTTTGTATTTGGAATTTTATGGAAAATCATGTATTGGGATTGTGATTTTTTATTTACATTATGGAATTTATTGGTGGTTATTTATAATTTCCCAAGAAATTAAGAAGAATATATACCATATGTGTATGTTTTATACCATCAGTAGTATCCACCAACCTATGGCCTATTTGAAGTGGGCTTCAGGGGTCACTCTCAATTTCAATTATTTTCTATAAGGGGTAACATAGTGGGAATTACTAATATATATACACACAAATATATAAATACAATTATCCAAATAACAAAAGAAATAGGGAAATCATGAAAAACTGGAAGAACAATGAAAAAATCATTAAAACCCCATGAAAAAATATATTTATAGATTATTAGCAGAATAAAAACCCAAAATCCTAAAAAAATATTTAAATATAATACATTCAGTTTTTCAAGGTGATTCGTCTAAAATCATCAAAAAAGGTTGATGCAATATTTGGGTTCCATGAGATCTTTAATAGTGAGGATGTGTTGAAGGTTCTAGGGAACAACAAAAGTAGTTGGTCCCATGCAAAACAATGGGTTTTCATTTTTTTTATTTGAATAAATACTCTGAAATTTATGAATTCAACCTTGTAATATTAGAAGAGAGAATATTTTCACATATAATTTATAATTAATCTATATAAATAAGAATTTCATTCTCTTATAATTATTTATTCATTGTCAAAATAGTTGACGTTTCTTATCAAACCCTTGTTATGATAAAGAATCCAAGGATATAATCCATCTAGCATTATTCACACTTATTTCATGAACCAAGAAACATCTCTGTTGGATCTCCAGGTGATATAAAAATATTAAATTTCTTATTTAATTATCTATTGATCACTATCGGCATCAGAAAATGTGTTCCACTCCATTTTCAAAGTAATCCATAATGTGGTCTTGACTCGGGTGAACAAACTCAAGTATAGACAAAAAATATGTTTATGCATGAAGAATATAAAAATGGGATCTCCCTGTTCCACATGATTTCTCTCACATTTGGGGATAAATATTTCTTAAAACATTTCCCAGTGTGATGATGTGGTGGTGATGACCTTCCATTGAGGGTAGGAAATGTATTTTATATGTTTCTAAAGAAAAGGGGTGTTGAAATCATAAAACTCAATTTTAAGGGTGTTAAGGGAAATTTTTGGCCTCTAAAAACACCTTTCATAGGTGAATACTTTGTATTAGGGTGTAATTAATTTCATGGGCCTTTATTTTACTACCTTTGGAGGCCAAATAGACTTACATAACAACATTTAGCATTGTTTGATGTTGGAAATTGGTTTCCAAAAAACATTTTGTGCCAAGGTGAACCCAAATGCATTCCTAGACTCATGAATGCCCCAATATCACATTTAGAACTATGATTGTGTATCCTCACTCTAGTTTTCATATATGTGTAAACTCTTCTTCCTACACATATGCCTTTCCCCCCTTTGAGCGAACAAATATTATTCTAATATCACACACCTATGTAACTAGTTCTATGTGTCGCAACATAGTCCAAAAAAACATATAAATATACCCTAATTTTTGACACACACACATGGAAAAAAGAGTAAGAACACACAATAATTACATGCTCAGAACTTTTTTTCTTCCTTCAGGTGGCTCTTAAATACAACCCTGAGGGATACAATGACTTGGGGGTCTAACAATAGGGTTCCATGCACCCTTAATTCTTTATAAGTATTCTAGTAGGGTTATATGTTCTCTATATACCTTTTGTTGCTACACTATAAAAACATGTTCCATATAAATCATTGAGATCAAAAAATGAGGAAAAATTCACCCAATTCATTCCAGAGATACCCCACTCTAGTGATCCTTTTCTCAGGCCCCTAGAGTATGGTGATCTTTCACCCATTCCCCTATATTAGGGAGATCATTTTACCGACCCCTTACACTAGTATTATCCTTTTCCTTTTCCCTTACACCAGAGTGAGACTTATCCCAATACCCTACACTAGTATGAGCATTTTCTAAGTCCAATACACTAGAGAGAGCCTTTCCTTGAGACCTTACACTTCGATGAGCCTTCACCCAAACCACTATACTAGGGTGAGACTTTTCTTAAGAGTAAATACTATGGAAATCTTTTTTCCAATCCTCTACACTATGTTGATCCTTCACTAAAGCCTTGACACTTGTATGACCCTTCTACTGAGAAATTCTTACTAGGAAAATCCTTTTCCTAAGACTCTATACTACAAAAAACTTTCTCTTAGGCCTTACTACTAGGGAGAGCCTTCACCCTGGCCTCCCTTATAGTGTGATCCTTCATCCAATCCTTAATACTTCAGAAACCCTTTATATTGTGCCTTTTTACTAGGGTGATCATTTTCCTAGGTATCCCTACTAAAGAGAACCGTCTTCTAATACTTTTATCTTGGGAGAGACTTTATCCAGACCTCCCAATTAGGGAGATCCTTATCCTAGGTCTTCATACTAGGGAAAAACGTTTTATTGGTACCACAACTAGAGAAACACTCACCGAGATCTCCTATTTGGGTTCCAAATTATCCCAATATCCTTCCTAGGTAACCATCACTTCCATATATTCCATGAGTCAAGATACACTTCTTGGTTTAATCACATGCCTTGATTCAAGGTACCCCTATTGGGTTTTGTAATTCATTAACATAGATAACTTTCTAAATTGAACCAATAATGGCATCCTACATGGTATAAATCCAAACCATATCTTCTTTTTCCAAGTTACTAAGAAATATGAAAAAATAAAAATACAACTCATGAATAATCCATTCTTGGTCTCTTATTTTTACCCACTTTATGACGTAGGTTTCTTATAAGGGCCACCTACTAGGTGTAATCCCTATTTATATCCTATTTTTTACTTGTTAAAAATAGAGAGAATTAATCAATGGGAAAACTCTTTGGTAAAGTCCCCTAAATATCATATTTTCACACATTTTTTGGTACATGTGTCCTATAAAGGCCTCATGCAAGGTATAATCTCCAAACATATGTTATCCAATCTATTTTTTAATAGTAATGATGAACCAAATAGTATATTAAGCATAATACCCACTCAATATTCTATTATCACCCATTTTATGGAACAGGGTCCTGCATGGGCCTCCTACTAGGTATAAACCCCAACTATATCTTCTTCTACCTAGTTTGAAATATGTAAGATGAAACAAAAGGGAACCTCATGCATAATCCCCACTCATTATTCTATTTTAACCTATTATAAGGTATATGTTTAATATAAGTCCCTCCTACCAGGTGTAATCACTAACCATATATTCTCATTACTAGTTACCAATAGATAGGATAACCCAAACAAGAAAATCAGGTGTAATAATTACTTGGTGCCCTATTTTTTCTATTTTAGTGCTCATTCATTCAATATAGGCCACCTAATATGTGTAAGACTTAGTCATACCTTCCATTTTCTATTTAACAATAGAAAAGATAAACCAGAAATGGTCACCCATGGATAATTCCCGCACTGAATATCTCTAGTAACCTTCTTGATAGATGTCTTAGCTGCATGAATTTAAACTGAATAGCATACATCCTTTCCACATGATGCTAAACTACATAGTAAAGTCATGTCAGATGACCTTGAACTGTGCAACTTGAACGAAGTTGTTTTTTATTTTTGTTCCAAAAAGATATCTAGGATGCCTCACAGAGGTTAAATCATAACACCAGATATGTCTTAGATGAATGACCATATTTTTCCATGGATGCACAGCCATAAAAGGAACTATAATAGTCCTTATCACAAAACCCTAAAAGTTATGATGTGTCTAATTAAGAAACACCAAACTATGTGAGTTCTTATTCCCTTTATAGGGATACATATAAACCCCCCTTCATAAAATTGATCCCAACAATACAACACAAACCATCTCCCAAGATGAAAATAAGTTCCATAGTTACCAACTATACATATTTAAACTATATCATTACTAACCAATATGGAAAATATGGAGAGCCTCATATATATAAAAATTTTAACAACAACACATGGTTCTAATCGATAGCTTTCATGGTGGTAACCAGTCCGACATTAGTATTTGTGAAGGATTCATAAACATATCTTAAATATATAAGAGATTCCCAAAGTAGGAAATAATTTCCCCATAAAGGGTGAGATTATCCCAAAATCACATCCTCTCGACTTTGGTGTTCCGGAAGTATCACTAGTAGATCCCTAGTAACTTCCTTCATTTAGAAAGTAGGTTCATGTAGGATCAAAACAAATGAAGTTATATTTGGTTATAAAAAAATATAGCATAGTTTAAATCCTCATCATTTTAACTAAAATAGTTCGTAGATTTTTTCATCATGTGTTGTGTTTTTGTTATAAATATAATGTTGAACCTGATATGAATCTTTTATCCATGAAAGAGATAAATTAACCATGCACTATTGTTTATGTTATTGTTTTATGGATTTATTATTTGTGTTCCTTTCAAGACTCCCTTAAATCCAAATTGAATAATTGTATTAACCATTGAACACCAAGATCCATATAAAAGATAGATATACCTAGAAGGAACCATAGGCTGTCGTGAACAACCAAATGAAGTGTCGGACACATGCATAGGCTAACTTGAAATCAATGGCCCTAGAGCCCTAATTTAAATTATAACCAATCTAGAACCTACAATGATAGATATTGAATATTACAGTCTAGGAATACCATATCAATGGATTTGTCCTAATTTTGAAGGTAACACACCAAATCCTTTAAGAAATGAAGCCTAAAGGGTCATCCTACCAATTTCATGCTACAGAGAATCATATAACAACCCAAACTATTATGAATAAAATTCCCATTTTTATTTAATTAAATGTATTATAGATATAGAAACCACATGCACTCCTTTGGTTTTATTATATCCAATTGTATTTAAATTAATGTTAAGTATCATTAATGTTGAAAATTTAGTCATTGAACAATGGTCACATGACTAGTATAAATATAAGGTTTTAACAGATCTTTTTGACACAGAAAAAGGAAGTGATGTCCTAAACCAGTAGGATCGTACCCTATAAAGCCTATTTATCAGAGATTCTGAGGGAGATATAATTTTTGGGCTTTTCCCAAGACGAATCCCAATATGAGATCCAACAACTTAAGGTTGAGGTAAACTATTTATGGGAGAAGTTCAATCTTGTTGAGATCCCGACCCAAACCATGTTCATCAAATGACCCCATGAAAGCCCCACCATTGTTCACCTTACACTTAGGGTGTATGATAGTGTAAAAAAGTTATATGTATCAAGACCATATAACTGTGAATATCTACATTATTTTTTTATAGAATAATGAATATACTTTTCATTCAATTATTATTATTTTTAAATTATTTTAAAGCACGAATAGTATTTTTCGTTAATAATTGAATTCAATTATAGAATATATTATGACTAATTATTGTATTTTTAAAATAAATAACATTTTAATAAAATTTTACTATTAAATTAATTTTATTAAATATAAATTATCATATAGTTTTTATGAATTCAAATGTAGTTTTTATTAAGGCTTGAAAACTATTTTTTCAAAACTCATCAATTTTAAATAAATGTTTGTTTTTATTTTAAAAGAGAAAATTCACAAATTTAGAAAAATATTTTGATAAAAATTAATATTATTTTGGGAATCAGGACCTCAAAATAATCCAATGGATAATTTTTTACAATTTTCTAACACAGTCAAATTTTTGGGTAAAAATTTAATATAGTATTAATATATAATGTGTTTTATGACATCATAATGACCCAATATTTGTGTAATAAAATAATATATAATGGAAAATATACCAAATATATATTTTATCTATAAAATAATTTTATTTTAAATTAGTTTCATTTATTTTATAAATCTTTAGTAAAACCTCCCAGACTTATTAAATATTTTATGATTTTAAAATAATTTCCTTATGAGTGTGAATCACCTCCACATAATCAAGGATAATATTTTAATACCTTAGGCCCATATCCTAATAAAATAATTTTTCCACTCCCCTTGGACAGAAACCATTGGCAAAACCATGGTATGGTTTTTGGTTTTGAATATTTTAGTGTGTAGTGTCCAACACCAAAATAATAAACAAATTTGCCTCCTTTCCTATATAAACGCACCCAATGTCCCATTAATCTTCACTGAAACTCCATAAATATAATCAAAACTCTAATATATACTCCCTATATTCCTCCCAAAGCGCCCCTGAGCTCCCAAGAAGCCTCTCCCGAGCCTTTGGGATCACACATCAATGTAAGGGTTCCTTCCATTCTCAATTTTTGTCCAAGTTTCATTATATTGTTACACCCTTTTATTTTTAAATTAAAAATTATGAGGTATTTTTTAAAACATCCCCAATAATTCCCTTATTATATATAAATTATTATATACCCCTTATTCTCTCATCAACCTATTTTATGAATTTCCACATGACATTAATATGCTCCTAAAATTTCTCCGTGATTTTCCATGAAGAAATCATCATGTAGTGAATACCATACCCATTTATCTATCAATGGTACTTAAATTTATGCACATATACTTATTTATTATATATTTTAATGTATGTATTATACATTAATTTATCATGGAATAAATGATTATGTTAAATGAATCCATGTTATATTATCTATGTGGAACACTTAAGCATAATATTGAAATGTTTATGAATGGTGTTCCCTAATAGTGCTCCAATGCATTGGGTAATGTTTAGTATCATGATATGTAATTTTGGGATAGTATTTTACCTGATTATTTTATAGGAAATTGGTCCCCCATAAATTATTTTCAGTTTAGAATTGAACTAGGTTTATGATGCAGTGTTTTAAGTTGATTCCACATTTCCATGTTACGATTATCATGCTATATCATGACTTTATGTTCATGTTTATTTTGAGCTCCATTGATATGCATGTTGACTAAAATGTATTGTATTCCTCATGTTATTCCATGTTTACTCCCTTACTGAGATTTATAGCTCACCCTTTCTTATTTATTTCCTCAGGTTATCCCATGCAGTTTTAAGTATAAAGGAGTATTATGAACATGTTAAAGAGGTTTTCAATAAAGATGTTGTGTTTTATGTTTTAAGGTTTCTTGTAATGTACCTAATTTCCAAAGACACTATACTTATTTATCATTTGGTTTTGTATTAATCGTCATCTCATGTAATAAATCATGCATTCTTGTGTACTAAATATCTGGTTTTTTATAGTTGGTGTCTAAGAAAGGTATATTTATTTTTGGGATTTGGATTAGAAAACTCTAGTAAAAGCCTTAGGGATAAGACTAAGTATAAGAAAAAAATCCCTAAATTTTGGTGTGAATCGATTAACTGGTTTATTAATAAAATACATCACTATCTAGATACGAACAATTGGATGTGGCTCAAGCATAGATGTATCTAGGGGTAAAACCTAAAAACACCGCTTTGAGCTAGACTCAAAAAGGAACCGGTTCACAACAACAAACCTTGCTGCACTCCTAGTTCAAAACTCATAGGGGATATATTTTAGTAAATTTATAATATTAGTATGAAACATTTTTAAGGGAACAGAAAAATCCCATAAGAATATACATTAGGAAATATATCATGGATAACTTAGATTGAGTCCTAGAAATTCATATGTTAAGGGAATAAAAAAAATTATAAGTTATCCTTTTAATATCATTGAATTCCCCTTTATGTGTTTAATATTTTAAAATAATTACCTCTAATTTTCCTTTGATTCTATCCAATGGATGGTAATATTAGGAATCAGGATAACAAATGATGTGAAGATCAATGTGATGACTGCGCTAATGAGATTACCAATTCGATGGGAGTATGAATTGCAAAAAATTTCATGATAATCTCTCATTTAACTTATGTTTTGAATATAATCCTAGGTCAATACAAAATTCCAACCTCCAATACCCTTATAAAATAACATGTTTCAATCGATATGTTCATGAGAAAAAGGTCTCCTACATTCAATGGATCATCTATTCCCTCAATCACCGAACAATGTATCAACTCTGCTGAGAAGATATTCTCCATATTTTAATGATCTGAACAAGAGAAGGTTCTTATGGTTTATTATCATATAGTGGGTGAAGTTGATCAATGGTGGACATTGATAAAAAAAATAATACTGATAAAGAGATCAAGGAGATGGAATGGAATGATTTCAGGAAAATATTTTTTGATAAATATCTTCCTCACACCCTATAACTTAATATGGAAAGGAACTTATTTACCCTCAATAAAAAATATTAATAATCCATCGTATCGTATGATTCAAACTTCATAATGCTTGAATGATATGCCTATGGATTTTTCGTTACCCCTGAATGCAAGGTTGACAACATCTTTTGTGGGATAAAACCTAGCATGTGGGAAGCCTTGGTGATCTATGACTTTGATAGCTATGAGGAAATTGTATGATTTACCCTCAAAGTTGAAATGGAAATTATTGAATCTTAGGAGTATCACAGGGATAATAATTGGAAGGTGGATTCAAATTTTGTCAGTCTGATAGAGATATCTAATAGTGCCAAGAAATTTTAACATCCCACTTGCCAAAGGTGTGGAAAGAAGCACCCTAGAAATTCCCTGAAGGGGAGAGGAAATGGTTTAGGTGTGGTAAGGAAGGTCACCTAGCCATCTTACCTCATTATACTCCCTATTGTGTAATTTTATTCAATTCTTGTCATGTATTGGGTTTCCCAATATATATCCAAAATAAATTGTTGCGAGAGGGAAATAAATCTCTATATAGAAAATCGACCCTGGATTCTATATAAGTGAAAAGAGGAGGAGGAGTTGTAACATCACGTTATGTTTTCAGGTATTTTTTATGTTTCTAAGTACCTTATTTTTGGAGTAAAATCTTGGGAAGCATTTGGGAGTTTTTTTCGGTAAAAGTTAAAGCCCAGTTTGTTGTGAACGGTTTGCGCACAGTTTGACAAACCATGCGACCAAACCGTGCCAGCCTTGAAACCTGGACAGAAGCTTCTGCACGGGTGGTGCATGGTTTGTCTAACCGTGTGGCCAAGCCATGCGAGAAGGGTGGAAAAGCAAGTAGCTCACGCATAGTTAGCGCATGGTTTGTCAAACTGTGTACCCAAACCGTGCGGTCACTTAAAGGAGATCCTTAAATTGTGGATCTCGCTCAGATTTGCCTCTAAGTGCCTCGTTTTTCTTCCTAAGCAGCCCTAACTTGGGATTTTTCTTCTCCTAAGGTTAGAGAGGTCTCTCCCATCATTCCGGAGCCAATCCAAATGCTCCTCTTGGTGAATCGAAGCTGGATTCTTGAGGTATGTGATCATTCTTCGTCGTTCTTGATTGGTTTCATAGATCTACTTAGATCTACTTCTCTTATTCTCTTGGTTTCTTAGATCTACGCCCGTTATGGGTAGATATAAGTGTGTGGTACCATGTTTGATAAGATTTTGTCTTGATCTTTCTAGGAGAAGAGATCTAAGGTGGGTTCATGAAGAATCAATCCGGTTTTCTTGAGCGTTCTCAACCGTTGTGGTCTTGGTCAAACCTTCAAGGTAGGCGGTTCTGTCCCGACTTGCCAAATTGATTATCAATGTATTTTCGTAATTTATTCCAATTATTGATTTAAATTAAATTTCTCAAGTTTATTTCAACTAAATTGATAAAAACTCAATTCCATTGAATTGAGATGTTTGAAATGGTTTTGGCATAGAGATGTGGGAAAACCCCAATTCCATTGAATTGGGTGTGTTTATGGAAAATTGGGCGATTTAAATTTGTTGGATTTAAATTGTGGATTTGATGGAAATTTTTCCAAATAAATTGTTGAATTTAATTGTGAAAATTAAATTTGTAAGGATGTAATTGGTGTTGAATCTATTTCAAACTTGTGAAAATGGCATAAAATGATTTGATAGAAACCCATGGGTTTTACCTTGTGAAAGAGGCATGTTTTGAATAAAACCTGTTTTGGTTTTAAATGGAATGAAATTGGAACTTTTGAAATGGAAGAATGGGATTGATCATATTTTAATCATTCTTAAAATAGTTCACCCATCATGTAAGAGCGCATGAAATCCTTAGGTAGTTAGTGAGTTATTTGGATACACTCTATGCTACGACAACTTTCTATAACATACATGCAGCGGGTCACATCCCCAACAGGTTGGTGACGAGTCTCCTTTGGCCAGTTTCATAGGGACGTGTGTACACATATTTTTCTGATTTCACATAGAGAGTGTGGAATCTTATAATCGGTTAATACTATCGTACCTTTTGGCAGATGACTATGTTGCTCTCTTGTTTGTTTATATTTGAGATATAAATGGATGCCAATGCTTTTGAATTGTTTACATGCCTGAAAAATTTGTACAAACTGTTTTATATAAATGTTTTACTTAATCCATTGTTTTATAAATATTCCATCATTGTAAAGACTTTCTTGATGAATTTTCCATCATTTAAAAATGTATAGCATGATTTGTTAAAATATGCTTTTGAATTGCCAAACCTGTTTATTTGAACATTTAAATTTTTTACTTGGATAATCAATATTTGGCATCTTTTATGGAATCTTTGGTGATATCCTACTGGTCTTAGGCTCACACCCTACTTTTTCCTTCGGGTGTTTTTAGACTTTCTTCTTCCAGGATCGAGCAAAGGGAAGGGAACTCTTGGAGGTGGATCCAACTGTTGATCATTTATCTTGGTGAGTTGTGTCCATAGGGACCTTGGGGATTTTTTCCCATCTTTAGTACTTGGGTTGTTATACTTTGGAATTTTATGCCTCTTTTTATTCTGGAACATCACTCCTAGTGGAGTTTCCTTTGTTATGCATACTGTTTGATTGACTCTTTCTTCCGCATTCTTGTGGAAAAATCATTCCCACTTGTATGTTGTATGATGCCAGGTGCTAGTCTTAGACCTGTGGGGATCAGGAACGCCCTTCAGGCTATGTCAGGGCTGGATCGGTTATCAGGTTACCAGGGTACCTAGGATGGTTCGTGACAAAGTGGTATCAGATGGAGGTTGAAACATCTTCCCTTGATGACAGTATGCATTTGAGAATTCTTTTCAGGACTTAGGAGGTAGTTGTGATTGAGTGCCTGGCCAGCTCTCACCACAATGAACCTTAAGTCACCAGGGGTGGTTAGGGAAAGGAGACTTGTGGATTAGTTCTAGTCTTTTCCCCTATTTTGATTTGGATAGAGTGGAATCCAAATCTTGTTATCCCTTATTTTAAGAGTAGTTTTCCTTGTTACTTAGGTTGAGTGTTAATATAATGTATTCTTTATTGTCTGTTAATGTTATGTAGCATCATGCCTCCGAGAAGACATGGAAATCAAATCCAAAAAGGGGTTGTTACTGAATCTCAGCAAGAAAGTCCTATTGTGGATCTAAGTCTGGTAGAGGTGATTGTTCGCACTGTCCAAGCTCTGGGAAAGGAACCACATCTAGTTCCTATTCAGGCTCCAGCTATAGATCCTCATAGTGATATTCTCCTAAGTCGTTCTCAAGAGTTCCTATGCCAGAAGCCACCAGTCTTCAAAGGCTCCACTGATCCTCAACATACTGAGGAATGGATGAGTAAGATCGAACATTTGTTTGGGTTTTTGTAGACACCTGATGTGATTAAGGTGAAGTGTGCCACCTTCGTGCTAGAGAGGCCAAGAAGAAGATGGTGGAACATAATGGTGACGGATGGGAAACATGAGGGTTTGGAGTGGAAAGACTTTAGGGTTCATTTCACTGATCAGTTATATCCAGAATCTATGGTGTTGGCCAAGGCTGTGGAGTTTTTCAAACTTGACGAGCCAAAAAAACCATGACTGAGTACTCAAATCTCTTTGTTGAGTTGGTACAGTTTGCTCCTGAAATTATATCTAATGAGAGGATGAAGGCTTGACGATTTGAGTTGGGGATTTGATCAGATATCCGTTCTCAGTTTTTCTTAGTGAAGCTACCCACTTATTCCGATGTGATGGATAGGGCGATGATGGTTGAGATGGAATTGGCAGGAAATTCAGGGTTGCAGGAAGTGCCTTTTCCTTCTAGTGGTAGTGTTGGTTCCTTTAAATGAAAATGGAAGAGTGATGTTTCTCATGGTGGTTCTCAACAACAGAGTCACTCCAGACCACTGGTAGCACCAGGAGGGGCTTCCTTAACTTGTTATCAGTGTGGGAAGCCAGGACATTCTGAGAGGGTTTTCACTGAGGCACCCAATAACTGTAGCTCCTACGGAAGTTTAGGGCACTTACAGAGATTCTGCCATCACTTATCTACTCTGTGTAGTGGAACAGGATCATAGGAACCTCCAAATACTGTGGGGAAATCAAATGCTTCACGTATAAAAGGGATCCAACAACAGGCATCAGGAACGAATCTTCTTCACACAGTGGAAGAGTTGCTAGAGGTAGCTGATACAGGTCCTGCAACTATGAGAGGCACCATTACTATAGGTTCGTCTTTAGTGACATCTCTTTTTGATACTGGTGCATCTCACTCTTTTATTTCAACCTGTCTTGTTAATCTGCTTAATCTTCCTATGGAGATTTTATCTTGTGCAATGAATATTACTACACCCCTTAGTGTATTGAGAGATAAGGGTCTTTGTAGTCCTGCTTGTGTCTTCTCTCTATTAGATGTTGATCATTCATGGAATTTCTTGGTTCTCGACATGAAATCTTTTGACGTCATTTTTTGGATGGATTGGATCATTGATAATAAAGCCCGGATCAATTTTTATCTTGGATGGGTCTACTTTACTACACCCAGTGGTGTGTCTCTCGTTTTTCAAGGAGAATGGGGCCCAAGTTCAAGCATAGCCGGACCCTTTTTCCCATAGTTGGGGAAATTTATATCAATGTTTGCTTTTGATCTAGAGAGAGATTCATTGTGTGGTGATCTCCCTCCAATCGTCGCTGAGTTTCCCGATGAGTTTCCTTCAGACTTCTCTGGTTTTCCACCAGTAAGAGAGGTTTATTTTTCTATTGACTTAATGCCTGGTACTCAACTAGTTTCTATTCCCTCTTACCAAATGGCTCCAACTGAACAAAAATAACAAAAGACTGAGTTAGACGATCTTCTTGTGAAAGGTTTTATACGCTCGAGTGTGTCACCTTGGGCAGCACCAATTCGCTTCGCCAAGAAGGCTGATGGTTATCTTCGCTTATGTTTTGATTATCGAAATCTCAATCGAGTTACGATAAAGAACAAATATCTGTTACCACAAATTGATGATTTGTTTGATCAATTCAAAGGGGAAATGTGGTTTTCAAAAATTGATCCTCGATCTGGTTATCATCAGTTGAGGATAAAGGAATCTGACATTCTTAAGACCGCTTTTTGTAGTAGGTATGGCCATTATGAGTACTTTGTTATGCCCTTAGGCCTAAAAATGCTCATGAAGTTTTCATGGCATTGATGAACAAGGTTTTTCATGAGTATCTTAATACTTTTTTGGTTGTCTTTGTGGATTAAATTCTTGTCTACTCCAAATATGAGGAGGATCATGTGCATCATCTGAGAACATTTCTGAGTCTTCTAAGGAATCACCAACTTTATGCCAAGCTTTCAAAGTGAGATTTATGGATTCAGGAAGTAAAATTCTTAGGACATGTCATGTAAGAACAAGGAATATCAGTTGATCCTGAAAAGGTGAAGGCTACTATGACTTGGGAACAACCACAAAATGTTTTTTAGATTCGGAGCTTCTTGGGATTAGTGGGATATTATCGCTGGTTTGTTAAAGACTTCTCAAAGTTATATTCTCTAATGAATTCTCTGACTTGAAAGGGAGTGAAGTTTTCCTGGAACGAAAAATGTCAGAGTTATTTTGTTGAGATAAAGCATCTTTTGACTACTGCGCTGGTGTTAACTCTTCTTGAGGCTGGGATAGGTTATGTGGTCTTCTGTGATGCATCGGGTTCAGGTTTGGGATGTGTCCTCATGTAGGGTAATCATGTTGTTGCCTATGGATATCGTCAGCTTAAGCCTCATGAGAATAACTATCCTACCCATGAACTTGAAAATTCAGCTGTAATGAATGCACTTAAGTGTTGGAGACATTACCTTTATGGAGAAAGGTTTACTGTGTATTCAGACCACAAGATCTTGAGTTATATCTTCTCTCAAAAAAATTTGAATCTTCACCAAAGGAGTTGGGTGTAGTACCAGAAATCTTTCGACTTTGACATTTCCTGTACCCCGAGGAAAGGAAATGTCATTGCGGATGCATTAAGTAGGAAACTTCCAACTCAGGATGTGAAAGAATCTTCAGAAGAGTTGATTTTGATGGCTCTTTTTTCTCAGTTGCATATTGGAATTTAGTGGAAGGGGAATGAATTTATTTAGCCAGTGTTTAGTTGACTTCTTCTCTACTCGAGTTGATTCTTTAGGAACAGCAATTGGATGATGAATTCTATAGCATTAGGGACTCTCTTTATGGTGGGGAGACCGACACCCAGTGGTCGTTCTCTAAATAGGGTGTCCTGTGTTATCGAAAATGTTACGTTGTGCTGTTATCGGCAAGGAAGTATGTGATGAGGTTTTGCCATAACTCTCAGTGGTTTGTACACCTAGGAACCACAAAAATGTGCTATGACATGCGGCGGTGGTTCTGGGGTCTAGGTATGAGATGAGACATTGCTGAGTTTGTATCTCGTTGCTATACATGCCGGAAAGTGAAAGCTGAGCACCAGAAACCTTCGAGTTTTCTTCAACCACTACAAGTCCCTATATGGAAGTGGGATGAAATCTCAATGGACTTTGTGGCTGGGATACCTCAAACCCAGAGGAAGAAGAACGTGATATGGGTTGTGATCGAAAGGCTGACCAAGTCGGCACACTTTATACCTATTCGAGATACAACCAAAGTTGAGGAGTTGGTAAATATATATGTGAAAGAAGTTGTTAGTTTGCACGGAGTTCCGTCTACTATAGTCTCTGACAGGGATCCTCGGTTTACTTCTCTCTTTTGGAGAGGCCTTCAAGGGGCACTGGGATCTCAGGTTCATTTCAGCACAGCCTACCATCCACAGTCAGATGGCCAGACAAGAATTAACAATTCAGATCCTTGAGGATATGTTTCGCGCTTGTGTTCTTGACTTTGGTGGGTCTTGGGATGATCATCTGGGGCTAGTTGAGTTCTCTTATAATAACAGTTATCAATATGCAATTAAAATGGCTCCTTTTGAGGCATTGTATGGTCTTCCTTGTAAATTTCCTTTATGTTGGTCGAAGATTGGTTAAAGTTCCTTGGTAGGACCGAGTTTGGTCCAAGAGACGACAACTAAGATCCAGTTGATTCATCAAAGAATGTTGACAGCTCAGATTCGGTACAAGTCTTATGCTGATCGTTTACATAAACCTTTAGAGTTATCAGTTGGTGACCAGGTGTTCTTGAAATTTTCACCCCGATTGGGTCATCGACGGCATGGGAGGAAAGGGAAGCTTGCTCCTCATTTTGTGGGACCTTTTGAGGTTATTGGTCTTGTGGGGAAAGTTGCTTACCGTTTAGCTCTACCAACACAAATGATGTTGATACATAACGTGTTCCATGTAACGCAGTTGTGAATGTATCTCTCTGATCTATCCCATGTTGTGAGGTGGAGTGATCTTGAGATTGAACCAGATTTATCTATTACTGAACGGCCAGTCAGGGTTGTTGATTCTGAGACCAAGGTACTTCGTGGGAGAATGATACCTCTGGTCCGTGTGCTTTGGCAACATGGTTCTGATCTTCATGAGACGTGGGAAAGGGAGGCACTAATGAGGGAGTAGTGGCCTCATCTTTTTGACGTGGAGGTTTCTTCTTAGACTTTCTGGGGGTAGAAAGATGTTATGGTGGGGAGGTTGTAACATCACGTTACGTTTTCAGGAATTTATGATGTTTCTAAGTACCTTTATTTTGGAATAAAGGCTTGGGAAGTGTTTGGGAGTTTTTTTTCGGGAAAAGTTAAAGCACAGTCTGTTGTACACGGTTTGCGCACGGTTTGAAAAACCGTGTGACCAAACTGTGCAATCCTTGAAACCTGAACAGAAGCTTCCGCACGGGTGGTGCATGGTTTGTCTAACCATGCGGCCAAGCCGTGTGAGAAGGGTGGATGAGGTAGTATCTCACGCACGGTTAGCGCACGGTTTGTTAAACCGTGCAACCAAATCGTGCGGTCACTTAAAGGAGATCCTTAAATTGTGGATCTTGCTCAGTTTGGCCTCTAAGTGCCTCTTTTTTCCTCCTGAGCAGCCCTAACTCGGGATTTGTCTTCTCCTAAGGTTAGAGAGGGTTCTCCCATCGTTCCAGAGGTGATCCAAAGGCTCTTTTTGGTGAATCTAAGTCGGATTCTTGAGGTATTTGATCGTTCTTCATCATTCTGGATTGGTTTCTTAGATCAACTTATATCTACTTCTCCTATTCTCTCGATTTCATAGATCTACGCCCGTTATGGGTAGATATAAGTGTATGGTACCACGTTTGATAATATTTGGTCTTGATGTTTCTAGAAGAAGAGATATAAGGTGGGTTCTTGAAGAGGCAATCCGATTTTCTTGAGCGTTCTCGACCGTTGTGGTCTTGGTCAAACCTTCAAGGTAGGTGGTTCCGTCCTGACTTGCCAAATTAATTATCAATGTATTTTCTTAATTTATTTCAATTATTGATTTAAATTCAATTTCTCAAGTTTCTTTCAACTAAATTGATAAAAAATCGATTCCATTGAATTGAGATGTTTGAAATGGTTTTGGCATAGAGATGTTGGAAAACGCCAATTCCATTGAATTGGGCGTGTTTATGGAAAATTGGTCGATTTAAATTTGTTGGATTTAAACTGTGGATTTGATGGAAATGTTTTCAATTAAATTGTTGAATTTAATTGTGAAAATGAAATTTGTAATGATGTAATTAGTTTTGAATGGATTTCATACTTATGAAAATGGCTTAAGATGATTTGATAGAGACCCATGGGTTTTACCTTTTGAAAGAGGCATGTTTTGAATAAAACCTCTTTTGGTTTTAAATGGAATGAAATTGGAACTTCTGAAATGGAAGAATGGGATTGATAATATTTTAAGCATTCTTAAAATATTTCGCCCATCATGTAAGAGTGCATGAAAGCCTTAGGTAGTTAGTGAGTTATTTGGATACACTCTACGCTACGACAATGTTCTATAACATACATGCAGCGGGTCACATCCCTGACGGGTTGGTGACGAGTCTCCTTTGGCCAGTGTCATAGGGACATGTGTATACACATTTTTTTGAGTTCACATAGAGAGTGTGGAATCCTATAGCTGGTTAATACTATCATACATTTTGGCAGATGACCATGTTGCTCACTTGATTGTTTATATTTGAGATATAAATGGATTCCAATGCTTTTGAATTGTTTACATGCCTGCAAAATTTATAAAAACTATTTTATATAAAATCTTTACGTAAGCCATTGTTTTAGAAATATTCCATCTTTGTAAAGCCTTGCTAGATGAATTTTCCATCATTTGAAAATGTATAGCATGATTTGTTAAAATATGCTTTTGAATTTCCAAACCTGTTTATTTGAACATTGAAAGTTTTTACTTGGATTCTATGTTTGGAATCTGTATGGACTCTTTGGTGATATCCTACTGGGCTTAGGCTCACACCCTACTTTTTCCTTCGGGTGTTTGTAGAATTTCTTCTTCCAGGATCGAGCAAAGGGAAGGGACCTCTTGGAGGTGGATCCAGCTGTTTTCTTTGGTCTTGGTGAGTTGTGTCCTTAGAGACCTTGGGGGTTTTTTTCCCATCTTTAGTACTTGGGTTTTTGTACTTTGGCATTTTATGCCTCTTTGTATTCTGGTACATCACTCCCCGTGGAGTTTCCTTTGTTATGCATACTGTTTGATTTACTCTTGATTCCGCATTCTTGTGGAAAAATCATTCCCACTTGTATGTTTTACAATGCCAGGTTCTAGTCACCGACCTATGGGGATTGGGAACTCCCTTCGGGCTATGTCTAGGTAGGCTCGGTTATCGGGTTACCAGGGTACCCGGGCTACTTCGTGACATGAATCTTATTCATCTCCAATATCCCAAGAGTGGATATTACTTCCCTATGATCATGTGTGTCTTTCTAAAATGATGGACTCTAAGGAAAGAACTATCCTCTAATACATGCCTATTGTGAGTAAATTTGATGATTTGCTTCCTGGGAATTTCCCGGTCTTCCTCCTAAAAGAGGTGTTTGATTCTCAATTGATCTTATACCTGGGGTGTTTAAAATATCCAAGACACAATATAGAATGGTTTTTGGGGAGTTTGAGGAGCTAAAGAAACAATTTCAGGGGAATCTGGATCAATGGTTTATATGCCTAACTGTGTCACCATGGGGTGCTTCAGTCCTCTTCGTCAAGAATTTGGATGGGTTAATGTTCCTTTACATTAATTATTACGAGCTCAAAAAAATCACAATTAATAAAAATGTATGATTTTACCCAAACTAATGATTTTTTTGATCAGTTAATTGTAGAAAAATACTTCTCCAAGGTGGATATGCGGTCGAGATATTCCCTAGTAAGAGTGAAGGAGGATATCCCCCAAGATTTCTTTTCATATGAGTGATGGGCATTATGATTTCATATTGATTTAATTCAGACTCACCAATTCTCTATAAATCTTCATGGACTTGTTATCTTGACAAATTTGTGGTACTATTATACATGATATTCTAATATACTCCAAAAAACAAGGAGGAGAATGAAGAGAATCTAAGGACTGTGCTAAAAACCTTGTGAAATGAGAAGCTCTATGAAATGTATAGCAAGTGTGAGTTCTATATGAAGAAAGTACAATTCTTGGTCCATATCATCATAATCAATGGGATATATGTCAATCTTTTAAAGACAATGGAAATTGAGGGATGGATGAGGCCAACATCTGTGACATATTTTATATCTTCCTTGGGTTTGATGGAAATTATCGCTGATTTGTGAGAAATTTCTAATGATTATAAAACCCTCTTATCAAGATAACTCATAAGTGAGTCAATTTTTCCTAGAATAATTAATGTGAAGAAAGATTCATGGAGTTTAAAAAGATGCTTATCACTACCCTTATGCTCACACTACTGAAAAGTGGTGAGTATTTCGTAATTTTCAGTGATGCTTCAAAGAAGGGTTTGGGATGTGTATTATTGAAAAAACAAGGCAGTTGAAATTTCATGAGCAAAACTATCCCACTCACTATTTGTAGTTAGCATCTGTGATATTTTCATTGAAAATATGGATGCGTTATCGCTTTGGGGAGAAGTGTGGAATATATATATATATAAAAATTCTCAAATATATATTCACACATAAAGAGATAAATATTCTCAAATGAATATGGATAGACCGCATCAAGGATTACGACTTCTCAATCCATTACCAACCTGGGAAAGTTAACAAGGTGGTGGATTCTCTAAGTAGAAAGGACCCCGCGATTCTATCATTGGTGAGAATTTAAATGGATCCAATATTTTTACATTTGATGAAGAAGGACATGGGAATAATAAATAAGGGAACATCATAAATCCATTTACAAATTATTTCTCAATCATCTCTTCTAGAGATGTTAAAGGATTCTCAAAGAGATGATATTTGGGAATTTAGAAGAAAGTGGAAACAATCAGAAATGGTAAATCCTCTGAGTTCAATTTTAATGAAGAAGGAATTGTGAGATTTGGGTCAAGACTATGTATTCCATAAAATCATGAGTTAAATAAAGAACTTTTGGGTGATGCACATTGTTTGAATTTCTCCATTCACCTAGGAAATAAAAAGATGTATCAAGATCTCCAGGAGCACTATTGGTGGGATAATATGAATAAGGAGATCACTGAATATACATCAAAGTGCCTAATATGGAAAAAAGTAAAGGCTGATAGGAAAAAGTATAATTTTATGATGAAACAATTACCCATGCCCACATGGAAATGGGAAAACATCATCGTGGACTTCATCATCGGACTTCCAAAGAAATCCAAGGGAAACAATGCTATTTCGGTCATTATGGATCATCATTTAAATACTACACACTTTATTTTAATTTGAGTGGATTTATCAATAGATTGACTTGAATGGATATATATATCAGAGAATGGGTGAAGATTCATGGTGTACCATTACCGATTATATCTGATCAATATCCAAGTTTCAACTCAATGTTTTGGAAAAGTCTCCAGAGTGATCTAAACACTGATATGAACTTCAGTATGTATTATCATCTTAAACTGATAGTAAATATGAACAGACTATCTGAACACTTGATGAAAATTTGAGATTTTGATTGATGGACTTAAAATGTGTTTGGGAAGAACATCATCCTTTGGTTGAGTTCTATTACAAAAATATTTTCCGCTCAAGCATCTAAATGGAACCCTATGAAGCCCTATATGGGAAGAGGTGCGGAACACTGCCATGTTGGGATGAAGTTGTGGAACCTAAACTTATAAGTTCTAAAATGGTTGAAGAAATGGTAGAGAAGGTTAAGACCATCCAGAGACACATCAAATTTGCTCATAGTCTACAAAATATCTATGCTGACAACTGTCAATGTGACCTAGAGGTTGAAGTTAGAGACATGGTATTTCTCCACATATCTCCATGTAAGAGAGTAATGAGATTTGGGAAGAAGGGAAAGATTGGTAAAAGTTATATCGTACCTTTTTAGGTCCTTGATCGAATCAGAGCAGTGGTCTTTCAACTACCTTTCCCTCCGAACTTATCTCAAGTACATGATTTATTACATGTATCACTCTTGAGGAAGTACATACCTATCCTATCACATGTACTCAATCTAGAGGTGGTACCATTGGATAATTAACTCTTCTACAAGGATAATCCATTGAATATCTTAGATCATAGAAATTTTTTTTGATGAAATAATATGATTCCCCTTATCAAGGTGTTGTGGAGAAAACACAATTTTGAGGAAGCAATGTGGGAGAAAGATGAAGTGATGAAGTAGAGTTACCCTCATCTGTTTTGATGTAGGAAAAAATTTTCTAGGGTGAAATTTATTAAGGGGGGATTTACTGACCCAAACTCTTTGGAATAAAATTACACTTTTGATTTCATTAAATGTATTATGGATATAGAAACCACATTCACTCCTTTTGTTTTATTATATCCAAGTATATTTAAGTGACCATAAAGTATAATTAACATTGATAATATAGATGTTGAGCAGTGGTCACCTGACTAGTATAAATATATAGTAATAACAAATATTTTTGACATAGACAAAATAAGTGATTCCCTCAACTAGTATGATCATACCTTATTAATCCCATTTATTAGAGATTATGAAGGAGATATAATTTATGGACTTTTCCCTAGACCAATCCCAAGATGATATCCAACAACATAAGCATGAACGAAACCATTTATGGGAGAAGTTCAAGATCAGCGAGGTCACAACCCAAAACCATGTTCACCGAACGGCCCCATGAAAGCCCCACCATCGTGCACCTTACACTTAGGGAGTATGCTTGTGTAATAAAGGGATATGTATCAGGACCCTAGAATTATGAATATGTACATTATTTTTTATATAATAATTAATATACTTTCATACTATTATTATTACTTTGTAAATGACTTTTAAATCAAAAATAGTATTTTTTATTGATATTTGAATTAAATTAAAGAATATATTTTAATGAATTAATTTATTTTTGAAATAAATAATATTTTAATAAAATGTTATTTTTAAATTAATTTTATTAAAAATAAATGATCATATAATTTTTATGAAGTCAAATGTAGTTTTTATTATGGCTTGAAAATTGTTTTTTCAAAACCTGTCAATTTTCAATACAAGTGAATTTTATTTTAAAAGTGAGATTCACATATTTAGAAAATTATTTAGATAAAATTAATATTATTTTTGGAATCTATACATTGAAATTGTTAAATGGTGAATTTCTCATAATTTTATGAGACAGTAAAATTTTTGGGGAAAAATTAAATATCGTATAAATATGTAATGTGTTTTATGAAATCATAATGACCCAATATTGATGTAATAAAATACTATAAAATAGAACTTAGACCAAATATATGTTTTAAATTAAAATTAATTTCATTATTTTTATTCTATAAATCTTTAGTTAATCCTTCAAGACTTATTAAATATTTTAAGATTTTAAAATAATTTCCTTGAGAGTGTGACTCACCTCTATGTAAGGAAGGATAATATTTTAATATATTACGATATTGGACTAATAAATTAATTTTTCCACTCCCCTAGGCCAGAAAAAATGTGCAAAAACCATGGGAAGGTTTGTGGTTTTAAATATTATAGTGTGTAGTGTCCAAAACCAAAATAATAAAGAAATCCCCCTCCTTTCCTATATAATCCCACCCAAGCTCTCATTCCTCTCCACTAAAACTTCTTGAAGATCGTCAAAACTATTATCTATCCTCAAAATATTCCTTCTAAATCACCCCCAAGTTCCCAAGAATCCTCCCCCAATCATTTGGTTTCACACATCCGAGGGTTCATTCCTTTCTCAATTTTTGTCCAAGTTTCATTATATTGTTACACTATTTTATTTTTCAATTAAAAATTATGGGGGGTTTTTTGCACCCCCATACTATCCTTATTATATTTAAATTATTAGAGAATCATTATTCTCCCATTAACCCATTTTATGAATTTCTATATGACATCGTTATGCTGCCGAAATTACACTATGATTTTCCTTGCCAAAATCATCATGTAGTGAACACTACTAGAATTACCATTTTTTAACGGGCTATTTACGATGGGATCCCGTCGCAAATAGCCTTTTGCGATGGGCCCCCGTTGCAAATAGCTCATTTCAGAAAATGGCGTCGCAATAGATATTTTTTGCGAAGGGCTCATCACAAAAAATATATGTTGCGACGGGAATTTAACCCGTTGCAAAAAAACTCCTGATTATATACATTATATACCCAAAAACCTTTTGTGTCGGGACCGTCGCAATTAGTTTTTTCAACAGGTAAGTTCCTTGTCTCAATTAGTTTTTGCGATGGGTAAGTTCCTCGTTGCAAATAGCCTTCTGATTATATACATTATATACCCATAAACCTTTTCTGACGGGCCCGTCGCAAATACTGATTGTGACGGGCCCGTTGTCCCATCGCAAATACTAATCTTAAAAAAAAATATTTCACTTATATGCGACGGGGTCTCGTCAGAAAAGACCCCTTCGCAGATACTAAAAATAATTAAATAATAATAAAAAAATTATGATTAATGAAAAAATTATATTATTATTATAAAAATAATAAAAAAATATTATTATTATTAGGTAAATAAACTAACATTAAAAAATATAATACTAAAAAATATATTTAATAAAATTATGATTAATAAAAAATTAATATTAATATTATTGAAATAATAAAATAATAAAAAATTATTAAAAGATTCAATATTTTCAAAAAAATATAAAAAAATCTTATAATATTATTATTATTAGTAAAATCAACAAATATTAAAAAATATAATACTAATAATAAATAATAAAATATTTAAAAAAATTAAATTATGCAATATTTCCACCAATATAAAAGACAGAAACTGTAAATAGTTCATATTATTACAAAACATGAATTCAAATGTTTTTAACATAATCAAATCACTGGGGGATCATCTGGAGGAGGTGGAGGAAAATCCATCCCTAAAATACGAGTCAGATAGCGCATGTACTCCATATTCTCGTGATACTCCTACTGTCACCGTTGCTCTAATCGACGCAGCTCCTTCTCATGATGTTTCTCATGCTGTTGTTGCCGCTGACACATCTCTTCATGCGGCTTCTGCAAAGTCTCTATAAGCTCAGCCTGAGTTCGCAACCGCTCTAGATACTGTGAGCCAGAAGATGATGTCTCTCCACGAGCTCCTCTCGAGCTGGACACCGATATCGCAACTGTACCATAATATGTACCAGGAGTCAAATGAGGGCTGATACCAACTACTCAACCCTTCTCAAAGCCATACTGAGTTGCCTTCATCCATACCACCTCATCGAAATGGTGAGCACTGGTCTGCTCAGTCATCTCGTCCTGACCCTCAACCTGTGTCAGAGAGGTCGCAGCCTCATATGACTCCTTCAATTCTAATTTAAAATTAAAATTGTGAAAATATTATATGTAGTTAATTTTCAAACTAAAAAATAATACTAACCATGATCTAACGTTGGCGATCACCTCTAATATCTCCAGTGGCTGGATCACTGTACATCCTCCGATAAATGTCGAACTCCATAATATCGGGATGCTCGACTGCCTATAGAAATATAAAATAAACTATTTATATTTAAAGTTATATAAAATATTTAAAAAATATACTTACCATATTCTCTCTATGTGAACTGAATGTACAACTACCATCTCGATGTGTCACCTCATGTCTCCCCGGGTTCTGCCATCCCACTGAAGATCTCCTATGAAATCCACCACCCAAGTAGTGTAAACATAATCCATCCCAAATGTGAGATGAAATGTACTCTGGTTGGTGACCTCTACATGACACATCAAATTTTCTCACTCCTACTTTCTTAATGGTTGTACTTCTCAAATTGTGCAAAAACTAATGGAAACAGTCACACATAGAAACCTATCATGCCGCGTGGGTATCGTCGCGCATGATATCATCGATAGGATACCATAAACCCTACAAATAATTTATAATATCATGTTATTAATAAAATAAATTTCAAATTAAATATTATTTATTTACGTACCAACCAATGATGGAACATGTCACGTCACACATCAACGAAAATATATTCCCATGTGATCCATGGATGAGAAAAATAATTGCGCAAGATAGATCTCCTCTTTCCAATAGCTAAATGTGAAAATTTGTGAAAAAAGAATAAAAAATCAAATAATTAGTATATATATAAATAAATTAATGAAATCTAACTAAAATATAGAGGTTATCATACCTATGTGTGTGTGGATCGAAACCAATATGTGGACGTCACTCGGGGATATGGTTAGGAATCATCAGTCGTACAAGAACGCGCCCCCTCCGCGTACCCCCTGAACCGCCAGTAGGATGTGGGTCAGATGATCCAAAATTTCCCTCATCCAATGGTAGGTCAGCCTCGTGTAACTCATGATATAGATCAGGGTCCTTTTGAAACAAAAAATGATTGTTGTTAACTGATAGTTGAAAATAAATATTATATATAGATATATATTAGTTATGATTATAACCAACATTTAACTGTGTCAAATTTCATCTTCATCCTCTTCTCTTTAGCTATCAATGTCAATGTCTTCATCTTTCTCCTCACCATCATCAATATCCATATGAGTTTCAGTTTCAGCATCTCTTGTCATTTCAAATTAATTTGCAACATCATTAACATCTTCATCACTATCAATCCTTAATTGTGGGGTGTCATCATCGATATTCATGTCTCATTGTGAATCAGATGTATTTTGAGCAGTCTCTTGAAAAAATTCAATTCCTTCCACTTCAGCGGAACCACATTCAGTTTGAGTAAAATGATTTTCCCAAGATTTCATTTTTATTATGCTCCACCAATCTCTCAAGTCTCTTGAAGTAGCATAGTACATTGCTTAATAAATTCTATGTGCCTGTTGAGCCAGTAAAAATGGTTCATTTACTACAAGAAGACTTTTATATTTAATATAAACGATTCCATGAGTCCGATTGACACGCAAACCTCTCTCAGTATCCAACCACCGACTTTTAAACATTGTTATGTAATTTTGTCCTAGATAACACATCTCAATAATTCCATCCAAAATTCCTTAAAAGTCAACTTCAGTTTCTCTATTATGTGATCCTCTCAAGAAAACTCCACTGTTCATTGTTTTTTTGATTCCCCGTATGTATGTGTATGAAATCTAAAACCATTCACCACATATGCATTATAATATTTAACCATTTTGGATGGTGGGTTACTCAATATACAGAGTCTCTTATCAATTTTATCAGCATATTGAGACCCCTAAAAATTTGTAAAATAATTATAAATATAATAAATAATAAATTGAATTTATATTAAACCATCAATAATTTATGTTACCAGTTTTTGAAACCATTGAGAAAAACAATTGTCTGTGTTCTTCAAGAGCATCTGCTGTAATTTGTGGAAGTTGTTTCTTTATATGATTATCATATAACCTACAAATAAAATAAGTTTAAATATTGTATCATAAATTATAGAACAAGTGATAGAATCACTCACAGGAAAAATGATTTCATTTCTTCACAGTTGAGCAGAACATATGTATGAGCTCTGTGATGTTCATCTTCTGAAACCCATCGTTCATGAACTCCACCGAAACCATGATTTGGCTGATTAAAAAATGTTAATTGATTTTCCATTTCTTCATTAACATTCCCCTCATTTCATCCCATGCGATTGTGTTTTGATGGATATTGAGATTTAAAATAATGAGAGCATAAAAAAGAAATTTTCTTAAGAAAATAAGCTTCAGTAATTGAGCCTTCAACTGATGCTTTCTTATGTACTTTTTTCTTCAATTTCTACATGCATATATCGAATGGGTACATCCATTAAAATTGTAATGGACCTCCACATTTATCTTCATGTGGAAAATGTAATATCAGATGTTCCATCGAGTCAAAGAAAGCCGGTGGAAATATTTTTTCCAGTTTCTATATAATTAAAGCAACATATTCTTCCAGTTTTCTTAGGGAATCGTAGTCTATTGTCACTGCACAAATGTTTCAAAAAAATATGATATGTCTGTTATCAAATCCCAAATCATATAATTCAACAAACCTATGAATCCAATTGGAATTATTCTTTCCATTATATCCTGACAATCATGACTTTTTAATCCAGTAATATAACCATTCTTAACACATATGCCCAAATTGGAAGCATAGCCATCAGGAAGTCTCAAATCTGAAATCTACTGACAAAATAATAAGAGATTCTATTTTGAAAGTGTATAAGATACTTTTGGCTTTATTAACCTCTGTGATCTGACATTTTCAAATAGTCCAAGTTCTGATAGCCTGCAAATTTGGGAAATATCTAATCGTGCCTTTATAGTATCTTTGGTCTTACCTGGTATATCCAAAACTGTATGAAAAAAATTATCAAAATAGTTCTTCTCAATATTCATAACATCCAACATGTGGCGGACCAACAAATCAGACCAATACGGAAGATCCCAGAAAAATGCTCTATTTCATCCAATTATGTTCTTTCCCAAAGCCATGAATTCTTTGTTGGTTTAATGTTGGTCCAAATGTGATGGGAGGTAATAAAAATACAACTGATTTTAACTCTGTACCTGAGATCATCATTGGAGGTTCATCCCTTTCAATTGTACCATTTCTGAAATTAGATTTTTTCCTCCAAAAAGGATGATCAGTCGGAAGAAATCTACGGTGACAGTCAAAATAGCAAGATTTTTTTCCATTGACGAGCATAAAGTCTTTGTTGTCTTTCATACAGCAAAGACATGATTTCAGACCATGTGTACTCCAACCAGATAATATTTCATATGCTAGAAAGTCACTAATCATCCACATCAATGCATCTTTTAATATGAAATTTTGTTTCACAATGACATCATATGTATTAACACCATCACTCCACAATGCATTTAACTCATCAATCAATGGTTTAAAATAAACATCAATATTCTTTTTCAGATGTCCTGGGATTAATAGAGTCAAAAATATATAAGGATCATTCATCAACATCCATGGAGGCAAATTGTACGGAGTTATAAAGACAGACCAACATGAATACTGACTACCATAAGAACCAAACTGGCAAAAACCCTCAGTAGAAAGACCCAATAGCATTTTTCGGGCTTCTATAGAAAAAGGCGGATGCAGACGGTCAAAATGTTTCCATGAATAATTATCAGATGGATGATTCAAGCTTTTATCAGTAGAAATCTTGGTTTTGTGTTATGACATCATTGACGCTATGTTCTGAGACACAAATAAACGATGCAACCTGGGTGTAAGGGGGAAATATCCCAACTGTTTTACTGGAATCGATCCAGACTTCCCCGGTTGAGCTTCTTTATACCTCGATTGTCCACATGTTGGAAAACTATCCAATGACTCATTTTCACCAGAATATAAGATGAAATCATTTGTACATGCATGAATCTTTCGATAACTAAGGCCCATATTACGAACCAGCCTCTGGATCTCATAGTAATTTGCAGGCAACACATTTCCTTCAGGTAATAGTGTTTTAACCAAAGAAAATATCTGATCAAAACAGTTTTTTGGCATTGCATTATCTTATTTAATATCCATAAATTTTGCAACCGCTTCTAATTTTCTTATCTTGCAGGCAGGATATAATGCATCCTCAGCAGACCTCAACAACTCATAAAATTCAGATGGTGCCAACTCAGGAGTTAAATCAATATCATCATGAGTTTCATTTTGTTTCATAGATGGACATGCAACATCATGTACTAAATTTTGAAACCATGATGGATCCGAAATCAATTTATTAGGATCTTCTCTGGAACTGCATTCACCGTGTTGATACCAAAAAACATAATCTGGTTGAAAACCAAACCGCAAGAGATGTCCCCCAACCTTGTCAACTGTGTTAAATGTTCTAAGAGCACATTTTTTACAAGGACACTTAATTATTCCTTATGAAACATATTCTTGTTTTGATGATGAAAATTCTAAGAAAGATTCAACACCCTTAATATATATAGAATTTAAACCAGAACCATTTGGATTTCTATGTTGATTTATCCAAGCACGATCATCTAATAATGACTGATGTCGACTTCTGTAATGACCTGAATCTGGAGCCCCTCCACTGGTGCCCCATACCCGGTTCGCCACATGACCTCAAGCGCATTTCCCCAAATCCCAGAGGCTGCGGACTAGCAGCGAGGGCCTTCGTAAGTTATTGGGGAAACTATGCTCTCATTTGGTAAGGTATACAAAGAAAAGAAATTAACAGTAAAGAGCGGAAGCAGTAAACAATACGCAACAACTGAAACCAAACAGGGGAAGCAATGGATATATAGTAATTATGATAATGATGCAATAGGTACAAGTTTCTAAATAATGCAGCAAACACAACAACGTGCCGAAATACAAGTAAAAACAAGGTACTAAAATAACAACAACTCCTGCAGCATCGAAAGCCTAAGCTCAGTCCCTTGCTCTCTAGCTCCAAGCAATCAAGTACCGGAAGTCGAAGGGTGATTTCCCTTATCTATTCCTGAAACAACAAAGCCTGGTTGGGCCCAAAATCATGGCCCAAACAGGGTTTGAGATACAATCCTAGTAGGAAATCCCCCAAAGATTTGTGTCTAATAGTCAATGAATACAAGGCAAATAAGTGTAGGAATCAGTAAACAGAAAAGCACACAGCAGCTACAATCCACAGTTCTAGCATATAAAGCACACAAGTAAACAACCAACAAAAAGTAGAAAACAGGTAACCCTCTGGGTAACTCTCACAGCCTAACCCCTAAGGTTCAACCTCCAAGTACTAGTAACCCTCTAGGAGGCACACACAGTCTCACCCCTCTAGTTCAGCTAAGAATAGACTTTCTAAGGAAGAACTAACCATCAATTCCCCCTATAGTCATGTATTGTACTAAAGGCTCTCTGGGGAAGCACTCAACGTCTCATTCCCCCTATGGACCACGTCGAGGAACTACAAACTCTCTGAGGAATCACTCATCGTCAATTCCCCATGTGGTCTCGCTTCGTATTAAAAGACACTCTGGAGAGGCCCTTACATCCATTCTCCATGTGGTCTACTACACTAGGTTATCACAGTCCTATGTGAAAATAAACATGCTCAGCGTGTGTGTATCGTCCAAGTAAACATCCAAGCTACTTGGATATCATTCTAAGGCTCAACAGCATAACAAAACCACAGTTCCATTATCCTACAACTAGGCATGGAAACTAGAAAATGCCAAAACAAGAAAAATAAGCACGACAAGCATACAAAGTACAACAAAAACTACTCTATTCAAAAAGTTAAACCTCTACTACAGCAATCAAGAAAGCAGGCAATCAATCAGGGGAAATACAGGAAAACACCCAATTCTCGTTCAAGGGAATTGGCGCAATTGCACAAGATACTCAAGACTTTCTACAGAAAGGCACAAACCACATACCTCGATCTTAGGAGATTGATATACATGAACAGTGATGACAGATTCTCCTTAGAATGTCGTACATCTGAGAAAATGTATGAAACACTTAAACCACGATAACTTGAGAAAGAGGAGGAATTGGAAAACAAGGCTCAAGCAGAAGGAAGAACTCACCACTGTGATTCCAATACAATCGACCATGCATGAATCAGAGAACGGACGGAGAGACGGGATCTTGTCAAATATTCGCGGATCCTCGGCGCTCTCGGATGAACGGGACATAGAAGAAGATGTTTCTGTGTGTCAGGCACGACCTCGTTCCTTTTAATGAAAAAAAGTACACGACGTGTAATTTTAGAGTACACAGTGTGTACTAGGTCTTTTCGTACTCTGCCAAAATCAGCCTCCACGTCACCCCTACACACCATGTGTGTGGCCCGGGCACATCCAGCACACGGCTTCGAGCCGGAGAAGAGTACACAGTGTGTACTCAGAAAGTACACGGCGTGTACTTCAAAAATTTCCAAAAACATTATTTTTCTCAAAAACTCCAGAAAAAAGGAAGGAAAAACCTGAAATGAAGATCCAGGTTCTTAAAAACTTCCCCCCTTAATGAAATTCATCCCCGAATTTCCCTAATGAGGTGGAGAAGAAGAAATTCTGAATAGCTCGGGCCACTATGATCGAACCTCAGCCTCCCTCTCCCAAGTCTCATTCTGTACTCACCCATGCTGCCCTAGCACCTGTACTAGAGGAACAGACCAGCCTCGGAGAACCTTCGTACTGCGATCGAAAATCCGGATAGGATGCTCTTCAAACGATGCATCTGCCTCAAGCTCAACTTCCTTGGGCTGAAAGACATGAGACGGGTCCGAAAAGTAACGTCGGAGCTGAGAGACATGGAAGAACTTGTGCATGGCCCGATACCTCTGAGGTAACTGTATCCTATAGGCAATAGACCCAACTCTCTCCAACACCTCAAACAACCCGACGTACCGCGGTGAAAGCTTACCCTGTCTCTAAATCCTCTTGTGTTCGAACCTCAGTGCGACACATAGGAAAACCTGATCCCCGACCTTGAACTCCAGAGGTCATCTCTGCTGATCAGCATAAGACTTCTGCTGAGAGTGTACTGTAGTCATCCTCTTACGAATCAACTCTATCTGCTCTGAGGTTTCCTAAACAAGATGAGGTCCTAGCAAAGCTTCCTCTCCTACCTCCAACCAGCATAAGGGTGATCGGCATGGCCTACTGTACAAAGCCTCGTAAGGTGCCATCTGAATAGTCGCCTAAAAACTATTATTCTAGGAAAACTCCACCAGAGGGATATGCTTCTCCCAAAAACCACCAAAGTCCAGAATTCAAGCTCTGAGAATATCCTCTAGCACCTGGATCGTATGCTCGGACTGGCCATCTTTCTGGGGATGGTATGATGTACTCAAAAGTACCTGTGTACCCAATGCCTTCTGAAGTCCCTTCCAGAACCGAGAGGTGAAACACGCATCCCTGTCTCAAAAAATGCAGTGTTGAACTCCATGAAGACGTAAAATCTCTTAGCTGTACAACCATCCCAGATCATCAACACAAAAGGTCTCCTTGATTGGTAAGAAGTGAGTAACCTTCGTAAGCCTGTCAATGACAACCCAAATAGCATCGTTACCTCGGGATGACCTTAGAAACCCTGTCACGAATTCCATCATGACATCGTTCCATTTCCACTTCGGAATGGGTAATTGTTGTAGAAGTCCTACTGGTCATTGATGCTCTGCCTTCACCTGCTGACAAGTAGAACATATCATGACACAACCAGCAACATCTTTCTTCATACCTGGCCACTAGTACTGGCGATGAAGATCCTGATACATCTTGGTGACGCCAGGATGAACTTCACAAACTAAGGAATCAAAATCATGCATCATCTCCTCACGTATGTCTACTGGAACCCATACGTGTCCTTGGAAATGCAAGATCTCATCCTCACCCACTGTCTATCCAGGAAGAGGGTCCTCTCCTAACACGCTCTCCCGCAGGACTAAGCCTTCTGAGTCTGATAGCTGACTCATCCTTACCCGATCAAGAAGCGTAGAGGTAACAGCTACAGAAGATATGTAAGTTTTTTCCTGGATGTTGTGCACCTCTAGATGCATCTTAGAGAACTGAGCCATCAGCTTCCACTCCCTCCTGGCCTCCTAAACTGCCTGAATCTGAGTTCTCCTGCTCAACGCATCTGCCACTGCGTTGCCCTTTCCCGACGTATAGGCAAGATCGAAATCAATGGACTGAAGATACTCAACCCACCTGCGCTGCCTTAGATTCAAATCATGCTGAGTGAAGATATACTTGAGACACTTGTGGTTGGTGAAGATCACAAAGTGCTCTCCCAGAAGACAGTGTCTCCAAAAGAATAAGGCATGAACAACAGCTACCAACTCCAGATCGTGCGTCGGTTAGTTACTCTCATGTGGCCTCAACTGCTGAGACCTTGAAACAATGACTCCATCTCCCTGTATAAGAACAGCGCCCAGCCCGATACCTAAAGCATCACAATAAATAGTGTATCTCTTTCCTGGCTCTGGCAAGACTAGTATTGTTGCTGGTGTCAATCTTCCCTTCAGCTCCTGAAAGGCTATCTCACAAGAATCTGACCATAAGAACTTCACCCCCTTCTTGGTCAGTCATGTCAAAGGTGCTTCTAGGAGTGAGAAGTCCTGAATGAAGAATTTGTAGAATCCAACCCACCTTAGGAAACATCATACCTCAAAAACGTTCTTCGGCTACTCCTAGGAAACTATAGCTCTCACTTTCTTTGGGTCCACAGATACTCTAACCTCAAAGATGTCGTGACCCAAAAAGTGAATCTGATCCATCCAGAAGTGGCACTTCGAGAGTTTAGCATAAAATTGATGCTCTCTCAGTGTACTCAAAATGATGTCAAGATGGGTAGCATGGTCGTGTCGAGTGTGAGAGTACACTAAGATATAATCTACAAAGACCACGATGAAGGAATCCAAGTAAGGATGGAACACTCAGTTCATCAGTGCCATGAAAACCGTAGGTGTGTTCGTGAGACCGAATGGCATGACTGTATACTCGTATAGACCATACCTGCTCCTGAAGGCTGTCAAAGGTATATCTGATGGTCTAACACACAACTGATGATAACCACACCTCAAGTCAATCTTCGAGAACACTCAGGCTCCTCGAAGATGATCAAAGAGTTCATCGATCCTCTTCAAGGGATATCAGTTCATGACCGTCAACTGGTTCAACTTCCGATAATCCACACAAAGCCAAAGGGTATCGTCTGGCTTCTTTGCAAATAGGACAGGAGAACCCCAAGGAGAAGTACTGGGTTGGATGAAACCCTTTGCCTGCAACTCCTCCAACTGCCTCTTGAGATCCTTTAACTCAGGTGTAGCCATCCTATAAGGATAAATGGACACCGGTTCTGCTCCTGGAATGAGGTCAATAGAAAAGTCTACCTCATGCTCCGGAGGAAAACCCGAAAAGTCCTCTGAAAAGACATCCCTGAAATGATCCACCACTAGACGAAAGTCCAACTGCAAAGTCCCTTGATCATCCAGATAAAGACTAGCAATCTGGGCTATCACCCTTCCTATCCCATAATTCTCGAGTCCTTCTCGACTCGCCTGTACATCCCATTCACCTCTATGAAGAAAAGATTCACCCTCTGGTGAAACGAAACTCACTTTGTGGTGATAACAGTCGACGACTGCCTAGAAGGGAACCAACCAGTCCATCCCTAAGATGAAATCATAGCCTGACATCTCTATGACATAAAGATCCCATAAGAAACGATACCCTTCAACCTAGAGAGGGCACTCTCTACACTGGCATACACTAGATGTCCTTGTCCCCAAAGGTGTGTCTAGTGTCAACGAGTCGGCAGAATAAAAGATGCCGAGACCAATGCTCTCCACAACAGCAATAGAGATAAAGTTATGCGTAGCACCAGTATCGAAAAGAGATGAAGATAAAACTGAGGCTACTAAAATCCTACCTCGAACTGTAGAAGGGAAGGGATCCTGCTCCTCATAAGTCTACTCCACGGAGAAAGACTGGCCTGCACCATGGCCCTATGCCCCTGGCTGGCCACTCTGGGCTGATCCACCTTACTGGTGCTGAGGGATTGGTGGATGACTGCCATGACCTCGACCTGCACCTCGGCCCGATCGGCTGGAAGAACTCCAGTTCCCTGACTGGTGAGAAATCGGTGGTGCTGCTCCTGAATGAGGAGTCATGGAAGAACCCTGGTCACCAGCTTCTGGTGAGAAAACCTGGTAGAAATGCTGAAGGTGACCCATCATGCCGCAAGATCGGCACACCATGGGGTCTCTCTGGCACTACGGCCTCGTGTGCCATGACCGGCCACACTGGTATCATATCACATGGCTGCCTGATGATGCATCTTGCTTCCTCGGATCTCCGCGCGTAGACACACTATAACACTTCTTGTTGTCATCTGGAGGAAAACTAGCTCTGGAAGCAGAACCGCCCCAGCTCACAGCTCCGGAGTCTCTCAGATTGCACTCTACAATCAGTACCTGGTTGACGATGGAAGTGATGGAAGTCAACTGGAAGATATTCACTAGTGAGCGGATCTCCCTCCTGAGACCATCCTCGAACTTCCTTCCTAAGAACACCCCACTCCCATCACAGAGGGGTGTGAAATGCTGCAGCTCGGTGAAATGAGAGGAATACTCCATGACAGAAAGAGTACCCTACTCTAAGCTCATGAACTACCAGGCTCGGTCGGCCCTCAGGGTCTCTGGGTAGAAGTAGTCATAAAAGACGCGCTGATACTCCTCTCAAGCCATAACCTACTACTGACCCGCCTGTGAGATCACTTCCCACCACCTCTTGGCGGAGTCTCGTAGCATATAGGTAGCGAGCTTGACCTGCCTCTCTGGAGGCATCTCCAGATGCTCAAAGATGGTCAACATGGCTTCCAGCCATGACTCTACAGCCTGAGGTCCTCCTTCCCCCAAGAACGTGGGAGGATGCTGCTGCTGAAAACCCCGCGTCAAGTCTGCCATAGTCGAGGTAGGAGGAGGTTCTCCCTGAAAGGTCTGCATCATCCTCATAAAACCTTCCTTGAACTGTGCATCAGTGCCTACAACTGGTATGACATCCGGTTCCAAGGCTGGCCCGACTGGAGGGTCGGCAGGAAGTCCCTGATCAGCCATATCTGGCGTCTGATCACTGCCTGACGTCAGACGTACAATCGGAGGACGTCTCGGAGGCATAGCTCTGAAATATCAAAATCACACCTTAGAATAGAAAAACAAGGACAGGAAACAAAAGAGTACAAAACGGGAACAGGGGAAGGAAAAGACAAAAGTTTACAAGACACGACTACATGGCGTGTATAAAAACTACACGACGTGTCTTCTTAAGCCACTGACATGGGTGTGTACCCCTTCCCTATAGGTCATGTAACACCTCAACTACACGACGTGTACTTGAAAACTATTCCTCTGCCCGAGTCTCTTTACACGGCTAACCCACACGGTCCGACTTAACACGAGACTACACGGCGTGTTTTGAACAAACACGACGTGTACTAGACAAGGCTTCGACGACCCGTGTTGTTAAATACAAGGCCGTCTACACAACTGGACCTTACACGGTGTGTTCCGAACAAACACGACATGTATAGGTGAAGGTGACATCATCCCCTGTTGTTTGTGACACGGTCGGGTACCTGAACAAGACTACACGGCGTGTTCCGAAAACCACCCGGCGTGTCTAAGAGAAGGTGACGCTGACCGGTGTTGTTCGTGACACGGCCGAGTACCTGGACGAGACTACACGACGTGTTCCTTTACAACGCGGCATGTTCTACTCGAGCTTCCCCAACCTGTGTTGTTAGTGACATGGCTGGGTACACAGCTCCGAACTACACGGCGTGTACCAACCGTACACGGCATGTTCCTAAAGTTACTTCCACAATAGCGTGTCCGTGATCACATGGTCAGTGACACGACCTAAAAACTACAAGGCGTGTAGCCAAAAAGTACACGCTGTGTATTCTGTTTTTTCTGGGCAGTAGCTCAGAAATAGCACAGAAGCCCAGAAAACATAGAAAACAAGGCAGAGAGGTTCCAAATTCCAATTCGTGAGGGCCCATACTCCCCATGAATCAAAGCTCAGCATCTACTATAGTCATAAACAAGAGAAAACAGGATCATTATCCACCAATTTCTGATTCAAGAGGGCCCATAAAACCTAAAGAATCAAAATTTGGCATTCAATTAAGCAAAGAAGAATACAATCAATCCTCTAACAAGGTAGCAGAGATTCTATCAAGCATGTATCACAACAACCTACATAATCTACACAAAGTCTATCACAACAGCATGCAATTGCTAATGCACCCTGGATGGAATGGCAAGAATGCATGGAATGTGATTTCTACAGGTGCCTATATGATGCATGAAATGGCATACCCTCAACTCATCGGGTTGCGACAGAAATAGACCCGTAATAGTCAAGACAATAACAACACAAATCATGTGAATCACTCTAGGTGAAATCATATCAACCGTAAAATCTCAAGACCATAAAATTGTAATTAACGAGGCAGTATGGCTTTTACTTGTACACAGGTTATCTAATCCCGAGGGCAGCTTAATACCAAGTACCAAATCTGTCCTACCCCTGGATAAATGCTCCAAATAGTAAATCAAGAGAAAATAAACGCATTTGATTCCACTTTGTAACGACCTGAATCTGGAGCCCCTCCACTGGTGCCCCATACCCGGTTTTCCACATGACCTCAAGCACATTTCCCCAAACTCTATAGGCTACCGACTAACAGTGAGGGACTTGGTAAGTTATTGGGGAAACTATTCCCTCATTTGGTAAGGTATACAAAGAAAAGAAATTAACAGTAAATATCAGAAGCAGTAAACAATATGTAACAACTGAAACCAAATAGAGGAACCAATGGATATATCGTAATGATGATAATAATGCAACAGGTAAATGTTTCTAAGGAAATAAGAAAAGACAACAACGTGATGAAAAACAAGTAAAAACAAGGTACTAAAATAGAAGCAACTCCTGCAGCATCGCAAGCCTAAGCTCTGTCCCTTGATCTCCAACTCCATGAAATCAAGTACCGGAAGTCGAACTGGGCTTGCCCTTATCTATTCCTACAACAACAAAGTCTACTTGGGCCCAAAATCATGGCCCAAATAGGGTGTGAGATACAATCCCAGTAGGTAATCACCCATAGATCTGTGCCTAACAGTCAATGAATACAAGGCAAGTACAAGTGCAGGAAGTAGTAAATATAAAAGCACACAGCAGCTACAATCCATAGTTCTAGCATATGAAGCACACAAGTAAACAACCAATAATAAGTAGAAAATAGGTAACCCTCTGGGTAGCTCTCATAGACTAACCCCTATGGTTCAACCTCCAAGTAATAGCAACCCTCTAGGAGGCACACACAGTCTCAACCGTCTGCTTCAGCTAAGAATAGACTTTCTGAGGAATCACTCACCGTCAATTCCCCCTATAGTCCTATATAGTACTAAAGGCTCTCTGGGGAAGCACTCAACGTCTCATTCCCCATGTGGCCCGCGTCGAGGAACTACAAAATCTCTGAGGAAGCACTCATCGTCAATTCCCCATGTGGTCTTACTTCGTATTAAAAGACACTCTGGAGAAGCCCTTACGTCCATTCTCCCTATGGTCTACTACACTAGGTTCTTACAGTCCTATGTGAAAATAAACATGCTCAGTGCAGGTGTATCGTCCAAGTAAACCTCAAAGCTACTTGGCTATCATTCTAAGGCTCAACAGCATAACAAAGAAACAGTTCCACTATCCTACAACTAGGCATGGCAACTGGAAAACACCAAAACAAGAAAAACCCTCACGACAAGCATCCAGAGTACAAAAAAACTACTCTATTCACAAAGGTAAACCTCTACTATAGCAATCAAGCAAGTAGGAAATCAATTAGGGGAAAACAGGAAAATGCGCAATTACCGTTCAAGGGAATTGGCGCAATTGCACAAGATACTCAAGACATTCTACAGAAAGGCACAAACCACCTACCTCGATCCTAGGAGATCGATATACGTGAACAGCGACGAAAAATTCTCCTTAGTATGTCGTAGATCTGAGAAAACATATGAAACACTTAAACAACGATAACATGAGAAAGAGGAGGAATTGGAAAACAAGGCTCAAGAAGAAGGAAGAACTCACCGCTGTGATTCCAACGCAATCGAACGTGCTCAAATCGGAGAATGGACGGAGAGGCGGGATCTCATCAAATATTCACAGATCCTTGGTGCTCTCGGATGAACGAGACCCAGAAGATGACATTTCTGTGCGTCAGGCATGACCCCGGTCTATTTAATGAAAAAGAAAGAAAGTACACGGCATATACTTTCAGAGTACACGACGTGTACTAGGTCTTTCCGTACTCTGCCAAAATCGGCCTCCACGTCACCCCTACACACCGTGTGTGTGGCCCGGGCACGGCCATCACATAGCTTCGAGCTGGAGAAGAGTACACGGCGTGTACTCAGAAAGTACACGGTGTGTACTTCAAAAATTTCCAGAAACGTTATTTTTCTCAAAAACTCCAGAAAAAAAGGACATACCTGAAACGAAGATCTAGGTTCTTAAAACTTCCTTGTTCTATATTTTTCTACATAAAATATAAAATCATCACTATTTTTGAATAATTTGAAATTATAAAAACACTGTCTGAAAAAAGAGGATAAATAATTACAACTACTTCTTAATAATTACCATTAATTAAGGGCGACACAATTTCCAGTGGATTGACAGCTACTCTTTTGTCCGATGGCTCATTTACTTGAATCACGAGAATGAATATGTGTACCTCTGACCAGATTCTTCATTGTGATTTCAGTGTGAGAATGATTCAAGTAAATGAGGCATCGGACAAAAGAGCCCCCTTTTGTTGATGAATCATCTTCTTCCAATCGTCACCGCCTGAAAACCTTATAAAAAATATGATCCTACATATTAATATCCAATATCATGCATACAAGATTGAATATATCTACGTAGCATCAAATTTTTCATAATTTTTTGAGTCGGTGAGAGTTGAAAGGAGAAAAGTCATCGAGAAAAAGGAGTAACGTCAATCCACTAGAAATTGTGCCAAGTTCTTAAAATTTATTAATTTTTTTTAAAATTTCTTCCTAACTATTCCTAACTAATTATTACTAAGTATTACTAATTATTCCTATTTATTCCTATATATTTCTATTTATTCTTATATATTGCTAATTATTAAAAATTATAAGTAATTATTACAATTTATTTCTAATTATTACAATTTATTTCTAATTATTACAATTTATTGCTAATTATTACAATTTATCGCTAATTATAACAATTTATTTCTAATTATTACAATTTATTTCTAATTATTCCGAATTATTGCTAATTATTCATAATTATTGCTAATTATTCCTAATTATTGCTAATTATTCCTAATTATTTCTAATTATTTATAATTATTCCTAATTATTTCTAACTATTACAAATTAGCACAAATTATTACTAATTATTACTAATTATTACAATTTATTACTAATTATTACAATTTATTACAATTTATTACTAATTATTACTAATTATTTCTAATTATTTCTAATTATTGCTAATTATTGCTAATTATTACATATTATTACAAATTATTACTAATTATTACTAATTATTACTAATTATTTCTAATTATTAATAATTATTACTAATTATTACTAATTATTACTAATTATTACAATTTATTACTAATTATTACAATTTATTACTGAGTATTTTTAATTATTACAATTTATTACTAATTTAGCAATACTTTGAAATACTTAACAAAATGAAAACTGCTTGAATAATGAAAGGAAATTTGGTAATCATCGTTGGGGAGATGATTACAAATTTTCCCTTCATTATCCAAGTAGTTTTCGTTTACTAATTATTACTAATAAAAAAATTATATTATCAATATTTATGAAAAAACAATATTAATATTATTAAAATAATAAAATATTTATAAAATATTAAAATTATCAATATTCGCAACAGGATTTGCTCTATTCTTAACCTGTTCAAATCTCAAAGGGTTGCCAATTGTCAGGTCATGCGCAATAAAAAGTTTGTGTCAGCCATGTCCTATGTAAACTCTATAATTGTCCATGCATGGTTGATCACCTCGCAAGTAGTGTTGTAATAGGACGACCAAAGTAATGTAATTCTTGTCTCTGAGAATCATCTCGCTCCCTTTACATAGATCATTCGTCCTTAAGAATTTAAGGGGACATCAGTAACTTTCCCTTAAATTTTCAAGGATGAATGGTCTATGTAAAGGGTCATGTGAGATAATTCTTATAGATGAGAAGGGCATGACTTGGGTTATCCTATTGCAATGCTACTTTCAAGTTGATCAACCAAGCATATCTAATTATATCTAATTATATCTAATTATATCTAATTATATCTAATTATATCTAATTATTACTAATTATTATTAATTATTATTAATTATTACTAATTATTACTAATTATTCCTAATTATTACTAATTATTGCAAATTTTTACTAATTATTGCTAATTATTACTAATTATATCTAATTGTTACTAATTATTGCTAATTCTTACTAATTATAGCTAATTGTTACAAATTTTTGCTAATTGTTACTAATTATTTCGAATTGTTGCTAATTATTTCTAATTGTTACTAATTATTGCTAATTGTTGCTAATTATTACTAATTGTTACTAATTATTGCTAATTGTTCCTAATTATTGCTAATTGTTAATAATTATTGCTAATTGTTACTAATTATTTCTAATTGTTACTAATTATTTCTAATTGTTACTAATTATTTCTAATTGTTACTAATTATTGCTAATTATTACTAATTATTGCTAATTATTACTAATTATTGCTAATTGTTACTAATTATTGCTAACTATTAATATTTATTGCTAATTATTACTAATTATTGCTAATTATTACTAATTATTGCTAATTATTAATAATTATTGCTAATTGTTACTAATTATTGCTAATTATTACTAATTATTGCTAATTATTACTAATTATTGCTAATTATTACTAATTATTGCTACTTATTACTAATTATTGCTAATTATTACTAGTTATTGCAACTTATTACTAATTATTGCTACTTATTACTAATTATTGATACTTATTACTAATTATTGCAACTTATTACTAATTATTGTTACTTATTACTAATTATTGCTAATTATTACTAATTGTTACTAATTATTTCTAAATATTTCTAATTATTACTAATAATTGCTAATTAGTACTAATTATTGCTAATTACTACTAATTATTACTAATTACTACTAATTATTACTAATTACTACTAATTATTACTAATTACTACTAATTATTACTAATTAATACTAATTAATACTAATTATTACTAATTATAACAAATTATTACTAATTATTACAAATTATTACTAATTATTACTAATTAGATCTAATTATTACTAATTCTATCTAATTATTACTAATTATTACTAATTATTACTAATTATTACTAATTATTACTAATTATTACTAATTATATCTGATTATTACTAATTATATCTAATTATTACTAATTATATCTAATTATTACTAATTATATCTAATTATTAGTAATTATATCTATTTATTACTAATTAGATCTAATTATTACTAATTATATCTAATTATTACTAATTATATCTAATTATTACTAATTATATCTAATTATTACTAATTATATCTAATTATTACTAATTATATCTAATTATTACTAATTATATCTAATTATTACTAATTATATCTAATTATTACTAATTATATCTAATTATTACTAATTATATCTAATTAATAGTAATTATATCTAATTATTACTAATTACCCTTAATTATGACTAATTACCCCTAATTATTACTAAATTCCTCTAATTATCTTTGATAATCTCTAATTATTGAAAATTAACTCTAATTATTTATAATTATCACTAACAATATCAATTTCTTACTAAAAATAAATATAAATATAAATCAATTTAAATCTAATTTAATTACAACTAATAAACTACAATTAAAATTAATATAAAAAACAAAATAAATATAAAGAAATAAAATATAAATACCTTAAACTTTGATATTCTGAAGCTATTGGCGCCTTCCAATTTGTCTCGTAGAAAAAAATTTAACCAAAAGAAATTTTTTCCTTAAAACTGGAGAATGAAGAGAGAGGGAGTGGAAGATCTGAGTGATTTGAAAAAAAATGGGTGGGGGTATATATAGGTTAGATTAGTAGTGAGGGGCTTAGTTGCGATGGGTTTCCCGTCGCAAATGGTGGTATTTACGACGAGCCCCGTCGCAAATAACCTCGCCCGCATTAATTACAGTCGGTGGTTGAAAGGGTATTTGCGACAGGTCCCGTCACAAATACACACCTACCGACATACTATTTGCGACGGGTGGCTTTGCCCATCGCAAATGGTATTTACTACCGCCGGGATTTTGCGACGGGGCCCATCGCAAATACACACCTGCCGAAATACTATTTGCGATGGTCGGCTTTGCCCATCGCAAATAGTATTTACCATTGTCGGGCTTTTTGCGACGGGGATGTGTCACCGTCACAAATACCCTTCCCGCGTTTTGGCGTGCAAACCGCGCCAAACATATTGCGACGGGTTGTCTATTCCTGTCGCAATTAACCTACTATTTGCGACAGGAAAAGACTCCCGTCGCAAATACGCATTTCGTCGGTCCTTTTGCGACAGTATATATTCCCGTCGCAATTGACCCGTCGCAAAAAAACACGTTTCCCATAGTGGAATACCACAGCCATTTATCTATCAAGGGTATTCACCTTTATGAACATATAATTATTTATTGGGGAATTAAATGTATGTATTCCACATTCATTTATCGTTGAATTAATTATGATGTTAAACAAATCCATGTTATATGATCTATGAGGCACACTTAAGCATGGGATTGAAATAATTACGATGGATGTTCCCTGATAGAGCTCCAATGAATTGGGTAATCTTTAGTATTGTAGAGGCCCAAATCTTGACGTACATGAACATTACATTACTTTTGCGGAATACTTAATATATAACAAAAACAGACACCAAAGGACCGTAATAGATTAGTGCCTTTGGAAACTTGGAACATAATCTTCTAATCTTGGTGAATGATCCTCAACATCTCCCATAAAGATATTCTTTTTTTTCTTACCTAAAACCTTTCATTATATCCTAGGGAAAAGAAAAAAAAGGTGAGCTCAAATGCTCAGTAAGGGAAAACATAGAGAACATAAAACAATCCATAAACATTTGAAAGCAAAAACTTGAACATGAAATTTAAACATCAAAATCCTAAGAAAAGACATAAATCGTGGAAGTACATATGGAATATATCATAATGGAACATCAACCATGATAAAATATAATTGGAATAAAACATTTAATTGTGACAACCATTCAACACATGTTATGATTTCCATAGTAGCCAAGGAATTGCTGCCACGGCCATCTTAGGGGAGAATGTCCCTTTCTGAATTGAGTTCACTCCTTGTTTCAGTCCTGTAACACTGAACCGGATTAACTTACCATTCCAGCCATTTCTATCTCATGAGATATAAATCATTACCCAATGCATTGTAGGGAGATATAGGTCCCACACATCTCATAATGAAACCATTCTTATGTGTGCAACAAAATCATAAATCATATATCATAGCATAACCCATGTAATTAAAATGGGATTCTTAAACATCATGCCATCATAACATAATCCATATAAGATAATAGGATATCATAAAATTAGTTCCATCAAAACATAATCAAATCAATTTAAAAATTGGGATAGATACAGAACCCTATATTATCTTAGATAGAAAATAATTTTGATAAAACACTTGAACTCCATTCTTGAGGAAAATATCCTTTCTATTTCAAAAACATTTTTCCTGTCATAACATGTCATACAATTTTTAACTAAAAGAAGTTGAATAAAAATAAACTTGAAAACTTGTAAAGTAAGAATCATGGAAATAATGTTCTATGAAATCATAAAAATCCATTCATGTCGTCTAAGTTAAAAAAACATTCTTCTCGTACTTTGGCCGAAAAAGTCAAAAAGTACCTCGTACTAAAAACGACAAAACATTCCTTTCATATCTTTTACTAAAAACTCATCAATGGGTGAAATTGGATTTAAACAATTGTAGGAGTATAGAAATAATGTTACATATTTAGGGAACATGGATGTGGATGATAAACATTCCCCAGTAAATTCTGAAGTATAAACAATCTCGGATAAAAATTGAGATTGCGAGATTGTCCCTTACCTTAGGTTCGATATGTTTTTTACGTATCTGAACCTCATGTATAATGATTTAAATAAAGTCATTGACTTATTACAGAATAATATTCATTGTTATGATAACATATATGATAATATTCTTATCTTTTTATTAGTAATATTTCATTGTTACTTGTTATTCGAGTGTTTATTGCTTTATGTTCTTATGCATGTTTTGTCGAATAAATTCATATTCCTTTTTTTAGGTTATAGATACCTCATTTACAGAATGTTATTAATGTAATATATATCATATTTATTTATTCAATTCATTTATATAATCATTATTCAATGAAGATCATGTAGAACGAGTCGCATCACATCATGGAGATGGTAGGCCGTACGTACGCACGAGCGATGATATCATTCCCATGATCGTGGAATTATATTGAAGTGTATGTATACTATTTCAGAATCAATATCACTTAAAAATAATCATATATATTTATTCTTTACATGATTATACCCATCCAAGTAAGGTGGTGGTGGAAAATAGATTACACCACGGCGTGGAGACGGTATTCTGTACGTACGCACGCGCGGTGATTTCATTTTCCGTAGGATGGATAGAAGGTGAATTAGGGTTGTTTCATATTTATAATAACATATCAGTATATTAGTGATACTTATGTTATTACTTCATAATGAAACAACTAAAGAAGAATAAGTAGAAGAAGAAATAAATTTGAAAGAATCGGTAACGGATATTACCTCTTCTTTGACACGCATCTTTGAAACCTCCTCTTAGGGAAGTGATATTGGTCTTTGAAGAAGACCAGGACCTCTAGGATGTTTATAGGGAAGTGGATAATAGAAATGGGTAGGTTTTGGCCGAGTTTTAAGGCTCTAAATTATGTAAAGATGAGAGGGAGGAGGTGCCCTTTTATAAGGGAGGAGAGGGGCACCTTTGGATTTTTAAGAAATATTAATTTATAATAAATTCCAAACCCACATAAAAACCACCAAAATGACTCAAATTTTTATATTATATGATATAGGGTTGAAATTTCATCAACAGATAAAATTTAGACGAGTTGGGAATTTATTTTAAACATTATCAACTTGATTTATCCTTATAAAATCTATTTAATTTTATTTGTGGTAATAAAATTCTAAATTTAAAATCATTATAAATAATTACTTATGTGTTGTTAATTGTCCATAATTGGATAATTTATGACATTTTGGACCATATAAATTTTAATTTATAATTTTTAAATATTTTTTTTAATTTTTAAACAATTTTATATTATGTTATTTTTATAAAATAACAATAGTGTCAATTCTGAAACTATTCATTTATTTGAATTTAAATAAAATCCTCATATAAGATATGTTCGAAATAAAAGCTTTAATAGATTCATAACAAGTAATATTTATCTAGAAAATTAGTTGGGAACATTAAATAGTTCATATAATATTTATTTTAATATTTTTAAATCCTTTTATTTGGTATATCTCTTAATAAAATAATTACTACAACATTTTTGAATAAATATTTAATATACCTATTTGTTGTATAAGAATTTAAAATAAAATCGTATGGTGAATATAAATACAATACCTTTCATAATAATATTCTTACTTGAATTTATCATCTTAAAATCACAACATTTAAATTGTTATATTTATTAAATTATGAAGGTGACATCTTTGACATCATTTAAAATAAAATAATATAAATGTCATAATCGGTTTTATAAGGATCCAAATGGTCCACAAATAGACCCTTGGATTCTTAGGGTATATATACACTCTAAAAATAATGTTTGGTCAAGTTTCTGGTCCTTTTGATAGGTATTGTTATTTTAATAAAAACTATATTATTGATTTTTCACTAAATAAACTATTTCTGCATCACTATTGTGTCACCATTAATGACAATTATTTAATCTCTAAAAATTCTAAATAAATTCTCATGATATAGATAATTTTGTTAGATTTCTGGAGACTATTCATGTTTGATGTTTCATGAAGTTTATCACTGAATTAAAATTATTATACTTATAATATTTAAGAGAGTGACATGTTGTCACTTTCTTTGGTTTTAATAATAATTAAATTATTTTCATGGTCCAACGTCCAGAAAATAAATTTAATCTAACCCTTAGGTGATATGGGTCTACTTTTATTCATCCAATATAATTTTGTCATGCGTTAGGGAAATTTTATAATCTTAGGTTTACCCTTAATTACCTGATTTATCTTTAACTGAATTAAATAAAAATTACCGTAGTTACTATTCATAGTGCCAAAAAATAAAAAGTAACCTATTAACATAATTGGTATATAATGATTCTAAATATTGAATCCATTTTTAAAAATTCAAAACACATAAGTTGCAGTAATTAGTTTAAAATTAATCCCGCTATTAAGAAAACGAGTTTTAAATGTTAAAACATTGCAAAAGATTGAAATGATTTTACCTATGAATTCAATGTAAAATAACTGCTAATGACATAAATTATATTAAATGGTAAAATTATATTCTATTTATACTTTAAAACCATTCAATATTATAATTTAACCATTTAAATTATTACGATGAAAAAAGTTGTTTTTAATTAAAATATAGCGTGTTTTTACTATTCATTAAAATATGAAAGTTATCAGAATAATATGAAAAATTTATCCAAAGTAAATTTTAATATCATGATTCCAAAGAAGAATTTTATTTTTTCAAATTCAACTTTTAAACATGTCAAAAACTAGATTTAAAATGGGTGTACCATCAAAAGGCGGCAAAACTGCATTTTTTTAAAAATACTTATTTTACCCGAAAAATTTATTTTGTTCTTATACCATTTTCTAGAAAATGTGTAAGATGAATAATAATATTATAAAATTCAAAATTTATTTATTACTAATCATAACGTCTAGTTCATAATAATATTATAATAATATATTGTTGTTTAGTAAAACCTAGTATTGCGTACAACACACGCTATCAAGGAAGGTCGCGATTGCGTGTAATGAAAGCCAAGTCAGGGTTGCGTGTAGTGCACGACTCCTTTGTTGTTTCATATAACAAAATACAACCACATTTCATTAATACATTGAATATATATATATAAATAATCAATGTTGCGTAGAATAACTACTATCAAACAAACTTGAAATTGTGTGTAACACGATCCAAGATTAGTATTGCATATACTGCAAGCTAATACGGTGTTGTGTATAGTGAAATATAATCTTGGGGTATCATAAATCACAAGAAATCAAATAAATTAAAAATAATACTTCTCATAAAATCTCAGGGTGTTACATTCTACCCCCCTTAAAATCAATTTCTCCATTGAAATTCATCGGAGTTATAAATGGTTTACTACTTGAAAGTTTCTTTAATAGAAACCCACATCATAAAAAGGAATACTAAAACTTAATTTTAAAAAGTGATGTATGAAACATAACGGTTACCCAAATTAACTCATCACTGGGTTTCCATATAGGAGAACATAGGTGAAAATATGGATATGGAAGAGAAATCTAAACATCAAGTTCTGATGGAGAGTGGTAGAGAACATTGCTATGAAAAATCCAACAATCACAAAGCCATAAATTTGTGATGATCTAAGGTACCATCTGATTCATTGGATATGAGGGCACTAGGACAACATTTCTAGTTTTGAAGATCATTTCCCTAAAGTTGATTAATTAAAAGAAATACTTACGTGATTTTGGTTCAATCTCACTGTTGTTCGTGCCTTGAACAATTTCCACTTCATCTCTTAAAGAAATGAAGTTGAATTTGTTATTAGTGAAGTGTTATAAGATCATGTGATAGAATGATGGGTCATTCCATCTGTCTCAAACAAAAGTTTAGAAAATGTTATTAAATATAAATAAGTCAATTAATCGTATATGGTTTCTAAAATGGACTGATACTTCATATATCATACCACTTAATAAATTAAAACTAATTTGTACTAAATAGGGACTTCCTGTAGGCCAGTGATATGTGATAAAGGCCTGTTGCACTTCGATTGTGGGTTCGGTTACCGTAACCTTGTCCGACGCGATGGGTTGTCACCCGTCCTGCAGGTTTTCCTTTTTCTAAAACTACATTATTATAACATTCCATAAATAATATCGAAAAAAAGTTCTAGCCTTAAACAATACTGACTTATGTCCAACATAATCCATTCCAATCTTTAGGCTTATCCAAAATACTTCTATCAAAGTTCATAGTATAAAGAAAACAATTACTAGAAATGTCATTTCTCGAGCATGTGAATACCATCATTTATCCCCCATATATCATAAGATAAAACATGTTGGTCACATTCGAAACATGTGAATACCTTAATCGTGTATTCTCTTGAAAAATGAATATCAATTAACCCTTAGTGAAAACATGAATGCTAACAAAATTTAACACTTTCCACATACCAAAATCCCAAAATTTCAATATACTCAATCCATGATATCACTTTGTCCTTATACCAATCATGAGATCATTAATACTATCAAAAAACTCATTATCTCCTTATCCTTTCATTATGCACATATCATCTACCTTGCAAAAATATTTGAATAACCATTCATGGTTACCGGTACCATTCATCATATACTTTCAAAACTCAAGCAAAGGCAATAGTGTAACAATCCTTGGATTTTTTTTCTTTATTCCATAGTACCATACATTATTCTTGACAAACATACAATAATTACACTACCTTATTAAACCATTAACCTAGCTTCAGCAATTCTTTTATTTCACATATCATTTTTAGTCTCTTCATCATCATCAATATAAATACTACCCAAACGGCCATGATGATTCTTTTCATGAGACTTTCCCTTAGAGAATTGGTTTGAATAATTCCCATACATTCCACATTTAAAACATTTAACTGTTGTTGATGTCTTAGAAATACCATTATCCTTGTCCATGTTGTTAACTAAATATTTTCCTTTGCAATTACTGGCTTTGTGTCCTTCTTTTCCACACCCAAAGCATCTTCCAATTCCTTTGAAACATTCTCCCTCATGCCTCTTCAAACATGATTTACATGAGGGGAATTGAACATTATTTCCTCCATGATCATCATGAAACTCAATCTTTCTCTCATTAGATGAGTCGGGATACTTACCAAAGTTGAGATTATTGATCATATTATGAGATTGCTGATTTGAAATAATAATGATATGTGGACTTCCAGATCCAATTTCATTTGGTTGCTCATGAAGAATATCATTCCATTGTCCATAATATCCTCTATTATCGTGAGCCTTCCGATTTCCATCCATTTTATAAAACACAAAAAGAATAGTGTGAGAGGAAAAAATCATAATCAAGGGGGAGTACCTTCAATATCTAACATCTTAGGTTTAATTCTAATATCGTTACTGTAATTCTAGGACTATAAAATATACGTATACTTATCCTTAGGGACATCCCTAGACATACCTTAGAAATATCTCTAGGGATCTCAATAAAGTTTCCACATCCTAGTTTCCAAAGGTTAACTAAACCTTTCCGCTGATACCAACTATAGAGACCCAAAGCTTGATGTACATGGACATTCAATTAATTTTTCGAAATACATAATACATAATAAAAACATACACCAAAGGACCGTAATAGTTTAGTTCCTTTGGAAACTTGGAACATAATCTTCTAATCTTGTTGAAAGATACTCAACATCTCCCATAAAGATATTCATTTTTTTCTTAACTAAAACCTTTCTTTATATCCTGGGGAAAAGAAAACATAAAAAGGGTGTTCTCAAATGCTCAGTAAGGGAAAAAATAGAGAACATAAAACAATCCATAAACATTTGAAAGCAAAAACATGAACATGAAATTTAAACATCAAATTCTTTAGCAAAGACATAAATCGTGGAAGTTCATAAGAAATATATCATAATGGAACATCAACCATGATAAAATATAATTGGAATAAAACATGTAATTGTGGAAACCATTCAGCACATGTTATTATTTCCATAGTATCCAAGGCATTGCTTCCAAGACCATCTTAGTGGACAATGTCCCTTTCTAAATCGAGTTCAGTCCTCATTTCAGTCCTATAACACTGAACCGGATTAACTTACCATTCCATCCATATATATCTCATGAGATATAAATCATTACCCAATGAATTTTAGGGATATATAGGTCCCACCCATCTCATAATGAAACCATTCTTATGTGTGCCACAAAATCATAAATCATATATCATTGCATAACCCATGTAATAAAAATGGGATTCTTAAACATCATGTCATCATAACATAATCCATATAAGATAAAAATATATCATAAAATTAATTCCATAATAAAATAATCAAATAAATTTAAAATTATGGATAGATACATAACCCTATATTATATTAGATGGAAAATAATTTTGATAAAACACTTGAACTCCATTCTTGAGGAAAATATCCTTTTTACTTCAAAAACATTTTTCATTTTTTAACATGTCATACAATTTTAAACTAAAAGAAGTTGATTAAAAATAAACTTGAAAACTTGTAAAGTAAGCTTCAAGGAAATAATGTTCTATGAAATCATAAAAATCCATTCATGTCGTATAAGTTAAAAAAACATTCTTCTCGTACTTTGACCAAAAAGTCAAAAAGTACCTCGTACTAAAAACGACAAAATATTCCTCTCATACCATTTACTAAAAACTCACCAATGGGTAAAATTGGATTTAAAAAATTGTATGAGGATATAAATAATATTACATATTGAGGGAACATGGATGTGGATGACGAACATTCCCCAGTAAATTCGGAAGTATAAACAATCACGTATAAAAATTGAGATTGTGAGATTTTACCTTACCTTAGGTCTGATATGCTTTGTACGTATCCGAACCTCCAGTGTAATGATTTAAATAATGTCATTGACTTATTACAGAATAATATTCATTTTTATGATATCATATATGATCATATTCTTATCTTTTTATTAGTAATATTTCATTGCTACTTGTTATTCGGTTGTTTATTGCTTTATGTTCTTCTGCATGTTTTGTCGAATAAATTCTTATTCCTATTTTTAGGTTATAGATAACTCATTTAAATAATTTTATTAATGTAATATATATCATATTTATTTATTCAATTCATTTATATAATCATTATTCAATGAAGATCATGTAGAACGAGTCGCATCACATCATGGAGACGGTAGGCCGTACGTACGCACGAGCGATGATATCATTCCCATGACTATGGAATTGTATTAAAGTGTATGTATACTATTTCAGAATCAATATCACTTTAAAATAATCATATAAAGTTATTTTTACAACATTATACCCATCCAAGTAAGGTGGTGGTGGAAAACAGATTACACCACGGCATGGAGACGGTATTCCGTACGTACGCATGCGCGGTGATTTCATTTTTCGTAGGATGGACAGAAGGTGAATTAGGGTTGTTTTATATTTATAATAACATATCATTATATGATCGATACTTATGTTATTACTTCATAATGAAACAACTAATTAAGAAGAAGTATAAGAAGAAATAAATTTGAAAGAATCGGTAACGGATATTACCTCTTCTTTGACACGCCTCTTTGAAACCACCTCTTAGGGCACTAAGATTGGTCTTTGAAGAAGACCAGGACTAGTAGGATGTTTCTAGGGAATTGTAGAAGATAAATTTTTAGGGTTTGACCTAGCTTGAAGGCTCGAAATTATGTAAAGAGGATAGGGAGGAGTTGCCCTTTTATAAGGGAGGAGAGGGGCACCTTTGGATTTATAAGAAATATTAATTAATAATAAATTACAACCCAACATAAAAACCTCCAAAATGACTCAAATATGAATATTATATGAGATAGGGTTGAAATTTCATCAACCAATAAAATTTTGACAAGTTGGGAATTTATTTTAAACATTATCAACTTGATTTATCCTTACATAATCTATTTAATATTATTTGTGGTAATAAAATTCAAAATTTAAAATCATTATAAATAATTACTTATGTGTTGTTAATTTTCTATAATTGAATAATTTATGACATTTTGGACCATATAAATTTTAATTTATAATTTTTAAATATTTTTGTAATTTTTAAACAATTTTATATTATGTTATTTTTATAAAGTAACAATAGTGTCAATTTTGATACTATTCATTTATTTGAATTTAAATAAAATCCTCACAGAAGATATGTTCGAAATAAAAGCTTTAATAGATTTATAACATTTCATATTTATCTATAAAATTAGTGGGTCACATTAAATAGTTCATATAATATTTATTTTAATAATTTTAAAACCTTTTATTTGGTATATCTCTTAATAAAATAATTACAATAACATTTTTGTATAATTATTTAATTTACTTATTTTTTGCATAAAAATTTAAAATAAAATCTTATGATGAAGATAAATATAATACCTTTCATAATAATATTCTTACTTGAATTTATCATCTTAAAATAACAACATTTAAATTGTTATATTTATTAAATTATGAAGGTGACATCTTTGACATCATTTAAAATGAAATAATATAAATGTCATAATCGGTTTTATAAGGATCCAAATTGTCCACAAATAGACCCTTGGATGATTAGGGTATAGATATACCCGAAAAATAATGTTTGGTCAAGTTTTCGGTACTTTTGATAGGTATTGTTGTTTTAATAAAAACTATATTATTGATTTTTCACTAAATAAACAATCTTTTCATCACTATTGTGTCACCATTAATGATAATTATTTAATCCCTAAAAATTATAAATAAATTCTCATGATGTATATAATTTTTTTATATTTCTGGAGACTATTCATGTTTGAAGTTTCATGAAGTTTATCACTAAATTAAAATTATTATACTTATAAGATTTAAGAGAGTGACATGTTGTCACTTTCTTTGGTTTTAATAATAATTAAATTATTTTCATGGTCAAAAGTCCAGAAAATGAATCTAATACGACAATTAGGTGATATGGGTCGACTTTTAGTCATCCAATATAATTTTGTCATGTGTTAGGGAAATTTTATAATCTTAGGTTTACCCTTAATTACCTGATTTATCTTTAACTGAAGTAAATAAAAATTACCGTAGTTACTATTCATAGTGCCAAAAAATAAAAAGTAGTCTATTAACATAATTTGGACCTACTAATTCCAAATATGGAATCTATTTTTCAAAATTCAAAACACAGAAGTTGCAGTAATTAATTTAAAATTAATCCCGCTATTAAGAAAATGAGTTTTAAAAGTTACAACATTGCAAAAGATTGAAATGATTTTACCTATGAATTCGATGTAAAATAAATTCTAATGACATATATTATATTAAATGTTAAAAATATATTATATTTATACTTTAAAACCATTCAATATTATAATTTAACCAAATAAATTATTACGATGAAAAAAGTTGTTTTTAATTAAAATATAGCGTGTTTTTACTATTCATTAAAATATGAAAGTTATCAGAATAATATGAAAAATTTGTCCAAAGTAAATTTTAAAATCATGATTCCAAATAAAAAATTTATTTTGTCAAATTTAACTTATAAACATGTCAAAAACTAGATTTAATGTGGGTGCGCCATCAAAAGGTGGCAAAACTGCATTTTTTGAAAAATACTTATTTTACCCGAAAAATTTATTTTGTTCTTATACCATGTTCTATAAAATCTGTAATATGAATAATAATATTATAAAATTCAAAATTTATTTAATACTATTCATAACGGCTAGTTAATAATAATATTATAATAATATATCGTTGTTTAGTAAAATACGGTATTGTGTACAACACACTCTATCGAGGAAGGTCGCGATTGCGTGTAATGCAAGCCAAGTCAGGGTTGCGTTTAGTGAACGACTCCTTTGTTGTTGCAAATAAAAAAATCCAACCATATTTCATTAATACATTGAATATATATATATACACAATTTTGCGCAGAATAACTACTATCAAACAAACTTGAAATTGTGTGTAACACGATCCAAGATTAGTGTTGCGTATACTGCAAACTAATACAGTGTTGTGTATAGCGCAAGATAATCTTGGGGTATCATACAACACAAGACATCAAATAAATTAAAAAGAATACTTCTCTTAAAATCTCAGGGTGTTACAAGTATCATGATACGTCATGCCGGGATAGGGGTTTACCTAATTATTTTATGGGGAATTATTCCACCATGAATTATTTTCAATTTAGATTTGACTTATGTTTATGATGCAGTGTTTTAAGTTGTTGCCACATTTCCATGTTATGATTATCATGATATATCATGCCTTTATGTTCATGTTTCTTTTACTCTCTGTTGATATTCCTATTCACTAACATGTATTGTCTTCCTCTTTTTATGCCTTGTTTACTTCCTTACTAGGATCTATATCTCACCACTTTATAATGTATGTCCTCAGGTTATCCCATATAGTTATAATTATGAAGGATTATTATGAACATCTTAAGGAGGTTTTGAATAAATATGTTGTATTTCATGTTGTAAGATGTCATGTAATGTACCGATTTCCCAAAGACACTATACTTCTCAATAATTTGGGGTTTTATTATGTGTGATCTCATATAATAAATCATGTATTAAAGTTTTAATAAAGATCATGGTCGTTATAATTAGGTGTACCTTATTTCCATATCCAACAACTTTGAGAGCCTATCCCTAGAGCCCAGTAAGTCATACTTCCCTTACCTTAGGATTTTGAAGGTGGAAACCCACCATGCCAAGGAGACCACTCAGGGATTTCCTAGGAGGGATCCTATTTTCCATGGTCATTGTCACTAGCTTGTGACCCCAATTATTCATGAAGCTACAGAGGAAGTTGTGAATGTCCCAATCATTTAGAATAGGGCACCAAATATGATAACCCACCAAGGGTATCCAGTCAATAATTCATAAATTAGATTCTATATCATAGCAATTTCCAATACCCTTGAGGATCATCAGCGTATTTTGATAGAGTTCCCGAGGAAATACCAGGGATCCTCATACTTTATCATATCTGGACATGGTGACTACTTTAGCTAAACCCTCACCAATGTGGAAAATAATTAAGCTACATAGAGGCCCTTATAGTATCATCCCACATAATTTGACACCCTAAAGAATATTAGTCAAAGAATTAGTGGTAGTTTTAGTTATATCTACAATATCCCAGAGGATGCACCTTCCCCCAGGGCTAGGGTATTTTTTTACCCACATGGTAATCTCTAGTATCATTCTTTAGACAAGAACATACTGAGATCATGGATATAGATCCTATAAGGACATATGGTTTTCCTAGAATAAGCTTCAAATAATTAAATATCATCAATATTGAATAACCTGATGTTGCAAACCATGATATTGTCAAAGAACTTGATATGGAGCTGACATATATGGGGACCACCACTCTATGATCTAGTTCCAATGAAAAATGAAAGAAGTTTTTTCACATTAAAATACAACCCACACCTCAAAAAAGGTAAATCTTCAAAAATAGAAGAGAAGAATAATCTATTCATGTCTAAAATAGAGAATCTTGAGTAGGTCAGTACTGAATTATTTAGGGAAGGTATACCCACTGGGAAAAAAATTTAGGCCAACTCCATACCCACTTTGGATAAAAATATCTAATTACTGGAGTTTTCTCAACCCACATATGTAGAATCGAGAGGCCTTATCAATTTCATATCATATTAACTAGGTCATTTTACTATAGCACTAATTGATTATCAAGGGTCCCCACCACTAAAATGACATCAACAAATAATTTATAAAAGTCACATTAGGATAAAATGAGTGGTTTCCCCTATGAATTAAAAGCTTTAATTACCACTTATATGGATTCTATTTAAGATGATCATGCACCAATAAAACCAAATATGAATTCATATCCCGAGTGGGTGGATTCGACTCCTCATCTACCCAACTTTAGGATCAAAACATCTCAATGTTTGATTGAATGGGAGATCTAGAGTAGTATCCCATCCATTCTCCTTATCAATATGACCCATTGATGGTAATATCAAAATATAAATAGGATAAGAAGATCATATTATATATGAAGTCATTATAAGGTCTCTCATTTACTTGGTATAATAACCTCATATTTGGGTCTATTATATATTGGGAAGATCTTTGTTAGTAATTCATCTACCAATTCAACTCTACACTAAGGAAAATTGTGATCCTTAACCTCTCAAACTATAATAATAAAGATAATGAGTGAGTAATAGATTTTAATTTCATATTTATGGGGATAAAATATTCGTTGGGAACACATATTCCCTTGGAAAAATTATTAGAGGACTTTATGGAGAACCTATTGGGTGATTTTTCAACTATTCTCATCCCCCTAAAGTACCCTAGTGAGTTATGAGTGTTTATGACTATAAAAAACGTATAAATGATTATATTTTCTGATAAAAGGGAAAATATTATCAATCACCACTATCAAAAATGAAGATCTCATAAAAATAAAAAGTATCTACTATAACTCTCAAACCCAAAAGGATGAGGCGATGCGACCTTAAAAGCCTGAGAATAAAATTTATTCCTTCTATAACAATCATGTTTTATAAAATTTCATATTTTCTTTTGAAAAATATGAATTAATTATTATAAATAAATAATCAAAATGAATAATGAAAGGGAAATCACCTAAATTATGGTATTTACTATTGTGTGTTGGGTCACATAATCTAGGAGTCCTTCATTATAAAACATATACTAAAAAATATGCTCAATTATACTCAAGTTCCATTGGAAATACCAAGGAACCTATGGAATATATTCCATCCATTATACCCAAATAATAAACAGAAGAATGTAAAATATTACCTATATGGGAAATAGTAATAGTTTTATGAATAAATGTTTCAGAAATAAATGGATCATAAGCATACCATCCTCAGGGAGTGAATGAATCAACCAATTGTGGTCCTAATTTCTTCTACATGTCCAAAAAAATATATTATACGTATAATCATTCAGATATATAATGAAATAAGTATAGGTTAGAAAAATACAAAGAGTAATCCCTACAGATTTAAAAAACATTACATACCATTTTATACTTTATACCCTCAATATCTAGATAATGTGCACCCTCCCACTAAATGAGTCAATGAGAACTAGCCAATGAAATAGGATACTCTTCTAATTAAGAGAAACAATTAAACTTATTTAATTTTTTTTGAGTGATGAACATGTAAATTTTTAAAGGTAGTCTTTTGAAATAGAATCATTTTTTCCCTCAACATGGTATCATCAGTGTTTGAGGAATGTTCACCTATCCTGGACGAGTGCACCCCTGAAAGAGATGACTACATTCTTATGTAATCATATAAGGCTAAATAGTTTTTATCATACTATACTACTATAATTTGTGAATAAGAGATTTGGTGATACCCCAATTATATTTAAATACTGAATATTTGACTCTATCAGTGCTTCAGAATGAAATGTTGATATAACATGTGTCACGATGTCACTGGAAGATAAAATCACTAAGTTCCACACCTAGACTCCCATCATAGTCCAATCATAGTTCCACCAGGAATAGAAAAGGATTTGTAAAATATTATTCCTTTCATCCAATTGAATCTTAAAATTCCATCTCTATTAAAGATCATATCACTCAGTTATAGTGAGAAATTGAAAATCTCTAGAATGGAGTTATGTAATTACTTCAGGGGTGTTTTCCTTATGGTGAAATTCTAGAATTCATCTATAGAGGTTATCCTTGAAACAGAGTACCATGGACCATAGGAATAAAATAATTTTTAAATTTTTAACCCCTCATCAGATGTGTTATAGGAATCACTCTACCTTGTTAATCACTATATATCCCCCCAATATAGTTTGATTTACCCAGTCTAGGGGTGATATCATCGATGTTTTATTCATCAAAATATTCAAAATATACCTCCTAAATTGAACAAGATTAAGGAAGTTCCTATCATATATAAAATTTAATCATGTTATAATAATAATCATGGAATATGTGGATCACATGGGAATAAATGTTATCATCAATATTTTAATGATTTTTGAAGTAAGGTATATTCCTTCCCACCAGAGTAAGTTTTTGGTTATTTCACCACTTCCTTTAATAATGACTTGATTGAGTTCCCAAGTATGAAGAGACCTAATGAGGATCATTTTGGTGACCCTTCTAATTGCCACCGTTATCATTTATTTTTAGGGAACATAATTGAGAGGTGATTCTACTTTAAGGATTGGATTTAGAAGCAGATGTATGACATGATAATGCAGTTAATAACACCTAAATATTCATTTTGACCATGTGAACACCCTGAACAGAACATGAAAATTGTGAAGAATAATTAGGGTATTTTATCTATCATTTATAAACCCAAAAAGTGCTATTATTTTAATTCTAATCATGTGGCTTCATAGTTCATCGGTTCAATAGAGTATGTCCTTAAGCTTTCGAGAATCAAGAGACCCAATGAGGTAGTTTTTGAAGATCATCTGAATTATTTTCCTTAACATTGAATTTTGGGAATTATGATCAAAGGATGATTTGTCTTCAAAGGTTGGATATAGAAGAAAATATATCAAGGATTGATTGAGTTATATAATCCCAAGATGCATTAAATATTCACTTGAGTTATTCTCACTCTGATAGAAAAGTAGCATGCCTAACATACCACGTCATTTGAATAAATTATTCACTATAATACATTAAACTATGTCATATGATGTCCAATCTATAGGACTCTGAACTAATTGAAAACTATCCTAGTAATATAATCTTAAAAAACACTACCTATAGGACCTTATTTTTATACATTAAACTGCATGAAATATGGACCATCCCACATGACCCTAAACTACATGGAAGGGTCTATTCTATATGAATCAGATAAAAAACTCCCCTACCCGATGTAAAATATTGATCTACATAGATTCCCCTTTTTCTCTTTTGTTATTAAATGGTTACAATTATTCTAGGAAACCATAATTTTATAGTTCACCTAAAATATCACTAAATTTTACCCTTATCAGAACTACATGTGGATTGATTCCTACTACAAAAAAATGCATAGTAACTCTTAGATTAATTATCTTGTAGAAATATATGAATCCTAATCAACCCCTACCTCATCTAATCTCTTGAGTCTTTATTAATTTATGATTGGTTTTCTATCATTTCTTGGAACTAATATAGGGTTATTTCATTTTAAAGATGATATGGATCAATAAAAAATTCTCTAAATGATGGTCATTATTTTAATACCTTAAACTATATGATGAAATGTCCTTTTCAAAATACTCTAAAATGAATTAAATGTAGTTTTTTTCATGTTACCATTTACTATCTGGTATATGGTCCATCTAATATGACTATAAACTGCTTGGAGTGGTCAGTAATAGATGAATTTAAAATACATTCCTCTTCTTTGGAGGTGTATAAAACCAATGACCAAGATGCATCAAATTACATCTCTATTCCTCACACCATTTCTCGTGAGTTTTAATTTACCCTTTTTTTAATGAGGGTTTATTATCCTACCCAAATAGATTGTATATCGCATGATGGTATAGCTTTATAATATTCAAAAACCCTTTTGGACTTCCTCTTCTAACCAAAAAACATCATACCTATTTATGTATAAATCACCATCAAACAACCACCTTAGGTATATATACTTATCTTGGTATCCTAGTATCCTTTAGATAATACTTTTGGTATCCCATGATATAGAAGTTGGTAATAAGGTTCTTGACTGATCCAAATAGACCCTCAGTAAATTTTGGATAATAAATTTTCCTTATAGATACTATGTAACAACATGGGTTTGTTTTGGTCTTGGAGGAATATTCTCCCTTAATATCAAAATTCTATTTATAAAATATGTTAGTGTGTTCCCACTATTAATAATGGTAGAATTATTCCAACTAATCATCGTATAAAATATCTAACTCAAACATTTGAAGACCAGATTTACATCATTAATTTGTATCATGTTCAAATGGATTTAAAATATATTTAGGTTTTATGACCTTATTCATTACAAATGTTATTGATTAATCTCCTAGTGGTATGATAACAAACAACATGAAACTTTTATTAAAGATTTATGAACTTAAACTACAATCATAACAAGTCTAAGTTTCATGAATTTAAACTTAATAGCAGAAATTACATTCTTTGTGAATATAAGTTACTTGGATATGGTCTTTTTCATATGACCTTAAACTATAAGACATCTAATTTCTTATCACATGATATTAAATTTCATGACATATAGTTCATCTTTTAAGACCCTAAACTACCTAGAGTGGTATATTCAATGAGAATCAACATTCTTATGTATGAGATAGATCTATATAATACCCCTAATAATACGGTTATTTATCTATAATCCTATACTAATATAAAATGTTTCCCAATTTTAAGAGTTTATTCCTAGTGTTTGGTCCCTTTCATTTACAGCAGGTCTCCTGATATCCCATCCCTAAGATGGATTTACCTCACCCTATTCTATTTATGAAACCATATCCATATTGGGTTTTTACCCTTGATAATGCCAAAGAACATATATATCTCATCACCTACTCCCCTATACATTATATTGATCTATGAATATGTAAATTATAAATAACTACATGAAACTTGATTCTTTTCCTTACAATATTTGTACTAACATCTATATATCTTATCTTAGATACAACTAAAAATAACACTTTTATTCCACTTCCCCTTACCATCATAATATTTGGGCTTACTAATTTGGTTTGCTTTTCCTATATCAACATTATAATTAGATGTCAAAATCCTTGAGTTAATTATTCCTCATGGAATAACTAAAAAATACTTGAGACAATTTTTCCTCTTTATGACATTAAAATCAGAGTTCTCTACTCCTATTGGTGCCCCAAAGACATCGATCCAAGACACTCCTCTTGGTGAACATCATATCATTGGTAAGTTAGGTCTCGAAGTCCACTAGATATTCATGTAATGTGACCATGTCCCCTAAATTTCGATAGAATCATATGATTTTCATAGAGATATATTTTTTGGAATTATAAAATGTGTTCTATGCACTTTTCCATGGAAGCCCTGATATGCTCCTCGATCAAGTAATATAACTCAAGTGTGCAAAAAAATATCTTTATGTATAAGGATGATGTAAATGGGATATCCATGAACCACATGATTTATCACACACCATGGGATGGGTATTCCTAAAAAATGGGCTTGTGATTTAGTAATGAGAAGATTTTATTGGGAATAGGCCATGTATTTCATCTGTTACAATTGAAAAGGGGTTTTGAAATCATAAAAAAATATTGACAGTTTTATGGTAACATTTTTTCCTTAGAAAACACCTATTATGGTGGAATCCCCTTTCGTAGAATGTATTCTATTTTCTTTTCTTCAATTTTTACTACTCATGGATCCTAAACAGACATATAGATCAAAATTTATGATTCTTTGAAGGTGGATGGAATTTTTTCAAATTCCATTTTTTCACCAAGGTGAACCTCACATGTATGCATATAATTGCACATTACCTAGTATCAATCCTATTTCTTCACTATGGTCATATATATATACCATTGTATGCCTATGTGTATGCCCTGGTCTTCCTGCACAAACATGCCCTAACCTATTTTATGTGAACTACAGGTGAACCTATGTCACATCTCAAGTCCCCTATGTGAAGCACTATAATGGTCCACCGTAGCCTATATATAGGCCTCCTTAACTCCAGTATTTTCCAAAGACATGGAATGAAGAGGATGTGATGTGAAAGAACTGTGAATTCAGTCCTTTATTTACTTCAGGAGACTCCTAAGTCCAAAATTAAGTTAAACAATGCACAGGGGATCAAACAATAGGACTCCATATTCCCTATACTCATTTTAGGAACTATAATAGGGTTTCATGCACCTTAACCACCTTGGGGTGATACACTAGAGTGAAACACACTCTAGAAATAATAGGAAGCATACACTAGAATACCATTAACCCTATAAATCATGGAGGTTCCCCACTCATGTGAGCCTTCTCCCAATCACCTACATGAGGGAGATCCTTCATTGAGCCACCTATAATAAGTTAATCTTTTTCATAGGCCTCTATACTAGGGATAGCGCTTATCTAGGATTCTATGATAGGGAAATCCTTAACTTAATCCCCTACACCAAGATTATCCTTTTCACATTCCCTTATAACATGGGGATCCTTTTCCTAGGCCCCTACACTAGGGTGAGCCTTCAACTAGGCCTTTACACTAGGGAAAGACTTCACCCAAGCCCCTACACTAGAGAAAACGTTTTCCTAAGACCCAATACTTGGAAGATCCTTCTCCCAAGCCTCCACACTTGGGTTTTCCTTTACCCATGCCTCAATACTTAGGAGACCCTTTTCCCTAGGCATTTATATTAGGGAGATAAATTTCATAGGCCTTAGTACTAGGGAAAACCTTATCCTAAGCCTTCCAACTAGAGTGATCCTTTGATTAGGACTCCCAACTTGGGTGATCCTTCACCCAATCCTTAATACATGAAAGACCATTTACCCTAGACATTCTTACTAGGGATATCCTTTTCCTAAGCCTACCCACTAGGGAAAACTTTCTTTTAGGCCTTATTATTGGGGTGAGCCTTTATAAGGCCTCCCTAATAGAGTAAAACTTCTCCCAGGTCTTCATATCAATGTGAAACTTCAAATTAGTCCCATAATTAGAGTTCCACTAAATAAGGTATCCTGTAAGGGTTCCAATTGATCCAAGACCCATAACTTGGTACCCATCCTTACCATATATTCCTTGATACAAAACACTACTCTTTGTTTATTTACATTCCTTAAGTCGAGATACTCCTCTTGGATCCCAAATTTAATTCACCTAGATCACTTTACAGAGTAATCCTACAAGGAACTCCTATATAGTGTAATACATAACCATATATTCCCTTACCTAGTTACCAATAAGGAAGATGAACTAAAAGAGAATCTCAATAATAAGCCCCAATTAGTCTCTTATTTCCACCCATTTAACACGATGAGTGACGTAAAAGGGTATTTCACTAGGTGTAATCCCTATCCATATTTTCTCCTATATACTTAATAAAAAATAGGTTGAGAAAAAAGGGTAAATCGTGAATCTGTCCAACTTAGTCTGCTTTTATCACCCATTTTGTGGAACTTGTGTTCTATAAGGGCCTCAAACTAGGTTTATTTCCCAACTATATCTTCTTCGTCCTAGTTACCAATGATATGGATGAATTGGAATGGAATCTCACACATATTCACAATTCAGTCTTCTATTATCACCCATTTTATTGAACAATTGTCCTATAAGGGCCTCATATTAGGTATAAGAACTAACCATATCTTATACTATATATTTACTAATGGGAAGGATGAACCAAAAGGGTATCTCATGCGCAATAAACACGCAGTATATTATTGTCACCCATTTTATAGTTCAAGTGTCCTACTAAGACTTTATACTAAGTTTAATCTCTCGACATATCTTCCAATTCCTAGTTACCAATGGATAGGATGAACTGAAAAGGTATCTCATGTATACTCCCCACTCAGTCTCATGTGGTTTCCCCTTTTATGGAAAATGCATCCAACATGGGCCTCTTACTATGTGTAATCCCCATTCATAATATCCCTTGTCTAGATACCAACTGACGTGATGAACTAGAAAGGGTATCTCAAGCATAATTCCCACACTAAATTTTTCTAGGAACCTTTCACCATGATGTTTTAGTTGTATAACATTAAATGTTGTAGTATATTTCATTTTCACATGATGTTAAATTGTATGGTATTCTATTATCACATGGTTTTAAGCTCTGAAACTAGAACTACGTAGGTTTTGATTTATATTCCAATGGGACACATAGGATTATTATCATAGGTTCAATATCAACACCTTATAGGTCCTCGATACAAGAACTTAAAAAAGAACTTCATTTGATCTTGGATTCATGATCGTAAAAGGTTCCATAATGGCCCTTGTCACATAACCATAAAAGCTCTGACATTTCCCATTAATTGGCACAAGACTCTATGGGTTTTGATTACCTTTATAGGGATATTTAGGAATCCCGTTTTATTTACCCAATCCTAAAATGACAATAGTTACCATATCCCTTGAAGGAGATGAGTTCTAGAGTGCCCATTTATGTGAATTTGAACTATAAAATATCTAACCAATAAGATAAAGATAGAGAACATTTAATATATATATATATGTTCACATTTACATATGGTTTGGATTAATAACTTTCATGGTTGTAACTAGTATCATGGTTGAATTTATGAAGGATTCACAAATATATCTTAAATCTATAAGAGATTCCAAAAGTAGGAAATAACCCCCCCTAAAGGGTGAGATGAGCTTCACCTCCCATCCTATCAACTGATGTAACATCCCATAACCGGTTCACTCATATAAAACTGAACCGGTTTGGCCAAATGGACCTAAGCATACCTCCTCATATACTAGAGGTAGCTGAATAACAGTGAGGTTCTATGGTGGTATGGTGTGGAGACTATAACCTCATGATCATAGTATAGCATAGAAGTAATAAATAATAGTTATCAGTGTGAACTGTAATAATAAATGAAATGTTTAAGCATAAATCATCCAAACATAAAAAATAGAAATATTTAGAATCAATATCATATACAAAATTATGACCATTTTATGATTCTATACAAAAATAAAAGTAAATAGGATACTAAGGAACTATCATATACAATAATATTATAGAAAAATAAAAAAATATCTTAACTATCACTATAAGAATAAGATTTTTCCACTTCTCTGGTACTCCATACTAACTAGACAATCAAGCATCCTCATTCGGATACTTCCCTTTGTCCCTCCCTGCATCCATAAGATTTTATCAGGTACCAACTAGTAGAGTGAACATGGTTTTAGATAAAATCAATATTCCCCCACCAATGTTGTCTAGTATAATCTATCTGGTGCTTTTAAAATGATTAGTTTTTATATGTACTAATTTAGTTATAAATATAAAATTAAAATGAGTCAGTTATGGTTCCTAAAGAACACCAAGATGACACTACCTACTTTTTTCCAAGTCGAGATATCTCTAAAATGTGAATATATATATATATATAAGTATATATATATATGGTCTATATATATGTAGAAAAATATATACATATTAATAGATAGTAAAACTATCTAGGACCTGAGGTGAAACTCAGGAATATATGGATAGTTGTAAGAGTCTCATAGAGTGTCAATAGACACCATATCTAAATATCATGAATCATAAGGGTTTCCATTCCAAAGTATCACAAGTTCATGGGCCTCCATGCCTGAGAATCACATGCATATGAAACACCATTCTTGAATATCACAAGTTCATGGGCCTCCATGACTGAGTATCGCATGTATATGGGATTCCATGCCTAGATATCACAAGAATATGGGACACCATGTCTGTGTATCAGATTTATATGGGGATGTCATGCTTGAGTGTCACATATATAAGAGATCCCAGGACTGAGTATCGCATTTAATTGGGGACATTGTGCCTATTTATTACAACCAATATTAAAATTCATTCATGCCTTAATAAAAACCAAAATATTTTTTTATGAATCATTAACGTTTTATTTAATCAAGTTCATGACCATTGTTTATGTGAAAGTCACATGAAGAGGTTTTACCACTCACTTCCCATTTAATTATTAAAATCCATTCAATTAGGTGGGAACCAACACCACTGAGAATGTCTTTTATCCATGTTAACATTCAATAATTCAAGGGTGTGTAAAGAGAGAACCCAAATTTGAGGCACTTTTCTATGTGGGAAACGTCTGATAATAAATAAGGGTATATTGGTAAATTCAATTATGACTAACTAATTAGATTAACTAAAATTATTTTTTAAGGCAATGCACACAAATTTCAACGTGCGACATGACGACACATGATATAGAAAACATTTACTACAGTGAAAATGTACTAAACCAGCTATCATGTCTTGGTAGTACTTTCCTCATCCATTTTCATCCCTTAATTTGGGCTGAAACATGAGAAAACGAAAAAAGATACAAATTCACAGATGATAGGGAATATTATATCACACCAAAATAGAACCAAATATAGAGAGATAAACCTTGAAACTAAGGTAATATATTGAATCTTATACAAGTATGCTTCCAATGTGATATACAATGATGAAATAATATCATGGATAGAGTATTGGATTCAAAGCCTATGGAGAGGGAAAGAGGGACCTCCTCACATGGATGACTGCTAGAGAATAACAAGGGGGAAGTGGTATTTTTTAAAGGGAAAAGGGAAAAAATTTATTTTAACCAAATATTAATGGAGAATATGGTTTGGCTACATTGTTTTCAAAATCATGTTCCTAACCATACACATATACTGGTTAAGTGGAACTAAGGGTGCAGATTGGGTGCACCGTTTGGAAAAACTATGTTACCCCCTTCAGTTCATTGGAGCACCCTCCATAACCATATGGCCTAATGTTCATGGTTTAAACAAACCATGTTCCCCTCTATAATTCACTGTATCACCCTACATGATTGAGTCACATGGTTATCACTAAACATGTGCTAACCATGCCTCTAAATCTGTCATTCCAAAATCTGGAGTTTTGGGATCCAAACGAGCATCGAAAACACCCGAACTACTACTTAGCCTCTTAAGGAATTCCGTTAGGGGAAAAATATTTACTTAAAATTTGAGATGTCTTACATCACTTGAAAATCACAGATCATACAATCTAACCTTATTAAAACAAATCATACCTAAGTTTTCCTTTTGAGGGTGGTAGGTCATAGTCTAAAAATATCTCTATCCACTGAACCAGTTCGTCAGCCTCTCTCTCCCAGGTCTCATCCTATACATAGTTGTGGTTCCATAACACTCATACTAGAGTAATTGACCAACCATGTAGATCCTTCATGCTCCAATCAATGATTAGAATAATATACTCCAGAAAGGAATCATCATCTTCCAATTCAACATCCTGAGGATCAAAAGTGTGAGACTATTTTGGAAAGTAATAACAAAGATAATATATATGGAAGACATTGTACATAGCTCAATACCTATGGGTAAGATCTATCTGATAGGCTATTTCCATATCTATCTCCAAGATCTAAAAAGGTCCAACATAATGAGGTGATATATTTCCCTATATCTAAATTTTTCTATGTCCCAACCTGGGTGAAACTCTTAGAAAGACCGGATGCCCCACCTCAAATTCCATGGGTCAGCAACAACCATAAGCATAATATTTCATCCTAGAATGAGCTGTAGAAATAAGTTTCTAGATAAGCTTCACCATATCTGAAATCTATTGGATAATATTTGGTCCCAACAGTGCTACATCTCCAACCTCTAGCCAGCATAGGGGTGAATGACATGTCCTATCATATAGATCCTCATATAGAGTCATATGAATAGTTTCCTAAAAGATTTTATTATAATAAAATTCATTAAATGGTATTTTATTCTCTTAATAAACTAAAAAATCAAGGATTCATTCCTAGAGCATGTTCTATAATATCTTAATTATTTACTTAGATTACCCGTAATTATATGGGTGAAAGGTTTTACTCAGAAGAAGACACATACTGATATCATTCTAAAACCCCTTCCAAAACCATGATGTAAACCAATATTACATGTTTGGTATGATAGAACATGGAACTTCATAAAATCATATGATTTCTCATATGTAAATCCCCCAAATCTCTTCCAATACAAATTTATCTTTGATACATATAATGTGGGTGACCTTAGTCATCCATTCAATAATAACCCATACAACATCACTACCTAAAGGTGACATAGATAATCCCATCATGAATTATATGGTCATGTTGTTCCATTTACACTTAGTAGTGGACAATGACTATAAAATACCCACTAGTAGTTGGTGTTCTACCTTCTCATAGTGATAGGTGGAACACCAGGCGATAAAACCCACTATCTACCTCTTCATCATTGGCCACCAATACTGGTGATGTAAGTCACAATACATCTTGGTAATATAGGTATGCACTACCCAAATGGAGGTGTGAGAATATTACATCAAAACCTCCCATAAATATTCATGAAATCAGATGAATCTTTGAATGTGAAGGACCTCATCCGCAGCAACAACCCAATCGGGGGTGAGTCCTTTCCTTAAATGTTATCTCATAGGTCCAATCCCTTATGATCAGAATGTTGTCTCAACATTACCATCTACATAAAAGAATATTTCACTTATAAGGATGCTAAAACATACTAACTCTGATACTCTTGAACCTCTATATTCATCACATCAAATCAGGCCATCAACTACCACTCACTTTTGGACTTATGGGATACCTATGTTTGAGTATTCTAACTCATATCATTTGAAAAGAAATTGAATTTATAGTCATATAAGAAAGGTCAAAGTCAATATACTATAGGTACTCAACCCACTTTTTATTCATGGGATTTAATTCACACTTTTAAATATATACTTGAGGATTTATGGTCTATGTACAACATAAAACACTCTCCCAGTAAGTAATTCCTCTATAAATGAAAGACTTTACCACAAATTCTATATTGATATCATCTTCTGGGTAGTTAAGATCATGTGACCTCAATTGTTGATACCCATATGCCCTAACATGATCTACCTACATTACAATGGATCCTAAATCGATACCTGATGTATCACAGTAAACTATATAGCTTCTAACCAGCATTGGTAGAATTAAGATTGATGTTGGAGACAATATTTATTTTAACTCCTAAAAGGATCTCTCTCACACTTCATACCTTTTAAACATCAACATTTTCTTGTTCAATCCTACTATAGGTGCTTCTAGTAATGAAAATTCATAAATAAAATACATGTAATAGCCATATATCCCTATGAAACTTCATATGTCAAAGATGTTCTTGGGGTTCTCCCAGGTAACTACATATCGCGCCTTCTATGGGTCAATAGATATTCCATCCTTTAATATTTTGTGACATAGGAAGTGAACCTTATCAATCCAAATGTGGAATTTTGTAATCTTGGACTATAGTTGGTGCTCTCTCAATATATTCATCATGATCTCAGGATGTTTGGTATGGTCATGTAAAGTACAATAATACACCAAGATTTAATCCATTAAGACTACCAAAAATGACTACATATATGATTGCAAAACCCAATTAATTAGATCCATGAAGATTGAGGGTGTTTATATAAAACATAATGGCATAAATAGATAACAATATAGTCCATACCTACTATACAACAGTATTTTAGGAATGTTTAAAGGTCTAACTCATACCTGATGGTGTACAGAACATAAATCGATATTAGAAAATACATTATCTCCTCAAATATAATCGAAGAGATTTTCTATGGAGGGTAGTGGATACCATTTCTTAAACATAATCTAATCCATGCACAATATGAGGGTACAGTCCTCCTTCTTGGAAAAAGGGATAGGTGTACCTTGTGGTTAAGTACTAGTTCATATGAAAACCTTAGCTTCCAAATCCTCTAGTTGCTTCAATAGTTCCTAGAGCTCAGTAGGTCCCATCCTATAAGGATAAATGGACACTGGTTCTTCTCCTAGAACTATCTCAATGGTGAACTCAACATCTTTTATAAGAGATAACCTAGTTAATTCATAATGGAAGATGACACTAAAATAATCCACATCAAGAGGGAATTACATACATTGTGTTACCTAGTTGCTCAAAAAGATTCTAACTATCTAAGCTATCACTCTACCCATACTAGGATGCTCTAGTATAAATCGACTCATATGGACTTCCCATTCACCCTTGTTAACATAAGTACCACCTTCATGTGTTGTGGAAGACACCCTATGAAAGAAAAAACAAACTTGAGAATGAAATAGTACTAACTAATCCATCCCGATTATGATTTAAAATTTATTCATATCAATTAAAAAGAGGTTATATAGAAAAAGACAACCACCTATCTTAAGGGGGAATTCCTTACATTAGTGTACACTCCAGGATCTAATCCCCAATGGTGTGTTGAGATTCATCACACCACATAAGTAAACTATCTAAACACCCATACATTCCATAATTTGTAAATATATAAAATAATGTGAAGCACTTGTATTGAATAAGAAAGAAGCTAAAGTATATAATTCTAGAATAGTACCTCGAACTATAGAAGTTATGGTGCTCTCTTCCTCTGGTATGGGCTATAGTTCATAGATATGGCTAGATCCATGGCCTGAGATACCACCTGACTGCCCTAAGTAGGAACAAAATATTAGAAATATATATATAAAGCTTGGATACCAGGACCATGACCACCTCCTTAGCATGATCAGCCTGTATTAGCCATGCTACTTTCATGTTGAGCTGCTATTGATCCATCTCCTGAAGAGAGGGATGATACAGATCCCCCCTACTTGGAATAGATGAAAAGGTCCTAAATAAATGGTTAAGATACCCCAACCTTCTATATAATTGATATCTAAAAAGATCTATAGGACACTGGGTATTCTTATGTACTAGCTTCCCACAATAGTGACACACCATGTAACTATTATTAGGTGTCATATGACTATTGTTTACCTCAATTGTAGACTCGAACTAAGGCATCTTTTTCCTCAAAAAACACTTAAATGTATTAGTATGGAACCACCCTATCCAACCATCATCTTCCTTTAGGTTACACTCAGTAATTAGGTTATGTTTTACTATCTTGTAAATGGTGGTCAACAAAAATACATTCTCCCATGATCAGATGGCATTTACAAGACCATCCCCAGAATGTCTTGTTGTAATCAACTAGTCACCAATAAGTGTTAGCGTGAATCACTAAAGATCATTGAAATGAGATGGATACTCCATCATAGAAATATCATCATATTTTAGGTGCATAAAATCCCTAGTGTTTTCTACTCTTAGCTTATGTAGAAAGAATTAATCATATAAGGCCTTATGAAAATCAACCTAGGCAATACCCTAATGAAAATTATCCAAGGTAATCACATCCCACCAATTCGTGATGGAATCATGAAGAATATAAGTTGTAATCTTGACCATATACTCCAAAGTTTCCTACAAATTCTATAAGATAGATAGCATGGAATTTATTTATGACTCGGTAGCATGGGGGCTACTATCCCCTAAGATAGGTGGATGTTATTTTTGAAATTCTCACATCAACTCTACCATATTAGGGGAAGGTTGTAGAGATCCTTGTAGATAATTCATAAATCATAAGAATCTATCTTGTAACTGAGCATCAAATCGATATTAGGAATAATAGGATATACCTTAGTTGGAAACACATGGGGAAATATGGGTAGAATAGGTCCCACCACATCCTGTGCATGATCATCAGCAACCTCCTGGAACATGACATGAGGAATTAATGGTGGAATATCTCTAAAATATCCAAATAAATTCCTCAAATTAGTTTCAACAGCAAATAGATTCATAGATAAGAGAATATGATAGGTACACACCTTCCTATATAATATTCACAACTATATGACTACTCTTAAAGCTAGGTATACGTGATAAGGAAGATTATAAAGGTCACAAGAGACACTACATTATTCCCACTACTAAGTTTGGGGCAGGGTCAAGGTCTCACATCACATTATAGGGGTCCGGATTCAAGGAGTTTTAATTTAAAGGTATAGAGTAAAACACTCATTACATTACAATCAGAATCCCCATTTAATGGTAACCATTTTATTTATGAATTTTTAATCCATTTAATGTTGTACTCATTCATATACATATGTGTCATGGTCTAGTTATATGAATCACCATCCTCAAGTTATAAAGGAACAATCCTTATAAGATATAATTGGAACATCATTTAAATGAAACCTAACCCTCGAATTTGGTATCAGGATGTAACAGGTCACATAAAATGTTTTTATTAGACAAAAAACCATTCCCAATTTATGGAAGTACATGATTAATAAATTTTAATTTAAATTCATTTGATCTATATCATCTAATGTTTCATCTAATGTGATTATTGGTCCATGTTCAGACATGGAATAATTTCTTAATTAAGGTGAAATCATCAATCTATATGGGAAAAGTCCATTTAGGTTGATAAAATCACTTTAAAAAATCCAATTATTTTATCTCTTCAAGAAATGTTAGAACATTTTCAAATATAACCATTAAGGAACTTATAGAAATCACATGAAATATAGGCAAGGAATGAAATTAGATACACCTATATGGAATGGAACAATACATGAAATTTGGATCTTTAGGTGCCTATTATGATGCATTAAATGAAACCCCCTTACTATACCAGGACACATAAAATAAAATTCATATTATTAAGAAATAAATAATATTGTTACAAATTATTTGTGGAACCCGATGGTGAAATTAATTCAATTATAATAGGAATAACTAGAACAGAAATTCAAATCCAAGGTAATTTTTCTTTTCCCTACACATGGGTTAGCTACTCCTAAGCACAGGATAATTACCAAATCTCTACACTTTCCAATTCTCCTATCTAATAACCGAAATTATAAGACAAAAATAAAAAATATATATGATACCACTTTGTAACATCTTCAACATGGTTTAATCACAAGTAACTAGACCTAGTAGGCCACATAGCCTCATCCACACCTCCCTATACCCTGAGGATTTCAACTAGAAGTGAGGTTCTATGGTGGTATAGTGAGGATATTATACCCTCATGATCATAGTGTATCATAATAGTAACAAATAAAAGTGAGCAGTGGAAACTATAATAATAAATGAAATATGGAAGCAAAAATCGTCTAGAGATAATAAATATGAAGAATCAGAATCAATATCATATAAATAATGATGATCATGTCATCATGTTATACAAAAGGTAAAGTACATAGGATACATAGGAACATGAATAAACAATATGCTATACAAAAAGAAAAAAATACTAAAAACTATTTCTACTAGCTTCACAAACATAAACTGAATCTTATGCTCTTATACACCATAAAAAGAATATAATCAAGCATCCTTGATAGGATTATTCCATTTGTCCCTCCTTACATCCATAATATCTTTTTAGGTACCAATCAGTGACCCAAAAAGTGTATGAGATATACTCAGTAGGACACCAACAGGGGTGTCTGTTATAATCCAAATGTTGCATATAAAATTATTAGTGTGCATATATAACAATGTAAGCAGAAATATAAAAGGAAAATGAGTCAGCTCTGGTTTTTAATGGAACCCAATATGACATTACCTGCTTCATCCTAAGACAGGATATCTCTGAACAAGTGACTATATATATAAAGGTATATATATATATATGGTCTATATATATATGGAAATATATATCAATATATGTAGATATTAATACTTGAAAGGACCTGATGTGTAACTTAGTCATCCATGGATAGTCGTAAGAGTCCCATAGAGTTTCAAGGGATTCTGTTCCAAGATATCATGATTCATAAGGGTCATCATGCATGAGTATCACAAGTACACGGGTTTCCATTCCTGAGTATCACATGTATATGGGATTCCATTCCCAAATATCACATTAATATGGGATTCCATGCCCGAATATCACATTAATATGGGTTTCCATGCCCGAATATCACATGTATATGGAATTCCCAGCATGAATATCACATATATATGGGACATCATTCTTAAGCTCCACATTTATATAGGTACACCATTCCTGAGTATCACATGTATATGGGACTCCATGTACGAGTATCACATTTCATTGGGGATGTCATTCATATGTATTATAACCAATATTAAAATTCTCTTATTATTTAATATAAACCAAATGATGTTTATATGAATCATTAATATTTTATTTATTCAAAGGAATGAAAATTGTCCATATGAAAGTCACATTAAGTGGTCATACCAATCACTTCTCATTTAATTACTACAATCCATTCAATTGTGTGGAAACCAACAACACATAGAAGGTGGTTTAGCCATGTTAACATTCAATAGTGCAACAGTATTTAACGATTTCACCCAATGGGGTGGAACTTATCGAGGTGGGTATTAAATGACAATAAAAATAGGTATATGGGTAAATTATTTCCTAACTAACTAATTAGATTAAGTAAAATCATAGTTTCAAGGCAACATATAGATATTATATCATGTTGAATGATGGAAAATGATATAGAAAATTTTGAATTTATGGATAAAGTACTAGACCACCTAACTTAGTTTGGTAGTACTCTCCTCATTCATTGTCATCCCTAAATTTAGACTGAAACATGAGAAATTGACCAAATAAAAAAACCCTAAAAATAGGAAATTTTATATCACACCTAAATAGCACCAAATATGGTGAGATTAACATATAAAGAAAGGTGATAAAATGACGCTCTTAATAGTATGATTATGACATTATAGACAATGATGAAACCAGAGATCAGATAGAGGATTGGATTCAAATCCTAAGGAGAGCATAAGAGGGAGATCCTCACATAGTCAGTTGCTGGAGAAGAACAAGGGAGAAGAAAAATTTTAGGTTTTTATGGAAAAGGTTAAAATGTTAATTTTACCAAATTTTTAAGGGGGTACATAGTTTTCAAAACTATGCACTTAACCATACATATATACAAGATAAGTGTCACAAAGGCTGTGGGTTGGGCGCACGGTTTGGATAAATCGTGTGACTCCCTTCAGTTCACTTGGAACACCCTGCATGGTCATGTGGAATGATGTGAATAGTTTAAACAAACCACGCACCCCTCTATAGATCACTAAAATACCCCACATTGGTAAAACTAACCATTCACTAATCATGCAGCTTAGTCTTCCTTTTCAAAATCTAGAGCTCCAACCTCCGAACAAGCCCCAAACTCTCACAAACCACTCCTTGGCCTCTTAAGGACTGATAATAGGGGAAAATATTTACTTAAAATTTAATAGGTCATAACTCTTTTTAAAAGTTGGGATCTTACAACTGAGTCGTGTCCTAATTTTTATTGGTAAATCCCTAGGGACAATCTACCTTTGGAAAGAGGGTCCACATTGGATCGAAATGTGTATGGGACAACTGTGATGCACAAACAAGATGGATAACATGAAAAAGTTGAGATATATTCATTTGTTAGGAATCATGTTTCATTTGTAAATAGAATGGTAAACCTGATATGAATTATTTACCAATGAAAGAGATAAATTACTCCTACACACTTACTTATGTTGTTGTATTAATGGGTTTCTTGTTTTTTCCTCATTTAGGACCATCAAGAAACCCTTGAATATAAATTGAATTAATTCGCAAACCTTTGAATTACAAGATCCATAGAAAATATGGTAGTGTACACAGGGAACCAAAAGTTACTATACACAACTATCTTATGTTCTAGACACATGCCTCGGTTAACAGAAAGGTTATGGCCCTAGTTCCTTGATTTATATTTTCATTGACCTAGTACCGCTAATTCTAGTTGGTAAACACTTTTGTCCAAGAAAACTATCTCAATGGATTCATATTATTTTTAGTGGTAGTGTACCAAATCATTTAAGATATGAATCCCCAAGGTTTATCCTACAAATGACGGGCTACAAAGAAGTGGGTGGCTCATGTTTCCATATCCAACCGCTTCAGGAGCCTATCCTTATAGTGTAGTAACATATACATTCATTACCATAGGTAGGTAGAGGGGGGAACATTACATGTCAAGGAAACCACCTAGGACTTTCCTAGGAGGGTTATTATTCTCTATAACCATATTCACTGATATGTGACTCCATTTATTCAAGAAACTACAGAGAAAACAATTCTTATCTCGAAAATCTTGACTAGTGAACCCAAGAAGAGAGGCTACTAGGGGAAGCCAACCACCGCAACTCAAAATTGGGTCCATATACCAACTATTTCTAATACTCCTAAGTTCTGTACTCATATACCAATATATTTCCATGGGAAATACTAGGAAACCATTTGTCAATATCATCATAATTCATCAAACCTGACCTTGGTGACTACTTCGAAAATCCCTCACCAATGTAGAAGAGTATTAACCCACCTGAAGGTCATCACAGTGGAATCAAACCTCATATAACACCTAAAAAATATCATCAAGAGTAGTGGTAGTTTTAGATACCTTTAAAATATCCCAGGGGACACCCCAGTCTGTTGGTCTATGGTAATTTTTATCCCATGGTCTTCTCTAGTATCATTCATTGAATAGTAACATACCTAGATCAAGTATATACCACCTATAAAGAACTATTTGTTTCCTAATTCAGGGTTAACATCAATAAATTCCATTACTATTGACCCAAATGACTCTAAAAACCATGATACTATAGAATAACTCGGCAAAGAGTTGTAATATATATGTACTTCCACTTGGAGAGATAGTACTGATGAAAAAAGAAAGGGTTTAGCTACATCCACATCCCACTCACCACCTGAAAATGGTGAATCCATCTCAATATAATAAAATATTACTCAACTATAGTCTATAAAAGAGGATATTGATTTGTTTTATACTAAATGTTTTAAAGTATACCAACTATGTATGATTTTTATGCCAAGGCCATACCCAATTTGGATAATCCTATCTAATGGGGGAGGTTTCTTGACCCACATGGGTAAAATCAATCCACCCAATAAATTTGAGATCAAATAAAATGGATCATTTTATTTTAGTTTCTATTGATTATAAAGGGTTAACATCACTTGGGCTACATCAATCACTAATTCATTAAATTCACCTAAGGCTAAATGAGGCAGTGTTGTACCAAGAATTATTTGGTTTTCATACTGCTCAGATAGATTCTATGAAAGTGAAACACATATCGGTAAAACTGAAGTGTATTTTGTGTCCCAAGTGGGTGGATCCGAATCCTCCTCCACCCAAATTTAGGAATCCAAACCTCTCAAAAATTTGATGAAATGTGAGATCTAGAGTGGTATCTCACCCATTTTTCTTCTCCACATGGACCAATGATAACAACCCTAGAATGCAATGAGACTTCAAGACTCGGATGATTCATTAAAACCTTATAAGTTCATGAATTTTATTGTAATAAAAACCTTACAACTAGGTATATTATAAGTTGGGATGAGCTTTTTCATAAACTAATCTACCAATTCAGATCTAAAATAAAGAAATCAACTATCTATAACCTCTCTAATTGAATGTAGATAGAGAATGAAAGAGTTGTGGATTTCATTATAAGATAGAATGTTATGACATATTCCTTGGATACAAAAATTCCCTATGAATAATTACTAGAGATATATGTGGAGAACCTATAGGATGAGTTATCAACTATACTCTTCCCCTTGAAGTATCCGAGTTGTTATTGATAGTTCACAACTATAGCACAAAATCTAGATGATTCCATTTGTAAAACAAAGGGAATTTATGATCAAGAATCAATATCGCATATGAGAAACTTAGGAAAATTATTGTTTTCTAATTTCATCTGAAAAAAGGGTTAAGGTGAAATGACCTTGAAATAAGGATGAATAAAATGTATTCTTTACATAACAATTAGGTTCCAGGGTACTTCATCTCTACCTTAGTAAACAATATGACCAGGTTACCAAAAATCAATAATCCATATGAATCAAGGTAAGATAATCACTAAAATTAATTCCATTATCAGTGTATACTGGGTCACATGATCCAATAATTATTCATAAATTATGAACACCTATCGCAAGGCATGGTCAAAAGAAATAATATTTTTCCTAGTGCAGCACAAAGGCTGACCAAGGTCATCGCGCTTGAGGATTATATCAATTTGTTCTCCTACTTTATATAAATCACATATTCTACTTATTTTTGTTGTTTATGTTTAAATGAAAGAAATGAAAAAAAAATTTGATAATTTTTATAATGAAATGAGAAATTAATAATTTAAACTATCACGCAAACTAAATAGAATGATTTAAGAAGAAAGAAGTTGGTTTTGGGGTTTAGTTTATAGTTAAATCATTATTTTCCTTTATATTTTTTCCAGTTTGATAATACAAACATAAAATATCATGTTTTTACTACTGTTATTTTATTAGAAATTGTGTAATTTCCTTGAATGAATAAGCACTCTCAATTCCACCTCCTCCTTTAATCAAAGTTGATGAAACTCCTTGCTCTAGGAGGTGCCATCTTCCAGGACCCAGATCTATCGATATTCTTTCATCCATTAATGTCTCAACTCCAAAATTTTAAGAATTAACCAATAGAGAGAGGAAAAAGTGATTAAATAAAATAATAAAGATAGATTGAGTGTCATGTCATTGGGGGAAGCCACTAAATTAGGGACATTCACCTCACCCATGCATGCAACTCAATTCTATCTACAAACAGAAAATTAAAATTTAATGAAAATCCAAGAACACCTTCACCTCCCCTAGGGCCAGGCCACGGGGTTAACCTATCATTTTTTAGAGTAATATATTACTTGGTGGAGTGGGTGGAAGAGGAGAAGATGAAAAAAAAATAATAATAAAGTAAAAAAAGAATGGTTGATGAGAAAAGTGAAATAGAAATAGAAGAATAAGGGATCAGAAGAGAGAGAGCGGGAGAGAGAGAGAGAATAAAATAAAATAAAATAAAAAAATATATAAAAAATAATGAATGTTAAAATAATAATTATTATAATAATAATAATTATTATTATTAAAGTAATAATTTTTGAGAAAGAGCGTGGAGAAATAAATGGATAAAATAATTTTAAAATAGTAATATTATAATAATAATTTAAATAAATACTAATAATAATAATAATAAATTTATTATTATTATTATTATACTAATAATTTAAAATAACAAAATTAAAAAAAATGATAAGATGGGTGGATTTGGGTGGAAATAAAACCCATGAATTATTTAATTTAAATTAAATTAAATTTGATATTACAATTTGAAAAAAAAACAATACTAAACTAAAATAAAATAAAAATAAAAATAATAATAAAGGATGGGGATAAAAGAATGAAACATCCAACCTCCCTCAGTTGAGATCTTCTCCTTGGTTCCCCAGATGATAGTATGGGATTGAATGGAATGATTGGTGAAGGAGGATATCTTCTCCTTTTATAGGCCAGATTTTCCCATCGAAAGGTTCCACATGTTAGACCCATTAAATGGTTGATTCACACATGGAATCCTTCATGAAAGTTGTTCCTAAATTTCTTTCTAATATTCCCCAAAAAATCAAAATATTGGGAATGTTTAGAGATTTTTATTCCTTTTTCACACTAATTATTTAATCTTCCAAGAAAAACTCTCCATATTCTATGTCTCTGGTTTCCCAGCATTAATGGCCTTAAAAATGGAAAATTCACACATTTAAACCTTAATTAAATATTTAATTAAATTTATTGATAATATAAACTCTAAATTGAAGATTATTTGATCCGTAAAACTAATAGATATGGTCCCACCATAAAAAATATCCTAATATGTGAACAGTTTCCAAGGCCCAACTTGTGAAATGATTTTGGGTTTCCAAATGGTTGTTTTAGCTTTGGGTAAAAAAGAATGAAATGAATCCCAATATGTATTAAATCCTAAAAATAAATAAATTCATGATTTTGATAGGTATATAATATCCTATGTCCTAAATATAGAAATCATTTAAAATAGTTAAAATTCAAAATAGGCCATTTTCCCGATTGAGCTCAAAATACCACAAAAAATCATAAAATGCAAGAATTTACCTTAAAATAAAACTTTTATGGGATTAAAAAATTTTAAATTAAAAATAAAATTATGTAAAATATTTATCTTTTCAACACCCCCACTCTTAAACCATGCTTTTCCTCAATCATGAAATATCAACATTGAAAATCATAGGGCACCAATGTTATCAATATTCAAATTTAAATGAAATATAACTAAAAAATTATCAATATCAAATTGAATTTTCAAATTACACACAAAATATCAATTCAATTTCCCATTTTTCAAATAATGAGTAAATCATGTATTTTACTTTTCTTTCTTGAAGAATTATAGAACTTCTCCTTTCATTCATTCAAGCTCCTCAATTCATTATTATTATACATTCCAAATCAGGATATACCTCACTTTTGATTATTTTCTCTCATCACTCAGGATAAAATTCAAGTAGAGTTATTATTATATCTGGATAACATTCTACTTATACATAATCATATAAAAGAACTAATTTATACACTTTTTAAAGATAAAAATCATATAAAATCATGAGGACTTTCAATAAAGATTCAAATGAATTTGAGGATTAAGTTTGGTAGGATTTGATGTTTAAAAATAAATCTCAAGGAGAAGGTTTAGCTCTTAAAGCATAAATCATGATATTCAAAGTAAAATTTTAATAGAATTCTCCCCTTCAATTTATATCAACTCCCAGCATCCCCAAAATTCTAGATTAAATATTGTGATCATTTTAATAATAATGAATGATGTGTGCCCTCTCTTGAATATGTACTTTTTATATCTTTTTTTTTCTTTTTCAAAAAAAATTTCTATTTTCTTCAATAGATTATGATTATAATAAACCTCACATCCACCACTTAACAACATATGATAAAAATCATAGGTCTAGAAATGGTGATTTTTAGTTTACCTAAATCCCAACCCATTTTTCTCATTTTTATTATTGTTTATTCATTTTCATTTTTTATATATTCAAGAGGGAAAAACAATAGACTATAATTAATGATTCCAAAAACTTTAACAATTCCCACAATAATCACCCCAATACATATTATTTACATTTTAAAACATCCCATTTATCATGATTTAATTTACCCCCACACATAAAATTTAAAACATCATGAAATTACTAAGAGTATGGTAAGAATGTATAAAAATGGCTTGAAACATGGCTCATTCATATCAAGGCCATTCATGGTCTCTATGGGATAAAGAAGCATTATTATAAATGTAGTATTTTAAGGATAATTTCTTTATTAAAAGATAACTCAATTATTTTAAATGTTTTTTATCTAGTCATTGATTTGAAAAGTTCAAATTCATATTCTAATAGGTGGAATGTCCCAATACCACTGAATAAATATGTTCATGGTAAAATAGGATGTACTTAGTATAGGAATCCTCTCAGGAATGGTACATATGATTTTGGAGAATATATCAAGGAATTAATAATAATAATAAATCAATTCACATGAATTTCTAAAAAATAAAATTACGAAAAATGGGGGGATTTCATTTACAGGAATTAATTAATTCCTTTAAATAATGGGTCCTTATTTTTATAGCCATGCTTCACTTTAAAAATTCAATTCTCTATTTTACTAATTTAATCATATCCATATTGAAATCTAAAACATGGTATCATAGGATTCCTATGAAACTTGTGTCTCCATGATTAGTCAAGTAAAGTATAATTCAAGCATGGACATGCATTTCTTCATTTAAAGTACAAAATATGTTTTGGATAAAAATGAAGGGAGTTTAAAAGATAATCATAAAAAGTGAAATCACTTTTGAAAAAAAAATTCTACACCTATTACTCTCATTTTTTGGGAATTCCCTCTTCTATCATAAACCTTTAAAAGAAAATAACTCAATTAATAAAAGTGATCAGGTCATTAAATCTCAAAAATATAGGAGGGAGTAGGATGCTTACTGAACTACTTCTTAATAAATTAAATTGAAATATAAATTCCGAGAAATAATGTAAATATAAATCTTGGTATAATCCACCAAGTGGGCCTTTAATTTTTACTACCTATTGAGGGCGGTACCAGCTATTTTCCAAACTCATACGGTGGATGAATCTTTTTTGATTTGAACCACCACATGGGTATATTCCCACCTTTTTTTCATTGTTCTTTTTTAAGAAAATTCCATGTATATAGTACAACAGATCTTCTCCCTTTAAAATGTTGTATAGTTCTCATGGTGGGGGTAGGATGAAGTCTAAAACCTCTTCATCCTTCATTGATAATGGTGTAATGTATTCTTCCCAATCTAGTGGTTGCTCTAGATTTGTTTCATGAAAATAATAATCAAATGGATATATAAAATTTAAATTTGATGTATTGATTTCAAAATCATCCATTTTAATGTAAGAAGATTTTGTCTCTTGTTCTTCAAGAAAATCCCTTGGGGTCTCTTCTTATACTCCCCCCAGTAGATGTTCAATATATTCAGGGAGAAATATGTGTTTCTCAACAGGTGAATTTTTTAATCATCTTTCTCCATGGAAAAATTTGATTCATCCTAATATATAAAATAAAAAAATCATAGAGTGATACTCAATTTAGTTTCAAGTAAATTGGAATATAAAGAGTTCATGAAAAGGTTAATTCCCTCAATTTTTTCATCTTGAATCTCCTATTTAATTGAAAGTTCCACTTGGAGTTTATCTTCACTATATGGAGGTAGGTTGTCAGGATCCTCCAGCCTTTCTACAAATTCCACCACTTTGGTGGTTTCTTCTTATTCCAATGCTAGAGAGAGGTGTATTGGTATGGATTCTTATTATTTTTAAGGGATAATGAGATCATGTTGTAATTCAATTTCTTTCCAATTGCTCTAAAATTAATCCAAATTTCAATGATCTCCCACATAAAAATAATCAGAAAATTATGTTCTATATATCTATTATAGGAATGGTAGAGTGAGGTGGAATGAATCTTTAGGTACCTCCATTATTACCTCCTTAGGTTCTTCAATTTCAAAGATGAGTGGGGAAATTTCTTCCACCACTTCCTCTGCTTCATTCTCCGCCTCAGGGTCCAGTAGCTCCATTAATACATGAACATATTAAAATGCTCTTTCATATTTTCTCATTAGTTGTTCTATGCTATCTCTAATTTATTGCACCAAATCTCTGTTATAATCTTCTTCTTTTGGTTTTTGTTGTTGTTGTTGTTGTTGCACTTATGAGTAATATACCCATGAATAATAATCTGAATTTGAATACATCATGGAAATATGGTTTTTATATATTTTTTAATGAAAAATAATGAAAAAATATCTAAAATATGAATATAGAAAAATTAAGTAAAATACTGATCAACTCCCCAGAAATGGTTCTAGTTTTAATGCACGCCTATCGTGAGGCATGGTCAAAAGCAATTATATTTTTCCATGTATAACATAGAGGTTGACCATGGCTATCTAACTTGAGGATCCTTTCAATTTTTCACCTAATTTATCTAAATCACTTATTATAATTATTATTTTTGTTTATGTTTAAATGTAATAAATGAAAATATTTTTATATTTTTAATTATTTTTATAATAATATGAAAAAATGGGACTTTAAACTATCACGAAAAAAAACAGAATGAGTTAAGAATAAATCACTTGTTTTTGGGTTTTAGTTTAAGGTTCAATCATTATTTTCCTTTATATTTTTTTAGTTTGATAATCCAAATATAAAATCTCATGTTTCAACTACTATTATTTATTTATAAATTGTGAAAATATTAATGAATGCCACACTAAATTCCACCTCCTCCTTTAATCAAGGTTTATGACACTCCTAGGTCTAAGAGGTTCCATCTTCCAGGACCCAGCTCAATATATGTTGTATCATCTATTTATAGGATCAAATACAACATGTTAATAACATACCAATGGAGAGATGGAAAATTGATTAAATAAAATAATAGAGATAAATTTAGTTTCATGTCAATGGGGTAGTCCCCACATTGGGGATATTCTCCTCACCCATGCATATTTCTCAATTTTATCTAAAAACTTAAAAATAAACTTTACTAAAAATTCCAGAACACATTCACCTCCCCCCAGGCCAAGCCTCAGGATCAACCTCTCATTTTTTAGAGTAAGATATTACTTAGTGGAGTGGTTGGAATGGGAAAATAAAAATAAATTAAAAAAGTATGGTGGATGCGAGAAGTAAAATAAAAAAGAATGGGGGATGAGAAGAGAGAGAGAGAATGAAAGAAAATAAAATAAGAAAATATATTAAATATATTAAATATAATGATTATTAAAATAATAATAATAATAATTATTATTATTCAAGGAAGAATTTTTGAAAAAGAATAGTGAGAAAGAAAATGATAAAATTATTTTAAAATAATAATGTTATAAAAATAATTTAAATAATAATAATATTATTATTATTGTTATTATTATTATTATACGAATAATTTAAAATAAAAAAATTAAATGAAGGATAACATGGATAAATTTTGGTGGAAAAAAATGCATGAATTTTTTAATTTAAACTAAATTAATATTTAAAATACATTTTGAAACAAATATAAACTAAACTAAAATAAAAAAATAAAATAAAAAAGAAAGGATGTGGATAAAATAATGTAGTGTCTAGCCTCCCTTGGCTGATATATCCTCCTTGGTGCCTCAGATTATGGAATGGGATGGATTGGAATGATTTATAAAGGTAGAGCTATCCTCCTTTCATAGTCCATATTTTTCCTTTGAAAGGTTCTGAATGTTAGACCCATTAAATGGTCGATTATTTCATATACTCATTCATGAAAGTTGTTCCTAAATTTCTTTCAAATATACCCTAAAATTTTCATTTTATTTTTCCATGTTTAGAGGAATTTAATTTTATTTCACTCTAAAAATTTAATCTTCCTAGACAGACTCTCCATAAACCATGTCTCTATTTAACCATGCATTATTGGCCTTGGAAAAGGCTAATTCATGTGTGACCACCTTCATGAAAGTTATTATTAAACATATTTCGCATCTCCGCACTAACATTTAGCTCATTTTTTCCATATTATAATGATATATATTCCCACCATAAAAAATATCTAGATCAGTGAACAGTTTTGAAGGCCCAACTTGTGAGATGGTTTGGGGCTTCCAAATGGTGGATTTAGATTTGGGTAAAAATAAATTAAATAAATAACATGATGTATAAAAATAATTAAAAGAAACAATTTCATGATTTAGATCAGTATATAAAGTTTCATGTCCTAAATATAGAAATCATTTCAAAGAGTTAAAATTCAAAATATTCCATTTTTTGGATTGAGCTCAGAATACCACTAAAATCCTAAAATGTGGGAATTCCCCTTAAAATAACACTTTTTGGGATTAAAAAATTTGAATTTGAAATTAAAATTATAGAAAATATTTATCTTTTCAATCATCAAATATCTACTGTAAAATATGTTCGATGATAGTTAAGTGCCATTGAAAATCCCAAGGATCATATAGAATATGTATCATCCATTCCCCCCAAAGAAGGAAAACATTGGGAAAATTATTTATATAAAAATTCACTTGAATTTTATGAATGGATAATCTAAAATTTAGTTGATCATGTGCATTATATCATTAGGGTGTGACTAAATCAACCATTCATATTCATAATTCCCTTTGTATCTTCAACTACAATATATCATACTTCTCAACCTATAATGATCTGATGCAATTAGTTTATGTGATAAAATGTGAAAGAGGGATCACTAAATATTAAAAAATCAGTTCAAAACAATGTGGAATTAATTCCCCCAGTTCTAGGAAAATGGTCACCATCCCACCAAATGAGTCAATGGGAACCATCCCACCAAAAAATTAAATGGGTACCAACACACAAAAGGGAAATTCTTCAAAGGAAGAGAACCATTTTTCTTCAGTTAATGATGCATTGATGGAAGTATGATATGAGTAAGTGAAGTAAAATCTACAGAGTGTAACTGAATGAAAAACTCTTAAAATCAATGCTTCCCTCCAAGGTTTCTCTGAGCCTAAATACTAAGTCACCAGCAATGTAGATACACCACCAATTTTGGGAAAAGGGAAGAGACTAAAGAAAGAAATTTACAAATAAAGATAAAAAATTTATAGGATTGCGATCATCCTATTACAATAGAGTGAAAATATATTATAAGGAAAAAATAATGATATAGTAATGACCCAAATTTAATTACAATGCATGAGGGGACTTAAGGGTCACATAAAAAGCATAAAACCCACTTTATCATGATAATTAATGACCCCACAAACTATATTAGTGAAACTCCTTCTTAGTTATTATTTTATCCATGTTCACTCTCCACATTAATGTGATTCTATGATTTTCTTTCCCTTTCCATGTGGATATGTACTTTTGGGGCCTAAATAATTATGTTGTGGCCCACCATTGTGATGGATGTCAAGAAGTGTGGGCTAGTCTAATTTGAATAATAATTGGGCTTAAAAAATATTCAAACCCAAAATTATTCTAATTGGGTTGAAATTAGTCCATATCATTCCCTTTTTTCTGGAGAGGATTTGACCTCAAATACATATCATTAGCATCTTCAATGTATGGAGAAAATTCCCCAATGTTGAATGTTATAGAAACTCCACCAAAATCATCAGGTAAATCGATTTTATAAGAATTTTTTCCCACTTGTTTAAGTACATTTGAAGGGATATTTATCTCACGGTGCCAAATTTATATTTCTTTTAGATAAATATATCTCCTTATGACGGTCAATCCACACTTTGTCTTTAGGTTGTAAAATGGTCTACTTGTTATTCTTGTTAGATTAACTCTTTTATGCTTTTTTAGACTTCTCTATTCGAGCATGAATGGGTTCATGAAACTTCTTCATCTTCATTAAATTCTTCTCATAATCAATAAAAATCAAGAGGAAAATGTACAATTATATTGGAGTTATTTTATTGATTCCATAAACCACTTCAAATAGAGAATGTTGAGTTGTAGCATAGAGATATCTATTATATGAGAGTTCAGCTTTTGAAAGTTGTAAATACCAATCTCTCATACTTCTGTTCACCAAACTTCTCAAGATAGTTCCCAAAGTATTATTTGTATCATATATATTTCCATCAGCTTAAAGTTGATGGTAAGTTATGAAAAGAAGATTAATGTCGAATTTCCCCCACAATTTCCTCCAAAATAGATGATAAATTTAGTGTCTCTATCTAAAAAAATGGTGCAACGAATTACATAAAGGAAAAAAATATCTTTGAAAAAAAATTCTTCCACATTCACTACATCTTAAATCTTATCAAAAGGTATTAAATTATCCATATTTTATAATTGATCAAAAACAACCATTATTGAATTTGTACCTTGATGATTCATTGGTTAATCCATAATTAAACTTATATGGAGATATTACCATAGAAACTCAAGAACAAGTAATGGAGTGTGTAAACCATGATTGAAATGAATATTTTATCTTTGAAAAATCTCACACATTGAAAGAATTTCATGGATAACTAATTACATCCATGGAAATTAAAAATCAACTTTTAGTATCTACAAGGTTTTTTGGATACCAAAATGGCCCATAATTCCCCCTTCACGTGCTTCCTGAATGAGAAAGTCCCTATAATTACCCTTTGGAATACACAACATGTTTCTATTAAAGATAATATCATAATATGTAGGATAATCCCCCACAAAAACATTTTGACATTGGATTAAAATATCATTTAACTATATATCCTACTCACAATCGTCTTTCATAAGCTGAAATCCTTGAATTTGAGCATCTAGAATGGTAACTAATATATACATTCAAGATAAAGCATCATCCACTATGCTATCTTTCCTTTTATTGTATTATGAAAAAAATTCGAATAATTTCAAGAATTCCCCCAACTTTTAATGCCACAAACTCATATTTTGTACACCATTGATAAATATCAATGTATGTTTCTTATAATGAAGAAAAAATGGTTTTGGTCTCATATAATGAGACCAATGATCTAGGGATCCAAAATTTTCATAAAATTCATTATAGTGAGTTCTGTAATTATCCTTGAATCATTAATTTTTTAAGTAAAATGAGAAATTGGATGCTTGAATTGGATTAGAATAGTGCCTATACCAACTCCACTTTCATCACACTCTACTTAAAAGACTTTATCAAAATCAGGTAATTCCAAATTGGTGGTTAACATAACTTCTTATTAATGTTTTAAAATGATTTGATTACTTTCTCTAAGAACTCTAATTTCCCATATTTTATGAATTAATTGATAGGTTCCATGATATATCTTAAATTTGAAACAAAGCATTGATAAAAATATGCCAAACCATGAGAAATGTTTACTTCTATGATGGATTTCATTTGTGTCTAGGAATTGATTGCTTTTAATTTTGATTGATCTACCGTGAATCCATCTTTGGATACCAAATTCCCTAGAAACACCACTTGATTTGAAAATAAATCAAACTTTTCTATTTTTCCATATAGCTTTTGTTCCCATAGAATGCCAAATACTGACTGAAGATGATCCACATGGATCTCCACATCTTTAATTTAAATCAAAATATCATCCAGATAAATAATATAAAATTTACCAATAAATGATTTTAAAAATTCATTCATGAGTCTCATGAATGTAATACGAGTATTTGATAGGCTGAATAGCATGACCAGTCACTCAAAAAATCAACATTTGGTTTTTAAGTTCATTTTCCACTCATCCCCTTCCTTCATCCAAATCTAGTGGTTTCCACTCCAAATATTAACCTTTTAAAAGATTCATGGCCCATGTAATTAATAGATCACATCATCAATTCATGTAATAGGATACCTATATTTGATAGTAATATTATTAATAACTCTTATATCAATGCATATCTCATGAATACCATCTTTCGTCAACACCAACAATGATATAACTAAACATGGGCTCATTCTTTCCCTTATAAACCCTTGATCCTTAAATTCATCCACTTTATTTTGTAATTCCTTTTACTCTAAAATATTAAACAGATAATATAGTTTATTTGGAAAATTATCACATATTATAAGGATAATATTGTGTTCAATGCTTCTAATTTGTGGTAATCCCACTAAAATATCATTACGAAAAACGTCATGAAATTCCTCAACCAATGAATGATCTAATGGATGGTGATGAATATTATCCTCAAGGAATTAATTTTCCATAATAAATAAAGAAAAAATAGTATTTTTCTTGTGGATTTATTTCTCCACTTGAGATTTATTAATAAATAATCTAACTTTGGGAACTTTTAGAATATATTTTACAAGAAAAATTCGGTATGGCTTCAAATAATCAAGTGTGATATTCTTTTCCCCAGATCATAAAGTATATGTGTTATTTCATCCATCATATTTCACTTCACTTTAAAAATTCCATGACCTTAAAAACTATAAGTGAAAATCATCTATAAGAATAAAAATGAAAAATACCTCCTAAACATAGTTTTAACAAATGGAAAATTAAATTAGAACCTGTTTGTTTACATGTATTTTGATCCAATTATTCTACCATTACAGATTTTATAATCGAGAATTATTCAAAGATGGAAACTTAAATTTCTCCACTAGTGTTGTTGAAGAAACATTTTTACAGATCCTAGTATCAATAATAACCATGAAAACTAACTATTTTACAATTTAAAATGTTTGGAACAACTTTTCTAATTTATCTTCTTTATGGTGGATTTGAGTTTGAAAAAATCTTCATAGAAAAAACATGCTACTCACATAATCTTCTTCCATGACATGATATTCATTTTCAGATTCTCCATGCCATGTTTATCCTCTTCAATGGAATTTTTGATTTCTATGATCCCATTTATACTAATAATTCATTTTTTGGGGGAAATTGACCTGAAAATGACCATACCGATGAAATTCGAAGTACTTATGATTTCTACATTCAAAGGACTTCAATTTTCTTTTTTATGGTTCCATATCATTCTCCTTCCCTTTATCCAACATATTTGTTATTTAAAATTACTTTTCACCAAAACTATATTTATAATAATAAGTAACATTATAAAATCATATACATATATTTTAGTTCTTGAGAATAGATGCCTTTGTAGTTAGATTTTTCTTTTCCCCCTTAATATCCATCTTGAAAACATCATCATGTGAACTGAATGTATGTAACTCCAACAAATGTGAAATTTCTTCATTTAATCCATACAAAAACCTTGCAATAGTTTTATCTTTGTACTTTATAACATCTCTCCATATCAATAAATGATCAAACTTTTGAATGTACTGTACAACAGTTTTATCTCCCTATCGCAAGCTATGAATTAATATATAAATCTATTTATTATAATTATAGGGAATAAATTGTTTTCTCAAACACTTTTTTAACTTCTCCAATGAGAATATAATTTCATTACCCTCATTTCCATGTTGTTTATTCATATGTTCCCACCAAAGAGAATTCATAATAATTATATTTTAGAATTTATACCTTGAACTTATTCTCATTAGAAAACTCTAAAATTAAAACAAAAATTTGATTACCCTAATCTAATCAAGAAAATCATTTAGATTTCTACTACCATTAAAATATTGAATTTAAATCTTTAATACTATTTCAATATATTTATTATCTCTTCTTATTCACATATCTACATCTTAATCACTGAAATCATCACCATTTTCATGATATTTTCAAAATGGTGTTAGATTTTACCTATTATGTGGAGATAAATGTGACGTATACCACTAAAGTAGAAGGAAACCTGGTCAGTGTACTCTCAATAGTTGAAAAATTTACTCAAAAATTTGGGTTATTTTTTTATAGATGTGTGTTGTTTATTTATATAATTACCTAGCCTTAAACATTACATATTCTAGTATATTTAGACTATAAATCTATTTCCTCTACTTCCAAAGTTCTTTTAGGTTTATAGTTTAAGATAATTAGGTCATAACTCATATATAAAAAACTATAAATTATAAAGTGTAATCTTACAATTAGTAACCAATTTTAATATAATATTAAACTTTTCAAATAAATCATGATTTATTTTCATGAAAAATATTCATGAATTTCAACTTGAATTATTATTTCCTTTACCCATCCTTAAAACCTCTAAAAATACTTCAAAAAATTGGGTATGATCAAAAAAACCATAATAAGTGAAATAAAAATAATAAGTCTATTAGTCTAGTGAAAAACCTAAAAACCCATGAAATTATTTACCTTTATCTCACTGTTCTTTTTGAGAATGAAATAAATCATTTTCACAAGAAAAAATAAACAATTTTTATCAATGAAAATCCTTAAAACCTAAAATTAGTGCATCACATTCATAACTAGTTTTAAACCCATGTTAAAAATAATTGTATCCTAATTAAATCTATATGAGAAACCCTTTTTAAACTCCCTATATATTTCTTATTAATACAGGTAAAATTAATCAATGCATTGGAGCACTATTTGGGTGCACCCATTGTATAAGCTATATCACGCTCACCTATGAGCTATAATGGGGATCAAACCTTCATATAAGTTGTATCGAGATCACCCATCTCTCATTTATAATTCTAAATTACCATTTAAATAATAATAAAATTTATGATTTAACATTTTTATCATAATACTCCTTCAAAACAATTTTAATCATGTATTCAAATAACTTTAACATATCAGAATTTCCTTTTCTTTTAAAACCCAATTTTCAATATCAAAATAGAATTTTATTTTAAAACCCCATTTTCAATAAAAAAATACGTATGAAAAGTTTTTCTATTAGAATAAAACAAGAAATATTTTAAAAGAATCCAAACTTCAAAATAACGGTTATGGAGGCGAGAAAAATCATTTTGAAACAAATATTCCTTTTTGAACATATTTGAAAGAAATACATAAATTTAATTTTATAAAACTCTCACTATCATATAAATGAATTCTGAAAATAATTTTAAAAACATGGAAATTTAAGAAAAAGAGAATTTTATGGAAAACATTAAATGATTTTTTTTAAAGAAAAGACTATTTCCACTTTGGAAACATTTGAATCGTAATCCCCATGAAATAATAACATTAAAAAACTTTAAATATCATGATAATATATTAATTCATGATATAAAATGTCAAATTGGTTTTTATATACATATCATAAAAGAATATAGGTTCATAGCATCAAAAGATGCCTCAATGAAAGGAAATTGAGGCAAAGTCCCTTACCTTGAGTCTGAATCATCATGTTTATTATATATCTTCCCAAATAAAAAATTATTTTAATATTTTACTTTATTAAGAACATATTTAAAGTTTATTATTCCTTTTATTTTATCTTTTACCATTCTATACACAATTAGTTGATTATTTAATTTCACTTGGGAAGTTTGGACGGTATTCAGCTTATGTGTCCAAAATATCTACAGTAGGTTGATTATGGCCAAAGATTTCATTTTTCAACATATATAGAATAATAATCAGGAAATACTTATCATTATTATACATAAATTATAATTTTATAACAATTTATGAAAGATAGTTATGAAAAAAACTATGTTATGATCATTGAGATGGTAGGTCATACATACGCATGAGTAACGTTTCTATTTTTTAACAATAATTATGGAAAAAAAGGTAAGTAATATTTTATATTTAAAAAATGAAAATAATATCATGAATACCATATTAATTATGTAAATATACTAATATATATCATCCATGTGATTTAGTGATGAAAAATTAGTCAAATCACTTTGTGGAGGTGGTAGTCCACATGTACGCACGAACGATGTTATTATTTTTCAGGGTAAGAAAGAAAATGATTTATTATATTTTAAGAATGATAAATATTAAATTAATATCATAATTATTTCATTTATATCATATATATTCATTAAATATATACTAATTATCTTTTATATAAATCGTTTGTGAAAAACGAATCGCATTGCTTCGTGAGGTGGAAGTCTACCATACACACAAACGAAGTTATCATATCCCCCACATAATGACTATTAAGAAGTTATATGAAATATCATTACTCAAAAAGTTTAAATATGTTAAAAATATAACATATATATATATATATATACTTTAAATGAATCATTATAACAATACATGGGAGGTGATAAAGGAAAACGAATGAAGTCAGTTCTCACAGTGGTAGTCCATCATACACACGAATAATGATTCTGTATCCCATTTTATGAAAGAGGTGGTGTATTTTTATTATTAAATTAACATAATAACATCTAAATATATGTTATATATTATTTTTATCATATCATTATAATTTAATAATATTTTAATGAGGTGGAAGAAAAAATAAACTAAAAACGATCGGTTAAGAACGATAAATCTTCTTCGGACAACCTCTTTTAGTAAGAACCAGAAGGCTTGTTAGGATGTATTTTTGATCAAAATAAGAAATATAGGTAGTGGGTATGGAATTAAGTAAGATATTTTGGTATTTATTGTCTGATAAAAAGGTATTTTAATGTTTTAAGATGAAAGGATAGGGTGTGGCCTTTTATAAGTGAGGTGGGTGGCATCTATGTAATTTTTAAAAGGAAAAAGGTATACTCATGTTTTTCACATTAAAAAGGATAAAAAATAGACCATTAATTCATCCTTATAAATTATAAGGTCTAAATTTGGCCAAAAAATATATTTTATAGAAGTTATTAGGTCATTTTAACCCTTATATTTTGAGTTTCACCCCTGGGAAATTTCTTCTTACCTTAACCGCGGTATAATATTTTTACTATTTTCACTCTTAATTATTACCAAATATTAAGTTGACCATAATAGATAATATAAATTTTCATGATTGAAAATATGTAATCCATTTTAACAAATTTAATTAACATAATTGTAAAATTTTAATTAAAAATAAAACATGTAGATGCGGTGAAAACCCAGGTTTTCAAGACGTGTATTTTTTATGAAACAATTCTTTTATATTAACTCTATAAATTTGAATAATAATTATATAAATTAAAATTAAAATTTATTGATATATAATATATAAATTACATTTAAATAATTATTATTTAGGTGTTTTTTAGGTAAATAAAATTGATAAATATTATTCACTTTAAAACGGTTTAAGAAAAAAACCCATTTTTAAAACCAAAAATAAACTTAAACTAAAATCTAATATAAATTCAATTAAAAAGTAATGAAGTTGATTAAATATAACTAAATAATACTTATGTTACTTTAAATAAAATTTAAAAGAGAATGAGACTTTTAAATTTCTTATTTTATTTAAAAGAAGTGATTTTTTTACAAAATATGTATTTTCACTATTCATTGATAAATCAATATTTTCCAAAAAATACCAAAATATTACACTAAGTTAATATTTATGTAATAATATAAAAATAAAAATATATTTTTTCAAATTCAAATTTTGAAATTTCGAAATTTTAATTTTAAATAAAACATTATAATAAAATAGTTTAATCCAAACTATTTTCTTTTAATTTAAAAAAAATAATTAATAATTTTATAATGAATATAATTATATAATTCATATTAATATACTTGAAAATGATTTATTATATCATTAAATGGGTTGTTACATTATTCCTCACTTTTTTAAATTACTTCCTTAAAATTTTATTCACTTATTAAACAAGTTAGGATATCTTTCCCTCATAGAATTTTCATATTTTCATGTTTCCTCTTCAACCATATTGTTTTCCCATTAAACCTTAACCCAATGAATCAACTTATTATGCAAGAATTCCTCTCTGTAATAAATAATTTTAATATGATGTTCCTTATAAAAAAGATTCTCTTCCAAGAGAACTACTTCAGGGATCAAAACATGAGATAAATCTAGAACATATTACCTTGACATTGAAACATGAAATACATTGTGTACCTTAGATCAAAGGAAAATCCACTCCATATGAAACTGATCCTACTTTATCTTGGACTCCATATGTTCTAATGATCCATGGATATAAATTTCTATTTTTACCAAAACACATAACAATTTTCTATGGATATACTTTAGGAAAAAAAATTATCAATTACCTAAAAATAAATACATTTCCTTTATTTATCTACATATATTTTATTCCCACTCTGATCGATAATCATATATTTCTGAATCAATTGTACATTCTCAGTCATTTCCTCTACCAAATTTGGTCCCATCAACTTCTGTTCTCCTACTTTATCCTAAAAAACTGACATTTGACACTATTTTCAATATAATTTCTCAAAATTAATCATCTATATAATGGAAGGAAAAGTTTTATTGTTAGAAAACTAAAAAAAAGAAATATGTTAATCCCAACATCCTTTATAATCCATTAAGTAATAATGATTCATATATTCCATGTTCTGAATCATTCCCTCATATTGACCATAGTTTTGAGGATGAAATTTGTACTGAAATTTTATTCAGTACCTAGATGTTTCTGAATTCCATTATAAAAATTAGATGTCAACCTAAGATCATCATATGATACAATGGAGATAGGAACTCCATGTAACCTAGGTATCTCCACTATATTCAGTAAATAAAGATGATATAACAATATTATATCTTTAATCGGAAGAAAATGCGATGGTTTAGTTTATCAATCAATAATAACAAAAAAATCATTGTTACCACCTGATATCCTTGTAAATCCATCCAAAAAAACCATAGATATATTTTCCCATTTCCACTCTAGCATATTAAAAGGTTGAATCATTCCCTTTGGTACTTATCTTTCTACAATAACCTTTTTACAAGTCGAATATTTCATAGTAAATTCAGTAATATCTCATTTCATTCCATCCCACCAGTAATACTCCTGAAGGTCTTTGTAAATCATTGTGATACCAAGATGAACATAAAGAAGATAATTATGAGATTCAGTGAACAAATCTCCCTTCAACTAGGAATAACATGGCTCACCAAATCTCTTTCCAAATCTAATTACACCTTCTTTTTAAACATTAATCTTAGGAAATTCAACCTTCTTAATGGATTATACGTTTTCTTAAACTGCATGATCCTCCTATTGAAATTTCATAATTTTTTTTGAAAAATTAAACTACACTGAAAATTGAAAAAATAGAGGATTTCCCTACATCCACAAATTCTAGGTAGAAATTAATAGAATTGTTAACCAAAGGGTTGTGTGATAAATGTAACATGATTAATGTATCATTATTTCATAGATTAAAATAATTATCCATTTTTTTATTTTACAAGATTGTAAGGAATCATGAAATCCTAATAATTGATTAGTTACAACCATCTTCTTTGTCTCATATTCAACTATTTCTATGTTAATATATACTTAAAAATTTTATGATCAGCACGTATTTCACACTTAAATTAATATAAATTATGCCTCCATATTTTTAAAGAAAATACCACAATACTTATTTCCAAACCATGTGTAGGGAAATTTAACTCATGAGGTTCCAACTGACATAAAGAATAAGCAATTACCTAATCATTCTGTATCAGGATATAACTAATTCCCTTAATGGAAGAATAATTATAGACAAAAAATTCATAATTTCTAGAAGGTATGGCCAAAACTGTAGAATTTTACAATCTCATTTTTAGTTCTTTAAAATAATCGTCATATTATTTTATCCATGTGAATTTAAATCGTTTTCAAGTTAACCTAATCAATGGGATAGAAAACTAAGAAAAATTTTCAACAAACTACTGATAGTAACCCAATAAACCAAGAAAACTAAGAATATCTTAGACATTTTTTTGTCTTGAAAAATTTTTAATCGAAATTTTTATCATGGTCAACAGTTATGCCATCATAAAAACAACATTTCCAAGAAAAGAAATTTTTTGAAACTAAAATTCACACTTACTAAATTTCTTATATAATTTCATTTCATTTAATTTTTTAAAAATATTCAATATTTGTATTTTATGTTCATACTAAATTTCATAATATACTAAAATATCATCTATAAACAAGACCAAAAGCATATCTATGAACTCCTGGAAAATATATTCATATGGTCCATAAATACATCTGGTTCATTAGAAAACTCAAAGGGCATAACCAAAAACTCATAATTCCCATATCTGTTCTAAAACATTTTTCATAATGTCATCCTATTTCACCTTCAACTAATGAAACTTAGACCTTATATCAACTTTTGAGAAATAATAATCTCCATTTAGCATATCTAAAAAATAATCAATATGAGGAAAAGTATATTTTTCTTAATAGTGATGTTATTCAAGGATTGATAATCAATGAAAAGTATCATTGAACCATATTTATTTTGAATAAAAAAATCACCCCTAGGTGAAGTGCTAGGTCGAATGAAACCTTTATCTAATAACTCCTAAAATTTATTTTTCAATTCTAAAACATCTAATTGATCCATTCGATAAGGGGGTTTAAAAATAGGATTATCGTCAGGCACTAAGTCAATGGTAAACTCAAACTCCTGATTTTTAATAACACTAGGAAAGTCATCAATAAATAATTCTAAGTATTCATTCACTAATATAACATCACTAATTTGAATAGTTTCTATCTTTTAAATAATATGATCCATGTAACATTCACTTCTATATCTAATAAATTTATCAACTTCTTGGTATGTTATAAAAGGCATGAAATCATTGAACATAACTTTATTATCTCTAAAATCTATCGTAGAATGATAAATTAAAATCCATTTCATACCAATAATTATAGGAAATATCATTCCACTAAGAACAATAAGTATATTCCTATAAATCTTGGTTTTTTTAATATTTCAAAGCATAGTTTTCACCAAAAAGTATATCTTCTATTACTGTGGTGGTATTCCCATTTTAATTAAATTTTTTCAAAAAAGAAACAATTCAAATATCTAGAGTCAAAAATGGCATGAGAATAATTCTAATAAACAAGTATCATCCCTTTCACCACATCATTCAATGGTCCAACAACAAATTTAGTAGTAGAAAATAACTTTTATATACCTTTATATTTTTGATCATGATGATTTCTATCCTATGAAACTAAATTTGGAAATATGTAAGCATAATGACCCAAATCATTATAACTAAAACACCTCACTATTGAATGGATATCAGTTACCCCATTCTTTGATTGTTCAGAACTCTTTCCTTTATAGTCGTGATCCATGTGACAAAACTGGCCACAACAAAATAACTTTCCATATCATGGTAAACATTCCTTGAAATGTCATTTACCTCACTTGGAAATTTTTGGGGGATTATCTCTATACTTCACAGCTGGTTTATTCTGCATTTATATACACCTTCACCATTTTTTATTGTTTTAATCCAGAGGAAAAAATGTGTTGGAAAAATTTATCTCAACTTTCTCAGAACAATGAAACACTTTCTCATAAGTTTAAATTTATCTTATGGGTAAATCACTTCATAAACTTGGTTTCAACCCTAAGTAAAATATATTAATTTTACTATCAGTATCCTAAATAAAATATATAACATAATTGTCCATTCATGTTAAGTTTTCTTCATACATATCTACATAATATTCAACTTTTTTACCTCAATTCTAGGAATTTTTTCTTTATCCTTATCCAAAAAACCTTAGGGAAATATTTCTCAAGAAAAAGATTATTATATTTTTTCCATTCCATGGCATCAAAATTATCTTTATATCTTGTATTATTAAACAAATACCACTATCAATCAATTTTACCTTCAAAATGAAAAATATAAAGGGATTCCTTTTCATGTCCCGGACATCCAATGACTTCAAATATCTTTATCAGGTCATTTATCCATCCTTCTCCAACCTTAGGGTCAGATGATCCACTAAATGATAGGGTATGTTGTCTCATGAAATGTTCTAATAATGAAATTTTCCTTTCTGGTAGATTAGGAAACTCCTTATCATGGATACCACTACCAATTAGATCTGGTATCAACTTATCCAATACTACAATAAATCATTTTGTTCCAATTCTAACCATCTCAGGATGCTTATTTAGAAGGATATTTTCTTCATGGTTCTATCCCACTATAACTTCCCAGTTCTGTATATTAAAAACTATTATTAATAGTTATAGTTTAAATGAAATATCATGGCAATATTTAAAATATAAATCATTTTAACTTAGTTATAAAGTAAAATATTTCAATGTAATTCTATTAACATTATCCTAAACTCTAAAGTTATATACAACTTTCTCTAATACAAACTATAAGGAACCAACTTTAAAAATTATATATTCTATTATCTTATTACTAGAAATAAAAATCTTTCATTAACAAATATCTTTTAGGTTTATAGTTTTAGATAATTATTTAATAACATATACATAATAAAAACCATATATTACAAAGTGGACACTTTTTATTGGTAGCCATTTTTCCTGTAATATAAAACTTTTAAAATAAATCATTATTTCTTTTCATGAATAATCTTAACAACTTTAAAATTAACTCCTTCATTTTCTTTACTCATACTTAAACCCTATGATTTTTTTTAAAAAATTTGGGATGAGACAAAAAATCAGTAAGGGATATAAAAAGAATAAGTGTGTTAGTCTAGTGAAAAACATGAAAACCCGTGAAAATTTTTACCTTTATCTTAGTGTTCTTTGATATAATGAAATAAATCATTTTAATTTGAAAAAAAACAAACTTTCTCTCAAATAAAATCATAAAAACTCTAATAAATAAAATCAAAATACATTTTGGAAACATAGAGCATCACAGTTATAACTCATTTTAAACCTATGTCAGAAATAACTGAATCCCCATTAAATCTATAGGAGAAACCCTCTGGTAACTCCCTCATTATTTCCTCTTAATATAAGTAACATTACCCAATAAATTGTATTTTTTTTATGATTACACCCATTATATAATTTATATTGGTCAAACCTGATACTAACTGGATGCATCCATCATATAAGCTATACTGAGATCACCCATGAACTAAAACAGATCTCAACCCTTTATATAATTTGTTTCAGGCTCAATAGTTTCTCATCTATAATTCTCAAGAACCATCTCAAGAAAAAATTTCTTTATTCTTACACTTTTTCATCACAAAAAAAATTAAATTAACTTTTAAACTCATATAAAAATCACTTTCTGATATCAAAATACCTGTTTCTTTTAAAAACCCATTTTTAAAACCAAAATACCTTTTTCTTTTAAAAACCCATTATCAATAACAAAATATCTAGAAATGTGTTTTTATTTGATTAAAAAATGGAATCTTATAAAGTAATCCAAACTTTAAATAGGGTTTACAAGGGAAGGAATAGTTATTGTATATCTATACATTAAAATATAACATTAATTTTTTTGTTTGTAAATAAAGTCAAACATTTCATACAAAGATTTTTTTTCGAAAAACTTTTAAAGGAATAAATTTTATTTTATAAAAATCTCATTTCTATATAAATTTATTCTTAAAATAATTTTAAAAACATGGACATGGAAGAAAAAAAGAGTTTGAAGGAAAAATTTAAAAGCGAATTTTTTAAAAATAAAAGTCTCTTACTACTTTGGAAACATTTGAATTGTGATACCTGTAAAAAAATAAAATTTAAAAAAAACGTTAAATATCATGATAGTATATTAATTCATGATATAATATGTATAATTTGAATTTATATACTCCTCATTAAATAATATAGGTGCATAACATCAAAATATGGCTCAACAAACAGAAATTGAGACAGAGTCCATTACGTTGAGTTTGACTCGGCATGTATGTTCTTTGTATTCCTAAATAAAAAAAATTATGTAAATTATTTAATTAAGAAAAAAAATACAAGTTTATTATTCCTTTTATTTTATTTTTTACCATGTTATAATCAATTAATTAATCATTTAAGTTAACTTTATAAGTTTTGATAGTATTCGAGTTATGTGTCCAAAATGACTTCGGTAGGTTGACTATGATAAAAGAAGAAATTTTTCAACATATATAGAATAATAATAGTGAAATAATTATACTTTTATACATTAATTATACTTTTAAAATCAATAAATACATATATTTATTAAAAAAATGAATTATGTTTTGATCCTGGAGATGGTAGGTCATACGTATTTATGAGTAATGTTTTCATTTGTCAATGATCATTATAAAAGACGGTTAGTAATATTTTATCAGTAAATAATAATCATCATTTCATAAATACTATATTATATCTTTAAGTATACTATATATATCATCTATGTGATTTAGTTATGAAAAAAGAGTCGCATCGATTCATAGAGGTGGTAATCAACATGTATGAACAAACAACATTATCATTTATCAATTTAAGAAAGAAAAAGATATATTATTTTTTTAATAATGATAAATATGTCATTAATATCATAATAATGTAATTTATATCAAATATATTCATTGTTCAATGTAAATAATTCTTAAAAAATGAATCACATCGCTTAGGGAGGTGGTAATCTATCATACACATGGGTGATGTTATTATATCCCCCATGGAATAGAAATTATTAAGTTATATGTGATATAATAACTCAATATTTATATATATGTTATAGGTATCATATTTATACTTTAAATCCATCATTTTAATTTGCCATGATATGTGATGACGGAAAACTAATGGCATCAGTTCACAAGGTGATAGTCCACCGTACACATGAAAGACGATTTTGTATCTATTTTGATGGAATAGGAAATATATTTTTGTTATTAAATTATAATAATGACATATAAGTATATGGGGGATAATTATTTTATTAAATCATCATTTTCAAGAGTTGGGAGAAGAAATAAATTAAAGGCGCATGGTTAAGCACGACAACTCTACTTCGGACAACCTACTAAGGTAAGCGCCAAAAGAATTAATAAAGTGGATTTATAATAAAATGTAACCATTTAGGTCATAGTTTTGTAATTTTGGTATATATTTGGTCAGGTATTGTCTGGTAAAAATATATTTGAATTTGTGAAGAGGATAAGAGATGGGTGGCCTTTTATAAGTGAGGTGAGTGACACACTTGTAATTTTTAAAAAGTAAAAGGTGTACCCACATTTTTTACATTACACAAAGATAAAAAAATATTGATACTTATAAATAAAAAGTTCTGAATATTACCATCCAATATATTTTAGAAAAAAAATTAAGTAATTTAGACCCTTTATTTTTAGTTTAACCCCCAGTAAATCTGTTTCTACCTTAACTTCGGTAAAATATTATTATTGGTTTCACTATTCATTATGAACGAACTTTATGTTAAAATTATTATATAATATAAATTATATTTATTAAAAATATTTAATCCATTTTATAAAATTCAATTAAAATAATAGGAAAAAAATTATTTAAAATAAAACCAACAGATTTGATGAAAAACTGGATTTTCAAGAAGTGTATTTTTCAAGCACAATATGGTTTTATATTAATTCTATGACTAGAATTAATCATTATATGAATTTAAATTAATATTTATTGAAATATTATGTATAAATTTCATTTAAATATTTCCTCATTATGGGTTTTTTTATTAATTATAATAGAAAACCATTTTTCACCTTAAAACATTTTTGAGGAAAAAAACTCGTTTTTAAACCCAAAAATAAAATTACACTAAAATACAAAATAATTTTGATTAAAAAGTAATTAATTTTGATAAATATAACTAAATAATACTTATTTTACTTTAAATTATATAAAAAATACAATGTAACTTTTAAATTACTTCATTTATTTAGAATAAATGACATTTTTACAATAATCAATATTTTCACTATTTACTGAAAAATCAATATTTTCTAAAGATTCCCAAAATTTTACCCTGAGATAATTTTTTATATGATGATTTAAAAATGATATTTATTTTTTAAAATTCAAATTATAAAATTAATAAACTAAAATTTTATATAAAACTCTATAATAAAATAGTTTAATCCAAACCATTTCCATTTTTAATTAAAAAATGAATTTATATTTTTATAATTAATATAACTATCTAATTCATAATAATAAACACGAAAATTATTTATTCTATCATTTACTAGTTTGTTAAAATTTCCCATGGAGTATGAGGATAAAAATATCATCTCTTATGAGAAATGCGGGAGAATTGTTTTGGGTATAAAGTAATAAAAAGAATGTGATAAGACTTACTTGTTGGAACTGTGGATTAAAAACCAAGTCAATGGATCAACATAATCATGAAATGAGTAAGTGATTATAAATATACAAAGTGTATCTGAATGGAAAATTCTTATAAATTCAATTTTACCCACAAGTTTTTATCCAATCTTAAATACCAATTCACTAGAAATGGATATGCACAACCGATTACGAGACAAAGGAAGAGGTAAAAACAATAAATTTGAATAAAAAGATTAAAAATTCATAGAATTACCACCTACCCATTAAAAATGGGTGAAAATAATATATAAATACAATTTACAGAGAGAGTAATGACCCAGGTAAAATTAAAATTCATGGGGAAAATCAAAGGTCACATAAAAATCATAAAACCCAAATTCCCATGCTAATTAATTACCCCATAAACTAAAGTAGTTAAATTCCTTCTTAATGATTCTTTTATCCATGTCTTATCTATTTACTAATGTTATTATATTAATTTCCTTCCATTTCCATGTTGATATGTAATTTTAGGCCCCAAATAATTGTATTTTGGCCCACCATCGTGTTGGATGATAACATTTATGGGATAGTCTAATTCGAATAACAATTGGGCTTAAAAAATTTGATGCCCAAAAGTTTTCTCCTTGGGATGATTCTAGTCCATATCGGTTAATGTTATTCAAGTGATGAACATGTGTTATAGGAAATATGAGACTTCTAAAATATGATCAATTTTTTCCATCAACATGGTATTATCTTGGTTTGATGAATCTTCATCTAGTCTTGATGAGTTTTCTCCTGGCCATAATGATCATATTATAATGAAATAATATAAGGCTCAGCAAATTTTACCCTAATATACTCTTATAATTTTTGAAGACCATATTGGTACCCCTATTTCCCTTAAATAATTCATGTTCGACCCTATTAGTGTCTCATAACGTAATATCAACATAGAAAATAGATGGTGTCACCAATAGATCGAATCACTAGGGTTTAAAACTAGAGTCACATCACCAACCATTAATATTTCTATTGATAAATGAAAAGTATTCATCATAACTTCTTCTTTCCATCCCCTTGAAGTTGAGAAACCCAACTTTTCCAAAAAAAAATATGGCTCAGTTATAGTGAGAAAATGAAAAACTTTAAAGTATAGTTTTGGATTTTCCTTAGGGTTCTTTCCCCATTATTAAATTTCATAATTATACTAAAGGGGTCCTCATTTTATTGAATTAATGTGTCCTATAGGGATGGAGTAATTTTCATATTTTTACCCCCTCATCAGGTGCATTCAGACATCATTTGAACTCGATAATCACCATACAATCCCAATGACTACTAAAGTTTTCTATTATAGGGATAGAGTCATCAATTTACACATCCTAAAAAGCCTCAACATCTACCCTCAAATCGACTGAGATTAATTCATTTCGACCTTGATCTTAAATTAAACCATGTGATCATGTCAATCAAGGAATGTGTGGAATATCGGGGAATTGGTGTTTTCATATGTATCTTAATGATATATAAAGAAAGGTATATTCATTCCAACCAAAGTAATTTTCTTTGAATTTTCCCTCTAACATAAAGAATTATTTTATTTATATCTTAAGGATTATGAGACTTGATGCTACATATTTTAAAGACCATGCCAATTACTACCCCTAACATTTATTATTATGGAATAAAATTAATATTTTATTCATTTTTAAGGATTGGATTTGGAAGTATATATAAGAGAAGATAATGGATTCAGTGACACACAAATATCTTCTTCAACCATTTGAACACCCTAATAAAAATACAAAATTTTTACAGAAGAATCATGGTTACCCATATCTTAGTGATAGTTGAAACAAATTATATTATTTTAAGCCCAAGAATGTGGTTGAAATTTCATAAATTCATTATAGTATGTACTTCTTGAACTTCTAAGGATCAAGAGACCCAAAAAGGTAGTTATTAAAGATAATCCCAATTAGTATCCTTTACATTTAATTTTGAGACCTATGCTCATAGGATGATTTTTATTAAATGATTGGATCCATAATAAAATATACTAATTCTTGATTAAGTTAGATAATCCCAAGATTCATGAAACAAGAACACAAGTTATTCTCATTATGATACAAAAGTATTATTCTTGACATACCACATCAGATGAGAAAATTCATCACTATAATAATTTAAACAACGTATCATAACTTAAAATTGAATGAAATTTGATTCCTTATTGCATGGTGTTATACTACATGAGAGAGAGTTCATTGTGTATGATACTAAATAGCTTCTATGGTTTTTCTCCATATGTCCCAAATCAAAAATTTCTCTCCCCTATGTAAGATCTTGATTTACATAGGGTTCCTTTTCATTCCTTGGGGATTCAATGGTTACAAATATACTATCCAACCATAATTTCATGGTTCACCTAACCTATGAATAAAATTACCCCCTTATCATAACTATGTATGGATTCATTCCTACTATATATAGATATGTAGTGATGCTCATATCATTTATATTGGGCCTATACATGAACACCAATTGACCCTACACCCCCTCTCAGTGGCTAAGATTTTATTCATTCATGTTAGGTTTTCTCTCCCATCTTGACACTAAGACAAGGTCATGTCATTTTGTGCATGATCCAACTCGATGAAATTTTCTATACATAGAGGTCATTGTTTTAATACTTAAAACTATATGGAATTAAGTAATTATCACAAAAATATAAATTTTATAACTTTTAGTATTTTACATATGAACCAAAACTATATGGTATATGTTCCACCGCATATGACCATAAAATACTTGGACTAATCATTCACACATGACCTTAAAATTAATTTTTTTATCCTCGGTGGTTTATGAAATCAATGACCATGATTCCCTACATAACATATTGATTCCTCACTCTATTTCTTAGGAGGTTTATTTTACCCTAATCTTCAATCAGGTTCTATTACTCTATCCAAAATTACTCATCTAGCACATTATGGTGTTGTTAAAGAGTATTCCAAAAACTTTTTGGTCTTCTCCTCTTCCACCGAACCTACTTCAAACCTTATGATTCTTGAATCACCATAAGATAACCACATAGATTATAAATATTCATCTTGGAATATTAAGAGCATTTATTGAATCCTCTTCATTTCATATCTCATATAAATTTGTAATAGGTTTCTTGATTGGTCTATGAATACCCCCTCATTGAAAGGTAAAAAATATAGTTACCTTATATCTATTAAGTAACTGCTTGGGGATGTTTTTTTTAGAGGAATGATCCCCCTTAATCACCATATGGTATTCTTGGACTATGTATGGGAGGTAATATCATTACTAATGGTCTACATATTCCCAATAGTCATTATATCACATCTATGAATCATACATAGAAATCCATGATTTACATTTTTTTTATTCCACATGTTCAAATAGAATATAAATATTTCTATATTTTATGCTTTTAATCACTAAAAATGACATTAAGGAAGCACCTGGTTACATGAACATAAACCGCATGAAAATTTGGTTAATTGTTTATGACCTCAAACTACAGGGATCAAAATTAATAATTTTATGACGTTAAATTTCATAACAAAAAGTCCATTCTACATGACTATAATTTTTTTTAAAGTATTCCTTATCATAAAAACTTAAACTATAAGAGATATAATTCCTTTAGGCATTAAATTAAAATGCGTGATATATGATCTATCATGAAATACACTAAACTTATTAGAGTGGTCCTTTCTGTGAGAGTCATTTTCCCTATATATGAGATCATTATAAGAACCCCTGTGATATGGTTATTTATCTATAATAATATTCCTAGATGAAATGTCCTCCAATTTCATGAGTTACATCCTAGTCATTGTGATTTTTTATTCACATAGGGTCCCTTAATAAAATTGCACTAAGATGGATGTCCTTCACCCTATTCTGGGGATGAAACCCTATCCATGTTGAGTTTATTCCCTTATCAATTCCAGATCACATATCTATCTAATCACCATCTCCTCTATATATAATCTTAATCTATGAAAATTTATTTTATCCAGAACTATATCTTGATTAATTCTTACTTGTAAAGAACACATCATGATATTCAGATCTCTTATCTCAAATACACCTAAAAATTCCACTTTCATTCCATTCCCCATTATCATCCTAGTATTTTTAACTACTAATTTTGGATGGCTTTTCCTCTATTAACTCGGTACTAGGATGTAAAAATCCTTGAGTCTATTATTTCTCATGGAATATCTATAAAGTACTTGAGTTAATTATTCCTCTTAGTGACACCAAAATCCATGCATTGACTATTCTTCTTAGTGAACCAAATAACTCGAGTCAAGACTATAATCTTGATTAAAATCCTCTCATTGGTGAGTCATCTCTCAAAACCCACTAGATGTTCAAGTAATATGGAAATTTTACATTTGTTACCTTATAATTAAATTATTTTTACTCCTAAAAAATAAAATTCAAAGGGGGTTTGGCACTGAAAAATGTGTATCATACACTTTTTCAGGGAATCCATGATGTTTTCCTCTCTCAAGTGGAATAACATAAGTACCGAAATAAAAGTAAACTTATTCTTAAAGATGATTAAAATGGGATCTCTATATGACACAAGATTTCTCACACACCAAGGGATTTGGATTCCTTAAACACATTTCCCAAAATAGTGATGTGGTGGTAAGAACCCCCAAGGAGTCGGCCATGTATGTCATCAATTAATTATGAAAAAGGGTTTCAAAACCATAAAACTCACTTTTGAGAGTCTTCTAGGAACTTTTTTCCCAAAAATATACCTTTTTCTAGATATAAATATATTTTGGAGAATAGTTTGTTTCGCATGCTTCAATTTGACAACTTGTGGATCCCAAATGAAATTATAAATAAACAATTATAGCCATTTGATGTTGGAATGAATTTATCCAAATCATAATTTCATGCTAAGGTAAACCCTATACTCATGCCCAAGCCCACTTGTGCCTTAGTCTCGCAACTAGGTCTTCTCCGCGCTTAGGTATTTGTACCATGGTATTCCTTCTCACATGCCCTAGTCTTAATACTACACTCCCTACCCTCATTTGAGAGAACCACTAGCACACCTATTTCATGCATACTGGTCCCTTACATGAAATAAATTTTTATGTTCCATCATGACTTATAAATAGACTCTCGTTCCTCTGATTAGACACACACATGGATGGATAGGAAGTGATTTATGATATATGTGTTCCCATGTCATTCCCCATCCCTTCATGTGACTCCTAAGTCTAAACCCAAGGGAAAAATTCTTAAGGAATCGAACACTAGGGTTCCATGTACCCTAGAATCCCTAGAGGAACTATATTAGGTTTCCAAGAACCCTAGCCACCTTAGGATAATGTACTATATTATCATAGGTCCTACAGATATTGAGGACCAAACACTAGAGTACTATACACCCTAGTTATCTCGAAAGATCCCCACTTGGGAGATCATTTTCCCAGGCACCTACACTTGGTAAATCCTTCACGAAATCCCCTATAATAAAGAAAAACTTTTATTAGTACATTTAATTATGGAAATTCGTCACCCTATATACTATAGTAGTTAGATCCTTTACTGCATTCCCTGAACATGGGAGAGCCTTCACCCAGTCCCCTACACTAGATATAGTCTTTAGTTAGGCCCATAAACTAGTGAGAACCATTTACAATTCCCCTATAATAAGGATATACTTCACCCAATCCCCATTACTATTGTGATACTTCACTCAAGCCTCAATGCTTGGGTGACCCTTCACCCAATCCTCTACACTATGGTGATCCTTATCCCAAGCCTTGATACTTGGAGATGCTTTTCCCTAGGCCTTTTTATTAGTTTGGGCCTTTTCCCAGTCTTCCATGCAAGATATAACCTTCTCCTTTCACTTCCTTCTTTGTATAACCTCTTATTAGGCCTCCCTACTAGGGTGGTCCTTCTCCCAACCATCGATAATTGGGTGAATCTTCACCCTAGTTCTTCCTACTAGGGTTATCCTTTTCTAAAGCCTCCCAACTAAGATAACATTATCCTATGTATTTCTACTAGGGAGATCCATTTTCTAGGCCTCCTTACTAGGGATAAACTTCTCCCGAGTCTTTATACCAAGGCGCCACATTTTCTTATTTCCATAACCATGTCACCACTTTCCCTGGTCTCCTACCCATGTGTCAATTTATCCAAGATCACAACTTAAGTACCTAACCCTTCCATATATTCCTTGAGTCGAGACACTACTATTGGTTTCCTCAAACACTTTGAGTTGAGATACAATTATTATATCATAAAATTCATTCACCTAAATCACTTTATAGTGGGAATCTATAAGATCCTCCTACTAGGTGTAATCCCTAACCAAATATTCTCCTTCCTAGTTACCAATAGGCTAAATAAACTGAATCTTATGCATAAGACCTACTCAATATGATTTTTTTACCCATTTTATGGAACATATGTCCTACAAGGTCCTTCTACTAGGTGTAATCCTTATCTTTATCTTATCCTTTCTAATTACCAACAACCAGGATGAAACGGAAGGGTATACCATGAATAAGCCTTACTCTGTCTCCTATTATCACCAACTTTGCGGAACAGGTGTCCTATAAGGACATCCTACTAGGTGTAATCCCTAAACATAACTTATTCAACATATTTAGAAACATATATAATGAAAAAATTCTAGATCATGCATAATACCCTATCTGGATCCTACTGTGACCCATTTTATAGTGTGGGTATCTTATAAGGGCCTCCTACTATGTGTAAGCCTCAACCATATCTTCTCTTTCCTAGTTATCCATAGTTTGGATGAACCAAACGGGAGGAACATGTATATGTATGGATTGGTATCATATTTTCACCCATTTTATAGCACATATGTCCTATGATGTCCTCATACTAGGTGTAATACCCTGTTATATATTCTCATACCTAGTTACCAATAGGAAGGATAGACTAAAAGGGAAAATTGTGTGTAATCCCCACTAAATTTCCTATTATTTCCCCATTTATCAAACATGATTATCAAATGGGAATCCTACTATGTTTTATCCCCAATAAAACGTTCCCCTTACTAGTTACCAATATTTAAGATGAACCAAAAATGGACACTCATGCGTAAGTCCTACACCAACTGTCACTGGAAACCATTCTCTTAGAAATCCCAAATTCATGACATTAAACTGTATAGAATGTTTCCTTGAGTCAAGATATTAAAGTGCATTGTACGGTCTAGTCACATGACCTTAAACTATGAAACTCGTACTATATGGGTTTTCATTCCTATTACAATAAGATATGTAGTATTCCTCTCTAAGGTTCAACCCCAACACACTATAAGTCCTGGATACATGACCTTAAATGGAAATTTATTTGTTCATGGATGCATGATCATAAAATGTTCCACATTTTCCATTGTCACACAAACATAAAATGTACAGTGTGTCCCCTTAAGAAGCAATGAACTATGTGGGTTATAATTCCCATCATGGGGATACATAGGCATCCCCTTTCATGTGCCTGATCCCAACACCATAACACTTTATTCCTCCTTAGATGGTGATATGTTCTAGGGTACCTAGCTATGTAACTTTAAACTATATAATCACTATCCAATAAGATAAATATAGAAAACCACTAATATATAGAGATATCTACATCAACACATGGTTTGTATCAATAACTTTACCAGGGGTAACTTGTCTGGCATTTGGATTTGGGAAGAATTCATGAATATATATTAAATATATAATAGTGTCCCATAGTATGAAGTAATTCCCATATAAAGGGTGATATAAGTCTAACCTCCCATATTATTGAATAAGGCATGTATGATGTTTCTCTGTTAAAGCCTTAGAGACCACCTTCCTTAAAAAAGTATGTCTTTGTTGGATTTAAAGGAGTATGGGTCGATTTTGTACTGAAAACAAGATGATTGTCTTGAAATACTCATCAATTTAAATAAATTTGGTTGTTCATGCATTGGGAACCTCATTTTCATTGGAAGTAGATTAGTGAACCAAACATGATTTATTTTCCGATGAAATATATTGATAAACCATGCACTCTTACTTGTGATGTTACATTTATGGGTTTCTTGTTTTTTATTCATTTCATGACCTTAAGTAATAACTTAAATCCAAATGGAATAACTTAATGTGCTATTTAATTCCAATATCTTTTGAAAAGATGGTAATACCCCTAGGGAACCATTGGTCACTACACACAACCAGCGGATGCACCAGACACATGCCTCGACTGACAAGATATTCATGGCCCGAGAGCCTTGACATATGATGTCACTAACCTAGTGACTATAGTGGTGGTTATTGAAATATATGGTATATTAATACCATCTAAGGACTTCATAATAAATTTAGTGGCAACACACAAACACCTTTAAAAGATGAATCCCTAAGGACCATCCAATCAATGATATTCTATAAAGAAGAAGGTGGCCCGTATTTCCATATCCAACCATTTTTAGAGCCTATACCTAGAGTGTGGAAACACATATTTACTTTATGTTTTAGAGGGGGAGGAAAAAACCTTCCACATAAATTAAACCACACGGGATCTTCCTAGGGGAACTACTATTCATCATGATCATCATCATCGACATGTGTCCCAAACTATGTAAGAATATTTTGAGTAAGACAACCACTTCAACTAAAAAATAAAGTCCATGTATCAGCTCTTTATAATACCCCTAATGTCTATAAGTGTATCATATTAAATTTATAAGGTAAATACTATGGATCATTATCTAATAAAATTAGATGACTTAAAAACTGTACTTGATGACTACTTTAGAAAACCCCTCACTAATTTTTAAAAGTATAAACCCACATGGAGGTCATCGTAGTGGAATCGCACCTCATATGAAACCTGGAAGAATATCATCCTAGGATTTAGTGGATATTGCATCCATATCTTCAACATCCTAGGGGATACCCTAGCCCATATAGCTGGGGGAATTTTTACCCCCATGGTTATCTCCAATATCATTCGTTAGATAGGTTCATACTCATATCATAGTTATATCTCCAATAATGAAGTGCATGTTTCCTACCATAGATTTCACATCAGTAAATTTCTTCATTATTGACCCAACTAATGTTGTAAAACCTGATACTATTGAATAACATAACAAAGAGGCAACATATATTAGGGATACCACTTGGGGGGGATAATACTAATGAATTGGGTAAAGGTATGACCACATACATAGACCACCCACAACCCAATAATGGTGAATCCACATCAGTTGAAGAGTAGATTGCTCATTTGAAGGCTAGAGTACGAGATATTGATGAGTTCAATGCTGAATTTTTATGGGTAATCATACCCACTTGGTCTGGTTTTTAGGCCATGGCCAAACCCACTATAATTGAACCTATCCAATGTGGGGAGGTTTCTCAACCCACATAGGCAAAATCGATTCACCCATCAATTTGAGATTATAGAAATGACTCATCGGACTATAATGTCGATTGATTATCAAGTTTTCACACTAATGGTGTGACATCAACAGCTAAATAATGAAATTCATCCATGTCTTACTTAGGAAGTGGCATCCCAAGAATTATTGGTTGCTCTTACCACTCATATGGAATCTATGGAAGGGAAACATACACTAGTTAAGCTAAAGAAGAATTAAATGTTGAGTGGGTAGATTCAACTCATCCTCTTTCCAACTTTGGAAATACAAAATAATTTACATTTAATAGAATGAAATATTCATAAAATCATCTCACCCATTTTCATCTTAGTGTGGAAAAATTGTAGGAAAACCAGAATAATAAGTGGCTGCAAATATCAGATGTTTTGGGTATACCTTAGAAGGTCTCACATTTTATTACTATAATAAATGTTAATCTAGGTCTATTAAAGTCTATGAATGTATCTTCTAGGACTACCCCTACCAACTTATTTTTATACTGAGGAAAATGAATATCCTTTACCTCTAAAATTTCAAGTAGTAAAAGAATGAGAGACTTATGTATTTTATTACAATATGTATGGTTCTGATGTATTCCATGGAAACACATCTTCCCCAAGAAAAAGTAATGGATATTTGTGTGGATAACCTGTAAAATAAGTTTTCAATTATGCATATACCCTTGAAGTATTCTAGAGGGATATAATATTTTATGACTATAGAACAACATCTAGAAGATGTTATTCAATTATCCAAATAAATATATGATCAACCACCATGATCAAAAATGAGAAACTTAGGAAAAGAAAAATAAGTTACTATCACCCTCAAACCAAAAATATTGGGGTGACATGACCTTAGAATTAAGTAGAATAAAATTTATTCCTTTAATAATGAGTAATTTCTAGGTCACTTCATCTCTTAGAAAACAATGTCATCATATTTAAAGAAACTATGAATCCCAATTAAGCAGGGTAGGAAAATCACTAAAATTATTACATGTACCATTATATATTGGGATATATGATCTATAATGAATTGTCTTCAAATATCAACTTAAAAATATGGTTGATGATGGAAAAGTTACATTGCACAATCCTAAGGTGCCTATGGAATATGTTTTAATCATTATCCGTGAATAAAAAGGATAAGATCAGGAAAATTCCTCATATAGGAATTTGAAAGAGTTTAATGAATGGATTATCCATAAATAATTGGATCATGTGCATGTCATACCCAGGGAGTGACTAAATTAAACAATTGTGACCCCAATTCCTTATGCATATCTAACTGTAGTATATTTTAATCCTCGTCCTCTAAATATCTGATGCAATCATCGCATACAAGAAAAAGAGAAATAGAGTTCCATGAGGATAACATAATCAATACAAAACCATGCATACTTTATACCCTCGATATTTGGAGAATGGGAACCATCCCACAAAATTATTCAATGGGAATCTTCACACCAAACAATTAAATGGGAACCATCCCACTAAACTAATCAATAAGAATTGACCCACCAAACAGGATACTCTTATAAGGAACATAACTAGTTCACCTCAGTCAATGTTATTTGTGTGAAAAACACATGTACTAGGAAAGTGGATTCTTTTAAAATATGATCATTTTTTCCATCAACAGGGTATTAGCTGAGTCTAAGAAATTTTCACTTTTTCCTTAAAAGTCCAATACTGATCAAGAAGATTACATGCTTATCCAATCATTTGATGTTCAATAGGTTTTACCATCCTCTATCCATAACATTGGGGAAGACGATATTGGTGATAACCCACTTTACCCAAAATGATGTGTGTTTAACAATATTGGTACCTCAGAATGTAATATAAATATAGCACACATTTGGTGTCACTAGTAGATCAAATCACTAGGGTCCACACCTAGACACCCATCACCAGCCACATGTCTTTTCATCAGAAAATGTAAGGGACTCCTCATATATTCTACCAATTATCCCCTTGAAGCTAATAAGGCCATATCTTGAAAAGAACATTTTTCTCAGTTATAAAAAGAAAATAAAAAAAATTAGAATTTACTTATGGATTTGATTCAATGATATTTTCTAGGTGATGAAATTCGGCCATCCTATTGTATATTTTCTCCTTATAATGAAGTACGATATCCATTAAGGCTAAAGAAACTTTTATATTTTTACCCCCTAAAAATATTCATTTCATGCCTTAATCTACCACAAAAATCACCAAATAGACTCTAAGAAGTCAAAATTTCCCTAGTATAAGGGTGACCTAGTCATCAAAAGATTAAAAATATATCCTTTAATTGATTGATATTAAAGAACCACCACCCAGATCAAAAATTCAACCATGTTCTCATGTCAATCAAGAAATACATGGTATATAGGGGAAGTGTTGTTATCATCCATCTCTTAATGATAATAAAATAAAGGTATATTCCATACAATTGAATAAGTTTTCTTAGTATTTCACTTTTTCCATGGAGAATTATTTGATCAAGATCCCAAGGATTAAGATCCATTATTAGGTATATTTGAGAGACAAAACCAATTACTAACCCCACCATTAATTGTTAGGGTATGGCTATGCCATCGGTACCATCCTGTGCTTGCACGGGAAGCCTATCCAGACGGCCATGCAAAGGTGGAGAGCTACTATCATGACGCTGATGCTGGGGAGGGGCAGTTCCTTGTAGATAGCCTTGTTGAATTCCCTATGACCTTCAGGTCATGTAATCTCCTAAGCCTATAGTCCGTGTAATCTCTGAGCCTACGGGCATTATAAGGGTTCCCCCACATCCCTTGAAAGGGGGGTTATCATAAAATTAATAAAAATGAAGGCCTTCGAGCCATTCGGGGGGGGTAATGGATTCAGTGAATCCCAAGTATTTGATTTAGATATGTGAACACCCAGAGGTGAGAACATAAAGTGTATGAAAGAATCAAGGTATGCCATATCTCAGTGATAGATGAAATAAGGTATATAATTTTAATCCTGATAATTTGGTTTTATATTTTATCAGTTCATTAGATCATGGAATTATTATGATTTTGGGGATCAAAAGACCCAAGAAGACAATTATGGAAGATCATCCCAATTTTTGTCCTTACCACTAAATTTTTATACATGCGATTTAAGAATGATTTTTCATTAAATATTATCTGAATAAGAAAATAGATAAAGGCTATATTTTGTTATAGAAATCATATATTCCTAAAATGTGAACATTATTTATTCTCAATCTAATATAAAAATAGCCTTTCTAACGTATCACATCAAATGAATAAATTCCATACTGTAATAATTTAAACAATGTAGAATAAATTCCACTCATTATAAGTCTAAAATACATGGATATTTTCTTGGTTGTATGACATTAAAACTTCATGGTATCTGATTCTTTGATGTGTAATATTAAGCTAAATGACATATGGTTCATCCTCCATGACCCTAAACTTCATAAAATGTCTATTCTATATGATCCATACCAAAAATAACACTCCTTTATATAAGATCTTGATCTACATAGGGATACCTTTTCTTTACTTGTGGGTTCAATATTTATGGATATTCTAGCCATCTCAAATGTCACGGTTTTCCTAACCTATAAAAAATTTTCCACCCATATTAGAACTACATATGAATTAGTTCTTACAAAATTAAGAAAAATAGTGATAGACATATCATTTATCTGGGGACCTTCCATGAATCAAAATCAAACCCCACTTTACCTCAATTCATCATCATTCATTATATCATGTTATGTTTTCTCTTCTTACTTGACACTAAAATAAGGTTACTCATTATGTTCATGATCCAAATCTATGAAAAGATCTCTACATGGAGGTCCTTTTCATATGTAACACCCTAACTCTAGTAACCTAATGTAACAAACTATTACTATTTTTAGGTATTCCTAAATCCCTATTTTAATCTTTCTTTGGTTGGGTTTCATGTAAGGGTGATTCAAGTGAATGTTTAAAATTTTTGGAAGTTTCTGGGAAAGTTCATGGTTAGTGCACGACTTTCCCAAGTCGTGTGCCCTCTCAGTAGAAACCGTGTAAACCTAGATAGTTAGGTTTTTCATGGTTAGAACATGGTTTTAAAACCCATTCACCACCAAAGATAAACCATGCAACTGTAAAAATAAGTTCGTATGGTTAGGGTGCATGGTTTATCGAAACCATGTGATCTTCCTAGCTAACCATGAAAATGGGGTTTTTTAATCTAAAAAACTTTTTTTAAATCAACTGAAACCCTCTTTTTAGGTCTCCAACGGACTAGTATGACCCCAAATTTATTTCTCCTTACTTGAGAGCTCCCAAGAGGTGATTTTGGCCCCACTAAATTATCCCAGAAGCAGATCAAATCTTGGAGAACACCGTTCAATCTACACTTGGTAGGTTTCCTCTTCCTGTTCTTTATCTCTCAGTATCTCTATTCTCCTCCATAGAGTTCCATGGATCCTTGTGTTGATTTTTGAATCTAATACCCTCTTTTTTGGGATCTTAAAACTAGGATTGATTCCTATATTTCATCATCTTCATTATTCATTGTCTAATACCATTTAGGGTGTGGTATTTAGAGATTTTTTTTATCCCGTGGTAGGTGGTTCCATTGTGATTTTCACTTTTTATTAACCCTAAATTTCTTGATTAAATTAATTTTTTGATTAAAAATGAATTGGTGTTATAAATGAAATTTCTTTAAATCAATTGATTAAAAGAAAAATTCCATTTAATTAAGGTTTTTAGAAATTTAGTTTTTGGCATGAAATTGGGAAACCCCCCCCCCCCCCAATTCCATTGAATTGGGGTGTGATTGTGAAATTGATAGAAAATTTTGGAAATTTGAATTGTTGGATTTAAATTTTAAAATTGATGTAAATTTTTAAAATTAATTGTGTAAATTTAATTGTGAAATTGATTTTTGAATTGATTTAAAATTATCATTTCAGAAAATATAGATTAAAATGTTTTTGATATAAACCATTGGGTTTTATCATGGAAAAGCCATGTTATTCTTAAAACCCTATTTTGGTTTTAAATTTTAAAATTGGAAATCTTTGAAATGGTATAATGGAATGAATTTTATTTTAAGGTTGTTTAAAATAAATATTCCATCGTTGATTGTACTAGAGAACATGAAATCCTAGGTATTTAGTGAGTTATTTGGGATATGCATGTTATGATGGAAATTCCATAACACCTGATTGATGGTTTACAACTCTAACATGAACATTATTTATCATATTGTATTCTTTAATAGGATACTAATTATTCATTTCTTTTTAGTGTCGATGGACGTGTGAAAACATTAAGGTTATTATCAGAAGAGTGTGTGAGGATCCCATAACCTAGAACTATCGTACCTTTTGGCGGATGACCTTGTTGCCCACTTGTTTATATTTGAGATATAAATGCACTCTAATGTTTGTAATAATTTTTACATACATTTTGATTTATATAAACCGTTTTATATAATATTTTTAATTAATCCATTTGTTTAAAAATATCTCCATCATTTGAAATATAAAGATTGATTTTTTTTTAAAATATGATTTTGAAATTCCAAAACTATTTATTTGAAATTGAAATCTCTTAATATGGCTAATTAAGTGTTGGCATCTTATTATGGAATCCTTAGTGAGACCATACTGGGATGTTAGCTGACACCCTACCTTTGCCTTTGGGTTTTTGTAGATTATCTTTTTCCAGGTTCGAGAAAGGGTAAGGCAAGACTTGTAGGTGGTTCTAGTTGTTGATCTGTGGAATTGGAGAGTTGCATCCTTTGAGACTTGGGATTTTTACCATCCTATTTTTCTAGTACTTTTCTAGGGTACTTTGGGTTGATTATTCTTATTTGACTTTTGGTACAACTCTCCCTGTGGAGTTTATTTTTAATTAATATATCCTTGTTTATCTTGTTTCTGTAATGTTTGTGGAGAATTCATTCCCACATTAATTTTTTATGATGTTAGGTTCTATTCTCCAACCCATAGGGATCAGGAATGCCCCTCGAGCCATGTTAATGATGGATAGGTTATCGGGTTATGAGGATACCTGGTGTGGTTTGTGATGAAGTTGTATCAGTGATCTAGGTTGAGCTTCTTCTATTGAATTCGGTATGCATTGTGTAATCTTATCGGGACATAAAAGGTAGATGGGATTGATTTCCAGGTAAAATCTCACCACAATGAACCATAAGTCACCTAGGGTGGTTAAAGAAAGTTTCCTTGTGGATTAGTTCTAGTATTTTCTCTGATTTTTATTTAGATAGATTGAAATTAAAATCTTGTTTTTCAGTCTGTTGGGATTAACTTCCCTTGTTTCTCTATTTGAGTGTTAACATGATGTCTTCATTATTGTCTACTAATATTTCGTAGCATCATTCCAAATATAATACATGTGAATCAGATCTGGGTAGAAGCTTATAATGAACCACAATGACTGAATCCTATAGTGGACCTGAGTCTGGTTGAGTTGACAGTGTATATTGTTCATGCTTTGGGCAGGCACCTACAGTAGCTCCCATTCAGGCTCCAGCTGTGGTTCCTCAAATGGATGATTTTTGGAATCATTCTCAGGAATTCCTTCTCTAGAATATTTCATCATTCAAGGAATCAAATAAACCTTAAGATGCTGAGGAATGGTTGAGCAGGATGAAATGTTTTTTTGGTTCTTGGAAACACCTGATGAGATAAAAGCAAAGTGTTCCACCATTGTGCTGGATGGACCGAGTAGAAGATGGTGGGACACGATGTTGATGGTGAATATTTCTGAGGGATTAGACTGGAAAGACTTAAAAGTTATTTTAACTTACCAGTTCTATCCAAAGACAATGTTGTTTTCCAAGGCTATACAGTTTTTCAAACTTGAGAAGACTAACAGGACTGTGAAAGAATATGAAAATCACTTGTTTGAGCTTGTTCAGTTCACACCTAATATAATATTGAATGAAAAGATGAAGTATCAAAGGATCGAGTTTGGTATCTGACCTAATATTCATTTTCATGTCTTCTTTCTGAATTTTTCTTCTTATACTAATGTTTTGGATAGAACAATGATGGTCAAAGTGGAATTTGATCTCAATTCAGGGTTGTCGGGAGTTTATTTATCTCTTAATGGTGGTGTAATTTCATTCAAAGTAAAATGGAAGTGTGTTGAGTCTCATGGTGGATCTTAATAGTATGTTCATTATAGACCTTATATAATGTAGCAGAGGCCTTTTTATTTCTTACCAATGTGGAAATTTGGGACATTGAAAGAGGGTTTTAACTGAGGCACCTAGGGTATGTGGTTCTTCTAGATGTTCAGGTCACCTAAAAAGATTCTACCATATCTATTCCACTCCACGTAGTGGAACGGAGTCATCAGCACCTTTTAAAACTGTAGTGCAATCATATGTATCATGTATAAAAGGTTTCAAGCCACAGGAATCTAGAACCAAGCTTTTTCATGTTGTGGAAGAGTTTCTAAAGGATGTGGATATGGGTCCAGTGACTGTGAGAGGTACCATTATAATATCTTCATCGTTAGTGATTGCTCTATTCAATATTGGTTCATCTAATTCATTTATTTCACCTCATATTATCAATATTTTAAATATTTTTATGGATATTTTTTTCTTATGTATTAGATATTACTACTACCATTGGTAAAAAGAGAGATCAGGGTCTTTGTAGTCCCGTTTATGTTTTATCTTTGTTATATGTTGAGATTTCATAGAGTTTCTCAGTTCTTGACATGAAATATCTTGACAACATATTCATAAATGATTGTCTCATTTCTAATAAATCCCAGATTGATTGATATCTTCGATGCTTTTCCATATCTACACCTGATGGTGTGTCGTGTCTTCCAAGGATAATGGGACCCATGTTTGATAAGATATATACCTTCTTATACAGAGTTGTGGAAAGTGATATCTGTGTTTTCTTTTGAACTAGAGTAGGAATCTTTAAGCAGTGATCTCCCTCTAGTTTTCATTGAGTTTCCCAATGAGTCACTTTATGAATTATCTGGTTTTCTACTGGTAAGGGATGTGGAGTTTTCTATCGATTTAGTGCCTAATACTCAACCAGTTTTTATTCCATCTTACTGAATCACACCTACTGAAATGAAAGATCTAAATAATCGGTTGAATGATATTCTATAAAAGGATTTATATCCCTAGTGTGTCACCTTGGGTGACACTAGTTCTATTTTCTAATAAATATGATGGTTCCCTTTTCCTTTACGTTGATTACTGAAAACTCAATAGAGTCATTATAAAGAAAAAATATCCATTATCATGGATTGATGGTCTATTTGATTAGTTGAGAGGGTAAAATAGGTTCTCTATGATTAACCTTCTATCTAGATTACATCAGTTAAGAATAAAAGGATTTGATGTTTATAAAATTGCCTTCTAGAGAAGGTATGACCATTCTATGTACCTTGTAGTGCCCTTTGGTCTAACCAATGCTCCTAAAATCTCTAAGTATTTAATGAATAGGATTTTCCATGATCATATTGATACCTTTGCGGTTGTCTTTTTGGATGAAATCCTTATTTAATCTATGTCCAATGAGAATCATGTACATCATCTAAGAATATTTATGAGATTATTAAGAAATAGATGACCCTATTACAATTTTTATAAATGTGATTTATGGATTTGAGAAGTGGAGTTCTTGAGTCTCATGGTGTTGGAACATGGAATATTAGTTGACACTGAAAAGGTGACATTTTTTATGACATAGGAATAACCAAGGAACATTTTCAAGATTCAGAGCTTCTTGGGTTTATCTGGGTACTATCACCAGTTTATCAAGTACTTATCAAAGTTGGATTCTCCGATGACTTCTCTAACTCAGAAGGAGGTAAAGGTTTCTTAAGATGAAAAATGTTAGAATTCTTTTGTTGAGATGAAATGTCCTTTGACTACTACACTGGTTTTGATTCTTTCAGAGGTCAAGAAGGGCTATATAGTCTTCTGTGATACTTCGGGTTTAGGTTTTGGATGTGTTATTATGTAGGGTGATCATTTCCTTACTTTATGGATTTTGTCATCTTAGGTATCACGAGAATAATTATATGACCCCTTACCTTGAACTTGTAGTTGTGATTCATGTGGTTAAGAGTAGATAAAAGATCCTTTAAAGAAAAAAATCCCATGTTTTCAGACCACAAGAGCCTGAGTTATATCATCTCTCAACAATATTGGAATCTATACTAGAGGTGTTGGGTGGAATACCTGCAGTCTTTTGATTTTGACATAACCTATACCCCGAGGAAAGGGAATGTCATTGTAGATGATTTGAGAAAGAAACTTCCAACCCAATCTATGAAAGAATCATTAGAATAGTGGATCCTAATGGCTTTATTTATATAGTTTTGTATTAGAGTCTAAGAATCAGGGGTTGAGGTTTCTTTGGCCAGTGTTCTGTTAAAATCCTCTCTTCTCGAGATGATCCTTCAAGAACAACATCTTGAAGATGAGTTATATATAATTATGGACTCTCTTTATAGAGGGGAGACCATTATTGACTGATCGTTCTCCACCCAAGGCATTCTATGATACTAGAATCGCATTTTTGTACTGGAATAAATAAGGATATCTTTGATGGGGTATTTTCATAATTCCTAGTGGATAGTGCACCCAAGAAGCCTGAAGTTGTTCAATGACATGCGCTGTCGATTCTGGTGGCCATGTATTATAAGGGGAATTTATGAATTTGTCTCTTATTATTACACATGCCAAAATTTCAAGGTCAATCACTAAAAGACTTTGGGTTTTCTTTAACCACTTCTAGTTCTGACTTGGAAGTGGAATTATATCTCTATGGAATTTGTGGTTGATTTTCTTTGTACCCATAGAAAGAATAATTTGATATGGGTTTCAATTGACTATCTGAATAAATAGGCTCACAGTATATCCATTCTTAATATAACCAATGTTGAGGAGTTGGGAAATCACTATGTGAAGATATTTTTTAGATTAATGTCATTCCATCTGTTATAGTTTCCGAAAAAGATCCTCGGTTCACTTCTCACTTTGGGAGAGGCCTTCAAGAGGCACTAGGATATCTGGTCCATTTGAGCATGACATACCATCCATAGTCAGATGTCCAGATAGAAAGATAAATATAGATTCATGAATATATGCTCTTCTCTTGTGTTCTTGACTTTAGTGGGGCATGGTATGATCATTTGGGGACGGTTTAGTTTTCTTATAACAATAGTTACTAGTCTAAGATCTAAATGGCTCCTTTTGGACCTTGTATGGCCACCCTTGAATATCTCTATTATGTTGGTCATAGACTGGGTAAATTTACTTGGTTAGACCGAACTAGGTCCAATAGATGATGTAAAAGATTCAATTGATTCATCAGAGAATGTTGATGGTATAGAGCTGGTAAAATATTATGTTGATCATCATCATAGATTGTTCGAATTCTCAGTCAGTGTCATGGTGTTCTTGAAGGTTTCACCATGGTTGGGCCATCAATGAATTGGGATGAAAAGGAAAATTAATCCTAATTTTTTTGTACCTTTTGAGGTTTTTGAGAAGTTGGGAAAAGTTACTTACTATTTAAAACATCCACCACAGCTGGCGTTGATAAATAATGTGTTCCATGTATCACAACTGAGAATGTATATATCTGATCCATCTCATATTCGGAGTGATCTTGAGATTGAACATGATTTATCAATGAATGAACAGTCATCTAGGATATTTGATTATTAAATTAAGGTACTTTTTAGGAGGAATATGCCTTTTGTTTGAGTGTTATGGAAGCACGGTTCTAATAGTCATGAGACATGGGAGAGGGAGGAACTAATGAGAGAGAAGTGGACTCTTCTTTTTTGCATAGAATCTTCTTCATAGGATTTCTGGGGATAGAGAGTTTCTATGGTGGCGAGGTTGTAACATCCTATTACTTTTTTCGGTTCTTCTTAAACCCATCTTTTAATCTTTATTTGGTTGGGTTTTGTGTAAGGGTGATTCAGGTGAAATTTTGAAAATTTTGGATGTTTTTGGGCTAGTGTATGGTTTGTGAACCATTTTATCAAGCCATGTTCCCTCTCAGTAGAAATCGTGAAAACCCAGATAGTGGGGTTATTTATAGTTAGTGAAGGGTCTGATAAACCATGCACCACCAAGGAGAGACCGTGCACCTAGAGAAATAAGGGATCATGGTTAGTGTGCGCAATTTGTCTAAACTGTGTGGAACTACCCATCTAACCATATGTATGGGTTTTTTAATCCAAAAATATTTATTTAAAACACCTAAACCCCTCTTTTTAGGTACTTGAAATACTGGTATGACCCCAAACTGATTTATCCTTCCTTGAGAGCTCTCAAGAGGTGATTTTGGCCCCTTGACACCCTCTCTAAAGAGGATTAAAGCTTAGAAAACACAATTATATCTCCACCTGATAGGTTTCCTCTTCCCCTTCTCTATCTCCTTCTATATCTCTTTTCCTCCCCAGGGTTTCATGGATACCAATTTTGATTTGTATATCTAATAGCCAATGTTTTGGGATCTTAAACCTAGTTTTGATTCTCGGATTACGTCTTTATATTTCTTCAATGGTGAATCCTGTTTTGGGTGTAGTGTTTTGAGATTCATTGATACATAGGTAGGTTGTTCCATTATGATTCCCAATTTTTATTAACATTAAATTTCATGATTAAATTCTAATATTGATTTAAATTCAATTGACATTATAAAAAGAAATTTCATTCAATCACTTTATTAAAAACCTAACTTTATTGATTTGGAGTTTTGGAAATTTAGATTTTGGCATGAAGTTGGGAAAACCCTTGATTCCATTGAATTGGGGTGTAGTAGTAAAATTGAAATAAAATTCTGCAAATTTAAATTATTGAATTTAAATTGTGAAATTGATGGAAATTTTTAAAATTAAAAAAATTAATTTAATTGTGGGAATTGAATTGTGAATTAATTTCTAATTCTTATTTATGAAAACATTTCTTAAAATGGTTTTGATAAAAACTTTTGGGTTTTATCTTGGAAAAAGGCATGTTTTGATAAAAAACCCCTTTTGGTTTTTAAATGGAAAATTGGAAATTTTTGAAATGAGAGAAGGGGATGAATTATATTTTAAGATTATTTAAAATAAATTTCCCATCATTGATTTTCCTAGATCACATGAAATACTAGGTAGTTAGTGAGTTATTTGGGAAAAGATAATTGGGATGGGAATTCCCTAACACTGGATTGACTCTTTATAGCTTTAACATGAAAATTATTAATCACATCATATTCCTCAGTAGGATGTCGACGAGTCCTCTCTTTCCAGTTCTGAGGGATGTGTTTACATATTGTAGTTATTATCACTTGAGTGTGTGAGAATCCTATAACCTAGAATTATCATACCTTTTGGCAGATAACCATGTTTCTCACTTGATTATATTTGATATATAAATTCATACCAATTGTTTTAAAATATTTTACATACCTTCTCATTTATATAAACTATTTAATATAAAATTTTGAATTAATCCATTTGTTTAAAATTATTTCCATCATTTGAAATGTAAATCATGATTTTTTAAAATATTCTTTTGAAATTAGAAAACTATTTACATTAAATTTACATATATTTGTATGGTTAATTAAATGTTATCATCTTATTATAGAATCCTTGGTGAGGCCCTAGTGGAATTTTAAAAAATACCCTATATGTGGCTTAAAGTGTCTATAGATTATATCCTTTAAGGTTCTAGTAGGGGTAAGGTGCCACTTAGAGGTGGCTCTAGATGTTGATCCATGGACTTGGAGAGTTGCGCCGTTTGGTACTTGGGATGTTTACCTTTTTGTTTTTACGGCACTTTGTTGTATTACTTTGGATTGTTTATTCCTATTTGAATTTTGTTATACCTCTACATATGGATTTTATTTTGTATTCATATTCTATTATTTATCTTTCTTCCCTAATGTTTGTGGAAAGTTCATTCTCACTTTCATTTATTATGATGTTAGGTTCTAATCTACAACCCATGGGGATTGGGAATGCCCTTCGGGCCATGTTAGTGTCATCTCAGTTATCGAGTTACCAGAGTACCCAAGCTGGTTCATGAAACCTAAAGCAAGTGTTTATATTTCTATATTATAAAAACATACAATAGATCACATCCCAATGGATCTAATATTTTAGTAGTCTTGGGGTACAATATATATACATGATTCTCATATTACATTTTAAAACATAAAATAAAACTAAAATTATACTAAGAACATTATTATTTTTTTGGTATACCCATGAAATCATTTAGAGATCCCTTCTCGGTGTCCTAAGGATCGGAAATAGAGAAAGTATGAGCTCAAATACTTAGTAATGGTAAACATAGGCAATACCAATTGAATATCGTCAATGAACAAAAGATGAGTATAAGGGTATAAGAACATATTCAAAGTACAAGAGAATAATATAATAGAATTCATATCCATCAAAACCTGGATAATAATTCAATATACATGACATATAAACATTAATAAATACAAGATTCAAATGAGTTAACAATATTTATCCATGTGAAAAAAATCATTGATCAAAGGAAACATTAGAACCCATTGAAATCATTTAAAAACAGTGTAATTATATTGGAATAGTAAGCATTTATCATGGAATCACCTAACAGGAAAAATAACATATATCCTTGGGGTAAAAAATAATCAGTAAACTCTTTAATCTCTTAAGATTAATTTATAATCAATTAACTTTGTTTCATTTCTCAATGTATTGGAGGGATATAATAGACCAATGTTTCCTTGGATTATAACATAACCACCCATCCTTAGTTTATAACGTAACAACCCATCATTTTTTATAATGAAACCACCCATAAATCATTCATAAATTTTTCCAAGTACCATATAATGAAAAAAATTGAGTCTTTCACTTTTCAATATAACACCCTTGAAAAAAATCATCATTCTTTCTTACTTGATTGGCATGTGGAACAAAAATGGTTCCATGAAAATCTTTTTAAAACATCATAATAAACCATTTAAAAAATGATTTCTATAGTATTATAATATCATAACCTTATTAAATCTTATGAATCATTAAATTATGTTGAATTATATGAAAATACTTTTAAAATAACATTTTAAACATTTCTTTGAAATAGGAAAAATACCTTTTTCTTTTAGTATCCATTTAAATAGAAATTAACAAAATATTGAGAAAACAAATTCTTTAAAAATTTCAATGGTAACATATAAATGAATATTCCAGGAAAATAAATTTAATTATGGTGTAAAATTTTATTCATGTAGTAAATGTTAAAAAAAATATTCTTTTCAAACTTTTGTAAAGAGAGCCAAGAGTTGACCATACATAAAACGTTATGAAATTTACTTTTAAAAAATTTTAAAATAAGTTCAAAGATCATGGAAAATGAGTTTAAGAAATCATTTATGTTTATAAAATAATATTTTTGAAATAAGATTAAGAAAATGGAGGAAGAGTTTTGATAAAAGTCATTAAAAACCATTGAAATAATGTTTTTAAAGAAAAAGCATTAGGACATTTTAAAAAACCCTTTTGAAAAAAACATAACAAGGAATGTAAAGTACCATGAGTATAAAAGGATTCATGTTATTATATTCCAATATTAATAATATACACCATATAAATTAATATATGTGCATCAATCAAAACATGTCTCAAAGAACGATGTTTGAGATGAGAAACCCTTACACCTTGGGTAATGCTTGAATCAAAATACCATTTTAAGAATGATATTAACATGATTCTATAAAACCTGTAATTTTTATGAAATAAAATTTTAGAACATATTTATATGGTATTAAATACACTATATAAAATAAAACATGGTGCATAACATGAATTATGCCTCAAAAAATTGAAATTATGACCATGAAAAACCTTGAAACTTTTATAACATTTGAATCAAAATATCATTAAAGATGGAACCTAAAAGGAACAATAAATATCATTATAAAATATTCATTCATGATATAATCTATTAATATTTATAATTTGAACCTTATAAAAGGAATTAGGTTTATAAAATTATATATGTCGCAAAGAAAAAATATTGAGATAAATAATCCTTACAAATATTGTATCATTGAAGTGAGAATTAATAAATGAAGTGATTATGTGTAAAAAATTTAAAAAAACTAATGGGAATAAAAAATAATAAAATAAAAGATCATTTAACACATAATCTTGGAATAACATATTCAATGAAGTACAAGTATAACCCAATGAATGAAAATGAGTTAAGAAAAATCTTATCTTAAGTCAAGACATTCTTTGTACATCCTTAAATTTACAGTATAGTAAAGTTATATTAATTATTTAATTATATAATAACATTTTTTTGGTTTAATACCTTATCATTAAACCATTTATTTTATTTATTTCAATTACATATTTAATTAATTAATCGTTTAATTCTACGTCTGGTGTTTTTAGAATGTTTAGTTCATAAATGAAAAATGACTTTCGTAGGTTAACCTTGGTCAATGGTTATTCAATAACCACCAGAATATTATTAATGAAATAAATATAATTTTTATTTATCAAATAAAAACTTATTTTCATCAATGAATAGTAATTATGAAAAATAAAATACAATGGTTCAAGGGGCGGTAGTTCATAATTATACACAAGTAACGTTTTCATTTTCAATGGATGGAAAATAAAGGAAAATATATTATATTATATTTCCAAAATCATTATAAGGATTTAAAAATAAAATCAAATCATTAAATCCATCCCTATTACCAACTTTGAGAGGTGGTAATGAAAAAAGAAATACATCGATGTGCAGAGACGGTAGTCTATTTATACACACATGCATTGATTCTGTTTATGACAATCGGAATGGTATGAAGATATATGGTATATTATATTTTCAGAATAATTATTATGACATGAATATATATATATATATATATATATTAAGTACATCATAATAACCATCCATGAAAGTTGGTGATGGGAAATGAAATACAACAGTTCATGAAGCGGTAGTCTATATGTATGTGTGAATGATGGTTTCGTTTCCCATTAGATGGAAAGGGAGATTAATAAAGTAATTAAATTATCATGGTGACATATAATTATATGAGTTATTGTAATATTATTATATTTTAATTTTTAGGATAGAATTGTATGAGGTAGAAGAGGAAGTAAAATGAAAATGCTGGGTTAAGATAATTACCACCTCTTTAAAGAGATTCCTTTCACTTACAACTTATGACTTCAAGGATGGAATTTGGGTGAGACCAAGGACCCTAATAAGTGGGTAGTAATTTTTTTATGTGTTTGGGTAGATATATTTTGATCTATATGGATCAATAATTGTGTGTAAGAGAGGAGGGGTAGTGTCCCAATATAAGATAGGAGAGGGGAACCCTTGGAATTACTTGAATTATTAAATTAATATAAATTAATTTTGAAGTTAATATGGAATAAAAATGATATATTTTGAATATGGGGTGAAGAAAAGTCAAAATAATTTTATAAAATTATATTTATAAAAATTTATTTGATTTCTTAACCCTTATCTCTTAATTTTGACCCTACGTTAATCCTATTGAAGATTAACATGATATCAAAGTTCCTTTACTCTATATGGGTCATGAAAGTTACTATAAAAGGAAAATTAAAAAATATTTAATTTTATTTATTCTTGACCATATCTCATTAAATTTTACAAATATAATATTTTTTATTAATTTTAAATCATTCGATAAAATAATATTTAACATAAGATACCATTAAAGTAATTTTTGAGACTATTCACATAGTTAACTTTAAGAATACCAAGACAGTAATTTATTTTGAAAATAAAATTTCAAAAAATAAATAATAGATTATATGTATCTAAAAAATTCATATAACATCATAACTCACCAAAAAAAATATTACTTTTAGTGTGTTTTTAAATCATATACAAGATTTTTCTTCTGCTTGCACAAGAACTGTGTTAGTGTTACGTAAGAATTTAAAGTAAATATTTTTCACTAAAATTTAAAAAAAATACTATCATAAAAAATATTCATATTAAAAATATACGTTTATAACCATTCATAAATTGTTTTTATCCCTACCAGAAAATATTATAGATATTAAGAGTAAGAAAGAGACATTTTGGAATTTTTCCTTACTGAAATTAATATAAAGGTCTTTAACAAATAAAATTGGAACTAAAATTACAAAATTTAAAATATATGAAGTTTTTTGTTTATTTAAACCCATAAAATAAAATATATGCAAGTTTATGGATTATTATAAAGCATTATTTCATAGTTTTAACCCTGTTTTACTTGTTTAACCTTACCGTGGTGACAACATTTTTACCAAGGATATTATTCATTATAACGAAAAATAAAGTCAAACTATTTAAAAAATTTGGATATTATAATTCAAAATATATAATCAATTTTTTCAAATTAATTTCACATAATATTCAAAAATTACTTTTAAAATAAACACATAAAAACGTGATGAAAACAGTTTACTACAAAAATTAATTTTAAGTATAAAGATGTTCTTATACCAAAATTAAGAATAATTTTTATTTTAATAAAATTTATTAAATTATTTTTAATTAAAATTAATTTAAAAAACTATTAAAAATGTACTTTGTAAATAATTTTAAAGAAAAAAATAGTTTTCTATAAAATCTGTATTTTTAATTATTCACAAAAAAATCAATATTTTTTAAAAAAAATATCAAAATATAACCATAAGATAATTTTGATATTCATATTTCTAAAATTCAATCCTATTTATAAAATAAAATTTTTAAAATAATTATAAATTAATTATAATATTTTCTCAAAAAAATCAATAAATACCATTTTTTGAATAAAACATATTTTTGAAGTATAAAATGAATTTACTAAAAATTGAGTTCTTATTTCCTAAGAATTAATATATATATATATATATATATAGTGAGAGTTATAATTATATATATATATATCATAATTTGGTTTCTCCTATTCATACTTTTCAATTCAACAACTAGGTTATAATGATCTTATTTAAATAAAAATATTTTGTTTTCATTAATTCTCAATGTTACGTGTCTTGTATGCTATCAAACATAGTATTATTTTAAAACATTAGTGTATTAAATCCCCCAACCTAAATAAATTATATCCACAAAATCTCAAGTTTGATGAATCTAGGGTTTAATATTTGAAAATACCTTTGTTGAAAACCCACATCATACAAAAGTTAATAAAACATCCTTTTAAAAACAGGGAATGGAAAATATGAAGTTCATTTGAAATTATACATAACTAGGATTCCAAATTGAAGAAAATTGGTGGGAAGATAAAATATATACATATAAGAGAAAATTCATGTTCAAATAATGATGTATAATGATAGATAATGTTATCATGATAATGTTAATGACAACAAAACCATTAATTAATAAGAGAGAAAGAAGATCATAATTTCATCAGAAATGATTGTAAAATAATAACATTTTTAATTTTTGAGGTATTATTTTATTATCATGAAAAATAACATTAGAAAATATACTTCCATGATTTTATTCAAATCCATAAATTCAATTTCATCCTTTAGTTTCATGTTTTAATAAGTTTCCACCTCTATCTCATCCAATACTTCAAGCGATGAGTATCAATGGTGAATCTTTCTTATGCCTAAAGAATAAAATTTTAGTAGATCATAGGATCTAGATAAGGGTAAAAATATAATACTCATATATTTACTAAATCCAAAATATTTAGCACAATGTAAGATAATGCCCAAAATAAAAAAAACCTTTATTTGAGAAAATAACACTTTTAACAAGAAAATTTATACAATAACACCAAAGGTTCGATTAGATCATTCTATAAATAAATAAGTCTATATCATAATTTACCTTAATAACCTCAACATTAAATAAATTTTTAACCTCAAAGATTTTCTCATTCATTTTAGCTTACATCTTCCTAATTTTAAGAGCATTCTTCAAAAATAATCCTTTATGTTAAACCTGAGGGTTACATTTAACTTAACTCAATAAAACACCTACAAAAATATCATTAATCACCTTAAAGTATCATCAATTAAAACCTAGAAACATGTTTTTATTCCTTTTAAATTATGATTAAAATTTAATAAAACACCCCAAAATTTTAATATATGACTACCTTTAAATAATTCAATGTCTTCAATATCTTGTTCCACATGCAACACCGAACTAAAACAAACCTATGATATATGTTAATAAAAAAATAAATATTAAGTATATTGTTATAACCAATACATTGAATTATAAGTAATTAATAATAGTAACCTATCTTTGAAATATTTATAGAAATAAAATAATTATTTCTTTTAATATGGATTAAATTCAATTAGTATAGCTAAAACAACTATGAAAATCATTATATAATGAAAATATATTATTCTAAAAATTGGTGTTTTTCAAGAAAATATTTATAATATGATTATATAATAATAAAATATATTTATAATATTAATAATATATTACCAAAAATTTAATTAGTAATTAATGGGAAATAATAATAAATAATAGTTGATATTTTAAAAAGATATTTTACAATATGAAGAGTTTTCCACTATTTTTTGGATTTTATTAAAATATCAATTTATAAAATTTCAAAAATTTAATTTGTAAAAATTGACACCATTTTTTTATTAATAATAATAATATAATATTAATATAAATTTTTTGTATTTTTTTTGAAAAGAATTATTTTTAGGTAAAATTATTTTTTTACAAATAACATGACTTTTATGACATTATTAGTATATATGTCTGAATTTGAAAGTCATGAAACATTTTTATAAGAAAAAAATATGTATTTTATATATTATTTATAATTTTAGAAATTTTGGTCCAAATTTACAAAACCATATTTGATATTTTATAACATAAGTAATATTTTCTCAAAAATTGTTTTCTATACATTATACATTTTTATTTTCAAATAAATTTTTATCCTTTTTATAAATTGAATAAAACTATTTTTTTAAGAAAAATAGAATCATTAGGTCCAAATTATCTAATAAGTACCACATTATTTTTAGGCATAAAGATTAAGTCACCCTTGGTAATAATTCATTACCATAATAAAAGCTAAAATGGTAAAAATAAACATTCAAGTGGTAAAAGACTCCAAAAATGATAAAAACATGTATATAATTGAATTTATTATGTTTTTATTGACCTTATATCATTAAAAATATATCATTTCTCATTTTTTTATCCTCTATACATGATTAACATGTGCTTCCTTTAAATATAGTTGAAATATTTACAAAAATGTCATTCTCAGCTCTTATAAAAGGTGTATCTCACCACCCCTTCAAGAAACTCCAAAAAAAACCTAGTTTCCTCCTAAAAATATAAAATTTTTATTTACCCTAGAATAATATTTCACTCTATTGATCTTTTGGTTATAATATATTATAATATTTCATCCAATTATGAGGGATCATCCAAAGAAATATCAAAGTGCTCAACGTGAGTTACCATTTTTTATTAACTTTTTTCTTTTATATTTTAATTTTATAATTTTAATTTTTCAAATAACTATGTAATTAAATGAGTATTTTTTATATTCTAAATTTTATAATTCTATGGTAATAGTGATCAATCAACTTTTCATTTTTCTATTAAGAAAAATGGAACTCACATGTGTGTGTTGTGCAGACTATCGCCTCTATGATTTAAAGTGTTTCATTTTTCATAACAACCCTAAAAAAGAAATTAGGAAAAGGTAATTTACTAAATAATAATTATATTTCTATCATGTTTGTCATTCTAAAATAATAACCCATATTACTCCTTCATTCCTTTCTATTAAAATTAATTCATTATCCATGTGTATGTATAGACTACCGCCTCAACAGAATGATTGATTTATATTTTTGTTGTCATCATCACCTTACATGGATAGTAATGAGAATTTTATTAAAGGATAAATATGATTTTCATTATATAATTAATGTTATGTTATGGTAAATTTTAGATCCTATTAATGATATGATAGACAAATTATTATTGTTAATTCAATCCTTTAAAAAGAGAAAACTAAGAGGAAAATGATTTCTTCTTTCTAAGTAATGAATTTATATAAATTATATTATCTATATAATTTTTCAAAATTCTTATATATGACAATAATGGGAAAAATTTAGAACATTATTCTTTTTTATAATTATATTATAATTAAACAACCTCAAAATCACCCATTGGTCATGGAGGGTTCATGTTTGGGTCAGTTTAACCATAAAATTGAAAATTACAATGAATTTATATCATTAATGACTATGAAAACTTATTTAATGCCATAATAAGATAAAAATATTTAAATAATTTTTTTATATATATTAATGTTATATGAATATTTACCTCATTAATTAATAAATCACCTTTCATTCATTAAGAAACATTGAATCATGCTAATCGTTAATTTCAACCTCATGAATCGTAGCCAAACCAAAAATGAAATGAATTATAGGTTTATTAAATATATTATAACATTTATTTCTATACCTTAAATTATATTTGAATTATTAAATTTTTAACAATGATGAATACCAACAACATTTTTATGAAACTAGTTCAAAGCGATAATGATTTTTTACACCTGATGTTAAAAATAGGTAAAAAATAATATATATATATATATATATATAATGATTATATATAAGGATTATAAATTATTATAGTTATTAATAATGTTCTTTAATACTTATTTAATGAATTTAATTTAATTATTTGGGTCATTTGGTTTAATTGCAGAATGAATTGGGGCCAAGGTAATGGTTTTTGTCTCAGATTCCACTCTTTAAGACATGTTTGGTATTATGCACCTAATTTGATTTATGTGGTGTATATAATTCCTACTTTTGATATAATATCATGAATTATCTATTAATAATGGTATTTTGAGTTCAATTTGTAACATTCAAACTCTTTATTTTTGTAATGAACCTTGGTTTATCTTTCTCGTCTTGATTTTCATGATGATTATTTATTGTTCCTGCCTATTTCAATATTTTAAAGGATTTAGCATGCGTTTTTTATTAATTTTTTATATTTTGGGATGTTTTTGGTATTTTTAATTTAGATTAGAGTTGAACCTATAGCTTTGAAATATATAGGTATCCCATCGGCTAGCCGGTGAGAGCCACTGGCCAGTTGGTGTCATGCTAGTAATGGGGTCTTCCTACAAGAATCCCATCAACCCATAAGTGGGAATCCATCAACAATTAAATGTAATAATAGAAAATTGGAGTTCTTATAGGAAATAAAATAGCCAATAAGTGGAACTTACAATGGCCTAATCATTCTTCTTTGCACCATCGGCTAGCTGATGTAAGCCAGCAGCTAGCCAGTGATGTTAATTTGAGTGAGGAAGCCCATGACAATATCTTAACTATTTTTTACTAAAACTGCAATTTTATATCTAATATCATATCCCTCAAATATAGTTAGACCCCTATGACTATAGAGGCTCTATTAAGGGGATTTTTTCCCTTTCTACCATGAATCTTTGTGGATCTATGTGATGATTAAATCTTTGAACCTATTTTGGTAAGTGTAATCTTGATAGGACTATGATTTCCCCTTTACTCGTATATATCCTTCTTTGATTAAAGTGGAACATTTCATTTTTGATGGATCTGGATCTTTATTTATGGAATTGTGTTTCTAGTATTCTATCTTGATTGATTCTAGAAGTTCATCTCTCTTTGAGTGTGGGTCTTGTGTTGGAGGTTTGATAATACCATGGTTGAGGTGGGTGGTTTCATAATTCAATTCCTATTAATTTAGATCATTGTTTCTTACTAGATTTGAAATTAATTTCTAACTCAAAACTAAATCACGAAATGATATATTTGAAAATGTTTTCAAATAGCATGTTGTGTGTTTAACCTATTTGATTATGGATTTTCAAATAAAGTGTTGATTTTTGGAAAATGGTTTTGAATTGAAGGAAATGATTAAATGAATGAATTTGATGCTGATTTTTGAGAAATAATGGCATGAAATGTTTTATGGGTTTGAAATTAAATAAATTGTTTTTTAAATTCAATATTAATTATAAAAACCATTTTATGTTGGGTTTTGAAATAAAATGGAATATTTGAAACTTTATTTTGGGTTACTTGAATGTTGATTGATGAAATGCATTTGAGATGAATGATTTTCACCTTGATTGATTAACTTGAATCGCATGAGTGCCTAGGTAGTTAGGTGGGTGTCCTAGGTCATTCATGTTATAAATTTATTAGATCTACCTAGAAATTTATTGACGATCACAACACAAACTAAACTTTGATAAATATAGGAAGTTCATTCTTTGGGGTGGACTCATATTCCACCAAGGTCTAATATCCAGGTATGTGTACACACTAGGAGAAATGTTTATCCAAGATTGTGTGGATGCTTGATCCATGATCAAACTAATATTGAGTCTTATAACAATGGTGCTATAATTTAAAATGATTTATACAAGACAATTCTTATAAATTGATTTACTCATGTATGTTTTGATTGAGATTCTTATTCGTTCCTTTTTATGGAAATTCATATTTTTACCTCGTTTATATTTTCTATTTATATAATTGTAAAATAATTTTTTATTATGAATTGTGAAAATTATTATCATTCCATGTTTTATTTAAAATTAATAATATTTGGTTTACATGATATTTATTACTTATGGAATGATTTGTTATAATCCTACGGGGAAAGTGTTTCTCACACCCTAGATATTCTTTTGGGTATATATATACTTTATTTTTATAGGTATGGTGAAAGGAAAAGAACTGCTAAGCAATAGTGGGTGTTCTTTTTTCATATGATATTTTGGGTTTATTATTCTCTTTTATATTGTGTACTTTTCTACCTTGTGGTACTTTACTCTTGATGAATATTTTGGAATACCAAATATTTTTGGGTTCTCGTAAGTTTCTTTCATTTTTGGGTTTTTCTTTTTGGATTAATCATTCCTCTTGATTCTTTTTTATGCCAAGGAACTATTCATTAGCCCTTGGGGATCTAAAATACCCTTTAAGAATTGTGAGGGATGGTTCTAGATTCGATTTAGTGGGTTATCCAAGTTAGTTCATGAAAAAATGGTATGAAATGAGGTATTTTCTCTTGTTGGATGTCATTATGAAGTTTTGGTAGTCTTAGTAGACTAGATATAGGTTTTTGGGACTTAAAGAGTATATTAAAAATTATTTTCTTTCTAGATATTATAATATTGATCCATAAGTTAGCCTAAGATGTTAGGAAAAAGTGTATTTAGAGAGTTGTTTGACCTAAGTATAGAAATCTAAAAAACTTTGATCTAATATTTTTTTTTCAATTTGAGTTCTAAATAATTGAGTTGATGTACGTATGTATCTTGACTGGTGTTTCATTATTATCTATTGATTTTGTGCAATACCATTCCATCAAGAATAATAATGATCATTCTTTATGAGGGAGATACTCATGAACCATATAAAGAAGACCCTCCAGTTGACCAGAACCATATATAGGTAATTGTGCATGTAGTTGAAGCTCAGGGAAAATGTTTCTCACATCCCCATATTTAGGCTAGAGAGGTGGAACCTCAAAGGGGTGATAGCAAAGATCAAGGTTAGTGGTTTCTTAATTAGAAACCACTATCTTTCTAGGAAATGAATCATCCTCATGATGTAGAGTATTAGTTGTTAAATATTGATAAACTCATTGAGTTATTAGAGATGTTGAATTATATTAAGGTGAAGTGCTTCGTCTTTAAGCTTTATGGGCCTAAGAGTAGATGGTGGGATGCTATAGTTCTAGTAAATAGGAATGATAACATGGAGTGGAATGTATTCAAGACCCTTTTCATGATGTAATTCTATCTAGATTCGATGGTATTGGATAAGTATATGTAATTTATTAACCTTTACCAAGGTAATTGGTTAGTGACACAGTATATGGATCATTTTTCTAAACTTACTCAGTTTTCACCTGAAGTAGTGTTGAATGAGAATATGGAGGATAAATAGTTTCATAAGGGTCTCTGAAAAGATATATAATCTCATGTATTTATGAAAAGTTTATAAATTGGAGTGGAAGGGATTTAAGACCATTTTCATGGAGAATTTCTATTTAGATTCATTGGTATTATCTAAGTCCATAGAATTTCCCAACCTTCCCCAAGGTGATTGGATAGTGACTTAGTGCAGTAATATTTTTGATGAACTTGATTAGTTTTAACCTAAGGTAGTGTCAAAAGAATAGTTGAAGTCCTAGAGGTTTCAAATTGGTCTTAGATCAAATATTTAGTATCAAAACTTTATGTTAAAGATTACCTCTTATATTGATGTTCTAAATAGGGATCATATGGAAGAAATTGACCATACTAGTAATTTAGGGTTTATTGGAATTCAAACTACTCCTTGTAATAGATTTATTGGTTCCTTTAAATGGAAGATAAAGTGAAATGATTCTCCTGGTGGAAACAGAAGTGTTGTTCCTCGACAATAAACTTCTTCCAGGTCTATTAAAATGTCTCTTAAAGGCCCACTAACTTGTTTCTAATATGTAATGGTTAGGCAGTCAATGAATTATTGTACTAAGGTGCTGGACGTTTTTAGCTCATGAAAATTTTCTATCCACTTATAGATATTTTTCCATGTTTTCACCACTATGTGTAGAGGAATAGGATCATCATTACTAAGATGATTTGTATTTTAATCATATTCTTCAAGAACAATGGGGTTCTAACCATATATTTTCAGAATAAAGCAACATCACACAGTGGATGACTCTCTAGGGAAAATTGATGTAGGTCCTATGACAATGATAGGTGCCAATAATATTAATTCATCTTTAGTGACTACTTTATTTGATATTAGTGCCTCTCATTCTTTCATATCAACCAATATTGTGGATATGTTAAATATTTCAACAGATCTCATGAATTTTTGTGATTAAAATTTCAATGCCTCTTAATAAAAATAGAGACAAGGGTCTCTGATACCCCTGTCATGTTTTTTTATCAATGATAAAGATTGTCTGAGACTTTTTTATTTCTAAAATAAAACCTATGGATTTTATTCCTGAAATGGACTAGTTTTTTATCTCAAAACTCATATTGACTATTATAATAGTTGGGTTTCATTTACATCCTCTGATGGTGAGTTCTATGTTTTTCATGAAGAATGGTACCTAAGGGATAGTCAAGCTAGAACAATTCTTCATGAATTGGGTATAATGATAACGTTTTGTGCAGTTGAAATGGAGAAAGAAGTATCTTGTGGAGAACTACCCCTAATATCTTTAAAATTTTCAGTAGTGTTTTTGTTAGACATTTATGGTTTACCACCAGTGGGGGAGGTGGAGTTTTATATTAGACTGGTGTTATGTACCCATCCCATATCTATTCCCACCTATTTTATGTCACCAGTTGTACTAAATGAGATAAAGGATCATTTGGATGATTTTATTTCCAAATAATTAATTCAACCTAGCGTTTCACCATGGGAAGCATAGGTTCTTTTCTCTTATAATGATAATGGAACCCTTTACTTGTGTTTTGAATACCAAAATCTGAATCAAGTTATTTCCAAGAATAAGTATATATTTCCTATATTGATTATTTTTTGATCATCTAAAATTAGATAAGTGTTTCTCAAAGAATTATATTTAGTTTGGTTACCACCATCTTAGGATCAATGAGTCTAATGTTCCAAATACCAATTTAAGGAGAAAGTATGGCCACTGTGAGTATCTAGTTATTACATTTTCCTTCCCCAATGCTCCTACTATGTTTATGTAATACATGGAAAAGACTTTCCACCAGTATCCTGACTCTTTCATAATGCAATTTATAGATGAAACTCAGTTTACTCAGAAAAAAAGGAGGATCATATTCTTCATTTGAGATTAGTTTTAGATATCTTGAGTATTAATCAACTTTATGTCAATATGTCAAACATAAAATTATAGATTCATGAGGTGAAGTTATTAGGGAACACGGTCTCAAAACAATGTGTCACATTGAAATTGAAAAGGTGAATTTTTTTTATTTATTGGGAAGAACCTTAGAATGCCTTTGAGATTTAGAGCTTCTTGGTCTTATTATGGTACTATCGTTAGTTCATGAAAGATTTATCCAAGCTAGCTTCTCCATTGACTCCTCTCACTTATAAGGGAGTGAATTATATTTAGGATTTAAAATTTTAGACTACCTTTAATGATTTAATGTAAATTTTACTTTATATTTTGTTGACTCTTTTAGAGGCTAGAGAGGGCTACGTGGTCTTTTGTGATGATTCAAGTTTGGGTTTGGGATGTGTTCTTGTGTAGGGTGGCTACATATAGCTTATGGTTCTTATCATCTTTTCCCACATGATAAGAACTTCCCAAAAATGATCTTGAACTTGTAGTTTGGATGAATTCACTTAATATTTTATGACACTACATATTTAAGTAAGGGTTTAATGTTTACTTTGATCACAATAGATTGATTTATATCTTCTTGTGAAAATATTTCAATCACTATCAGAGATAATGGGTGGAGTACCAATTATATTTTGAATTTGAAATTTCCTACACCCCTATAAATTCTAAAATTGGTGATAATGATCTGAGTAAGAAAATACCATCCCAAGATTTGAAGGAATTCATAGAGTAGTGGAATCTCATGGAAGCCTTTGCTCGCGTGCATTTGGAAGTATGGGAGGATGAGAAAAAGGTTTTTTTGGATAGTTTTTGGTTTAAATATTCTCTTTATGAGATTATCCACTAATAACTACCAATTGATGATAAATTACAAGTCATTAGTAATTCTTTATATAGTGTAGATACCACCAGTGAATAAACTTTATCTCTATAGGGTATTAATTTATTTAGGAATTGTTATGTCGAGACATCGACTATGAGGAAGGTTATGATGGGTGTTGTAATAATTCTTAGTGTATGGTGAACCTAGAAATGACTAAGATGTTTTATTATATGATGAATCATTTCTATTGGTTGGGTATTAAATGAGAAATAACTGATTTTTTCTCATGTTGTTATACGTGTTAGTAGATCAAGGTTGAGCATCATAATACTTTGGGTTTTCATTAACACCTTATCATTCCAACATGGAAGTGGGATGACATATTGATGGATTTAGTTATCTTTTTACCATTTAATACTAATGGAAATAATTTTATTTTGGTTTTGATTGATATATTGACCAAATAATATCACTTTATTCCTATTCAAGATACCAATGAAGTTGAGTATTTGGTAAATCTATATGTGTAAGATATTTTCATATTGCATGGAGTTTCTTCTACCATTATTCTTGATAGGCATCCCCATTTCACATCTCAATTTTTTATAGTCATCCAAGAGAAAATGGGATCCCAATTCAATTTGAGTATAACATAACATCCTTAGACAGATGGTCAGACAGAAATGGAAATATAGATTCTATAAGACATGCTCCATTCTTGCATCTTGACTTTATATGAGCATGATATTTCCACTTAGGGTTTGTTTATTTGTTCTATAACAATAGATATCATTCATAAAAAAATGGAACCCTTTAAGGACTTTTATGTTCATCCTTGTAAATATTCACTCTATTGGTTGGATATTATTGAAAATTTCTTGGTGGGACCTAGTTTGGTCCAGAAGACTAAAATGAAGATCTAGATGATTCATCAGAGGTTGGTAATGGGAAAAAATGGTATAAATATTATGTGTATAATAATATATATCCTTTAGAGATCTTCATTTGTGACTATTTATTTATTATATTCTCACCTCTTATGGATCACTTAAGGATTGGGAAATAGAGGAACTTATCACTGATATATGTGGGACCATTTTAAGTTGTTGAATAGACTAGGAAGGTTGATTACCATTTGTACTTTCCATCTATTATGATTTCTATCCATGATGTGTTTCACTTATTGAAACTCAAGAAATATCATTCAAACCTTTCACATTTTTTTAATCGAGAGGACCTTGATTTATAACCTGATATTAACATGATTGATCAATAAATTTGGATTGTTGATTCTAAGGTGATGGTGTTGTAGAATAAGTTTGTTCTTTTGGTCTGGAGTCTATGGAAACATGGTTCATATTCTTAGGATTCATGTGATCATGATACATTGATGAGAAAAAAAAATATATCATCTATTTATAGACCAGTATTTTTAATGAGGATTTATGGGGGCTTAAATCATTTATTGTGGGGTGAATTATAACATCCAAACACTTTATTTTAAGTATGAACCTCTGTTTATTTTTCTCATATAGATTTTCATGTTTATTATTGGTTGTTTCTAATTGTTTCTAGATTTTTAATTGTCAAGTGTGTGTTTTTTATTCTTGTTTTAGAGGTTATGAGGTGTTAAAGAGTTTGAATCATGATTGGACTTATACCTATATCTAGAAAATCTATATGTAGCCCACTATCTAGTTGGTGAGAGCTGATGGCTAGCCAGTGGAATATAGGCAATACGGCATTCCAATAAGAATCCAACTGACCAGTTGATGGTATGATGGATGATTGGAGTTCCTAGTGGAACTCCACCATAAATCCAGTGGGATTTGTTTTGCTCTAGGTATTCTTCCCAGTTCCACCAGTGAGCCTGTGATGTCAATCTGGGTGAGGAAGCCTTGGACAGTATCGTAATTCTTTTTTCCTAAAACCTTTATTTTAATTATAATCTCTTCTCACTCAAACCTAATTCATCACCTATGACCTTGGGGGCTCTCCCGAGATTATTATGGACCTTTTAACCTCGATTCTTCCTGGATTGAATTTCTGATTAAAGAGTTTAACTTCTTTTAAGAAGTGTAATCTTGATCAAAATTTTATTTACCCTATCCTCATATCTCTCCTTTTTTGAAATTCACTGATCCTTTTTTCATTGAAGGATCCATATTTTTTTTTCTAGTATTACCTCTTGATTGATTTTATCCCTTCATCTCTCTCTGATTTTGGATCTCAGGATGGGTGTTTGATGATACCATGGTTGAGGTAATTCGGTTTCATAATATAATACATATCAATTAAAACCATTGTTTCTTTCTTGATTTGAAGTAAATTAATATTTTTTTCCCAAATCATGAATTGATATATTTGAATATGTTTTATAATTATATGGTGTTTGTTGAACCTCTTTGATAATGTATTTTCAAATAAAGTGTTTATTTCCATAAAATGGTTTGTAACTGAAGGGAATTATTTGTAGAATTAATTTGATGATGATTCTTTAGAAATGAAGTCATGCATCATTTTATAGATTTAAAATTAATTTAATTGTTTTTTAAAGGAATGAGTTTTTATGAAAACTAATTAATTTTGGTTTTTGAAATGAAATGGAATGTTTGAAACTTGATTTGTGAATGATTGAATAATAATTGATGAATCTGGTCTGAGATGAATGATTTACCTATTGATTTGTTTACTTGAAGCACATGGGAGATTGGGTAGTTTGGTGGGTGGCCAAGGGTATGCATCCTAGCCATGTATTAACTCGAACTAACAATGGATTGATGATGAAAATAAAAATTGAACTTTGATTAGGGAAGGTATTTCATTCTTTGGGGTGGAATCATATTCCCCAAAAGCCTAATATCTAGGGATGTATGCACACCAAGATTCATATTTCAATGAGAATGTGTGTAAACATGACAAATAATCCAACTAAACCTAGGTATTATAATAATCGTTTTATGACAAAAAATTATTTATACATACCAATTCCTATAAATTGATTTACTAATGTCTTTCTTGACTGATATGCTTATTCATGAATTTTTTTTCAACACATGAGCCTCATCCTAGTTGGTGAGGGCTCTTCAAGTGCATCTACGAGACCTAGGATTGAATCTGGGAAGATGAAAATTCACCTTCATGCCACTTGTTTGGTCTTGGAGTCCTTAAGGACTTCGAGTCACCTAGGTCTTCAGGTCAGTGAGGCCTTCGTTCACCTTAAGGCCTTCAGGCCACATGATGTGCAGATACAAACTAGGAAAATTTTATAAATAAGAAGCTCTAGATGATTTTTAGGGCATTTGAATTCCCCATATTAGAGCTATCAGATTTGGAATAATGAGAGGGTATGGTATTTCCATCAGTACCAGTCCTTTTCATCTTTATACAGGATAGTTGGACGAACAACCATGCAAAGGTGGAGAGATGATCATGATGAAAACACAAGGGAGGGGTGGTTCCAAGTTTTCATAGTCTAGGATGAATTACTCTAAGATGTTCGGGTAATGTAATATCACAAATAATACAGGTGATGTAAGGTTTACCATTAAACCCTTAAAAATGGGATTGTAAAAAATAATAATAATAAATGATGGCCTTCAGGCCATTTAGGGATGTATTTTTTTTGAAAATACTTATTTGTACCTACTTTAAACTTTCCATTGAAATGATTTAAAAAGAATGTTTTATTATAAATTTTAAATAATATTATCATGTCATTTTTTATTTAAAAATGATCATATTTTGTTTACTAGATATAGGTATATTATGGAATGCTTTGGTAGGATCCTATTGGGATCCTCACGAATCGTGTCATGACAATTTTATAAAATTAGGGTAAATTTGAATTTTTTTCTCTTAGGTGATTTTCAAGGGTCTAAACATTAATCTCTAATATCATGAGATATCAAATAATTTTTATAACTATTATTTTTTCCCCGTAATGGGGTGTTTAGCCTAGGGTTGAAGGTTTTTGGAATTCCAAGCTATTTGAATTTTAGAAAAATATTTAATATTTAATTAATTAAATATTTTTAACGACTCCAATTTTTTCATGTATTGTTTTGGAATATTATATAGATTATTTTTGGAGCTAAGTGCTGAGACGGTGTGAGATTCTGAGGTCTGGTGTGCCCAAAATTAATTTTTTAAATATATTAAATTTATACGCAAGCTATTTTCCTAAAAAAGAATAAAAATTATAAAATAAGGCCTAGATCAAAAATATGATTCCTTCGTTGAGTTTAGATTATGGTTTCTACCTAGGCATGACATAAAATTGGAATGTGTTGCATGTTCCGTTTGGGCGCAGTCGTGGGAAGATGTTTAAATGAATTAATTAAATAAAATAATTCATTTGAATTAATTACCCAGCCTAATAATTTTCTATATAAATACACTTAGGAAAATTTTGATGTTTTATCCACATATCCTTGCAAATAAAGAAGATCCATTGGAAATCATTGGAGTATATTTCGTTGGTGAGCGACGACTGGGTCAGGATTGAGGATCATTGTTCCAATGGGATGTGCGGATCTCGCTAATGACAGCAAATTGTGACTGTAATTCCCCAGTGATTGATCCAAATCATGGTAGAACATTTTTTCATTTGGATTTATTCCTTTTTATTATTCCTATGATTAACGTAAATAAATCAACCAATAGATTGATTCACAGATCATGTGTATTGTAGGGATGAGTTATCTTTATCGAGGAATTATGAATTGCTGTGTGATTGTTTTATTATCACTTCATTCATCATTCTAATAGAAATGAATTTAGGATAACACAAAAATTGGATGAGGTTATTCCCTCATTTTTTGTGTTCATTTCTTACCTCATTTCTCCATTCATCATAGGAAAATCTCTTAGCCCGCGGTTTGAAAAATACCACATAGTCCATCGTTGTTCCCCTATTTCATAGCGCAATAGTTTTATTCTATTGATCCATGTATAGATTTTATGATAAATCAAGACGTGATGATGATGGTTCTGAATCGATACAGGAGTTGAGGCATTCATTCATGGGTTTTTGATTAACAATGGAGGTGTAGTTTTGGGTAGTGATTTCTAGAAAATCAGAAGCCAGAATCCGGACATCGGTGGAGATAAGGTCGGGAAAAACCTAGCTCAGAGGTTCATGGGAACATTTGATAGTGGTATAAAAAGATATATATGATTCATGAATATTCCCTGGGATATGTTAAATCCTGCATTACACTACGTGTATTTCAGGATTACACATAGTGTAGCACCCCCTAGTGCAGTGCTAGGGTTTTCGCAAGAATATAAATATCAATCAGTGTGTGAACCCTATCACACGGCATGTTACCCTTTGTTGGAAGTCGATGTGTATGTGTTATGGTACACTAGAATGACTAGTCATACATGAATATGGCCAACCAAACACAGACTCGTCCAAGCATACATAGGCTAGGACACACTGTGTACTCAGGCATTGACATGGACACAGGCATGGGCTACGATACACGAGAAGGAATCGATGCATAAGAGACATGTCTTTTACTTCTAGTACACACCATTTACTCCTTAAATAATGGTTTATATCCATTTCTCTCTTCATATTGTACATGTTTTGTTAGGGAGTGTTCCCTTAATCAATTCCCTAAGGATTAGTATGGAATCACGTCTTACACATAAGATGGTGATCCCTTAAGTGGGAATTCTGGGATAGAGTAATTAGAATCCATCTGTTTGGCCTGGAGTGAGATCCTTTGTCGTCATCTTTCCCTGGGTAGAGCTCTTAGTATCATCGTGGACAACACTATGCGGATGTCGATCCTCTACTTGGCAGGTTATTACAGTTTGATTTTTTGGTATACCCCATGGCCTTGGGTGTAATCCTCATATGTGTATCATTCTCTTCAGACTTATGACATGTACTTATTATGGAGAGATCTGACGATTATAACACCTCAGATAGATGTCATCATTTCTATGTGACTCATGGAGTGTGTTCTCCTAGATGAGTGTTATGTGGAACCATTGAGCTTGATTTCTAGACTGGAATTACGATTGTGACTTTACCTTGGGATGGTGTTCCTTTTCTGATTATATCTAGATGTTATTGTTTTATTTTTTATATACATATACCTTTAATAAACTGACTATTATTCTTATTTCTATATACTTAGTAATTTTAGGGTGTCCACCCCTGCATGGGATTTTCTAGTACATGTCGTGTCTTATGAAAATGATTAACCTTTTTGATGAAGTCCAAGAGGGATTACGACCAAGAAGAGATTAGTGATCCAGGCTGACCAAGATGTTTTTCGATAGTTACCTTGATAGTATTCCCCTTCTATACTTTTAGTTTGGACTTGTTTTCATATTCTTTATGGTGGGATTGTATTTTAACTTTTATTCTTTTAGTACTTTTGTTGTACTCTAATAGTGTGATTTAGATGTATTCATGCATGTTTTATCAGTTTTTTTACATTTCATCATTTTAAGTTCTTGGATATATTTTTTTGTATACAGGTACCTTAGGCTAAGGCATCCCATGTGAGTGAAATGCCTACTCAGTGCTAGTCACTAGCCCTCGATATATTGGAAGTAGGCTTGGGTATTCATGGCATGGGCCCCATTGGGACAGGTCATGACAAAGTGGTGTAAGAGAAATCCATTCTACTTTAGGACCAAAGTTTGTGAGATTGGTTTAGTGAAATAGTGTTAAGTCTTTCATGTTTGAATTTCAGGATAGAGACTCCAGTGTTGATGTGGTAGCTAATGTATCCATACACTAGGACCCTAATCACTTTCCTTATGACGTGGTCTATGTAGGCATTGGTTATAGGTAAAACATCAGTACATGCATAATATAGGTATGGTTTGTTTTTTCCATGTCTTTATTAAGTCATCTCTCTAGATATACTCATTGACTGTGGAACATATTGTCTATTTTATGATTCCTTTGTGACATAAACCAGCTAATAATTAGCATCAAGATCACGAGGATGATCCCTTATGTGATGAGGTATCGATATAGGGACCTGTTCTAGAATTTTTACCTTCAAATGGTTCACTATTTACACCACCACATTTAGATCATCATATGGTACATATAATACAAACGTATGAGGTCCACAGGCTAAGAGTGTTTCCCATGTTTCAGCAATAGTAACCCCTAGGGTTATGAGGTGAGCCTAAACCATAGGCATATAAGAACTGGATTAAGACTATGATGTGATTTTGTTATCTTGTTAGGAAAATGGTAAATTAGAAGGTGGTCCTACCAGCAATACTTCATCTTGGCTCTGTAAGATAATGACAGGGTTTAGTGGCCTAGTCATATAACAATGCTAATCTTGCATGTTCATAGTTTTATATCATTTTCAAAGAAGGGTTATTTCCAAATATGTGGAGGGTTTTACACATTCAAGAGATTCTACAACTTCAAAAATGAAGTAAGACAGTGGATAATTATTCATCGAGGTTCTCCAACCTCTCTAGGTACTTGATGGATATGGTTTGTGATTAGTTATTTTAGACTCAGACCTTCGAGTGAGGACTGTATAGATTCATTTGATCCGGGGTTATACCGCTATACATTCCAACCTATAATGGGGTTATAGAGTGTTTTTTGTGGTTGGGAGTTTCCTAACTGATAAGATGCAGATAGCTATTTCCGGTAGTGGTAACTCATGAGTAGAGACTTTTGAAGCGGGGATCTTATGTTAGTCTCAAGGACCTGGACATGTGAGACATTTTAAGAGAATCCCAGGTCATAGGGTCTATGGTTTAAGGCTCCCATTATGGTTCTATTTATCCCAAGGATAGGATGTGTTGCTCTTGCGATGGTGTGGGACATCTTCCATGAGATTTTCCAACCCACTGTACGACTGATAGATAGATATTGGATGGTCCACCTAGGTAGAGGAAGTGGTGGGAGTAGGTAGGTGCTCATGAAGGTGGAAAATTAAGAGGATATATGAGATCATATGGAGGTGGTATATGTTTCAACTTGTTACCACCACCACCCCCAAGGTGGTCCACTCCATGTTCAGTGAGCTGGGGGATAGGGGAGAGGGAAGTTATAGTCAGTTGAGGCTTATGACCTAGAGGCTCCATGGATGATATGAGGTAGGATCTGTGTCTTTTATAACTTATTTTTAGTACTAATAGACACATGTTCTAGTTATTCCTTTATGGATACTTATCTAGTTTGACACTTAGATATTATGGTTGAGCCAAAGGTTCAACCCTTATGCTTAGAGACTCCTACGAGAATTGACTCCGTGATCACACACTTATTTCAAAAGTGTGACCTGAATCTTGGAGATGAGAGTTTCTTTGGGGATCTATTTATAGCAGTGATAAGGCCTTATGATTTCATATTAGGTATGGACTGGTTATCTATAATTCATTCCCAGATAGATTGTTTCATGAATAGTACACAGTGTGTCTATAACATTGGGACTAGGTTTTACTTTATGGGTGAAAAGGAAACCCAGGAAGTGTAGGATAGACTCATGTATAGGAGTGCGATGCTGATTACTCGTCATTTGGGCATCATAAACCTTGGTGTAGTGGATGCTATGAGTTTTCAGTTCCCTATAGTGGTGGCAGAGTATAAGGATATCTTTCCTGAGTATGTTTCAGGCTTACCTATCTACTGAGAGATAGAATTCAGCATTTATCTACACCTTGATATGAACTTTATATTTGTGCCATCATATCGAATGGCTCCCACATAACTTCACACGCTAAGGTTTTAGTTGGAGGACTTTCAGAGAAAGGGCCTTTTTATAATGAGTGATTCATCCTAGCCATCCCTAGTATTGTTCTCCATGAAGGCGGATGGGGTCTTAAGGTTATGTGTGGATTACCATCACCTAAAATAGGTGACTATAAAGAACAAGTATCTAATACTAAGGATTGATGACCTCTTTGATCAGTTGATAGGGGCACGATGGTTCTCAAAGATTGACCTTATTTCATGATATCACCAGTTGAAAGTACAAGATGAGGATACACCAAAGATGACCTTCATATGTTACTACATTCACTATGAGTACTTGGGGATTCCATTTTGTGTGACGAACACCCTATAAATGTTCATGGGACTCATGAACCAGATAATTCAACACTTCTTAGAACATTTCATGATAGTCTTAATTGAAGATATCCTAGTGTACTCAGCATCTAAGGAGAATATGAGGAACTTGAGGATTATTCAAGACATAATTTGAGATCACATAATTTATGGGATGTTCTCGATGTTCCAGTTTTGAATTCAGGAGTTTCACTTTATGGGACATGTTATCTTATAATATGGTGTAGTAGTTTACCTAGAGAAGGTTGAGGAAGTGTTAACTTGGGATCCACCCAGAAGCATGACGGAGGTGCGGAGTTTCGTTAGGTTGGTAGAATATTATTGAAGATTCATACATGATTTCTACATGTTATCATCCCTCTTGATACCTTTGACCAAAAAGGGGAAGCCTTTCATGTGGACAGATAGGTTCCAGAAATATTTCTAGGAGTTGAGGTAGAGATTGATGAGCACTCCCATCTGGAGATTTCTAGAGGAGGGTGTAGAGTATGTAGTGTTCTGCGGTGCATTAAGAATCATACTTTGTTATGTTCTAATATAGAGGAAAGTGGGGATTTCCTATGGTTCATGTTAGTTGAGACCGCAAGAGAATAACTACACGAACCGTGATCTTGAGTTTGTAGGTGTATTCTTTACACTGAATATGTGGTGACAGTGCATTATGTATGAGTTGTTTATCATCTATTCTGACCACAAGATTCTCAAGTATATCTTCTCTGAAGAGGATCTTAACATGATATAGAGGTGATTTTTAGAGTTCCTATAGGATTATAATGTTGAGATTATCTATATTGCTGGGAAGGGGAACATGGTAGCAGATTCCCTTAGTAGGAGATCTTGTTTACAATTTTTGAGTAAGGAGTTAGAGTAGTTAGCTTCATTATAGATGTTCCTTATGAATGGGGATGTAGTATCTTACCTTTATTTGATTATTTCTACACCTCCTCTTCTATAGTTTGTTAAGGAGGTACAATTAAGGGATACTAACTATGAGACCCTACATACTCAGATATGCAATGGACACTATCATAATGGATTTTCTAAAGGTGGGGAGCATTTCATTCTTTTTAGAGGGTACACGATGATACTAGTGACATTGCGGGGGGAGGTTATAATAGAGTTTTATACATATCATTTTGAAGTATATCCAAGTGTTGTTAAGATTTACTAGAACCTCTAACATCAGTTTTGGTGTCCAAGGATGAAGAAGGGAGTTTTAGAGTTTGTCTCTCAATACCTTACTTGTTAGCAAGTGAAGGCTAAGCACTAGGTTCCAGCATATTTAGATCAACCCCTTCAGGTGCCAAAGTGTAAGTGGGATGGGATATCCTTGTAACTCATGATGGGATTACCATATACGTCTAGGGAACGCAATTCTAAATGGGTGATCATAGAATGACTCACCAAGTTGGCCCACTTCATAGTTATTTGGGAGAATATTTTTTAAGAGACCTTATGAGACCTCTACATGCATGAGATAGTATGAGTTTATGTAGTTCCTTCGATGATCATTTATAAACATGATGCTTCCTCCACATCTCAATTACGGAAGGTATTGTATGAGTATATTGGTGCTTAGCTGAATTTTAGCATGTCTTTTCACCCCCGGACTGATGGCTAGACTGAGAGAACAATTTAGGTCTTAGAGGACATGTTGTAGGCTTTCATGTTAGGCATTGTTTGTAGTTGGTAGAATAACATACCTTTGGTTTGGTTTTCATACAACAACTACTACCATTCCACCATTGTTATGGAACCATTTAATTCCTTGTATGGGTGACCCTTTAGGTCACCACTATGTTGGACTGACCCAGGAGATTCAGAACTTATGGGCCCATAGTAGGTTTTACCCACTATAAAGAAGGTTTATATCATCCATGATCAGATGAGGATAGAAAAGATATGTCATAATTCCAATGTTAACTGACGAAGGGGGCATTTGGAGTTTGAGTAGGGAGACCATGTGTTCCTATGAGTTTCACCTCAATGTGGATTGTAAATATTTTTTTTAGGGAGGCATGCTATCTCTAAGATTAATTATACCTTTCTATATACTATGTAGAGTTGGTAAGGTGTTGTACCTCATATATATATTAGTGTAGTTAGATCGAGTACATGACATCTTTCATTCTTCGTAGTTGAGGAGGTACATGCATGATCCATCACTGTTTTTGATTGGGGAGAGCTGGACATCGAGGATAGAGCTACCATTTTTGAGTACCATGCAGTGATCGATGACCATTGGGATAAAATATTCTATGGGAGATCAGTTTCTCTAGTTCATGTATGGTGTAAGCACATGAATCTTTTGAATATCACCTGGGAGTGGTAGATTCAGATTCGTGCTCAATACTCACATTTCTTTTTGTAGCCTTTTGTTTTAGCTTTCCAAGACATAAATCCCCAAGGTGGGGATAATGTAAAAACTTTGATTCTTACATGTATTATTTTAGAATATTGTATGGATTATTTTCAGATCTACACATGGAGACAGTTTGAGATTTCAAGGACCAATGTGCTCGAAATTAAGTTTTGAAATATATTAAATATATTAAATGTACGGATGCATAATTTTCAAAAAAAAAAAGAGGAATAATTCTAAATGGAGGCTTGGATCAGAATTCCAAGCTGATTTTTGAGTTCAGAGCATGAGTTTTAACCAAGGCATGACTTAATTTTGAATAAATTTGGCGTTCGGGTTGGGTTCATTCACGGGAGGAATTTTAAATGAGTTAATTTAATAAATTAATTACTGCAACCTAATAATTTTTTATATAAACACATATATGTAAAATATTCTAGGTTATCCACATAAACCTATAAATAGAGAATATCCATTAAAGAGAATTTGAGGAGATTCTGTTAGTGAGTGATGATCGGATCAGGATTAAGGATTGGTGTGCCAATGGGACATGTGGATCTTACTAATGACAGTGATGTGTGGTTCTTCTCCAGTGATTGATCCAAATCCTGATAGAACATTTGTTTCATTTTTATTTATTATATTTTAAATATTTATATAATGAAAGTGAATTAATAGACCAATAAAATTTAATGGAAATGAATCAAGTCCAACACAAACATTGGTTCAGGTTCATTCCTTGTGTTTGAGGTTGTGTATTTTTCCCCCATTTCTTTCTTCAGTGTGGGAAAATATCTGGGCCCGGAATTCAATAAATACTATATAGTCAATCATTTTCCCATATTTCATGGAACAATAGATTGAAATACTATATCCAGGTATGCCTTTGATGATAAACTAAGATACAGTGGAGAAATCAATGGATTAAGACTGGATCAGAGGCATTCGTTCGTGGGTTTTTGACAAACAATGGAGGCGTAGATTCATACAAATATTTCCTATAAAATGGAAGTCGGAATCTAGATGTTATCAGCAACAAGGCTATTCAACCCCCATATTTTTGTTTGACAAGCATATTTGACGGTGGTGGAAATGGATCTGGATGACACATGAAGCTTTCATAGGATCTGTGAAATCATGTGTTACACAATGTGTATTTCGATTTTACACACCATGTAGTACCCCTTGTTGTTGTGATAGGGTTTCCATGAGAGGATAAATATCACATGGTGTGTGACCATTTCTTGGATCTTAGTGTATACCTAGGATGGTAAATGGGAACGGGCATGGAACTAGCTAGTTGTACACAGACACGGCTATATATATGTGACAAACATATATATAGAATTAACGATTATTTCATAATATTAACGGTTGTTTAGATCGATGAATTGATGTACTTTTAAAAAACATTCTTGATGAAAATAACATTTACACTTTCAAAATAATTTTTAAAAAACTAAAAATTCACAAAATATTGTGGAAATCCTTTTCTCTAAAAATAAACTTGTGAACTAATAAAGAAATATTCAAGGAAAATAATTTTCAAGATGTTATAAAATATCATTCATGTCGTGCATGTTAAAAAATTATTCCTTTCACATTTTCGGTAACGAGTTAGAAAGTAACTCAATAAAAATATTATAAGATGATTACATTTTAAAAAAATTAAAATTTAAAAAAGGGTAGAAATTAATTTAATAAATAATTAACACATTTTTTAAAAAAATATTTTGAATAAAATATGGACATGGATGAGAAATGGTTTTGGACCAAAGCGAGAAGTGAAGTTTATTTTTCTAATAAAAATTATCAATATTATTAAGTACCAATGAGGGGGAAATGGTAATATTAATTGATAATTTTATGAATAAATATATGAAAAAAATGGAAGTAATTTATTTTACAATGATCAAATAATTTCCTTTTATGGAAATTAAAGCAAAAATAATCGTGATTAAAATAAGATTGAATCATAAACCCTTTCCTCTTTGGTAATTTTTATTCATAACCCCAATGAAGATTTTAAGTGAATTTTAACTTAAAATACCATGAAGTATTTATTATTGTAGAGACCCGTAGCTTGACGTACATGGACATTACATTACATTTGCGGAATACTTAGTACATAACAAAAATACACACACAAGGATTGTAATAGTTTAGTGTCTTTGGAAACTCGGAACGTAATCTTCTAATCCTGGTGAAAGATCTTCAAAATCTCCCACAAAGATCTTCTTTTTTTTTACCTAAAACCTTTATTTATATCCTGGGGAAAAGAAAACATAAAAGGGTGAGCTCAAATGCTCAGTAAGGGTAAACAAAAGGAGATAAAAATCATATCATATCTTTTTGAAAATCAAAACCTGCAAAAGAGATCATAATATCTTAACATGGAATAAATCATAGAAGTGAAAATGAGATCCCCATAATCATAACATAAAACTTGAAACTTTGTGGCATGCACACATAATCATGGAAAATCATTTCTTGTTATTCAAGACTCATTGCCAAGACTATCTTAGTGGACAAAGTCCCTTTCTGAATCGAGTAATCCTCGTTTCAGTCCTGTTTCACTGAACCGGTATAACCTACCATTCCAGCCATGTCTATCTCATGAGATTTGAAATCTTTACCCAATGCATTGGAGGGAGATATAGGTCCCACCCATCTCTTAATGAATCCTTTCTTATGTGTGCCACAAAATCATAAATCATACATCATTGCATAACCCATGTAATAAAAATGGGATTCTTAAACAACATGACATCATAAAACCATTCATATAAGATAAAGGAATTCATAAACATAATTCCATCACAACATAGTCAAATCAATGTAAAAATATGGATAGAAACAGAACCCTTTATTATCTTATATGGAAAATAATTTTGATAAATCACTTGAATTGAATTCTTGAGGAAAATATCCTTTCTTCTTCAAAATCAATTTCTTTTCACAAAACATCATGCAATTTTAAAAGAAAGAGATTTTATTGAAAATAGTCATGAAATCTTATAGAGGAAGCTTCATGAAAATAATGCTTTATAAAACAGTATAAATCCGTTCGTGCCGTATAAGTTAAAAAAAACATTCTTCGTACTTTTGTCGGAAAAGTCAAAAAGTACCTCGTATGAAAAAGCAACAAAAGATTCCTTTCATATTCTTTACTAAAAACTCACCGAAGAGTAAAATTGGATTTAAACTATTGTAAGTGGATGGAAACAATATTACATATTGAAGGAACATGGATGTGGATGATAAAATACACCCCAGTAAATACTTACGAATAAACAATCTCGGATAAAAATGAGATTGTGGTATTTCCCTTACCTTAGGTCCGACTTGCTTTGTAAGTGTCCGAACCTCCTGTATAATGATTTAAATCATGTTATTGACTTATTACAGAATCATATTCATTGTTATGATATCATATATGGTTCACTTATGACATTATATTACCCGTTCTTTTGTAAATTCCATGTTAAAGAAGCGTTTTGGGTAAAATCGTTTCATTTATCATAGGTGTTTTGACTTGTTGCTCTTGACATCGCTATTACTTATATCATGATTTACTTACTTCCAGAATATAAAATATGATTTATATATCATATATATTCAGTATATATATATATATAATAGATAGATAAATAAAATGAAAAACACCGTTCATGGAGACGGTAGTCCGTACGTACGCATGAACGCTGTTTTACTTTCCTTATTGTCTTGAAATGGAAGTAAGTAGATGACATACATATATATATACATAAATCCAGTAGCTTTATAATTTCATATATTTCATTATTATTTCTTATATATACTTTATAATCATTCTTAAATGGTTAACATGGAGAATGAATCTCATCGCGTCGTGGAGACGGTAGTCCGTACGTACGCACGAGCGATGATATCATTTCCATAAATATTGAACTGAATTGGAGTGGATTATACAATATATCAGAATCAATATGATGTTGTAATAACTATGTATAGTTATTCTTTACACCATTATACCCATCCATGTAAGGTGGCGGTGGAAAATAGATTACACCACGGCGTGGAGACGGTATTCCGTACGTACGCACGCGCGGTGATTTCTTTTTCCGTAGGATGGATAGATGGTGAAATAGGGTTGTTTCATACTTATAATAACATATCAGTATATGAGTGATACTGATGTTATTACTTCATAATGAAACAACCTAAGAAGAAGAAGTGGAAGAAGAAATAAAGATGAAAGAATTGGTAACGGTAATTACCTCTTCTTTGAAGTGCCTCTTTGAGACCTCCTCTTAGGGCACTAAAATTGGTCTTTGAGGAAGACCAGAACCTCTAGAATGTTGCTAGGGAAGTGGAGAGGATAAATTTTCAGGGGTTGGCCGAGCTTGAGTGCTCAAATTAGTGTGAGGAGGAGGGGGAGGAGGTGTCCTTTTATAGGGGAGGAGAGGGGCACCTTAGGAATTCTTAAAAATATTAATTTATAATAAATCTAACCCCACTTAAAAACCTCCAAAAATGACTCATATTCGAAGATTAGATGAGATAGGGTTGTAATCTCATCAACCAATCAAATTTAGACATGTTTGGATATTATTTTAAACCTTATCAATTAGATTTAACTCTAAGTTAAATAATTTAACTTTTACCGTGTCTTTTTGTTTTCTTTCACTATATGGTTAATACACTTACTATAACATGCCAAACGAACCCCAAATTGTTTATTATTAATATATATATCCTTATCTAAGTCATTTGGCCGAACCTTAGATTTTTAGGAATAAAATAACAATTAGTAATATAATATTTGATTTAAAAACTATTTTGTGTCAATTTTGACACTATTTGATATATGATTTTTGTGAAAGTCATAACAGAATTAAATGTTCGAAACAAGTTGATTAAATCAACATTAATATATCATAGTAACCTATAAAATTAGTGGAATTCATAAAAAATCTCAAATTACATTTATTTTGGTGCTTATAACATCAATTATGTCAATATTTCATTAAAAAGATAATTACTGCATCATCGTTGTGTCATAAATAAATTAAATTATTTGATGTCTAAAAATTACAAATAAAATACCATCATGTAGGAAATCTTTTTAGCTTTCTAATGAATATTTACAATCGAATTTATCTTATGTATAACCCCATATTAAAAATTATTTACTTATTAAACTTTGATTTTAACTATTTTAACCCTTCTTTAAATAAATTAATAATAAATGTCCTAATCTAATCCAAGTGGGCCTAAATGGTCATATTTTATTCCTAAGTTTGTTTTTGGTCGAAATACACTTGTCCAATAGAATTAGGACATGTGTTAGGGTAATAATAATATCATCTTTACCCTTAATTACCCTATTTACTTTTAACCGTGGTAAAAAAAAGTAAAAAGTTACTATTCACCAAAAATTATTTTCATCTCATTGAACCACATTTTAGTCCTTGATATTAACCGTGTCTGTCGGATTTTCGAAATTCCATTCACAGAAGCGGTAAAATTAAGTTTTATGCAAAATTCAGTTTTTAACCTTCCACTTAGTGGTTTCACTATTCATCAAAAATTGAAGGTTTTCAGAAAAATGCCAAAATTTCATCCTAAGCTATATTTCATATTCCGAATTCAAAAATGAAATCTATTTAACCAAATTCATAACATAGAAGTTGCATTAATTAATTTTATAATTAAATCCCGCTGTTAAAACAAATAGCGTGTTTTTAAGAAACAATATCTATCAAAAGATTGACACTTGATTATGTCTGGTTTAAATGTGAAATTACATTCAATGACCAAAATTGTATTAATTTGTAAAAATATATTTTAAATATACTTTAAAATCACTCAAATTAATAATTTATCATTATTAATTATTTCGATTAAAAAATTTGTTTTTAATTAAAATTTAGTCATTTTCACTATTCATCAAAATATGAAAGTTATCCGAAAAGTACCAAAATTTCACCTTAGGCTAAATTCGATATTTCGAATCCAAAAATAAAGTTCATTTTGAAAAATAAGATTTACTGGATTTCAAAAAGTGGTTATTACTATTCATAACGGCTAGTTTTAATAATATTTTTATAGCATATCGTTGTTTAGTGAAACTCGGTATTGCGTACTACACACACTATCGAGGAAGGTCGCGATTGCGTGTAATGCAAGTCAAGTCAAGGATGTGTGTTGTGCAAGCTCCTTTTGGTGTAGCGTACAACACAAAACATTAATAAAATTAAAAAGAATATTTCTTTATAAAATCTTGGGCTGTTACATTCTACCCCCCTTAAAGTGAATTTCGCCCTCGAAATTCGTCGGGGTTATAAATGGTTTACTATTCGAAAGTTTCTTTAATAGAAACCCACATCGTAAAAAGGAATATCAAAACCAATCTTTAAAAACAAAAGTATGAAACGTAACTGTTACCCAAATAAACTAATCACTGGGTTTCCACATAGGTGAAAATATGGATATGGAAGAGAAATCTAACCATCATGTTCTGATGGAGAGTGGTAGAGAACATGGCTATGGAAAAGCTAGCAATCACAAATCCATAAATTTGTGACGATCTAAGGTACCATCGGATTAATCAGATATAAGAGCACTAGGATGACATTTTTGGTTTTCAAGATCGTTTCCCTAAAGTTGAAGAATTTGAATTAGAATAAATACTTACTTTATTTTGGTAAAATCTCACTATTGTTCGTGCCTTGAACAATTTCTACTTCATCTCTTAAATAAATGAAGTTGAATTTGTTATTCGTGAAGTGTTAGCAGATCATGTGATAGAATGATGGGTCATTCCATCTGTCTCAAACAAAAGGTTAGAAAAAGTTATTAAATATACATAAGTCATTCTATAGTGAGATTAATCACATATGGTTCCTAAAATGAACTTATACATCACATATCATACTTCTTAATATAATAAAACTAGTTTCTACTAAACAGGGACTTCCTGTAGGTCAGTGGTAGGCGATAAAGGCCAGTCGCACTTCGGTTGTGGGTTCGATTCCCACAGCCTTGTCCGAAGCGATGGGCTGTCGCCCGTCCTGCAGGTTGTCCTTTTTATAAAACTATATTACTATAACATCCCATCAATAATATCAAAAATCTTCTATCCTTAAACAATACTAACTTATGTCCAACATAATCCATTCTAATCTTTAGGCTTATCCATAATACTGCAGTCCACTCTCATGATATGGTGACAACGATTACCAGAGATTTAATACTGTCGTTGATCCCCACATATAATAAGATATGTCTTGTTGGTCACATTCCAAACATTCAAAGGCCTTAATCATGTATTCTCTTGAATACCCATTGAACCATAGTGAAAACATGAATGTAGTTAAAAGTTAACACTTTTCACATACCGAAATCCTCAAAATTCTATATACTCAAACCATGATATCACTTAGTCCTTATATCAATCATGAGCTCATGAATACTGTCAAACATTTCATTTTCCCCTTATCCCTTCATTATGCGCATATCATCTTCATTCCAAAAATATCTGAATAACCTTTCATGGATACTGGTAACATTAATCAGACAACAATGTTACAATCCTTACATGTCTCTTTATTCCATAGTACCATGAGATTACTTATACAACATTACACATGATAAACATGTAATCATTCCACTACATTCTTAAACCATTGACCGAGCTTCAACAATTCTTTCATCTCACATACCATTGGTAGTCTCTTCATCATCATCCACATAAATACTTCCCATATGACCATACTGATTCTCTTCATGAGTCTTTCCCTTAGGGCATTTGTTTGCATAATGCCCATACATTCCACATTTAAAACACTTAACCATTTTTGATGTCGTAGCAATACCATTATCCTCATCCCTGGTATTAACTGAACCTTTTCCTTTGCACTTACTGGCTTTGTGTCCTTCTTTTCCACACCCAAAGCATCTTCCAGTTCCTTTGAAACATTCTCCATGATGCCTCTTCCCACATGATTTACATAGGGAAATTGAACTTTCTTTCCTCTATGATCATCATGAAACTCCATCTTTCTCTTATTAGCCGAGTCAGGAAACTTACCAAAGTTTACTTTATTGATCATATTATGAGATTTCTGATTCGGCATAATAATGATGTTTGGACTTCCAAATCCCATTTCATTTGGTTGCTCATGAAGAATATCATTCCATTGTCCATCATATCCTCCATTATCGTAAATCACCTTGTTTCCAGCCATTTTCTAAAACCCAAAAAGAATAGTGTGAGAGGAAAAAATCATAATAAAGGGGGAATATCTAACATCTTTGGTTTAATCTAATATCGTTACCATAGTTCTAGGACTATATCCTATACGTATACTTATCCTTAGGGGCATCCCTAGACATACCTTAGAAATATCTCTAGGGATCTCACTAACGTTTTCGCATCCTAGTTTCCAAAGGTTGACTAAACCTTTCCTCTGATACCAACTGTAGAGACCCGTAGCTTGACGTACATGGACATTACATTACATTTGCGGAATACTTAGTACATAACAAAAATACACACACAAGGATCGTAATAGTTTAGTGTCTTTGGAAACTCGAAACGTAATCTTCTAATCCTGGTAAAAGATCTTCAAAATCTCCCACAAAGATCTTCTTTTTTTTTACCTAAAACCTTTCTTTATATCCTGGGGAAAAGAAAACATAAAAGGGTGAGCTCAAATGCTCAGTAAGGGTAAAAAAAAGGAGATAAAAATCATATCATATCTTTTTGAAAATCAAAACCTGCAAAAGAGATCATAATATATTAACATGGAATAAATCATAGAAGTGAAAATGAGATCCCCATAATCATAACATAAAACTTGAAACTTTGTGGCATGCACACATAATCATGGAAAATCATTTCTTGTTAGTCAAGACTCATTGCCAAGACTATCTTAGTGGACAAAGTCCCTTTCTGAATCGAGTAATCCTCGTTTCAGTCCTGTTTCACTGAACCGGTATAACCTACCATTCCAGCCATGTCTATCTCATGAGATATGAAATCTTTACCCAATGCATTGGAGGGAGATATAGGTCCCACCCATCTCTTAATGAATCTTTTCTTATGTGTTCCACAAAATCATAAATCATACATCATTGCATAACCCATGTAATAAAAATGGGATTCTTAAACAACATGACATCATAAAACCATTCATATAAGATAAAGGAATTCATAAACATAATTCCATCACAACATAGTCAAATCAATGTAAAAATATGGATAGAAACAGAACCCTTTATTATCTTATATGGAAAATAATTTTGATAAATCACTTGAATTGAATTCTTGAGGAAAATATCCTTTCTTCTTCAAAATCAATTTCTTTTCACAAAACATCATGCAATTTTAAAAGAAAGAGATTTTATTGAAAATAGTCATGAAATATTATAGAGGAAGCTTCATGAAAATAATGCTTTATAAAACAGTATAAATCCGTTCGTGCCGTATAAGTTAAAAAAAACATTCTTCGTACTTTTGTCGGAAAAGTCAAAAAGTACCTCGTATGAAAAAGCGACAAAAGATTCCTTTCATATTCTTTACTAAAAACTCACCGAAGAGTAAAATTGGATTTAAACTATTGTAAGTGGATGGAAACAATATTACATATTGAAGGAACATGGATGTGGATGATAAAATACACCCCAGTAAATACTTACGAATAAACAATCTCGGATAAAAATGAGATTGTGGTATTTCCCTTACCTTAGGTCCGACTTGCTTTGTAAGTGTCCGAACCTCCTGTATAATGATTTAAATCATGTTATTGACTTATTACAGAATCATATTCATTGTTATGATATCATATATGGTTCACTTATGACATTATATTACCCGTTCTTTTGTAAATTCCATGTTAAAGAAGCGTTTTGGGTAAAATCGTTTCATTTATCGTAGGTGTTTTGACTTGTTGCTCTTGACATCACTATTACTTATATCATGATTTACTTACTTCCAGAATATAAAATATGATTTATATATCATATATATTCAGTATATATATATATAATAGATAGATAAATAAAATGAAAAACACCGTTCATGGAGACGGTAGTCCGTACGTACGCATGAACGCTGTTTTACTTTCCTTATTGTCTTGAAATGGAAGTAAGTAGATGACATACATATATATATACATAAATCCAGTAGCTTTATAATGTCATATATTTCATTATTATTTCTTATATATACTTTATAATCATTCTTAAATGGTTAACATGGAGAATGAATCCCATCGCGTCGTGGAGACGGTAGTCCGTACGTACGCACGAGCGATGATATCATTTCCATAAATATTGAACTGAATTGGAGTGGATTATAAAATATATAAGAATCAATATGATGTTGTAATAACTATGTATAGTTATTCTTTACACCATTATACCCATCCATGTAAGGTGGCGGTGGAAAATAGATTACACCACGGCGTGGAGACGGTATTCCGTACGTACGCACGCGCGGTGATTTCTTTTTCCGTAGGATGGATAGATGGTGAAATAGGGTTGTTTCATACTTATAATAACATATCAGTATATGAGTGATACTGATGTTATTACTTCATAATGAAACAACCTAAGAAGAATAAGTGGAAGAAGAAATAAAGATGAAAGAATTGGTAACGGTAATTACCTCTTCTTTGAAGTGCCTCTTTGAGACCTCCTCTTAGGGCACTAAAATTGGTCTTTGAGGAAGACCAGAACCTCTAGGATGTTGCTAGGGAAGTGGAGAGGATAAATTGTCAGGGGTTGGCCGAGCTTGAGTGCTCAAATTGGTGTGAGGAGGAGGGGGAGGAGGTGTCCTTTTATAGGGGAGGAGAGGGGCACCTTAGGAATTCTTAAAAATATTAATTTATAATAAATCTAACCCCACTTAAAAACCTCCAAAAATGACTCATATTCGAAGATTAGATGAGATAGGGTTGTAATCTCATCAACCAATCAAATTTAGACATGTTTGGATATTATTTTAAACCTTATCAATTAGATTTAACTCTAAGTTAAATAATTTAACTTTTACCGTGTCTTTTTGTTTTCTTTCACTATATGGTTAATAGACTTACTATAACATGCCAAACGAACCCCAAATTGTTTATTATTAATATATATATCCTTATCTAAGTCATTTGGCCGAACCTTAGATTTTTAGGAATAAAATAACAATTAGTAATATAATATTTGATTTAAAAACTATTTTGTGTCAATTTTGACACTATTTGATATATGATTTTTGTGAAAGTCATAACAGAATTAAATGTTCGAACCAAGTTGATTAAATCAACATTAATATATCATATTAACCTATAAAATTAGTGGAATTCATAAAAAATCTCAAATTACATTTATTTTGGTGCTTATAACATCAATTATGTCAATATTTCATTAAAAAGATAATTACTGCATCATCGTTGTGTCATAAATAAATTAAATTATTTGATGTCTAAAAATTACAAATAAAATACCATCATGTAGGAAATCTTTTTAGCTTTCTAATGAATATTTACAATCGAATTTATATTATGTATAACCCCATATTAAAAATGATTTACTTATTAAACTTTGATTTTAACTATTTTAACCCTTCTTTAAATAAATTAATAATAAATGTCCTAATCTAATCCAAGTGGGCCTAAATGGTCATATTTTATTCCTAAGTTTGTTTTTGGTCGAAATACACTTGTCCAATAGAATTAGGACATGTGTTAGGGTAATAATAATATCATCTTTACCCTTAATTACCCTATTTACTTTTAACCGTGGTAAAAAAAAGTAAAAAGTTACTATTCACCAAAAATTATTTTCATCTCATTGAACCACATTTTAGTCCTTGATATTAACCGTGTCTGTCGGATTTTCGAAATTCCATTCACAGAAGCGGTAAAATTAAGTTTTATGCAAAATTCAGTTTTTAACCTTCCACTTAGTGGTTTCACTATTCATCAAAAATTGAAGGTTTTCAGAAAAATGCCAAAATTTCATCCTAAGCTATATTTCATATTCCGAATTCAAAAATGAAATCTATTTAACCAAATTCATAACATAGAAGTTGCATTAATTAATTTTATAATTAAATCCCGTTGTTAAAACAAATAGCGTGTTTTTAAGAAACAATATCTATCAAAAGATTGACACTTGATTATGTCTGGTTTAAATGTGAAATTACATTCAGTGACCAAAATTGTATTAATTTGTAAAAATATATTTTAAATATACTTTAAAATCACTCAAATTAATAATTTATCATTATTAATTATTTCGATTAAAAAAGTTGTTTTTAATTAAAATTTAGTCATTTTCACTATTCATCAAAATATGAAAGTTATCCGAAAAGTACCAAAATTTCACCTTAGGCTAAATTCGATATTCCGAATCCAAAAATAAAGTTCATTTTGGAAAATAAGATTTACTGGATTTCAAAAAGTGGTTATTACTATTCATAACGGCTAGTTTTAATAATATTTTTATAGCATATCGTTGTTTAGTGAAACTCGGTATTGCGTACTACACACGCTATCGAGGAAGGTCGCGATTGCGTGTAATGCAAGTCAAGTCAAGGATGTGTGTTGTGCAAGCTCCTTTTGGTGTAGCGTACAACACAAAACATTAATAAAATTAAAAAGAATATTTCTTTATAAAATCTTGGGTTGTTACAATTATTCATGATATAAAATGTAAATTTATAGTATATACACCACATAAAATAAATTAGGTGTATAAAAGAACATGTTTCTCAAAGAAGGATGTTTTGAGACGGAAACCCTTACCTCGAGCCTGAATCATCATGTGTGTTCATTATATTCATGAATAATAAACTTATAGGAATTATTTAATTTATTAATAACCTTTTTCAAGTTTATTATTCCTTATATATTATTTTTTACCAATTCATATTCAATTACTTAACAAATTAATTTTACTTTGGATGTTTTAACGTGGAAGGGATCATATGTCCGAAATCACTTTGGTTAGTTGAATAAGGTCAAAGAGATTATTATTTATTCATATACATAATGTTAATAATGTCATAATTATAAATTTCATAAATATATTATAATTTTTACACCAACTATGAAATATGTTTATGAAAAATGAACTACGTTAAAATCATTGAGATGGTAGGTCATACGTACACATGAGTAACATTTTCATTTTTTGATGATCATGATAGAAATAAGGTAAGTATTATTTTATATTTACTAGATGATAAGTATATCATAAATATTATATTATTTATTTAAATACCCTATAAAATATTATCAATGTTATGGGGTAATAAAAATGAATCACATTGCTTCAAGAGGCGGTAGTCCTCCGTACACACGAATGGCGGTAAACTTTATCAAATGAATTATAAAGTAAGAATTTATATGATATATTTCTTATAAATAATGGTTAATATGTATTTATTATTATATATAAACATTAAATTAATCCTTATTACCTTCCATGTAAAGCATAAGTGAAAAACCAATAACATCACTTTGTGAAGCAGTATCCACCGTACAAATCAACAACATTGTCATATTCTCTACGGAGTGGAATGTAAGTAGGTATATGGGATATTATAATTATATAAGTATAATAATAATATAAATATCATATATAAAACTTTTATACATCATTATATCCATATGTGAGAAGTGGTGATGGAAAATAATTTATATCAGTTCGTAAGGTCGTAGTTCATCGTACACACGATCAACAGTTTTGTTTCTCATATAAGGGAGAAGGAGATGGTTGTAGGTAATGAACTTAACATAGAAACATAAAATTATATTTAATATAATTTTTTTACTATATCATCATTTCTTAATAATATTTTAAGGATGTGGAAGAAGAAATAAAATAAAACACATGGTTAAGGACATTACCTCTTCTTCGCACAACTTCTTTTAGTTTGCAGACAAATCCTTCCTATGTTGGATTTCTAACCAAAAAAAGATTATATGATGATTTTATGGAAGTAGGTAAGTAATTTGGTTATTTATTTTCCAAACCAATGCTTCATATAAGTTTAAAGAAGAGATGATATGGGGTAACATTTTATAAGTGTGGGAGAGAATACACTTGGAAATTTTCAAAAGAAAGAATTTAATTCATATTTTTATGATGAGTAAGGGCTTAAAAATAAACCATTTTAAAACATTATAATATATAAGGTCTAAATATGACCAAAAAATATTAATTATAAAAATTTTGGGTCATTTTTAACCCTTATATTTTTAGTTTTCCCCCTGATAAACTTGTTTTTAACATAACCACAATAAATAATTTTTACTGTTTTCACTATTCATTATGTTAAAAAAAATTAATTTAGAATTATTAGATAATATTAAATATTATGATTCTAAATATAGAATCCATGTTTTCAAATTTAAATCATATATTTGGAATGACTTAATTTAAGATTAAACCTAGAGACGTGTTGAAAAAAAGTTTTTCAAGAAATGCATTTTTTAATGAAAAGGTGGTATTATAATAACTATATGACAAGTAATCATAATTAAAAAAAATTAAATTACTATTTATAGTTATATAAACTATATATATCATTTAAATAATTCCTCATTAGTTTTTATTATTCACTTTAAAATATTTTTCTGAAAAAAAATGTGTTTTAAATCCTAACAATAAACGTATACTAAAATCATTTATAAAGATGATTTAAATGTAATTAATTGGATTTCATATAAATAATTAATATTTATGTTAATTTTAAATAAAATAAAATTCATAGTGGTACTTTTAATTTACTTAATTTATTAAAAATAAATGACAATTTTATAAGAATCTATATTTTTATTATTCACTAAAAAATTACTATTTTCGGAAAAATCCCAAACTTTCATCCTAATTTAACATCAATAAGATTATTTAAAAAAAATAATGTTATAAAATAACATTAATAAAAATGGTGAAAATTAATTTTATATTATTTGTTAAAAGCACGGGTAATCCACATTTTAGAAAAATACAATTTTTTTTTCAAAAACATTTTTCCCTTTCAAATGGTTCTTATTTTATTTATAATCAATATATAACCATTTAATTTATTATATAAATGTTTAAACCATACATTTTTAATAATTTAATGATACATATTCATTCGCTCTAACTTAAAGGCTAGTTTATAATGGTCATGTTTAAATAATAATATTTTAATAGAGTAACGCATTTCATTTAAACTCGGTATTGCGTGAATTGAAAGTTATCGAAGAGATTGAATTTATTTAAAAATAAATATATCATAAATTGTTGGGGTTTAATATTATCTTCTAATCATGATGTTACATGTCATACATTCTATTGAATATGATGATTCTATTTTAAAATATTGGGGTGTTACATTCTACCCCACTAAATAAATCATGTCCTCATAATTTAATCTTGATCTCTATAATCAAGGGTTTGAAACTTGAAAATACATTTTCTAGAAAACCACATCATAAAATTTGTTAATAAAATTTCATCTTGATAATAGTGAAAGGAAAGTATGAAATCCATCTGTAATAAAACATACTAGGTTTCCATATATGAGGAAATTTGTGGAAAGTGAAGATATGTACATGGGACAAAAGTATAAATAATTATGAAGAGTGGTAGAAATCATTGATCAAAAGGAAATAAATGATCAATAGAAAGTTAAGGACCTAAAAACCATAAATCTGTGATGAGTTAAATGACCATTTATTCCTCCAATATAAAGGTAATAGTTTCATATTTTTGTTTCAATATCCTTTTTCTAGAGTTGAGAAATTCTTTTAAAATATAGACTGAGAACATAAGAAAATATTATTACTTGAAAAATAGAATTTCATCCTTTGATAAATTTCCACCAAAATATCTTATTTTTATCTAAATGATGAGTATTCAAGAAGAATTTTTTTATGTCAAAATCACTAAAATTAACTTCTAATGGATCACATAATCCCTAAAAGAATAAAAATTTATTCATCTCATCTTTACTAAAACCAAATTGGTTAAAATAAGTTGTCCAATATAATACATTAATCTCTAATACCTCAATAATAACTCTCAAATTTCAACTTAATCCATTGTATGAGTGTCTATCCTTAAAAAAATTAGTCATATATTTATAAAAATAAGATATAATTCATCCCAAATAATCCTTTACATTAAACATCAAGGTTATATATATGTCTACCTAATAAAACATCTCCAAAAATTTCATTAATCACCTCAAAAAAAATTAATTATCTTAATATTTATTTTTCAAATCAATTATGTAAAAACAATGTCTTGTTAACTAGTACATTGTGTCGGTCAGTGGTAGGTGCCACGCTCTTATATCCCTTCTGTTATGGGTTCAAGCCCCACGACTTTTCTAGATGTGATGGGTTGTCACATGGATTATGGGTTGTCTTATTTCTAAAACTATGGAAAAACATATTTTATGATCATATTAATAATTCACTATGATCCTATAACATTCTCAAGAGTATTATGATCATGTTCAAAAATAAACTTTTTCATCAAATCACTTTTTTAACAAGTAAGGTTTTCGGTACAGGTCATTTTTTTATGAAATCAATTAATTACCTCTACTTCAAGAACATCTCCAAGATTATCTTTTCATAAATTATGTGCTTTTTCTATATATTATCACCATACCAATAAATACCATTTCTAGTTCATTAGTTTCATTCAAAACATTCTTTAAAAACCTTAATGAAAAAAATATATATATAAATCCTTATATATATATATATATATTTCATGATTCAAATAATTCATGAATCATAGTATATTAACATTTCAAGCATTCCAATAATTCTTAAACCATTAACTAGGATTTATCATCTTATTCCTTAATACCTCCTTACTTTCATATTCCATTTGTAGTCTCTTCTTTATCAATAGAAAAACCTTTACTCATACAACCAAGTTGATCATCTTTTTGAGATTTCACCCTATTACATCAATTTTTATAATTCCCATTCTTTACAAATTTAAAACATTCTACTGTTGATGATGGATTAGGGAGACCATTATTACTATCCATTGTGTTATCTGAACGTTTCATTTTTCCTTATCAATTACTTAATTTGTTCCATTCTTCCTTACATGTAAAACATCTTCTCGTTCCTTTGATATTTTCCCTTGAGTTCTTCTTCCCATATTATCCACATATAGGAAACTGAATCTTATTTCCTCCATGGTATCCACCACCAAAACTCTGATCAAACTGTATCCTTCTCTTCATTGGTGAGTCCAATATTCAGGTAAAGAAAATTTTTTTAATCATATATCATGATAACTAATTAGGAATAATCACAATATCCTTTACTCTAATCATCACCCTGTTTGGTTTCTTATAAACACATTGTGTATCACATTCAATGTTAAACCCATTACTGCTAGTTCCTTACATTGAATAAAACCATAAATCAAAGTTTGAAAAATAATATTTATAGTGGGAAAAAATAATCATGAAAAATAATTTATATGATGTCTAAATCCTGACACATTATTACAACCCAGTGTTAATGTACATATACATTACATCACTTTTTTGGAATACTTTACAATTTTAAATAATGGATTCCCAAATACCCTATTATTTTACTACCTTTGGATGCTTGGAAAAAAATATTCTATCTCAGGGAAATATATTAAATGCTTCCAAAAAACATCTTACCACTTAGTAATTCTACTTAAAAACCTTTATTCATAACCTGGGGAAAGGAAACATAAGAAAGTGGTGATCTTAAATGCTTATTAAGGGTAATTAAAGGAAATTCATAATCATATCATAAAGATAAGGGTATAAGAATGTTATCATGAAAATATAAGATCATACCCTGCAAATAAATGATTATAAACAGGAATCATGGCTTAAATATTGGTATTTCATAATACATGAATCAAAAGAAAATAAAGAACAAAATCCATAAAATCATAACATAGGAATAAAACATGGAATTGCGGTAGACACATAATAATATAATATTGTTTCCATATTAGTCAAGGCATGTATTCCAAGGCAATCTTAGTGGAAATTTTTTTTACTGAACTGGGTTCACACCCGATTCCAATATTGTATTATTAAAGCAAGTTACTCCTCGTTCCATCCCCGTAATACTGAAATGAGTTCATTTCTTTTTATAACACTATAATACGGAACCACGTTCATTTTTTGTTCCATTCATGTCTATCTCATTAGATATAAATATTTACCCAATTAATTGGAGAGATATATAGGTCCCAATCATCTCATAACGCAATCATACATACATGTGCCACAAAATAATTAAATATATATCATAACTCATGAAATGAAATTTGTATCATAAACTTGTAATCATATCATAAACTATAGAAAAATATATAGGTTTCATAACCATTTCATCAAAATCATAACCTATGAAAGAGAAATAGATTTTGTAAATATATAACCCATGAAAGAGAAACATGTTTCATAAAGACCATGACATTAAGAATAACCCATTCAGAGAAAGAATGTGAATGGAAAATTTAGATCATTTCCTATAAGGGAATTATTAACAACAACATATGTCATCTTGGATGGAAAATAATTTTGAAATATCTTTCAAAAACATTTCTTAAAAAAAATATCCTTTCTTCTTTGAAAAGCAATTTTTAAAACATAAAATCATTTGAAAATATTTTCCATAGAAAATACCTTGAAAACTTATAAATAAAACTTGAAATCATTTTGAAAACCTTTTCCCTTGAAATCTTATAAAATACGATTCAAAATATTTTTCTTTGAAAACACATTGAATATTTATAAAGAAATAATGAAAATTTTTTGAAACCCATTTCTTTGAAACTAACATTGAAAAATTATAAAGAAATCATGAAAATATTTTTGAAATATTTTTACTAGAAAACATATAAAATATGCTTGAAATTTTTTTGAAAATCATTTCTTTGAAAGTAATTTAAAAAATTATAAATAAATCCTGAAAATGTTTTGAAAACCATTTCTTTGAAAATAACTTTGAAAACTTATAAATAAATATTGAAAATGTTTTGAAAAAATTTCACTTAAAAACTTATGAAATAAGATTTAAAATGTTTTTAAAACCATTTTCCTTAAAAATTATTTTAAAAAAAATTATTAAAAATTATACTATTAAAAATTAAAAGGTACCTTCAAATAAATTATGGAAGGTAAATATGTACATGTCATATGAGATAAAAAGAATATTACTTTTACATGGTAGAAAGGTTAGAACCATGCCTTGTTTGTAAAAATACAAGGAGATTCATTTGAAAATATTGGTGAAAGAAAAAAAGGGGTAAATTTTATTTTAATTATTATAGGATAATATTATAATATTGTTTGAAACCCATTTTAGAAAACATGTATTTGAAGGAATGAATATTTCCAACCAAATAGAGGGAAAAGTTGGGCTTTCTTAAAAATTATTATTAAATATTATATGTACCAAAGAGTGAAAAAATGGTACCGATACATGAATATATCATTAAAAAATAGAGGATAATAAATTTCATGAGTTTTCTTGAGATACGGATCGTAATATTTCATCAAAGAATCATAATCATAAACAATCCTGAAAATAAATGATATTGTTTCAATAAACTCTTACCACATGGTAACTTGGGATCATACTCTCCATGTAAGAAAATGAAATTACATGAATCTTAAAATATCAGGAAAATAAGTAGATTCATGATATAACATTTAAAATGGAAGTATATACACCTTAAAAAAGAATGGATGTTTATAAAAAACATGTGTCTCAAAGGAAAATTGAGACAAAATTATATTACTGATTTAGTAACCCTTGGAACATAAACTCCATGAAAGAAATATCATATAATGAATATGTAAATAACCATAAATTTAATAATAATAATCATATAATACATCCATGAGATTTATATACACCACACAAAAGGAATGGGTACTGAATAAAGAATGTATCTCAATGAAATAAAAAGTGATATGAAATTCTCTTACCATGTATCTTGACTATCTTCATACTCATACAAGCTTCCTATATAATAAATTTAAATTTATTATACATATTATAAATGATTATATTATTATATATAATACCATATTTGTTTTATTATGACCATATATTACCAATTTGTTAATGATTCTATGATAATGTTACACTTCGGGTAATATTCACTTTGTTTTTCACATGTGTTCTAATTTGTTATATTTTTTGTCATTATACTTATACCCTAATTTACAGAATGTAAAACATGATATAAATATAATTAATATTCAATATATGTGTATTATGATTATCTATATAATATATAATTATGAAATGTAATACACCATTCATGTAGATGGTAGGTCATACATACACATTATTATTGCTTCTGTTTTATTAACGTATTAAAAGAAGGAAAGTATATGATATATATGTGTGTGTGTGTGTTTGTGTTTGTGTGTGTGTGTCTGTATATAATATCATTATATTATAATTATTATTTCATATATATATCATATAGGTTCACTAAACATGTCTTTAATACATTCAATGCAGTTTGTGAATGAATCGCATCGCTTTGAGGGGGCGGTAGTCCACACTTCCTCAAACGAAATTATCGTATTTACACAAAATGTAAAGAATAAATGGAATGTTATAAATAAAAATTATAGAAGAATAAAGACATTATAAATATCATAAGTATCATCTATAAATACATTTTACATCATAATGTCAACCATGAGAGGCATTAAAGGAAAAAATGAACAATCATCATTTCGTGAGGTGGTAGTTAATGGTACACATAAACAGTATGTCCGTTACCCATTATATGGAAGTGTGCATAAGTTTAGTTAGATACATTAGCATAAAAAATCCCAATATATTTAATATACTTTTTTTACACAATCATGGAATAAAGAGAGAAAATGGGGTGGAGAAAGAAAATAAAAGAAATGAGCTTGAGAGAAGTTATAACCTCTTAATCGGGTAACTCCTTTTGGTTTGTACCAAAATGATTCTTTATAGTGCTTTATGGAAAATTGGGTTATTCTAGGAGGAAGTTAGGGATGTATTTAATTTTATTGGTCAGATATTTTCCAAACCTATGTGGTTCGATAGGTGTGAATAATAGGTAGAGGTTGTGGTCTTTTATAATGAAGGGAAAGGATGCACTTGGAATTTTTTAAAACAAGTTAGGTGTACCCACATTTTCACTAAACAAAGTCATAACAAATATAAAAATCTTGATAATTTCAGGTAAATTGACGAATAAAGTCTATAAAATGAGTTTTCATCATGTTTATAGGTTGTTTTGGGTCGTAAATTTATGGTTTAGTCCCTAGTTAAGATTTATTTCATTTTAATTGATGTAATTGATTTTAATTACATTCACAAATATTTTTATTCAAAACATAAGTTTACTTACTAAAAATTATAAATTATTTTGATTCCAAATATGTAATCCATTTTCTAAATTTAAAATATATAATTGGAAAAAATTAATTTAAAATTAATCCCACTAACGGGACGACACTGCGGGTTTTTAAAGTAAAAATGATCAAGAATTTGCTAAGTTTTGATATCAAATTTAAATTTTAAATTGGTTCCAATGGACTTAATTGGATTAATTGATAAAAATATTATCTAATTAAAATTTAAAAAATATATATAATTTATCCTTATAAATAAATTATATGAAAAATAAGTTTTGAATTAAAATCTATTATTGTAACTATTCATTAAAATTTGAAACCTTACTGAAAAATATCAAAAATTTGTCCTAACATAATTTTTATGTTTTTATTCCAAATATAAATTTTATTTTTACATATTAAATCTATAAATGTTCCAAAAATTGTATATAAAATGGCTTCTCCATTACAAGGCAGTAAAACTACCTTTATAAAAAAAATATATGTTTTTATGTATAAAATTGGGTTTGTTCTTATCTTATGTTTGTCTAATATATTGGATGAATATCAAAAATATTTTATTGAACTTATATAATATATATTAAATTAGTATCACTCACTAATTTTAATTAATTTAAATTATTAGGGTAAAATATTTTTGTGGGTATAATAATATTTTCTTTTATATTAAATTTTTTTCCGTATTCATTTCTAATTAACTAGAAATCAATGAATTAATTTTATATTTTTGTAAACCATGGATTTTTATAAGTTAGTTAAACATTTTCCTAAAAACTATTTTAATATCTAGTTTATATTAACTAATACATCGTTATTCGATAAAACTCAGTCTTTCATGTTACACAATCCATCGAGGAAAGCCATTACTGCGTGTAATGAAAGATAACCTCAGTGTGCCATATAGAGAAAGCTAAAATTTATGATGTTTGTAGTGAAATATTAACATGGTTTTTCATATAATTCAATTCAAACCAAGTTCTTTAAAATAGAATAGTCTATTTTCAGTGTTGCGTGAAATGTAAAATACCAAAAAATTTAAATTAATTTGAAAAAAAATAATTCACAAAATCTTAGGGTGTTATATTCTACCCCCTTAAAATGAATTTCACCCTCAAAATTTTTCTATGTTATCAAAGCTTTAATAATAGAATTTTTCATTCATATAAATCCACATAATAAAAATTAATACTAAAACTTCCCTTAAAAATGGAAAGTTGGAACCCTAATTATTACCCAATGTAACATATAATTGGGTTTCCACATAGGAGAACATAGGGTGGGATTGAATAGTGGACATGGAGGAAAAGAATAAATATTTATAGGGAGTTATTTAGTTCATCAATCACTAACAAGTTAATGATCAAAAAAAAATTATGTCCTCAAAGTCATAAATTTGTGATGATTTATAAAAGTCATCAGTTCAAAAAAATGAAGGTATTATGACAAATTTTTTTATCATTGTATTATCTTCGAGTAATTATATTATTGACCAAGAATATAAGGAAATATATTAATTTGACATATTTATATAAAAAAATTTCATTATTTGGTTGTGCTTTTAACAATTTCTAATTCATCCATTACTTCAAGAAATGGATGTCCAGAAATTAACTTTGATTCCCGAAGTACTAAAATACACTTTTGGAAGATATTAAGACCCATAAAAGAATTAAAAGTATAACTATTTATCTATAACTATTATTAAAAATAAATATGGTTAATACATTAATCTCTAAACATAAAAAGTAACACTACTATTTCATCATAATTAATTATTCAACAAAAATAGTTACACATTAACATGGACATCACATAGGCTAGTGGTAGGCGTGAAACCCTTATCGTCCTTCAGTCTTGGGTTCAAGACCCATGGCCTTGTCAGACATTATTGTCTGTAACCGAACATACATTATTCCCCTTTATAAAACCACACTAATATAATTTTCAAAATAAATAAGATGGGCATCCTTAAATAAGGTTAATAACTAAATATCCTTTTAACAAAGGTCTTCAATACAAACTGAGTACATAAATACTTAATCTAAAGTTTAACTCAAACTTTTCATGAATGGTTAACCTTATAAACATTTTGAAATATGAAAATCCAAAACATTAGAATTAAAGTCACGAAATATTCTTAACATTGATCTCACATATATCACAAAGTATCTCTTGGTTGTAACATTCCAAATATGTGAATACCTTAATCAAGTATTCTCTTGAAAGATGTTAATGACCTGAATATCCATAAATACTTATTGAAAACATGAATTTTTCCTTATTCAAATGTATATTGGATCTTTTCCTCAAATACAAAAATGTTTTAAGCTTCCCCAATGATAGAATAAACCACCTGTTAACAAGTCCTTACATCATTCCATGGTAATCAGTACCATCCAATTTAATTATCCATATACAACATATCTTTATCCAAATAAAATTATCTTAACATAAAGTTCGCATTAAGTGTTATATTTTCTTATTCAAAATATCATATTGTCATTAAATCACATTACCATTTCATCAGAAACATTTAAAAAACACTTATAAATACTGAGAAAAACACATAAGTATTACAATCCTTGTATATTTCATCATTCATATAACAGAATTTTTGAATCCAAATACATAACAACTTTTATAATTCCACTTTATCTAGAATCCATAAGAAGTATGCCTCATCCTATTTTTTAATACTTAGTTCCTTTTACATTTCATCTGTAGTCTCATCATCATCAGTAGTATAACCATTACTCATACCACCTTGTTGATTCTCTTCCAGAGATTTCCTATTGGGACATTTAGTTGCATAATGACCGTTTATTCCACACTTAAAACTTTCAACCTTCGATGATGGATTTGGGAGGCCAGTATTATCATCTATTTCATTAGTTGATCTCTTCATTTTCCCTTATATTATCTTGCTTTGTGCCCTTATTTTCCACATTCTAAACATCTTCTTGTTCCTATAAGACATTCACTTAGGTGATTCTTTCCACATTCTTGACATAAAGAAATTGAATCTTATTTACTATATGTTATCCATTACCCAAACTCTCAGTGAACTCTTTTTTTATCTTCCTTGGTGAGTCTGAGAGTTGGTAAAGGTACACATTGTTAATCATGTTCTGTGAAAACTGATTAGACATGATCACAATATCCTTTACTCCAGTGATCATCTCATTTGACTAATCATTAACAGATTTTCCATCATATTCAATGTTAACTAGTTCCTTCTGGTTCCCTACAATGACTAAAACCAGGAAGAATTGAGTAAGAAATGATTATCATGGTGAGTAATCACATAACCATGGAAAGTCACTTATATCATGTCTAACTTATGACACCTTATTTAATCTATGACACCTAAGTTTTATCCTAAGTTATTTATAGTCATATTCTACTAAAATATTTCATAATGATTCATGAAGAGTTTATAAATTTCCAAATCATATCCCCTAGGAGTGTCAAACTAGGGGTGTAGTAAGGCCTGTTTTTGTGTACCAGATTACCCCAAGTCAAGACTGGAACATCTTGTCAGAGTTGTTACTCCTAAGTACATATGTTCCAGAGCCACATACACTTGTATCTTGATAGTGATGTATTTCTAGGAAACCACTTACTCTATAATTTTCCAAAATTCCTGTAAATTTTCCTAAATGTTAACTCATCCTTATACTTATCCTTAGATATATCTCTAGACATATCCTTAGAAATATACCTAGAGATATCACTAAATGTTTCTCATCCTAATTTCTAGATGTTAACTAAAAATTTACTCTAATACCAACTATAAATACCCAATATTAATGTACATGGAAATTACATCACTTTTTCATAATACTTAAAACATTAAAAAAACAGACACCCAAAGAACTTATTAGTTTTGTGCCTTTATAAACTTGGAAAAAATATTCTAACTCAGTGAAAGATCCTCAATGTTTACCCCAAAGATATTCCCCCTTAGTAATTCTACTTAAAAATATTTCTTCATAACTTAGGGAAAAGAATCTTAATAAAGGAGTGTGCTCAAATACTCAATAAGGGTAATTAAAAAAATGAATAAGCATATCATGAACATAAGGGTATGATAAAATGACCATGAAAATAAATGATCATACCCTACATGTCAAATATTATAAATGGGAATCATGGCACAAATATTGGAAGTTAATAAGACAAGAAACATAAGGAAATTAAGAACAAAATCCATGAAATCATAACCTAGGAATAAAACATGGAATTATGGTAGACACATAATAATATAATATGACTTCCATAGTAGTCAAGTCATCGCTTCTAAGGCCATCATAGTGGAAAACGTTTTCTACTGAATCAGATTCACGACCGATTATGCCCTGTATTACTAAACCGAGTTCACTCCTCGTTCCAGGCCTGTAATATTGAACCGATTTCATTTCTCGTTTCATACCTATAATACTAAACTGAGTTCATTTCTCATTACATCCATGTCTATATCATGAGATATAAATATTTACCCAATTAATTGGAGAGAGATATAGGTCCCACCCATTTCATAATGAAATCATGCATACATGTGCCAAAAGATCATTAAAAACATATCATAACCCATGAAATGAAATGGGTATCCTAAAAATATAATCATATCATAACCTATAGAAAAATATGTGGGTTTTATAATAATTTCATCAAAATAATAACCCATAAAATATAAATGGATTTCATAAACATATAACCTATGAAAGAGAAACGGGTTTCATAAAGACCCTAAAATTAAGAATAAAGCATTCAGAGAAAGAATATGAACAAAAATTTTATATAATTTCCTAGAAGGTTTTGAGTAACATCAACGAATGTCATCTTATATGGAAAATAATTTTGAAATATATTTCAAAAAAAATTCTTTAGGAATATATCTTTTCTTCTTTGACAAAGGCTTTTTAATACATAAAACGATTTGAAAATAATTTTCTTATAAAATACCTTGAAAACTTATAAAGAATAATGTAAATATTTTTGAAAATATTTTTCCTTGAAAACTTATAAAATAAGCATCAAAAAATTTTATAAACCTTTTTCTTTGAAAACACTTTGAAAACCTATAAATAATTCTTGAAAATGTTTTCAAAACCATTTCATTGAAAATAAATTTTAAAACTTATAAAGAAATATTATAAATATTTTGAAAACCATTTTATATGAAAACCTATGAAAGAAGATTTAAAATGTTTTGAAAACCATTTATTTTAAAATAATTTTAAAACATATAAATAAATCATGAAATTTTTTTAGAAACCATTTCATTGAAAATAACATTTAAAACATATAAATAAATTTTTAAAATGTATGAAAAACCTTTTTACTTAAAAAGTTACGAAAAAAGATTGAAAATGTTTTAAAAGACAATTTCTTTAAAAATTAATTTAAAAAATATTTTATTAATAATTAACCTTTTAAAAATTCAAATTAATGTTCAAATAAATGACTTTGGGTAAATCCATACATATCGTACGAGGTAAAAAGAATATTCCTTTTTTACATGGTAAAAAGGTTAGAAAGGTGAGTTATTTAGAAAATGATAGGAATATTCCTTTTAAAACATTGTTAAAAGAAAAAAAATAGAAAAAAATCTTTTAATACCTATATTATAATATTATAATGTTTTTTAAACCCTTTTTAGAAAACACAGTTTTGAATGAACACATATTTCCAACCGAAAAGAGGGTAAAGTTAGGCTTTATTAAAAACACTTTCTCAAATATCATATGAACCAAAGAGTGGAAAAATGGTACCAATGAATTAATATATCATTTATAAATATATTAGAAAAAAATTCATGAGTTTTATTTATATATTGATCAAAATATTTCATTAAAGGAAGAATAATCATAAACAATCTTGAAAAGCGGTGAGATTATTTTAATAAACTCTTACCACTTGGTAACTTGGGATCATAATCTCCATGTAATAAAAATAAATTAAATGAAGCTTAAAATATCATTAAAATAATTACATTCATGAAATAAAATTTCAAATTTAATTATATATACCTCGAAAAATAATGGAGGTGCATTACAAAACATGTGTCTTAAAGAAGGAAAATTGAGACAAAACCGTCTTACAGATTTAGTAACTCTTGAAAGATAAACTCTATAAAATAAAGATCATATAATGGATATGTAAATACTCATAAATTTAATAATAATAATCATATAATACATCCATTTGAAGTATATACACCACAAAAAGTAATGGTTAGTGAATAAATCATGTATCTCACAGAAATAAAAAGTGAGATGAAATTCCCTTACCTTGTATATTGAATCTCTCTATACTCATACAAGCCTACTATATGATAAATATAAGTTTATTATACATATTATAAAGTATAATATTATTATATCTAATACTATATATGTTTTTATTATGACTTTATATTATTCTCTTTTTAACAATTCTAGGGTAAGGATATGCTTCGGGTAAAATTCACTTTGTTTTTCGCATGTGTCTTGATTTGTTATATTATTGGTCATTATACTTATATCATGATATCCAAAATTTAAACCATGAAATAAATATCATTAGTATTAAATATATTTTTATTCTAATAATTTATTTAATATATAATTTTGAATTGTAATACACCATTCATAGAGACGGTAGGTTGTACGTACGCATGAATGTCACTTCTCTTTTATTAACGTATTGAAAAAAAGAAGGTAGATGAAATATATGTATATGTATATATTTATATATTGTCATTAAATTAAAATTATTGTTTCATATATATAATATAGGTTCACTAATAATATCCTTAATACATTTCATGTGGTGTGTGAATTAATCACATCGATTTGAGGGGGCGATAATCCATAATTCCTCAAACAAATTTATCGTATTTACACAAGATGGAAAACATAAAGGCATGTTCTAAATAAAAATTACATAAGAATAAATAAATTATAAATATAATATTTATCATATATAAATATATTCTATAGCATAATGTCAACCATGAGAGGTGGTAAATGAAAAATGGACAATCATCATTTTGTGAGGTGGTAGTTCATCGTACACATAAATAGTATGTTCATTACCCATTAGAAGGAAGTGTGTGTAAGTATAGGTATAAAAATTACAATAAAAACACCCTATTATATTTAATATAATGTTTTTGTTACACATTAATTGAATAAATATATTGGAGTGGGTGGAGAATCAAAATAAAAGATTGGAGTTTGAGAGAAGATGTTACCTCTTAATCAGCTAACTGGTTTTAGCTTGTGCTAAAAGGATTCCTTAGACTACCTTCTAACCAATGGGTGATTCTAGGAGTAAGGTAGGGATTTTGGAAAGTTTTTTTGGGTATATAATGGCATAAAATAATAGTTTTTATAGGTTTTAAGAAGAGGTATAGGTGGTGTCCCTTATAGGGAAGGGAAAGGACACACTTGGCATTTTTTAAATCAAGTTAGGTGTACCCACGTTTTTACCTAAACAAAGTAATATAAAACCCTAAAAAATCAATAATTTATGTTTAATAGATGATTAATAACCATAAAATTTGTTTTGTACAAGTTTATAGGTCGTTTTAGGTCTTAAATTTAATGTTTAGTCCCTAGTTATGCTTAATTTTACCTTAATCAATGTAATTAATTTTAATTACGTTCACTAATGTTTTTGGTCAAAAACAAAGTTGAACTTATAATAAATTAAAAATTATTATGATTAAAAATATTTAGTCCATTTTTTCAAATTCCAAACACATAAGTGGAATAAATTAATTTAAAATTAATCCTGTTGATGGGACGACACTATAGGTTTTTAAAGGAAAAATGATCAAAAGTTTGCTAGGTTTTTATATCCAATTTCAATGTGAAATTGATTACAATGACGTAAATTTTATTAATTGATAAAAATATTCTCTAAATAAAATTTCAAACCAATTTAAAATATAATTTAACCATATAAATAAATAACATGAAAAAGCAATTTTGAATTAAAATCCGGTATTTTTTACTATTCGTTAAAAAATGAAACCTTATAGAAAAATGCCAAAAATGTATCCTTACCTAATTTTTATGTTTCAATTCCAAATATAAAGTTTATTTTTATATATTAAATCTATAAATGTTCCAAAAAAATATTTAAAATGGTTTCTCCATTAAAATTTCATAAAATTACCTTTATAAAAATTATAGGTTTTGTGTATAAAATTGGTTATGTTCTTATCGTATATCTATCAAATCTATTGAATGAATATAAAAAATATTTTATTGAATTCAAAAAATATATATTAAATTAATATCACTCAATAATTTTAGTTAATTTAATTCATCTGGTTAAAACAACTTTGTGGGTATTATAATATTTTCCTTTATATTAAATCAGTTTTCATATTCATTTCAAATTAATTAGTAACAAATGAATTAATTTTACATTTGTGTAAACCATATATTTTAATAATTTAGTTATCCATTTTAATAACAACTAATTTAAATTCTAAGTTATATTAAATTACACATCATTATTCGGTAAAAATCGATCTTTCATGTTACACAATCCATCGACGAAAGTCATTGTTGTGTGTAACGAAAGATAACCTCAGTGTGTCGTGTAGATAAAGCTAAAATTTATGTTTTGTTTAGTGCAATATTAACATGGTTTTTTATATAAAACAATCCAAAACAATTTATTTAATATAAAATATATTATTTTTAGTGTTTCATGAAATGAAAAATATTAAAAAGATTAAATTAATTCAAAAAATAATAATTCACAAAATCTCAGGGTGTTTCACATATTCATTTTAATATATGATAGCTTGGGTTTATCCTATGTAATTCATGGTCAAAATTTATTCAAATTCTCATATCCCTTGGTAGTATAAAACCAGGTTCAGTGTAACGTCCATTTTCATGTACCAATTAATGATTGGGTGAAGTTTGATGTTCCTTTTTTGGAGTTATTACCCCTATGTACATCTATTCCAGAACCACGTCTACTTATAGTTTCCAGACAGGGATTTAATTTCCCAGAAACCACTCGCTATATTATTAACCAAGATTATAGTATATTATAGTTCCATAGTTTAACTAAAAATTTTCTCAGATACTAACTATAGTGGCCCAATCCATTTACACATATCATTACATGATTTTAAACAAAAACATATATTAGTTACAACCAAAATATTATAAGGTCCAGAGTCATTGTAAGACTAGGATCATAATAAATCAATGGTAACTAAAACATGGAATGATTATTTTTTAAATTTATTATACATAATGAGCACCTAAATGCTTTAGAGCTCCTAAAACTAAATGAGATAACCTGGGGAATAAGTAAATAAAAAGTGGTGAACTAAAAAACTTAGTGATGGAAGAAACATGATAAGGAAACATAACATGTGAGTCAAAGATATAACATGATATCATAAAAGATAAGGAAAATTAGTTATCACATGGAATCATAAAATAATTAACATGGTATCATAAGATCATGATAACATAGGAAATGTGGTAGCAACACAAAAAATAACATAAACATGAGAAAAGGATAACTTCCTGGACAATATCTCATAGTGGAAAAAGTCACATAACTAATTGGGTTTACTCCCTAATCACATACACGATGCCTCATGAGACTAAAGATTTATCCAATATATTGGAGTTCCATATGGGTTCACCCATCATAACATGTTCATGATATATGTGTGCCAAAAGGGAAATAAATCATAAATCATAACATAGGAATTATCTATAAAAATAAAATGGGTGCATAATCTTATCTCATATCATAATCAAAGTAAATTTAATAATTATAGAATTTTATAAATGAACATTATTCATGTATTACCCCATCAAAGTAAGATATAATAAACTAGGTATATATGTGGGAGACATATATATATAATTTATAACCATTCTATTACGTTAAATGTTTTTTACGTTTATGAATATAAGTAATTTATAAAAACATTCTTGAGGAAAAAAACCTCTCCACTTTGATAATAATTTGTCAAAAAATAAAAAATCACAAAATATTGTGGAAATCCTTTTGTTTGAAAATAAACATGGAAACTTATAAAGGAATCTTCATGGAAAATAACTGTCATGATGGTGTAAAATACCATTTATGTCGTACACATTAAAACAAATATTCCTTTCACATTTTTAGGAAAAATTCAAGAAGTAACTCATTCAAAAAATGATAAGAAGGTTAATTTTTAAAAAAATTGTAAATATTAAAAAAGTAAAAAATGAATTTAAAAATTCACTAAAATGTTTTTTTAACATTTTTAAGAAATCATGGACATGTAAGAGAAAGGGTTTTTGACCAAAGAAAGAAATGAAGTCGATTTTCCTTAAAATAATTTTCTCAATATTTTTAATTACCAAAGGGAGGAAAATGGTAATATTGCATGAATATTTTATAAATTAAAAATTAAATTAAAATGTAATGTTTTTATTATATAATTATCAAATAATTTTCTTTGATGGAAATTCAAGCATAAACAATCCTGATTAAAATGAGATTGAAGCATAAACCCTTGTCACATTGGTAACTTTTGAATCATAATCTCCATGAATAAAGTAAGTGAATTTTAACATAAAATACAGTTAATTACAAAGGATTCAGGATATAATATTTAAAATGGTATTATATACACCATATAAAATAAATTAGGTGTATAGAAGAATATGAATCTCAAAGAATGATGTTTTGAGACAAATACCCTTACCTTGAGCCTAAATCTTCACGTTAATTATTTATATTCTTGAATAATAAAATTATTTTAATTATTAAGATTATTAAGAACCATTTTCAATTTTATTATTCATTTTATTTTATTTTTACCATGTCATATTCAATTACATAACCAATTAACTTTACATCGGATGTTTTAATGATAAACAGATCATATGTCCAAAATTACTTTCGTTAGTTGACTAAGGTCAAAGATATTATTTTTTAATAATATATATAATGGTAATAATGAAATAATTATCAATTTTATAGATATATTATACTTTTAAAACTAACCATGAAATATTTTTAGTAAAAATAGACTATGTTACAATCATCGAAACGGTAAGTCGTGCGTACATGTGAGTAATGTTTCCATTTTTAGAAAATCATACTGGAAAGAAGTTAAGTGTTATTTAATATTTATGGGATTATAATTATATCATAAATATCATATAATTTATCTAAATACCTATAAAAATACTATCCATTTAATGTGATGGTAAAAATGAATCACATCGCTTCGCGAGGCGGTTGTTTGTCGTACACACAAATATCGTTATCATTTATTCACTGGATGGTAAATTAATATGGTATATGATATATTAATTTTATATAATTTTTAATAATTCTTGATTATCAAATATAAATATTAACGTGATCCTTATTACCTTCCATGTAAATCTTATGTGAGAAGCCAATCACATCGCTTAGTTAGGAGGTAGTCCTCTGTACACATGAGAAACGTTATTGTATTCTCTATAGAATGGAAAGTAAGAAGGTATATGTGATATAATAATCAAAAAAGTATAATTATATCATTAATATAATATATAAACATTATATAAATTATTATATATATCCTTGATAAGCAGTGATGGAAAACAAAATTATGTTAGTTCGTGAGGTGGTAGTCCACCGTACACACGATAAACGGTTTCGTTTCCCATTTTATGGAGGAGGATATGTTTGTAGTAAATTACCTTAACAAAAAAATATTAGTATATTTAAGATACTGATATTAATATATAATACTTTTTTAATAATATTTTATTCATTTTTAGGAAGAAATAAAATAAAAAGATCAATTAAGGACATTACCTCTTCTTTGAAAAACTTCATTTGATTTACATCAAAACCAATATTATGTTGTATTTATGACCAAAAAAGGATTCTATGACGAGGGGTTCAAATATTTAAGTGAATTTTTTATTTATTGGCTGAACTAATGGGTTTTGGAAGTGTGAAGAGGAGAGAAGAGGGGTGGCCTTTTATAAGTGGGGGAGAGGACACACTTTGAATTTTTGAAAATAAAGAATTACTCCCAGATTTTTCTCATGAAAAAGAGATAAAAAAATGGACCATTTTCAAACCTTGTAAGATATAATGTCTAAATACGACCAAAAAATATGAATAATTCATGTTTTTTGTCATTTTTAACACTTATATTTTTAGTTTAACCCATCGGTAAACCTATTTTCACCTTAACTCTATTAAATATTTTTCACTATTTTCACTCTTCATTATGGTAAAAAAATTAATTTTAACTTATTGGATAATATATATTATTCTTATTCTAAATATGGAATCCATTTTTCCAAATTCAAATCACATAATTGGTATAATTTAATTTAAGATTAAACTAGTTGATATCTCGAAAAAACAGTTTTTCAAGAAATGCATTTTCTAAAGAAAAGATGATATTATAATAACTATATGAAACTTAATTATAATTAAATTAATTTATATTCATATATATAGATATATAACCTATAAATTTCATTTAAATCATTCCTCATTAGTGTTTATTATGCACTTTTAAATAGTTTTCATAAAAATGTGTTTTAAGTCTAACAATAAACCTATAATAAAATCATGTATAAAGATAATTTAAATGTAATTAATTGGATTTAATATAAATAAATAATTATTATTTTAATTTAAAATAAAATTAAAATAATAATGCTAATTTTAAATTACATAATTTATTAAAATAATGACATTTTTTTAAAAATCATCATTTTCACTATTCATTGAAAATTTAATATTTTCCAAAAAATCCCAAAATTTCACCTTAAGTTAATATCGATATGCTGATTTGAAAAAATATTGTCATTTTATAAAATAAAATTTATTAAAATTGGTAAATATTAATATTAAATTATGTGAGAAAAGTGTGAATAAACCGCGTTTTAGAAAAATACAATTTTAAAAAAAAACATTTCTTTTTTCTTTAAAATGGTTCTTATTTTATTTCTAATCAATAGATAGACATTTAATTTATTATCTATATATTTAATCCATATAATTTTCATAATTTATTTTTTATTATTCATACCTACCAACTTAATGGCTAAGTTATAATGGTCATGTTTAAATAATAATATTTTAATAGAGTATTGTGTTTTGTCTAAACGTGATGTTGCATGCATTAAAAGCTATTCAAGAGATTGAATTTATTTAAAAATAAATATATTATAATGTATTGGGGTGTTATATTCTCTTCTAATATTGGTTTTTAGCATCATACATGTTATCAAACATGATTTTCCTCTCTTAAAATCTCTAGGTGTTACAATAATTTCTCTGGATTATGCCAGACCGGTGCTAGATTTACCTCAAGTGTTGTGACAGCATATGTTAGGACCACCATTGGGGGCGGACTATTAATGATTATATTCCCACACCCTATATGGTCACCTTGGTTCCCATGCATACATTATGTCTTATTTTATGTTGAGTATAGGATGAGAGATCATGTGAAGGACCAGTTTTGTATAATTGAGTTTAATTACTCATGTGGAGTCTGAAATTATTTCTTGAGAAGTCCGGCGGTCATAGAGATCAGGTATATGGTTTATCTTAGAATAACAGTATATATTTGTGCATTTAGTTTATTTTATTTTATTATTTATATGTGGTCAGTCTAGAAGGTGACCAATTTTTATATATTTTTTCTTTCTTTGAGTTTGTATGTTTTATTTCATTGTTATATCATTCTTTTATTTATTTATTTATTTATTTATTTATGAATACTCAGAAGTCCTTTATGGATATGTATGGGTTTAATTTATTTATGTTGTTATTACACTATTATCCAACTGCATTGTCTCCTACACTATACCCACGTGTTCCCTCACCACTCTTTGGAAGCCTCTGGTGTACAGGGATCCCCTCTTGGGGCCTTATCGCTATCTAAATTAGGATGAGTTAGGTCGACCTGGGTTGGTTAATGAAAAAAATGGTATGATAGCCCTTTCTTATTATATGATTTGGGGATTTGGTATACATCAGTACTATAAATGTATCAAATTTTGTGATTCATACCAGTCTAGTCTATCATGAATACTTGTTTTAGTAGTAATTTTAGGTTACTTGAGTTATGGGGTTATTGTTTTGGTTTTATATGTTACACTGGTGTGATTTTAACCTTGAGTGATGCACTTATGTTTGTGGATTTTTTTGATTTATGGGTTTTTGGATTTTGGCCCGATAGAAAGAGACCTATGTTAAAAAATCATGTTAAGCATGTAAAATCCCCATAAAACTTTCCTAACTATGTTTATTTATACTTATGAGGGAGTTTTAGTTGTTTAAAGTGTCATAAATGCCCTATATAGTATTACCTCATATATATCCTTGGTGTCATTATACTCAACTAAAAAATGTGTATTTTTCTTATAATTTCAATTCATGTAGATATAGTTGAGATTTATTCTCTCGTGGAAGAAATGAATTCCCTTCATAGAAGGATGTATGGAAACTCTTGTGGATTAATGCGGGCTTTGGGATACCACACTTCCATGGGAATGGTTCGATGATGACAAGGATGCATGGGAGATGTTTATACTGGGATCGATTTTCCATCAGGTTATATTTTCTATTTTATTTATTGGTTGAGTGTTGTGGGTGCTTGTGATTTTGGTGTTTTCTTGAGAGGGAAGGTTTGGTTGGATGCATGGCCCATTCATTTCTAGTTTTTCTTTGGGTAGCAGGGTGAAAGCATGGTTAGGCACTCATGGTTTTGGATCGATTTCCAATTAGATGGTGGCCATTTGGTTGACCATGGCATGAGGGAATTTCTTGGTTATAAAGAACAGTGTCGAGGGTGCTTCATTTTGTGGAACTGACCTATGTAAGGAGTGTGGTTAGTGGTTTTAGGAATGTTATCCTATGTTCATTTGGTTGTTTGAGATCCTGTAATAGGTTCTTGGAGAATCACTCTATTTTGAGGAGGTGAGTGGTTATTAGTATTAATTTTTATAAAATCCTTTATTGTGTGAGGGGAGAATTATGGTGGGGAGATAACTATAGGTTATAGGGGGTTTTAGTCCTCATTTTAAGTGAATTTATTAGAATAGGGGATTTCATTCCTAGTGAGTCAGGAATGGGTTAAAGTTGGTGTTATATGTTGGTACTCTGGTATGAGAGATTTGGCCACATCTAGCCATTGTGTTTGGTAGTGTATGGAGTGTGGGATTTGGAGTTGGTGTTTATTTTAGGTTTCATGATAATGATACCATGTGGTAAGGAGTTCTATATCAGTTATGGACGAATAGCCCTCATGATGGGATATTTTTTTTCACTATGAGACTGGATGATAGATGGTCATGGTAGCATTGGAGGAACTAGTGTTCTAGGAGGATCTTGGTAACTAGCTGACCATCGAGGCTTCTTGGGGGTGAGAATCTTTTATGGTCATTTTATTATGAACTGTGTCATGAAGATTCTTGAAAATGAAGGGAAATTTGAATTTTTTTTCTCTCAAGTGGTTTCAAGGGGAAAATGGTAATCTCTCATGTCAAGAGAACTTCAATAATTTTTATAACCACTTTTTTAGTCCTATAATAGAGTTTTTACACTATGTAGGGAGTATGGTTGAATTTTGATCCATTTGAATTTTTATAAAATATTAAATATTTAATTAATTAAATATTATTTATCCCTATGCATTAAAATGATTCCATTTTTTCAGAACATCTAATTGAGATTAAGACTCATAATTTGATTCAGGAATGGTGGATTGTTCCTAACCAATGCATAACCTTGTGTTGTGAACTGGGGTCGGGCTTGGGCCCCTTTTCCTTTTCATTCCTATTTTAATTTTTTTATTATTTTCTTTTTCACTTTTTCCTTTTCTCTTCCTCTATTTGGATTTTTTCACTCACATATGTTTCCACCATATGTATTATTCTCATCCAAGTGATAATAAAAAGAGGGGGAGATGTCATTGGGGAGCTCGTCTGAAGGTGGATCGGGGTGTGGCGGTGACGTAGTGTGAAACTGGTCTTGAAAAGTCTGTATTTTACACCCAAAGGTAGGAATTTTTTAAAATAATTTCCAAAATTACCCACAGTTTAGTTATTTTTAAGTTTTAATATTGTTTTTGTATTTATGGGGACCCTTATAGGGTCAATCTAGTGGGTTTTGGGGAAAAATAATGTTTCAGAAGGAATGTAAGGGGTTTCCCATTCGGAAAACTCGATCACATGGTGTGTGGTTTCAAGAAATCGCATGGTGTATTCTTTCTATTTAGGGAATATGGGGTTTTGGGAATACACATCATGTATTCTTAGTACACATTGTATAGTGGGACATGTCCATGGGGTCGATTACTTGGCTAAACACCCTATTTGAGAAGGACATGGCCTTGTAGAAGTACACAGCTAGACCCTAGGTATACCCTAACCATGTAGTAGTACATATCTAGAACCTAGGTGTTCTCTAGATATGTAAAATAACATGTCCATGTGGGTATTTGGGAGTATACTTCATGTACTCATAAGTACATTTTATGTATGTTTTCCTTTGATGGGTTTGGGTTCTTTTCACATAGAATCTAGAATTGGGAATAAAAGGAGTCCATTCTTATTATTTTTATATATAGATTATGATGGTGGAATCCTTTAAACATAAAATTTCCACCAGGATGGTGTTTTTGAAACGAACCAACCCATAGTACCATTTAAACCGGTATCTAATCCCATTCTCCACTGACCTGAAGGGCATTCCTGATCCCCATGGGAAGGAAACTATCACCCAGGCATCAAGAATAAACTTTTCATAATGGTTTCACCCAACATAAGAAAAAAAATCTAAAATAGTTGAAAGAAAATCCAAATAAATAAATACATTGAAAAGAGGAAGATACAAGTCTCAATATACACCAATCAAAGTCATTATAAAAAAACCATAAAGGCATTAACATAAAAACTTTGTGCGATAAGTGGATCACTTTCTCTACCAATAACCACTAACTACAGAGTCCTGCTAAATAGTTACATACATCACCTCTTATTGGGGATATCCCTTTTCCTAGACTTATCATAATAAAAACTAAAAACACCCAAAGGTAAAGGTAGGGTGCAAGGAACAAATCCCATTAGGATTTCACTAATAAATTCAAATGAAATATTTAATGAATAAAATGATTATGCTAAATTTTAGATAAAACATGGCATGAAAATATTTTCATAATTCATATAAAAACATAATTTTTAATACATTTCAATTACTAGCAAAAAATAGGTATAAAATTTTATTTTCATTCAAAATATAGATAATTGATCATCATTGTTAAATAGGAATAAATATAACATTTTATCAAAAGATACATGAATAATAATTTCTATAAAAAATGATATGATTAAAACATTGCAAAACATTGTCATGTAAAATAATTTTTAATCATAGAAAAATGGATAATAGACCCAGGGGTAGGTTTATATAGGGATTATCACACATCTTAGTAATGTACATCTCTCAATGTAAACATGTTTCTAGGCCTAAGCCTTGGTAAATAGTTATAATACTGGGGAAATAGAAACATATCTAATGATAAATAGGATAATATTCAAAGGATTAATCTCCCTATAAAAAAAGTAACATCCCTATGAATGAATAGAAAAATATCCCTATGGACCTTCTAGGTATAGGTAATACATGATTTTCATGCGTTCTTCCCACCTAACTACCCATGATACCATGTGATTCAAGGTGAATCAGACATTTTTGGGGATATCATTCAGCTACATCATACTAAAACCATTCAAATAATCATTTAAAGTGGACCCAAGTTCAAGTTTCAAAAAATGCCTTAAACTGATATCAAACGGTTTTTATCAAAATTCATGTCTTTTATTCAAAAACCAAAATCAAATAGTTTTTATCAATACATCATGAATTTTATTTCAAAAACCAATAATCAAATGGTTTTTATCAAAACTATTTTTTTTATTTTAGAAACCAACATCACATAGTTTTTAACAAAACTCATCCAATTATCTCATTTCAAACTATAAAATATATCAAGCCTTTTTATTTCATCAAAACCATGATACAAAAACAAATGTAATAAAATTTTATTTCTCATAGACAATTTATGAATTATCAAAATATTCCAATGTATGTGACATCAATTTTTTCCTAAAGAATAATAATAAAACCAAATGAGATAATAATTTATCTCTCCAGAATAATATGCATGTGATAATAATTTATTATTATTACTTGATAATTGTAGGTTATTATTTTCTCAATTCAAGAACAGTTACTAAAAATTAAAAAATAAATTTTCAACAACCACTGTCAAGGGTTTTCATCACACACACCATTTCATTTAAAAATAATTAATCAATATCTCAAATAAAGCTTTTCAAATTGATCATAAATCTAATTTAAAATATATATATTTAATAATAATAATAATTAAAGGATTAAAATGATAAATATAGATTTATATAATTAATAACTCAATAGAATAATTATAGAATCATCAAATTTGGGATCCAAAAATAGTAACAGGAGAAATCCCATGCATAGTAAATAAGGGAAAACCTATCTTTAATACACTCTTAAAGATCACCTAGTTTCTAAATATTTTAAACCCTCTAATAAGATAACAGAAAAATATAGGTAGCAAAACATTGGCCAAATTTTTTAAAAAATAATAGATGTTTGGGCCACTACTTTAAAATCTGAAATTAAAACCACTATTTAATTTGTTGTTTTAATTGAATCTTGAATTTAGAGGTATTTAAACTCATTTAAAATGGTTTTTATATCCTTTATAAGGGTTATAGAATCTATTTCAAAAAAATTATAGTATTTATAACTATAAATATGGTGTTATATCTCATTCTAGAGAAGAATAAAGGAAAATGAGTTTTTTATTTAATTTTTTTTCCAAAATGAGTGCTTTGTAATGGAAACATGGATTTACCCTTACACATCCCTTTATTTTCAGATAAGGGTACTGGGTTACCCTAATGTGACCTTTTTATATTTGTTGATACCGTTATGAGGCTCAAACTACTATTTTGTAGAAATCAGGTTACCTTTACATAACCTTTTAAAAAAACAAGTTAACATTACAAGGCCTTGGGGTTACCGTTCTATCGCCTTTAGAAAGTATATGTTTCCTTTACATAGATCCCACATTACCCTTACACAGTGTATATACAAAGAATCTTACCCTTACATAAACCATATAAAAATGGGAGTTACCCTTATGTAGTATGAAGATTTCCCTTCCACAGCACATGTATACAGGGCTTACCCTTACATAGGTAAAGTAATTTCACCTCTACCCTTATGCAACACATGAAAATGAGGTTTCACCCATCTACAAGGTTCTTAAAAGGCCTTTTTTCTTTACATAACACAATTAAATATAAATAAGGGTAAATTCTATTAAAAATATATTTTATCATAAAAATGAATATATAAAATAAAACCAAATAAAAGACATTAATTATTACAAAAAAAGAGGATGTTACAGTTCTCCTTACCATAATGATTTCTCCCCCTAGAAATTTTCATGTCTAAAAGCTAGAAAAATAAAGTACTAAAAGAAATCCCACACACAACCATTGAGGGTTAAGGTCCCTGAAATAGAATAATACTTACTTAATATTAGCTTCCTGGCACATCTCTAAGACTAATACACATCTTAAAATAAATAAAACCCAATAACACTGATATAAACTATAAAACAACTGGAATAAACCTCAGACCTACCATAGTCTCCCCACCATAAATATTCACCATAAATATTTTAATTAAAGTAAAACATATGCTAAAACATATAACTTCAACTCAAATAAGGTAATTATATTAAATTCTATAGAGAAACATTCAGGATTCGAAACTAAAACATTAATATATAGAATTTCCAAAATAGATAAATGATTCCCAAAAGAGAAAATGATATAAATATCCATTAATGGTGAAACCCTAAATAATAAAGGCATATAACTAACACAAATTTATACCATGAGAAATTACTCAATGGAAACCTAGGACTTCTAACACAGAGCCTCAACTCTCGACGGCTCATCAAATCATCCACTAGTACCTCCAAGTCCCTAGTCCATCAAGAATATACATAAATTTTGTTACTCAAATTAAAACCCCACGGTATACCTAGGTCTCAATGGAAGGATATTGAAATAAAAATGAAGGTGCACAAATAAGGCACTACACTCTCATGGGGGAGGTTTTCTATCACAGTATGATTGATTTCTAACCATCAAGGAAAAAACAAGAGGATACTAAAGAACAACAACAAACCCAAATGTTATCCAACACCACTCATAATATTAAACCCATGAAATGAAACAATGGGGGGATTTTGAAGAATAAAAACCCCAAACTTCTAGAGGTTCTCAGTACAAGTTTCCATTATATCCCCCAAAAATTGTTCAAGATAAAGGCTAACCATTTAAAAGTGCTCATCCACAAGGCACAATAATAGAGATCTCAATAAAATGAAACTATCATGATTATCACAACCAAGGTCCGAAATATAACATCCACAAAGGACCCAAATAAATCAATAAGAGATTCATAAAATAAGAATTTCACCAGGAACCAATGATCCAAAATAGGGAAAACTCGCATTTGGATTACACAAAGAGGCAAGTGTACATCGTTATATAGATAGGACCCAAATAGGAAAGTTCAAGATCTAGGACACCATAAGTCTCAAGTCTGAACAAGAAAAATGTTTTCTTACTTTCAATATTATTATTTAAATATTAGTGATATTCTCATCAAATTGAATTATCATACATTAAAACTTCTTCAACTCGAATCAACAAAATGAGGATTAAAAAAACCAAAAGAGAATGTGAAAATTCATAAAACCATATTCTTAAATAACTATGATAGAATAAAAAAATGAGTCTAGAAAACACATATCATCAAAAGTGATAATCTAGGGAAAAAGAAGGATAACTCTTGATTTCACAAGTTCTTTAAGAAGGAAAATCAAGGAAACTCAAACAATATTTATTCTGACATCAGGTTCAAAAGTTAGACCAATATCAACTTCCTCTAGTAGCTCCTTCACTTTGTTAAAATCTTCACTTTGAGGCATATGGTTTGATCCCTCGTGTATTGAATCATCTACCTTTCCAAAGTTAGGAGGTGATGATCCCCGATCAAAACCTTCTTTTTTGGTTTCTCAACTTACAAAACCTCTTAAGGTGTCCCAAGAGACCACACCGCTTACAAACTCTATGAGATTTTAAACAAGACTTCTTAGAATGATCAGGTGATCCACACTATGAGAATGTGAAATACCTCTTATTTACCCAAGAGTAAAATCCCTTCTCATCCAATATATAAATTATATTATATAGAACATCTTTACTTAATCCAACCACATATCATTCATTAACCATTTCCAATTTATTTAATATTTATGCTTCAACTAACATACCCCTTTCAAGAACCAATTGATAAGAGGTGTAATAGACTACTTGAATAGCGGTTCCAAGGTCTGAGTGAAGTCCTCTTTAAAAATAGTGGGTTTTAAGGGATTCATCACCAATAATCTCTGGTGATAAATATATCAAAATTGAGAATTCTTTGTCATACATTGTAGTAGATAGATAACATTTACTAAAACCCAATATCTTATAGACATTCTCCTTCTTTCTTTCCTTAGGGTAAAACCATGGAAAGAATATTATCTTCAAAAAAAATCCTATACATTATTTTATACAAGCAGGAAGGAATGAAACCCTATTACTAATCTATTTCTGGTCCCTTAAACAAATAATTGATAAACTTGATCCTCAGAGCATTAGGAGTCTAAATAAAATTAAATATCTACTCAACTTCTTCAAGACACTTCACTACATTAGCGGAACCCATATCACCCAAATAAGAAGGTGAAACAAATTCAAGAATACTTATATGGGGTATAAGGTGTAGAGAGGCTCCAACTCCACCACATAATTCATAGTATGGGTAGAGTCAGAAATTAAGGATTCTACTTCTAAAAAACACATAGGTCTATTTCGAATAACAAACTAATGAAAAAAAATTCTCTCGTTACTGAAGTACTTTCTGGGAAGCATTTCTGGACATCATAAAACTCAAGCTCCTTATTCAGGCATAAAACAAAACCTGAAACAAAATAAAAAATAGATTTAATATTTCAAACAATACAAAAACCACTTTATCATGGCATCATAAATTTTAAAGAACACAAGATTTACCTATCTATAAAAAATTATACTTTTCTTTAAAATGTGAAATCTTGGTATAAATCTATCACAGTTTTATAAATCCATTACCAACTTATGGAACTTCTTCTATGTTTTCAAAATATTAATCCCTTTTTTAATTTCCAAAACCACTTCAATTTTAAACCTATTACAAACCAAAATTTCTTCTTAAAACATTCTTTTATCATATCACATCATATTTTTCAAAAAAAATTAATAATTCAATATTTTAATAATTAAAATTTTTTTGGTGATTTAAAACATGTTTCAAATAAATCAAATAAATTTTTTTATGTCATAGATTTGGATTTTTAATGGATCTAAAAATCTAATGAAGGGGATTAAGATTAAAAAACCAAACAAGGAATGAAACAAAACACACTCATAACCGTTAAAAATAACCTCACCTAAGAGAAGTCATTTTGGAATAAAATGGAAAAGGTACCAAGTTTGGAATCAAAATAAAAGTATTCATGGATTAGTGGCATAGGCTGGTAAACTTCACGCCAACTTCACAATAGTTCCCAGATTGACTTCTAGATTAGTCACCCTAATACCTCACAGTTTACCAGAACATTAAGGCATAGTGAAGATTTGGTCATATTTCCATTCTAATTCCAAAACACATAAGAGATTCCAAAAATAAATTTTTTTTCTCATTGGAAATACAAATCCCATTTATAATTAGGAAACCAATAACACAAAAGAAAAACTCCAGTCCCCACTTTCCTGGTAACTCAATTCTAATTGTGAATAGGTAGTAATCAAGAACTTACACAGGAATTAACTCTTGAGTCTTAAAACATTCCTAATATACTTTATACACTAACTATAATGACACATGATTTTCATAAATATATATTACATATTAATATATTAATATTCAATACATTTCACAAATACATACCTTAGGACCGTAAAGTTTTAGTATATTTGGAGAGTAGACACATGATCTTCTTATTTCATGAAATATCTTAAACATATCCCATATATGTCTTCCCACAAAGTACACTTCATAGAAACACTCAACTTAAAACCCTTCTTCATAACCTAGGGAAAGGAAACATAAGAATGGGTGAGCTCAGATGATCAGTAGGGGTAAACATGGGGGTATCAACATAACATGATCATAAGGGTATGAGAATATGAGAATAACATTTGAAAACCATACCCTACATATCATAGATTATAAACTTGGGTTATGGAATAAATATTGGTAGTTAAAAATATAAGAATAATTAAGTAATCAAGGAAAGTGATCCATGAGAACATAACATTTTCATAAGACATATATTTGTGAAATACACATAAGTATAGAAAATCTCATGTAAAGAATATCCAGAAAAACATTAATAACATGAAATGATTGGGCTAAAAACCTATGTACCTACTTTAGCCTTGGGATTACCTCTCATGAACCCTATTTTGGGCTTGGGATATCCTCATGTGTACCCTCTTTCATGATTGGGATAACCTCTCGTGTGCCCTTTTTCGAGCTTGGGATATCCTTATGTATACCCTTTTAGCTCATAGAACAATAATAATAGCCCAATGCATTAGAGAGATATATAGGTACCACCCATCATATAGTATATACATTTTTTTTCCACAAGATCATCAACATTTAGCATATCATAAACCATATAAAGGAAATGGTTTCATAATAATCTCATAAATTTATTATATCATAACCTATAGAAAAATTATGGGTTTCAAAAACATATCTTTATAATAATCATAAATAATCCATAGAAATAATAAAGTTAGAAAAATTGGATAATATCTCTAGTAAAATATAAGAAACACCAATGTAACACCCCAAGCTTCTATGGTACGCTTCTCTTTGAATAATGTGATAGCATGTGTTGTACGCAACACCAAGTTCTAACACACCATAACCAATCAAACTAGCCGTTATGAATAGTAATACCTACTTTTTGAAATTATATATATTTTATATTTCAAAATGGAATTCATTTTTGGATTCAGAATATTGAATTTATCCTAAGGTGAGATTTTGGTACTTTTCGGATAACTTTAATATTTTGATGAATAGTGAAAATTACTAAATTTTAATTAAAAACAACTTTTTTAATCAAAATAATTAATAGTGATAAATTATGAATTTGAGTGGTTTTAAAGTATATTTAGAATATATTTTTACCATTTAATACAATTTTGGTCATTGAACATAATTTTACAATTAAACCAGACATAAACAAGTGTTAATCTTTTGACAGTTATTATCTCTTAAAAACACGCTTTTTGTTTTAACAACGGGAATTAATTTTAAATTAATTTCTGCCACTTATGTGTTTTGAATTTGGAAAAATGGATTCCATATTTGGAATCATGATGTTTAAATTGTGTAAATAGGTAACTTTTATTTTTAGATATTTTGAATAATTACTTCGGTAAATATTTTATTTACCATTGTTAAGGGTAAATCCGGAAAATAAGGGTTAAAAAATAATATTATAATAATAATAAATTACCCTAAAATGTGTCCTATCCTTATTGGTTGATACATGTTCGACCATAGGCATCTTTGGGTCGATTTTGGGACCCCATGGAGCCACTTGTAGGTGATAGGGACACTTAATTTTAATTAAGTTAAAATGAATACAAAAATGACACAAGCATATATCTTTTAGAAAAACAATTTTTACATAGGGTTATATATGTTTGATTTTCGACTATAAATATTCATTAGAAAGCTAAAACGATTTCCTAAATAATGATATTTTGTTTATAATTTTTAGAGATTACATAAGTTAATTTATTTATGACACAATAATGATGCAGTAATTACCATAATAGTGAAAAGTTAAAATAATTGATATTATAAATACCCAAATAAATATAATTTGAGACTTTTAATGAATTACAATAATTTTATAGGATAATATGACATATTATTATTGATTTAATTAACTTTTTTCTAAGTAATAATTCTGTTATGAGTTTCAAAAAAACAACTATTGAATATTGTCATAATTGACATAAAAGAGTTTTTAAAACAAATATTATATTATTAATTGATATTAAATTCCTAAAAATATAGGGTTCGTCCAAGAGACTTATCTCATAATAGGTGTATCATTAATTGACCACTTGGGGGTCGCTTGGATATATATAGTAAGTTTATTAACCATATAATATAAAAATACAAAGAGACATTGTAAAAGTGAAACTAATTAACTTAGAGTTAATACTTAAAGATAAGGTTAATATAAGTACCCAAACCTGTCTAAATTATATTGGTTGAGTGGTTTTTGACCCATCCCCACCTTAAAATTTAAATAATCCACTTTTGATCCATTATAAACCGAATATGAATTTATTATAAATTAATATTTCTAGCTTTTCCAAAGGTGCCCCTCACCCCTCTTATAAAAGGGCACTCCTCCTTCTCATTTCTTCACACCTTCAAAGCCTATTGGTTCAGTGAAACTCTGCCCACATACTCTCCCAACATCCCTCACTACAACCTAAAGGCTTTAGTTTGATCATAAATCCAACCTAAGGAGCCCTTTTGATCAAATCAAAAGGAAGAACCCGAAGAAGAGGTAATGATTTCACCACCCTTTTTCCAAGTTCCTTTATTCTTACACTTCTTCATTTTTTGTTACCATTCTAAAATAATAACTACAGTATCATATATATACTGTGATATTATTATAAATATGGTACAACCATATTCAGTATTCGATCCACCCTTTGAATAACATGTCACCATATGTGCGTACGTACGGCTTACCGTCTCCACGTCGTGGTGTAATTGTTATTCAATATATTATTATTTGGATGGGTATAATAATGATGTGTAACTCATGTAAATAACAAATATAACATGTTAATGATTCTGTATATATGATATACCATCCATTTATATATTATTTTAATATCAAAATAATGATATTGTCGCTCGTGCGTACGTACGGACTACCGTCTCCACGAACGCGATGAGATTCATTCTCCATCGTATCCATTCAAGTATAATTATCATTTGATGATTTAAAAATGATATTTAAGGACTTGATATAATTATGTATATGAATAATATACAACCTATCCATTAAAAACATGGCTTACGTAACAAAACATATAAAATAAAAAGAGTAAGTTAACACCCGAAACAACGATAATACTAAGATATTATTAACAAATCAATGTTAAAAGATCATATATGATATCATATTAATGTATATGATTATTGTATAATTTAATAAACATTATTTCACCATTATACAGGAGGTTAACCTACCCCAACCAAGGAAGACTACAAGGTAAGGGTTATTTCACAATCTCTTCATTATCTGAGGTTGTTTATACGTAATTATCTACTGGGATTTCTTTATCATCCACATCCATGTTTCTTCGAAATGTATTTCAAAAAGATTTTAATATTTAAAATAATATGGGTTAAAGTCATTTATACCCTTGTTTGACTTTTTATAAGAGGTTTATAAAGTAATATTTCCGTCGTTTTCCAAACAAGGTGCTTTTAACCTTTTCGACAGAATTAAGGTAAGAATGTTTTTTTAACTTATACGGCGGGTGCGGCTATTTTCCTCCATTATAAAATCTTTGAAGCTTCCCTTACAAGCTTATAAGAATATTTTCAAAGAAAATGTTTTATTTTATAAATATATGACTCTTAAATGATTTCAAAATAGAAAGAGATATTTCTCTAAAAAGAGTTTTGATTTCATCTATGTCAACATCCTTTGATGGATTTTATGCTTATTTGAAGTTGATTTATTATGATACAAAACTTATATATTGTATTGAAGGTTTTGTGATATTTTTGACTGTGGATGTGCTATTTTTATACCATTCATAGTTTATGGTGAATGTATTGACATTTCCTTGCTAGTTTTAATACGAATGTTTATGTTATGTTTAAACCTTTTCATATGGGAATGCATTGGACTTAATATGTGATGGGTGGAGCCCGCTATAGCTCCTCGATGCATCGGTAGGTCTCATGATGCAAACTAGTGTCTTGGCATAAGGCCTTGGCAAAATCTTATTTGTAGTCTTGGCACGAGGCCTTGGCTATGTGGTTATGATAGTCTGGCATTATGCATTCCATCATTATGAAAGTGGTTATTGATATTGCATGTGATTATTCGATTAGTAAAATATCCATGTGAATAAGTAAATGTCATTATTTCATTTTATTTTTTCCATACTATGTTGAAGTTCAAGTTTAAAAGGCTTTTGTTTTAGTTATACATTGCCTTAAATGTTTATTCTTATTTATGAAAATTTCTGCTATATTGTTATCCTTACTGGGCATTTGAGCTCACCCCTTTTCTATGTTTTATTTTTCCCAGGAAGTGAAGAAGTAAATTATGAATGACCTGAAGGGATATTATGAGGGGATAATAGTGTGGATTATGGAGACAATATGTTGTTGTAGTCGTTTTTCACTACATGATGTAATGTAAAACTTTATGAATATATCTAGTGTTTCCAAGGCTACTAAACCAATCATTATTTCGAGATTTGATCTTTCTTGTGATCATGACAATGTTATGTAATAATGCACCGACCCTGGGTAACTGGGGTCGGGGCGTTACAGTTGGTATCAGAGGGAGGTTTAGTACAAAACTTGGAATCTAGATTTAGATAAACTCTGATTAGAGAACATAGATTTAAGATGGACTTTGAGGATTAGTATAGAAGAACTTCCTAGAATTTTGGTATTGTAGAGATTTTGTGAGTTTTCCGAGAAATACATCCCTGTCTGGATACGAACAGGTAGAGGTGGCTCTGGAACAGATGTACCTAGGGGTAAAACCTGAAAACACCGCTTTGAGCTAGACTCGAACAAGAACTGGTGCACGACAACGGGTCTTGCTGCACTCTTGGTTACGAAGGGTTTATGAGTATATACTTCCTCAAAGAAAACATTTTTATGATTATGGATTATATCCACAAATAGTTCAATTTATGTTAAGTGTTTTATAAGTATGGGATTATGTATTTTGATTCACAAACTGATCTAGTTTATGCAATTGTTTAGAAATGGAACCTAGTGGAAGAAATGGAAGCTGTATCAATGCATGAACTCCATTTAGGGATTTCCCTCCTATTCAAGATAATTACAATGGAGCTGGTGATGAAACTGGTGCATATCAGCTAATCACCATACTGGGACAACTCACTCAGGTTATGAATAATAACCTTACCCGTATGGAGCACCCTAATCCGCAGCGTGGAGGATCAATGTTAGATCGATTCATGAGGCAACAACCACAAAAGTTAAATGGGAGTAAAAATCCCTTAGTAGCTGAGCAATGGATATTTTCCCTAGAGAAAATATTTCAGGCATTAGGTAGTAGTGAAAGGGAAAACGTTATCATGGCAGTTTACCGACTCACTGGAGATGCTGATCAATGGTGGTCATTGATTAAAAATACGAAGGAATATGATGAAGTATCAAATATGGAATGGAGGGAGTTCAAAGATCTGTTTTTAGAAAAATACTTTCCTCGTGACCATCGAGGGGATATGGAAAGGCAGTTTCTGAGTCTGAGACAAAAGGAGGATGAGAATGTCGCAAAGTATGAGGCTAACTTTACAAGGATAGCAAGGTATGCTGGAGATTATATACGTAACCCAAGAAGTATGATTGATCATTTCTTTGATGGGTTAAAACCATTTCTTCTTCGATCATTAGTATTACAATCCTTCTCGTCATATGAAGACATTGTCTCATCTGCTATCAAAACAGAAAAGAAATTCTCTAAGTCTTATGACTTTAAAGAAAATCAAGAGAAGAAGAGACCTGCTGATCAATCTGGGAATGGAAATAAGTGGAATAAGGGAAAGGTTGAATATCCATCCTGTGATAAATGTGGGAAGAAACACCCTGGTACTTTCTTGAAGGGAATGGGTGTCTGTTACAAGTGTGGTGAAAAAGGCCACCAAGCTCGTGATTTCAAGGGGAAGAAGGAAGCTACCAATGTTCAGTGCTACAATTGCAGGGAGATGGGGCATTATGCAAATGAATGTCCTAAGCGTCAGGAGAACTTACCTCAGAAAAGGCCAAGGGATCAAGGCCAATCTTATGCTATCACTACTGCTGAGGTAGAAGCTTCGAAAGACGTGGTGGCAGGTAATTTAATGGTTTCCTCAAGTTTAGAAAATGCATTATTTGATTTTGGATCATCGCATTGTTTCATATCTTCCCAGTTTGCTAAGAAAATTAGATATTTCCAATTTGATTTAACAAGGGAGTTGTTAGTTAAAACTCCTAAGGGAAGTATCATTGCAACAAAGTTTTGTGAATCAGTCCCCATTAGAGCACATAAATGTTCTTTATCTACTGATCTCGTCATCATACCTATGATTGAGTTTGATATAATCCTCGGTATGGACTGGCTTTCGGACTATGATGCGAAGATTTATTGTAAGAAGAAAGAGGTTACGATTCTTGATGATGATAATAAGGAACACCTTATCTTTAGAGCAGAATCGTCACCACCTAATTCTTATTTAGATCCACCCCCAGTATCTCAACTAAATTAAATTATTGGGGAGGAAGAGAATGAAATAACTATGGGTGAAGAAAGGAATGTTCAAATAGAGGATGTACCTATTGTGAAAGAATTTTTAGATGTATTTCTGGAAGATTTACCTAAATCCTCCAGAACGAGAAGTTGAGTTTTCCATTGATTTAATTCCTGGATCAAGGCCTATATCAAAAACCCCTTATAGAATGGCCACTGTATAATTAGTCGAACTAAAGAAACAACTAGAGGAATTGAGTAATAAGGGATTTATTCGCCCTAGTGTTTCTCCATGGGGAGCCCCTGTTCTTTTTGTTAAAAAGAAAGACGGATCTATGAGGTTATGTATCGACTACAGGGAGATCAATGCTATAACAATAAAGAACAAGTATCCCCTACCACGCATTGATGATTTATTTGACCAACTGCATGGAGCTCAATACTTTTCAAAGATTGACTTTCAATCTGGATACCATCAGTTGTGTGTGAAGAAGGAAGACATTCCGAAGACAGCATTTCGAACCATGTACGGGCATTATGAGTTTACTGTAATGCCTTTTGGATTGACTAATGCACCCTCTATATTCATGGATCTGATGAATAGAGTTTTCAAGGAGTATCTCGATGAATTTGTGGTGGTATTTATTGATGATATCTTAGTATAATCCAAAAGCTATGAAGATCATGAAAATCACTTGCGCATTATCTTGAAGACTCTGAGAAGGCTTGAATTATATGGGAAGTTTAGCAAGTGTGAATTCTGGCTTCAGGAGATTTCTTTTCTTGGCCATATTGTCTCTAAAGATGGAATCTCTGTTGATCCTTATAAGACCAAGGCAATCCAAGAATGGCCAGCACCTACGAGTATAACTAAGGTATGTAGTTTTATTGGTTTCGCATGTTATTATCGATGTTTCATCCAGAATTTTGCCCGATTGGCTAACCCATTAACGAAGCTCACACGTAAAGGGGTTAAATTTGTTTGGAAAAAAGAGTGTGAAGAATGTTTCGAAGAACTGAAGAGAAGATTAGTCAATGCTCCTATATTGACTCTACCATCGGGGAATGATGGGTTCGTTATTTATAGTGATGCATCGAAGAAAGGAATTGGTTGTGTCCTTATACAGAATGATAGAGTTATTTCCTATGAATCACGACAGTTGAAAATTCATGAACAAAACTATACTACTCATGATCTTGAGTTAGCAGCTATGATCTTTTCTCTGAATATATGGAGGCACTACCTCTATGGTGAAAAATGTGATATTTATACTGATCACAAGAGTTTGAAGTATATTTTCTCACAAAAAGAACTCAACATGAGGAAAAGGAGATGTCTTGAATTGCTCAAGGATTATGATTGTACGATACACTACCACCCGGGGAAGGCAAACAAGGTGGCAGATGCTTTGAGTAGAAAAGACCATGGAGTTTTGAACAATATGAGAATTGAAAGGGATCCAATTTTCAGGGATCTAGTGAAGATGGACATGGGAATAACCAGGGAAGGTGAAACATCAATGTTTTTTCAAATGGTTGCTAAACCATCTTTACTAGAAAGGATTAAGAGTTCTCAGACCAATGATGAAGAATTTAAAAAGAAGATTAAAGCTGTGAATGATGGGAGATTGAGAGACTTTGTGTATGAAGATGGAATTTTGAAATTCGGGAAGAGACTTTGTGTTCCCGATATACCTGATCTAAAAAGGGAATTGTTGGATGATTCTCATAGTTCCAATTTCTCTATACACCTTGGGAGCACCAAAATGTATAGAGATTTGAAGGAACATTTTTGGTGGGACAATATGAAGAGGGAGATTGCTGATTTTTTGTCAAGATGTATGATTTGTCAACAAGTGAAAGATGGAAGGCAACACCCTGGAGGAGTCATGCAACCTCTTCCCATACTGGAGTGGAAATGGGACAATATTACGATGGACTTTGTCATGGGGCTACCAAAGACTCCTAGAAGGAATGATGCAATATGGGTTATTGTTGATCGTCTTACCAAGTCAGCACATTTTTTTACTATAAGAGAAGATCTACCACGAGAATGTCTAGAAAGACTATATATTAATGAAGTTGTGAGACTTCATGGAGTACCCCAATCGATTGTTTCTGATCGTGATCCCTGTTTTTCTTCAAGATTCTGGAAGAGTCTTCAGAAATCCCTGGATACTAAACTTTATTTGAGCACTGCCTACCAACCTCAGACAGACGGACAATCATAACAGACTATTCAAACCTTAGAATACATGTTGAGATCCTGATCACTTGACTTTCAGGGTATGTGGGATCATTATTTACCTCTGGTAGAATTTTCCTATAACAATAGCTTCCATTCGAGTATTCAGATGGCACTATATGAAGCGTTATATGGAAAGAGATGCCGCACACCAACTTGTTGGGATGAAGTTGGTGAAAGAAAACTTGTAGGTCTAGAATTGGTGGAGGAAACGATGGAAAAGGTGAAGGTAATCCAAAATCACATCAAAGCAGCTCAAAGTAGGTGAAAGAGCTATGCCAATAATCTAAGGAAGGATTTAGAATTTCAAGTAGGTGATCATGTTTTCCTGAAGTTATCTCCATGGAAGGGAGTCATACGTTTTGGTAAGAAAGGTAAATTGAGTCCCAGGTACATCAGACCTTTCGAAATTCTAGAACGAATTGGGGCTGTAGCTTACCGATTGGCAATGCCGCCAAGTCTCTCCAAAGTTCACGATGTGTTCAACGTATCTCTGTTGAGGAAATACATGCCTGACCCAACGCATGTACTCACCTATGAGGAGTTAGAATTGGAACTCGATCTGTCTTATTGCGAAGAGCCCGTCAGGATTCTTGATACGAGAGAACAAGTACTGAGAAACCGGACGACGCGTCTGGTAAAAGTTTTGTGGAGAAACCATAAGATGGAAGAGTCAACATGGGAACCCAAGGAACTTATGATGAAGAACCACCCGAGTCTTTTCATGTGATAAGTATTCTAGAAATTTTGAGGATGAAATTATTTGAAGGAGGGGAGAATGTTACACCCCAAGCTTCTACGGTACGCTTCCCTTTGAATAATGTGATAGCATGTGTTGTACGCAACACCGAGTTCTAACACACCATAACCAATCAAACTAGCCATTATGAATAGTAATACCTACTTTTTGAAATTATATATATTTTATATTTCAATATGGACTTCATTTTTGGATTTAAAATATCAAATTTAGCCTAAGGTGAGATTTTGGTACTTTTCGGATAACTTTAATATTTTGATGAATAGTGAAAATTGCTAAATTTTAATTAAAAACAACTTTTTTAGTCAAAAAAATTAATAGTGATAAATTATTAATTAGAGTGGTTTTACAGTATATTTAGAATATATTTTTACCATTTAAATAAATTTTGGTCATTGGACATAATTTTAAAATTAAACCAGACATAAACAAGTGTCAATCTTTTGATAGTTATTATCTCTTAAAAACACGATTTTTGTTTTAACAACGGGAATTAATTTTAAATTAATTTCTGCCACTTCTGTGTTTTGAATTTGGAAAAATGGATTCCATATTTGAAATCATTATGTTCAAATTGTGTAAATAGGTAAATTTTATTTTTAGACATTTTGAATAATTAATTCGGTAAATATTTTATTTACCATGGTTAAAGGTAAATCCGGTAAATAAGGGTTAAAAATAATATTATAATAATACTAAATTACCCTAAAACGTGTCCTAGCCTTATTGGTTGATACATGTTTGACCATAGGTATATTTGGGTCGATTTTGAGACCCCATGGAGCCACTTGTAGGTGATAGGGACACTTAATTTTAATTAAGTTAAAATGAATACAAAAATAAAACAATCATATATCTTTTAAAAAAACAATTTTTACATAGGGTTATATATGTTGGATTTTCGACTATAAATATTCATTATAAATCTAAAAAGATTTAATAAATAATGATATTTTATTTATAATTTTTAGATATTACATAAGTTAATTTATTTATGACACAATGATGATGCAGTAATTACCATAATAGTGAAATTTTAAAATAATTGATATTATAAATACCCAAATAAATATAATTTGAGACTTTTAATAAATTAAAATATATTTCTAGGATAATATGACATATTAGGATTGATTTAATTAACTTTTTTCGAAGTAATAATTCTTTTATGAGTTTCACAAAAATCAACTATTGAATAGTGTCATAATTGACATAAAAGAGTTTTTAAAACAAATATTATATTATTAATTGATATTAAATTCCTAAAAATCTAAGGTTCGGCCAAGAGACTTATCTCATAATAGGTGTATCATTAATGGACCACTTCGGTGTCTCTTGGATGTATATAGTAAGTTTATTAACCATATAATATAAAAATACAAAGAGACATTGTAAAAGTGAAACTAATTAACTTAGAGTTAATACTTAAAGATAAGGTTAATATAAGTACCCAAACCTGTCTAAATTCTATTGGTTTAGTGGTTTGCGACCCATCCCCACCTTAACATTTAAATAATCCACTTTCGAGCCATTAGAAACCGAATATGAATTTATTATAAATTAATAATTCTAGCTTTTCCAAAGGTGCCCCTCACCCCTCTTATAAAAGGGCACTCCTCCTTCTCATTTATTCACACCTTCAAAGCCTTTTGGTTCGGCCAAACTCTGCCCAAATACTCTCCCAACATCCCTCACTAAAACCTAGAGGCCTTAGTTTGATCAGAAATCCAACCTAAGGAGCCCTTTTGATCAAATCAAAAGGAAGAACCCAAAGAAGAGGTAATGACTTCACCACCCTTTTCCAAGTTCCTTTCTTCTTCCACTTCTTCTTCATTTTTTGTTACCATTCTAAAATAATAACTCCAGTATCATATATATATTGTGATGTTATTATAAATATGGTACAACCATATTCAGTATTCTATCCACCCTTTGAATAACATGTCACCATACGTGCGTACGTACGTCTTACCATCTCCACGTCGTGGTGTAATTGTTATTCAATATATTATTATTTGGATGGGTATAATAATTATGTGTAACTCATGTAAATAACAAATATAACATGTTAATTATTCTGTATATATGATATACCATCCATTTATATATTATTTTAATATCAAAAGAATGATATTGTCGCTCGTGCGTACGTACGGACTACCGTCTCCACGAACGCGATGAGATTCATTCTCCATCGTATCCATTCAAGTATAATTATCATTTGATGATTTAAAAATGATGTTTAAGGACTTGATATAATTCTGTATATGAATAATATACAACTTATCCATTACAAACATGGCTTATGTAACAAAACATATAAAAGAAAATGAGTAAGTTAACACCCGAAACAACGATAATACTAAGATATTATTAACAAATCAATGTTAAAAGATCATATATGATATCATATTAATGTATATGATTCTTGTATAATTTAATAACAATTATTTCACCATTATACAGGAGTTTAACCTACCCCAACCAAGGAAAAGTACAAGGTAAGGGTTATTTCGCAATCTCTTCATTATCCGAGGTTGTTTATACGTAATTATCTACTGGGATTTCTTTATCATCCACATCCATGTTTCTTCGAAATGTATTTCAAAAAGATTTTACTATTTAAAATAATATGGGTTAAAGTCATTTATACCCTTGTTTGACTTCTTATAAGAGGTTTATAAAGGAATCTTTTCATCGTTTTCCAAACAAGGTGCTTTTAACCTTTTCGACAGAATTAAGGTAAGAATGTTTTTTTAAACTTATACGGCGGGTGCGGCTATTTTCCACCATTATAAAATCGTTGAAGCTTCCCTTACAAGCATATAAGAATATTTTCAAAGAAAATGTTTTATTTTATAAATATATGACTCTTAAATGATTTCAAAATAGAAAGAGATATTTCTCTAAAAAGAGTTTTGATTTCATCTATGTCAACATCCTTTGATGGATTTTACGCTTATTTGAAGTTGATTTATTATGATACAAAACTTCTATATTGTATTGAAGGTTTTGTGATATGTTTGAATATGGATGTGCTATTTTTATACCATTCATAGTTTATGGTGAATGTATTGACATTTCGTATTCTAGTTTTAATACGAATGTTTATGTTATGTTTAAACCTTTTCATATGGGAATGAATTGGACTTAATATGTGACGGGTGGAGCCCGCTATAGCTCCTCGATGCATCGGTAGGTCTCATGAGACAAACTAGTGTCTTGGCACAAGGCCTTGGAAAAATATTATTTGTAGACTTGGCACGAGGCCTTGGATATGTGGTTATGATAGTCTGGCATTATGCATTCCATCATTATGAAAGCGGTTATTGATATTACATGTGATTATTCGATTAGTAGAATATCCATGTGAATAAGTAAATGGAATTATTTCATTTTATTTTTTCCATACTATGTTGAAGTTCAAGTTTAAAAGGATTTTGTTTTAGTTATACATTGCCTTAAATGTTTATTCTTATTTATGAAAGTTTCCGCTATATTGTTATCCTTACTGGGCATTTGAGCTCACCCCTTTTCTATGTTTTATTTTTCCCAGGAAGTGAAGAAGTAAATTATGAATGACCTACAGGGATATTATGAGGGGATAATAGTGTGTATTATGGAGACAATATGTTGTTGTAATATTTTTTCACTTCATGATGTAATGTAAAACTTTAGAAATATATCTAGTGTTTCCAAGGCTACTAAACCAATCGGTCTTTCGAGATTTGATATTTCTTGTGATCATGCCAATGTTATGTAATAATGCACCGACTCTGGGTAACTGGGTTCGGGGCGTTACAACCAAAGTTTGTTTTCATTGATTAATAGAAATTTCATAAAAATGTCATTAAAATATTCTTGAGGAAAATATCCTTTCCATTTTGAATTTTTTTTAAATTTATAAATTTACCAAATATTAATGAAAAAAGGTTATTTTAAAATAACATTTTAAATTTATAAAATAAGTTTTAAATCATTTAGGGGTCATGACAATAAAAAATATCATTCATGTCATACATGTCAAAACAAATATTCCTTTCACATTTTCAGTAAAAGTCAAAAGAACCTCATTTAAAAAGTGAAAAGAATATTACTTTTAAATAATTTTGTAAAAATTAAAACACGGGTAATAATGACTTTAAATCATCATATTATAATATTAAAAACATTCTTGAAAACATTATTATTAAACATTGATATAAAATAAATAATTTTTTTTGACTGAAGAGAAAAATTAATTATGCTTCCCTTAAAAATAATATTTTATAATATTGAGTAGATAATGAGAGAAGAATGAAAGGAAAAAAATTAATTTCAATAAATAACCATAGTATAAGTAAATTCACGATTTTATTGAGAGTGAGGTCAAAATATCTCATCATTAGAAGCATAATCATAAACAACCCTGATAAAAAATGAAATTGTAACATCAAACCCTTACCAATTTGTTTACATTTTAATCATAATACCCATGAAATAAATAACCTTATTTATAAATTTTATTACCCAAAAATTTAATAATAATAATCATAAAATGCGTTCATAGGTAGTATATACATCATGAAAAATAAATAAGTGGTGTATATGGCATGTGTCTCATAGAAATAAAAGTGAGAAGAAAATCCCTTACCATAAGTCTTGACTTCCTTTTTACACATTAGAACCTCATATATAATAAATATAGGATTATTATAAATATATTAAATAAAAAAATCATTTTTATCATACCATATATTATTTACTTATAACTTTTTATCACTCGTTTATTTACAATTTTTTGTTAATATCACTATTGCAGGTGATAATTGCTTCGTCTTTTATGTATGTTTTAGTTCAGTAGTTTCCATAATTATACTTTTATCATGGATAAATTATATGTATAATGTTAAATAATAAATAGATATTATATATATTCATTAAATACATATTTATAGTCATCCATAAAAGTTATAGATAGAAAAATGGATTACACTGTTCATGGAGATGGTAGGTCGTACGTATGCATGAACGTTGCTTCCATTTTATCAAAGTATAGAATTAAAATAAGTAAATATTATATAACATTTAAATATTAATTTATATGTTATATATATCACATATATTCAATAAATTTATCCTTATTACCTTCCATGTAAATCATATGTGGAAAAACGAATTACATCGCTTTTGTGAGGCGGTAGTTCACCTTACACGTGAGCAATGTTATCTTATTCCCAAAGAATATAATGTAAGAAGGTATATGTGATATTATGACTTAATAATTATAATTATATAATAAATATATTATTTATATATATATATGTTACATCCATTGGTATATCTAGTCATGAGTGGTGGTGATTGAAAATGAATTACATTGGTTCGCAGGGTGGTAGTCCACTGTACACACGATTTACTGTTTAGTTTCCCATGATGGAATAGGATATGTATATAGGTTATGAAAATGACATAATAATATATATAAGTATATTTTAGATACTAGTTTTATTATATTTTAATTATCAGTACATCAAATAATGTGGTAATAGAAGAAGTAAATAAGAAAGAGCTTAGTGAATACAATTACCTTCGCTTAGAAAAACCACCTTTTTATCTCTTATTAAAGACACTAGGATTGGTATTCTAGGAATATATAAAGTTATATAACGTGTATAAGGATTTATATGAGTTATTTTAGTATGTTTTGGTTCATAAAATTTGATTAATAGGTGTGAATATGTGAGGGGAGGAAGTTCCCTTTTGTAATTAAAGAGTGCATTTTTTGTAAATAACCAAAACTATTCAATAATGGGAAGTCACTATTATCCAAAGTTTCTAAAAAATTGATAAATAAATGAGTTTATGTAATATATATTTAATTCACACATCCACCAAAAAAACACATTTTTAAACATTTTTTTACATATATCTTAATTTTACTTACTTTTCCCATTTTAGTTTTCACCACGTTAACAAGTTTTTTATTGATTTACCTAGGTGATTTATCCATTAAAACTAAAAAATGAGAATTATTAGATAATATGGACCCAATTATTATAAAGATTAATTAAAATTTATCAAATAAAAATCCAACATGTAGGGAAAAACAAATTTAGCATAGGTACATGTAACGAGTAAAACCTCATTTTAACCTTAATCACGGTAATTAAATTTTAATTGTATTTATTATTAACTATGACCAAAAACTAATTAGGAATTATTATATAATATTAATTATTATAATTTAAAATATTTAATATGTTTTAAAAAATTCAATTCACATAAGTATAACAATTTAATTTAAAATTAATCTTACAAACACAGCCTAAAAATAGTTTTTCAAAGAAAATTTTTTCTTAGGTATAGAATGTTTCAATTTCGTAGTTAAATATAAAATTTATTCAAATGAAATAAAATTGGTTAATGAATATATAATTGAACTAATTTTACTTTTAAATTCATCCTAAAAATAAATTTACCTTATATATTCTTTAAACAAAGAGGCTGTTTTTACCAAAAATCAGTATTGTTTTACAATTAATCGAAAAATTAATATTTTCAGAAAATTATAAAAAAATCACTCAAAAAGAATTTTGAAATATGGATTTAAAAAATGAATTTTTTTTTTCAAATGATTTTTATAAAATTATAAAAAAAATTATTTTTTAACAAAGAACAACAAAAAAAAATTTCAGAAAAAGGTATTTTCAAAGCATATAAAGACTTTACAAAAAATTAAGTAATTTTTTATCAATACATTTTTTTAACTAAAAAAATTATACTTAATTTTAAAAATTTTGTTTAATCTTATTCATATAACCAATTATAAAATATAGGTTATAATGGTCATGTTTAAATAATAATATCAACAATATACTAGAGTTTGTTAAAACTTAGTGTTTCATGTAACACAAAAAATTTAAAAAATTAAATTTATTTGAAAAAAAACCATAAAATCTTGGGTTTTATAATAACTCACCCCAAATAAAAAAAAAGTCATTATAGGGAAAATTTCTTTCATTTAATGTAAAACCTCCACTAATACCATTTGTAATTAACTGACCTATAGTACCATATAAACCAGTATTTGAGCCAATTCACCATTGACTCAAAGGGAATTCTAGATCCTAATGGGCTGGTGACTAAAACCAGAGTATCAAGAATGTGATTTTGGGAATGGTTTCTCATAACATAATAAAATATATATAAATTTATATATAAGGGAATAAAAATATGGATAAACTGAGACATCCAAAATAGGAAGATACAAGTCTCTAGATACGTCAACCAAATTCATCAGATAAAAAACATAAAGACATCAACCCAAAAAATCCATGCAATAAGTGGATAAATCACTATAATAATCACCACCAACTCCAAAGTCCCTATAAACAAGTGCACCCACCACCTCTTATTAGTGTTATCCTTTTTCTCGGACATATCATAAGAAAAGTTACAAATTCCTAAAGGAAACATTAGGGTGTGGAAAAAAATGACCAGTGGGATTTCACCAAAAAAATCATAAGAAATATTTAACATGTAAAGTGTGTATGCTCAATTTTATATAAAACATTTCATTCCAATATTTTCCAAATTTATTTCAAATCATGTTTTTAAAAACATTTTGATGTCTATTAAAAAACGGGTATAAAAGGGTGTTCCCATTCAAAGCAGACATAATTGAACATCTTTGTTAAATATGCATGAATATAACATTTTATCAAAATAGTCATGAGTAAGAAATTCTATCAAAACTGACATGAGTAAAAAATTTAAAAAAAATTTAAGGTAAAATAATTTCCAATCATATCACTATGGTTAAGATACCCAAGGTTATTTTTATAAAGAGATTCTCACACATTTTAGCAAAGTACATTTCCTAGTGTGAACACATTCAGAGGAATAGGCCATGGAAAATAGTCCTAATATTGGGTAAATAGGAACATGTATAAGGATTAATAGTAGAATATACTTAAGGACTAATCTCACTACTGAAAAATGAACACCCCTAAGGATTAATAGAAGAATATCCCAAAGGACCTTCCAGATAGAGCTAATATATTCCCAGTGTGCACTCTTCCGACCTAACTACCAATGATCCCATGTCCTTCAAGGTGAATCAAACATTTTTGGGGATATAATTCAATTCCATAAAACCCAAATCATTCAAATAATAATTTTAAAAGGCATGGACTTCATTTTTCAAAACATTTAATTCTTTTCAAAAACTGATATCAAATGGTTTTTATCAAAAAATTATGCCTCTTATTTAAAACCCAACATCAAATGGTTTTTATCAAAAACATATAACATTTATTTCAGAAACCAATCTGAAAATATTTTTTATCAAAAATCAGGCCTTTTATTTCAAAAACCAACATAAAAATATTTTTATAAAAACTCATCCAATCAACTCATTTCAAATCAAAAAAATATATCATGCCTTTTCATTTCATCAAAATCCTAATATAAAACACATGTGATAAAAGTTTTTATCACATGGATAATTTATGAATTATTAATTAATGTAAATGTGTGTACTAGAAATTTCTTACTCAAAGAATATTAAGAAAACCACATGTAATAATACTATATCTTTTCATAATAACAAGTATGTTATAATCCTTTATTATTATTTCCTAATAATTTTAGGTTACTACTGTCTAAATTCAGGAACATTTACGAAAAATAAACAAATAATTTTTCAACAACCAATATCAAGGATTTTCATCACAGCCACCATTACATTTCAAAATAATTTATCAAAGATTCAATTTAAAATATCTAAAAATTAAAGGTTTCAAATGATAAAGACTGACTTATTGAATCACATAACTCAATAAATGAAACATAGAATCACTAAATGTGTGATACCCAACTTGCAATAGGAGAAATCCCACATAAAGTAAAAAAGGGAAAAATCACCTCTGATAAACTCCTAAAGATAACCAATTAATTGTGCATCCCAAACTCCCTAAGTGGATAGCATAAAAATCAAGGAAGTAAAGATTTGGGCCAATTTTTATAATACCAGAGGCATTTGGTTCATGGATTTAAAATCCAAAATTAAAACCAAATTTAATTTTCTATTTTAATTGAATATTGAATTAAGATGGATTTAAATTCATTTAAAACTTGATTTATAGAATTTAAATGGGTTATATAATCAATTTCAATAAATTCAAGTATTTAAAATCATAAATATGGTGTTACGTGTCATTCTGGAGAATAAGAGAGAGAAAACATGTTTTTTGTTTAATTTTTTTAGAAAATGAGAATTGCTTAAGGGTAACATGGATTTACCCTTATGAAATACTTTTTTTATGTAAGGGTATTAGATTAACGCTACATAACCTCAAAAAAATTTATTATTACCATATGAAGATTAGACTACACTAATGCGGTAGTCAGGTTACCCATATGTAATCTTTGAAAAATCAAAGTTACATTTACAGAGCCTTGATATTTTCATTATAAAACCTTTATATAAAGTATAGGTTACCATTATGTATCTCTTACATTACCCTTACACATCACATATACAATTGATATTACCCTTATATACCCCATTTTAAAAATATATTTTCCTTTATGCAGCACCAGGATTACCCTTATACAGTGCATATATATAGGGATTACCCTTATATAGGTAAAGGTATTTCACCTATACCCTAATTAAAAACATTAAAAAGATGTGTTTCCCTTACTCAAGTTTCTTAAAACCCCATTTTCCATTATGATACCCCATAAAAATAAATAAGGGTAACTTATGCAAAAAAAAATAAAAGATTTTCTCATAAAAAGACTTACAAAATAAAAGCAAATAAAATTCTTTGATTATTACAAAAAAATATATGATGTTATAGTTTTGGAATGAGGGATTTTTAAGGAGGTATTATTTTAGGTTTTTGTTTATAATACTCCTAGGGATTGGGTTGTGAGGTGAGGCTTGGGTGTATTTTGTGCACTTGTTCCCCACATTATCTTCAGAACTCCAAGAGCGTTGAATGAGGTTCTTTGGATAAAACCTACAAGGTAATATCAAATGTTTTCTTGGATGAGCTTAAATAGTCTTATAAAGACCTTAACCTTTTAATAATAATTGTTTCCTAAATATGTGTGTTATGTTACACAACAAAACAATATCACATTAATAATGAAGTAAGTATATTTTAATGTGGTCGTTGGGTTCTGATCGTTATATGACTGTTGGTTAATTATGATTTTTTGACAATGTGACCATTGAAAAATATAATCTTACTATTATGATTATTATATATAAATAGAAATTATAATGGTTAATTAACACAGAAAGAAGAGTTGATGGCCTCATCTAGTAGAATCGGGTCGTACGAATCTAATTTTTCAGATCTTGGGAAGGAGGTAGCGTCACTGGGATTTGCTCTGGACTAAGACCAATTTGAGCTTCAATATGTTAATCTTGAACAAAATCACCTACATGATAAGTTCAAGTTATTGGATATTACCAACCAGGTGATGTTATTTGAGCCGCCTCAAGAGTCTGTCACTATCAAACACCTTACCCTTAGGTTGTATGTGGGTGTTATAAGAGGTTATGTGTCAAGTCCTTAGAAATATAATGTACAATCCCACTTTGTAAATAATTTTTTACATAATTTCCATGTTAAGAATAGTTTTTATTAATAAAATATATGTTTAATTGAGACAAATTTGATAAATTTATTTTACAGGTAAAAATTGCACTACTTAGAGAATTATTATTTTAAAATAAACATCTTTTTTGAATTTCAAATGTCAGGACTAATCTAGGGTGAATTTTTAGTATTTTTATAAGAAGCATCATATTTTTATGAATATTAAAAAATATTATATTTTTTAAAATAATTACTAAACTTTAAATAATTAATTCTCTGAAATGATTTTCAAATAATGGACATACACTATTGTGATCAAAAAGATATTTAGAGTTTGATAATATCAAATTATTTTTTTAGTGAATAGTACCATGACCCTTTGGAATAGTAATGTTTCCCTTATTAATAGTAATGTCACCAATGGAATAATAGCATCTCCTAAGTATAAATAAAATTCTGGCATCTTAAATGGTAATGTGATATAATTATATCATAGTATAAGTAATTGTCAGTTAAGTATTAGTATTTTTCATATAAATGGTGATTTTGATGAAAAATTAAATTTATCATATTTATAAAAATATTTTCATAAAATGGAGTTTATTTTTTAATTCTAAATATCAATATTAGGTTATGGTGAATTTATGAGAATTTTATAAAATACTTTGTTTTTTTGTGAATAGTAAAAATATAATTTTGAGTTCTCAGTATGTTTAATGAAATCATTAATGATGTAATGATTCATATAATATTATTTTAGACTCTTATGGATTAAAATATGATATGAGGTGTCCTAATTGGAAAATACAATGGGAAACTACCATGGGAAAGCCCATGGTTTTGCAAATACCACTAATGAGGTGTCCTCGAAATTAATAACAAACTCCCTCTATTTTATAATAAATAACCACCCATTCCATAATTTCCCTTCATTAAAAAATAACCCCATGAAAATATATGATATTATTACCTCCCAATGAGTCCTCCCAAGGTGTCCTAAATCCCCCAAGGTTCATAGTTTAGAGTTTTAGATGTTACTCTTCAAGGTAAGGGAAATCCTCAACTTCTCTTTTCTTTTCAATTTATCTTTTATGTGGTATGTCTTTAAAATTTCCATAACATGTAATTATTTCCATTTTATTCTGTCCATATACAATATTATGAGTCTTTTATGAATGGTATACCCTTTTACCTTCTATTTTTAATGTTTTATAAAACTATGTTTCATACCCGTTATGCTCCAGAATTTTCATCTCAAATTCACTCTCTTTTTCTCAAGAAATTATTTTATTTTCTTTATGTGAATACCCAAACCTATTTAATTTCCAAGTAAATTCATAAATACATTGAAATTATTTATTTTATTCTATAATTGACATAAATAAAACCCTCAATCCATTTCTATGGGTTATAAATAAAATAATGATCTTGTGTTTAATCAATTTTTAAAACACCATGAATTTGATATCAAACCCATTTATTTTATTCTCTATGGGTTATTTATGAAATTTTTAATATGAACTACATGGATAAAATGAAAATAAATACATATTAATTGTGAAACCTAAAATAACTCCAACTCATTGGGTAAAGAAATTAATCTCTAGAGATGACAGTTTTTACGACACCTTTGAAATTTTTATGATACCTTGGTGATGGACATTGGTGGTATGATTATGAATGTCTAAATTAAATGTTTCAGTCACATTTTCAAGTAATTATTCAAGTTATTATTATTATTATATGCCTATTTCTCCTACCTTTATGAAATTCTTCATGTTCTTATTGATATCCCTCAAGTTCACATGTAAACGGTTTCCCTTGTTTTCTCTTACTGGGATGTATTCTCACAATTTACTTTGATATATGTCCCTAGGTTATAAGTAGGAGTAATTTTACTTAGGATGAAAAAACAGAGAATCCTTTAAAGTGGTTTAGAATAATATTTTCATGTTTTCATGTATTATGTACCTTATTTCCAAGATATTAAACTTTAATGATCCTCTATTCGTAAAATGTAATGAAAAGTTATGTAATAAAATGGTGGGATTCCATAGTTAGTATTAAAGGATAGTTTAGTTATTTTTGGAAATTAGTATTTGAAAACTTTAGGAAGAACCCTATAGAAAATTTTATATATAGAAAAACTTCCTTGTATTTTGGTGAAATATTAAGTAAGTTTTTTCCAAACAAATAAATCCTTGTCTGGATATGAACAAGTGGATGTGACTATTTCATAGATGTATCAAGGGGTAAAACCCAAAAACACTACTTTGAGATAGAATTGAATGTGAACTGCTTCATAATAATGGGTCTTTCTACACTCTTTGTTTGACACTCTTGGGGGATATGTTTGGTTAATCACAAGCTTTTCATGAACCATTTTGAAGGATTTATAGAAAATGTAATTGTTGATAATGAATAACATGTTTAAGAATGATTCTTTAAGACCTAAAAATACTTTATAGTTATAATATTCTTAAATTAAAACTATTTCCCACTAAGGTTTTATTATTTTAGAAAATGGTGGGAAATAGGAGGAACTGTGAAAATGGTGACTGCAAAGGACCAAGCACTGATGGCCCTCTAATGGAAGCTGTAAGGAAACCATTCATGAGAATGATGAATCAACTAACTCATGTTATAGGAAATAACTTTAATAAAGATGAGCGGCTAGTTTCACCATGAATGGAACAAATTTCCATTGAGTTCTTTATGGGTCAACAACCACCAACGTTCAATGGATCTATTGAACCATTGATTACGAATCAGTAGATAAGCTCTATAGAAAATATCTTTTCTATAATTCATTACTCAAAACAAGATAAAGTAACTCTGGTTGTTTACCATTTAGAGGTAAAATCTTATCAGTGGTGGTTACTAATTAAAAACATGAGGCCAAGAGGGTAGACTGATTCCTTAGAGTGGGAAGAGTTCAGGGGAATCTTCTTTAAAAAGTATTTCCACTGCAGGATGAGAATGAAAATGGAAAAGTAATTACTTGAATTGAATCTTAAGGATAATGAATCTATTGTTAGTTATCAGATAAACCTCACAAGACTTTCTCATTATACCTCTATCTTTGTCATGGATCATAATGGGAAGGTTGATAGATTCTTAGGTGGAGTAAGACCTTATCTATGGAAGAATTTACCAAACCGAGACTATGACAGCTATGAGGAGATCATGAGGAGTGATATAAATGTTGAACTAGAGATTAGTGAGATGTAGTGGAATCACAAGTAAAATAAAAATAATAGATCTTTGGATCCAAACATATGGAGGATCTTTGACCAAGGAAGAGGATGAAGGAAAGTGAAACTTTCCACATGCAACAAATGTGGGAAGAAGCATTCAAGGAACTACCTACTCAGGAGCGGGAAATATTAAAAGTGTGGAAGAGAAGGCCATATTTCTCAGAACTGTCATAGTGAAGTGAATCATCAACTTCCCAACACTAATGAAAAAGTTAAGATGTTTCATTCCCTACCTAAAGTTCAATTCTTCAAGTGTGGATATCTTGGTCACTTTTCCAATCATTGTTCAAGTCCAAGGAGAGTGAAGGGGAATCACCATAAACCTTAGTATATTCCAAGGGAGAAATGTCAAGATTTTTTATAATGATAGATAAAGTTGAAGCTCCAAATGATGTTTTGGAAGTTACTCTCATTTTTCTCCCACATCTAGAAAGTAATTTGTTTGATTTTGGTTCTATATATTCATTTATTTTCTCTAAGTTTTCAAAGAATATAGAATCAATCCCTAAACTTTTAAAAGTAGAACTTTCAATAAAGACTCCTATAGGGATTATCCAAGTATAAATTGTGTATAAATACTCTATTATTCACTTCGGTGATCACAATCTCATCAGAAATATAGTAGTCATTCCCATGATTGAATTCGACGTCATACTAGGGATAGACTCGCTCCCAAATTATAATTCTAAAATAAACTGCAAAAGCAAAAAAATATCAATAGTCTTTAATGGAAAACCAATAGTTGTTTTCAAAGGAGATATATCTCGACCAGATCTTTATCTAGAATCACCACCTATATACTTCTTTATGGAAATTATCTGTTAAGATGAAGAAGTAAATTAAAGTATATGAATATTGAATGTCCCCATCATTTAGGAATACATTGACGTATTTCCTAAAGAGTTAGCTAGGACTCTCCCAGAAATATAGGAATATTTCTCTATTGAACTCATGTCTAGTTCCAAGATAATTTTTAAGACCCCCTATAGAATGGAAAATGTTGAGCTAGAAGAATTAAAGAAGAAAGTCCAAGATTTTTTTGAGAAGGGATTTATCTGGCCAAGTTTATCTCCTTAGGGAAAACCTATTCTATTTTTGAAGAATAAGTATGGATCAATGAGGTTATGAATTTATTATAGAAAACTTAATAGGATCACAGTGAAGAACAAGTACCCTCTTCCAATAATTGAGGATTTATTTTACCAGCTTCATGGGGCTCAATCCTTCTCTAAGATTGATCTTCATTTTAGTTATCATCAATTGAGGGTGAAGAAAGAAGATACTCCAAATACCACCTTCTGATCAAAATATGGGAATTATGAGTTTAATTTTATTACCTTCGTCTTGAATAATTTTATATATATTTTTATGGATTTTATGAATAAATACTTTAAAGACTACCTTGATAACTCTTTGGTAGTTTTTATTGATGATATTTTGATATATTCCAAAAGTCGTGAAGAGAATGAGGATCATCTAAGGGTTATATTGAAAACTCTGAGGAAGGATAGGTTATTTGTAAAGTTCATCAATTGTGAATTTTGGTTGAAAAAAATTTCTTTCTTTGGGTACATTATAACCAATAAAAGAATCTTAGTTGACCCTGCCAAGATAAGGGTTGAGGAGGAGTGACCTCAGCCTACAACAATAACTAAGATTCATAGTTTATTTGGTTTATCAGGATATTATAGGAGATTTGTGAAAAAAAATCACAACTTTCTAATAAATTAACCAAGTTAACTCAAAAATGGGTCAAGTTCATCTGGATAAAGAAGTGTGAATAATGTTTCCAAGAGTTGAAGAAGAGATTATTTAATGCGCCCTTGTTAACTCTAACCTCTATCGGAGAAAGATTTTTTATTTATAATGATGCATATCTGAAAGGGGTTGGGTGCGTCCTCATGAAAATTGAAAAGTTGATTTCCTATGCATCTTGAAAGTTGACTCCTCATGAGTAGAACTATCCTACTCATGATCTGGATCTAACTACGGTTGTTTTTTCTCTGAATATATGGAGGCACTATCTTTATGGGGAGAAATGTGATATATACACAGACCATAAAAGTTTGAAGTATATTTTCCTGAAAAGTGAATTCAACATGAGACAGAGGAGATGGTTTGAACTTTATAAATACTATTATTGTTTAATTAATTATCATATCAGAATAGTAAACAAAGTTTCTAATTCATTTAGTAGGAAATACTGTGTTATTCTAGAAATGATGAGGATTCAAGGAGATCCCTTCATCAAAGACCTAGTGAAACTAGACATGGGTATTTTAAGGGAATGGATATCATAAACCCTATCCCAAATTATTTCTCAACCATCATTACTATATTAGATCAAGAAATCTCAAAGGGAAGATCTTTTTTTACATAAAAATATAGAGACTGTGAAGAATAGGAAGTTTCCTGATTTCTATATTGATCAAGAAGGTATATTGAAGTTTCATACAAGGATATGTGTTCCATATAATCTATAAATATAGAAGGAGATGATGGGTAAAGCTCATAGATCTACTTTCTCTATACATTTGGGAAGCATGGAAATGTATAGGGACTTTGGTGATAATTATTGGTGGGATAACATGAAAAGGAAGATTTCTGACTACACTACAAGGTTCTTAGTGTGTTAACAAGTGAAGGTAGAGGGACAACTTCCTAAAGGGGTATTATAAACACTACCCATACTATCATGGAAGTAGGAAAATATCACTATATACTCTTTCATTAGTATCCCAAGAACATATAAAGGAAAAAATGTGATATGGTTTATAGTGGACGGTCTCACCAAGACTACCCATTTTATCTCTATTTGGGAAAATTTAACTCTTGATCAACTTGTTGGGATTTACATTAGGGGAGTGGTAAGGTTTCATGAGGTATTAATCTCTATTGTTTATGATTTTGAATCGAGGTTCATATTAAAATTCTAGAGAAGTATTCAACATGCATTGAATACTAAATTGAATTTTAGTATGGCCTATCACCCCCAAACTAATGGACAATCTAAAAGGACTATTAAAACACTCAAGGAAATTCTGATAACATGCTCAATGGGATTTAAAGGTGGATGGGATAAAAATCTGCCATTAGTTGAGTTATCTTGCAAAAACAGCTTCCACTAGAGCATTCAAATGGTACCCTATGAATCTCTTTATGTGAAGAGATGTAAAACTCCAAATTTTTGGGATGAAGCTGGCGATTAAAAGCTTCTAGTTATTGATCTTGTGAAATAGATGATAGAAAAGGTTCATTCCATCAAACAACGCATTAATGATGCTCATATTCAACATAATAGATATTCTAACAATCGTCAAACGGGCTTGGAGTTTTCTATTGGTGACAAAGTCTTCATTAGAATTTCACCATGGAGGAGAGTAACGTGGTTTGGAAAGAAAGGTAAGCTCATCCCCATGTACATTTTCCCCTATGAAATCCTTGATCGCATAGGACCATTGGCCTATCAAATTTCACTTACTCCAAATCTAGCTCAAGTTCGTGATTTTTTCCATGTATCTCTCTTGAGGAAGTATATACCTAACCCTTCACATGTACTGGATCCAGAGGTGGTATAATCGGAACACAACTTCTCTTATAAGGAGAATTCGTTGGAGATCTCAGATTGTAGAGACAGGGTTCTATGCAACAAAACTACCCACCTAGTTAAAGTGTTGTGGAGGAACCAAAAATATGAAAAAACGGTGTGGGAACCTGAGGAAACAATGAGTCAGAAATACACACACCTTTTTTATTCTGAGGGTTCAAGTTGAAATTTTAGGGATGAAATTTCATAAGGGGGTAAGAATGTAACGACCCAAACTTTTTAATAATAATTATTTCCAGAAAATGTGTGTTATGTTATACAATAAAACTATATCTGATTAATAATGAAGTAAGTATATTTTAATGTGACAATTTGGTTCCAGTTTTTATATGATTGTTGATTAATTATGATTGTTGATCAATATGACCATTGGAAACTATAATCTTACCATTATGATTATTATCTGTAAATATAAATGATAATGGTTAATTAATGCAGAAAAAAGCATCGATGGCCTCATCCAGTAGAATCTGGTCATACGAAGCCCATTTATCGGAGCATGGGAAAGAGGTAGCATCACTGGGCTTCTCTCTGGACCATGCCCAATCCGAGATTCAACATGTTAAGCTTGAACAGAATTGCCTATGGGGGAAGTTCAAGTTTGAGGAGATTACCACCTGGGTGATTTTATCTGAGCCTCCCCAAGAGTCTATCACCATCACACACCATACCCTTATGTCATACACAGGTGTTATAATAGGTTATGTATCAAGGCCTTAGATACATAATGTATAATCCCTTTGTGTAAATAAAATTTAATTTTCATCATTTCCATGTTAAGAATAGTTTTTCTTAATAAAATATAAATTTAATTGAGACAAATTTGATAAATCAATTTTACATGTAAAAATTGTACTACTAAGATAATTATTGTGCTAAAATAAACATCATTTTTTAATTTCAAATGTAAAAAATTAATCTAGGATGGATTTTTAGTATTTTTATAAGAATTTTCATATTTGTATTAATAGTGAAAATTACTATATTTTTAAAAATATATATATTTTATACTTTAAATAATTAAATCTATAAAATGATTTTCAAAAAATGAACATACATGATTACAATCAATAAGATATTTAGAGTCTGATAATATTATCTTATTTTTTGGTAATAGTAACTTGAACCTTTGGAATAGTAATGTTACTCTTATGAATTTTAATATGGAAAATGGAATAGTAACCTCGCCTAAGGAAGTATAAATATAATTTAGGCATATTAAATGGTAATGTGATATAATTATATTATAGTATTAGTAATTATAAGTTAAGTATTAGTATTTTTTGAGTAAATGATTATTTTTCTCAAAAATTAAATTTATCATATTTAGAAAATTATTTTCATAAAATGGAGTTCATTTTCTTATTCTTCATGTTTATATTAGTTTATGGTGAATTTATGATAATTTTATAAAATAATTTGTTTTTCAGTAAATAAAAAAAATACTTTTTTGAGTTTTTGGTTTGTTTAATGACATCATTAATGATTTAATAAGTAAGATAAGATTATGGTAGACTATTATGGATTAAAATATGATATGAGGTGTCCTAAGTGGCCAATACCATGGGAAAATACCATGGGGAAGCCCATTTTTTTTCAAATACCACTAATGAGGTGTCCTCAGAAATTAATAAAAAACTTCCTCTCTTTTACTATAAATACGCACACATTCCTTCATTTAATTTCATTAAAAAATCCTTCACTTAAATTATCTGATAATATTACCTCCCAAGGATTACTTCCAAGGTGTCCTAAATCCCCTAAGGTCCCAATCTTATAGTTTTTGAAGTTACTCCTCAAGGTTAGGGAAATCCTCAACTTCTCTTTTTTTCCTTTAAAGTTCTCTTTTATGAGGTATGTATTTCAAATTTCATTATAATATACTTATTTCTATTTTATTCTATCCATATAATGTATTATGAGTCTTTTATTAATTGTATACCCTTTTTACCTCTCTTTTTAATGTTTTATAAAACTATATTTCATGCCCGTTATGTTGCTGAATGTTTGTCACAAAATATCTCTCTTTTTCTCATGAAATTATTTAATTTTATTAATTTGAATACCCAAACCTATTTTATTTCCATGGTAATTAATAAAGTAATACAAATGATTTATTTTATTCTGTAATTGACATATATAAAACCCTCATTCCCTTTTTTGGGTTATAAATGACATAATAATCATGTTTTAAAGAACTTTTTAAAACACCATGATTTTGATATGAAACTCATTTTTTTTATTCACTATGGGATATTTATGAAATTTTTATTATGATCCATGTGGATCAAATAAAAATAAAGACATATTAAGTTTTCACCCTAATATCACTCTAATTCATTTACTAAATAAATTAATCTCTAGATATGAAAACTTTTATGATACCTTTGTGAATAACCTTGGTAATTTTTATAAAACCTTGGTGATGGACTTTGGTGATATGTTTATGAATGTCTAAATTAAATGTTGTAGCCATATTTTCAAGTTATGATTCAATTTATTATTATTATTATATTCCTCTTTCTCATTACTTTATGAAATTCCTCATTTTCTTATTAATATCCCTCAAGCTCACATGTAAATTGTTTCCCTTATTTTCCCTTATTTGGTCTTATGCTCACCCTTTCCTTTTATGTATGTCCCTGGGTTATTATTTAGAGTAATTATACTTATTATAAAAAAATTAATAATACTTTCAGGTGAATTATAATATTTTTTTCTTTTTTTCATGTATTATGTACCTTATTTCCAAGACACTGAACTTTAAAGGTCCTCTATTTGTAAAATGTAATGAAAAGTTATGTAATAAAAATGTGGGATTCCATAGGTCCATTACTCAAGGATTATTTCATTAATATACTTTGGGTTAAATTTTAATCATGGAGTATTTGGAATGGTTGGGTTTCATTAAACAATGTTTAAGATAGTTCTAAGGGACTTGTTTGAGTAATTACCTTATGGGAGTGATCCTTCTTAAGGGTGCCCTTGTGGGATTGGTGTCGATTGAGGATGGGTTATGAGAAAGAGAGGTACTTTTTGGTTTCTTTTGTGGGATTCACATGAGGTTTGGTTTTTATATATTATCCCCTTGTATATTTCCTTGTTTAGGCAGAGTTTTTGAAGACTACTAAGGGTTCATCATGAGTTTTTGGCCCTGCGAGGGTCAGTACTAGTTTAAATGGTTTGATGAAGGGTTCAAGTGTTATTTAAACCTAGTTATTTATATTTTGGGCATGGAATTTTTAATTTATTCTTGTTTGTTTTTGGATGACAGGTATACCTTTAGGATATTACTGGATCGATCATTTTCATTAACATTGATTCAACACCTCTCCTTTATTGGTTGGTTGTTGTGAAGTGGGTCTAGGGTGATAATGGGTGATATGGATGAGTGATTACCCCTATTTTAGTTGATATCCCTTTCTAGTGTTAGTTAATCATAGAGGCTATTACAATCCCAGGGATGAGTATTTGAGTTTGGGCCTAGTAAAGCAGTGTTTCATTGATAGGTCAGTTATAGCCCAATTATTAATACAAGACTTCTAAGACATGGTTAAGTTCTCCTCGGGTTGATAGGAGTTTCTAATTCTATTTCAGATCATATTATTGGAATCCTAGAGCCTAGTATATGTGTTTGTTTGTTTATATTCCTAGAATGAGATCTTAAGTTCCAATGTTCATTTATATCCTTATAATGGGATTTTAGAGCACCTTCTTGATTGGGAAGACACGCCAGATGATATGTAGTCGGGTGATCCATGTGCCATAATTCCTCTGGCTTGGGCCAGAGTGGTGGTAGATCTACCTCAAGTTTCAAACTAGAACCCTTGGTTTTCTTTTTTCAGTTTTTATCCATTTTCATTTATTTATGTCTTTTATTTATTTTTATTCCAATACTCTTTGTTCAGCTATGCCGTCCATATCGTATATTGCATTCCCATGTTATGATAGTGGATGTTAGGACCACCATTAGGGGTGGCCTAATGAGTATTATACTCTCACCCCCTATACTAGAACCTAAATAATCATGCAGACATTATGTATTCTTTTAGGTTGAGTACAAGATGATGGATTGGGTGGAGGACTAATGTTTTATGATCGAGTGGAGTTTCTCATGTGGATTTTGGGGTTTATAGTGAAGAAATTTAGCATTCATCGAGATTGGTATGTGGATCAGATAAAATTATTAGTAAAGCATTGTGTACTTATTTCCCTTTAGTTTATTATTTATATGTGGTCATCCTAGTGGGTTGTTAGTGATTTTATGTTTTATCCTGCTTTGAGTCTGTATACTATATTTCATTGTTATATCATGATTATGTTTATTTATTTATTTATGAATACTCTAATGTTGGTTGTTGATATTTATGTGTTTAGTTTTTTTTTCACCCTAATATGAGGGCATAGTCTCCACACTATATCCTTTTAGGTCCTCACTATTAGGAAGTGGCATCTGGTTTATGGGAAGGCATGCTTGAGGCCTTGTAGCGAGCTGGGTCGGGTGATAGGCCATGTCATCCTGAGTCGGTTCATGACAGGGATAGTATTTCTCACACCCTATATATGTCTTTGGTTATATGTATACTTTATTTTTTCAGATCTAGAAAAAGGAAAAGATATGTTACATGGAATTGGGTGTTCTTGATAGCAATACCTTGGGAGTTGGTAGTGAGTATGATATCCATATGTTATAAGGAGATCATATTTCAAGTTATTTTTTGGCATTATTGATATATTTTGGATAATGTACTTGTGTACCTTGTGGTAATTTTATTTTGATTAATAATTTTGAATACCTACTATTTATGGGTTCTTACCCACTTGTTTTTTTTGTTGTTACTTGTGGTGAAATCATTCCCCCTTGAATTTTTTTGATACTCAAACACTAGTATCCATCCTATGTAGATCAGGAAGACCCTTCAAGCCACGACAGGGCGAGATTGGGTTCTATTTTAATAATTTATTTGAGTTTACTCATGAAAAAATGACAATCCCTCTCTTTTAAAGAGTTTTGATTAAAATGTTACTCAAGTTTCAAGGATTTACTTGGTCTCAATTCTAATTCTTTGAGACATGTTACATGTTATAAACCATGTTTACTTTTTACGATGTTCTATTTATTTAATATCCCATTAATTTTCCATAAATTATTTACTTTTAATTCATTGGATAAACTAATCTAAATCAATTTCATTACTTCAAATTTATTTTTCTCATGTGTTACCCTAGTTTTAGGAATTCTTGGTAATGCAATTTTCAAGCACTGAATTATGATCATTAAACTGAACTTATTTCATATAATTTATGTAAATTCTTCCCTTTGATTTTATTATGTTGTATTCTCTCATTAATTACATTTTTACCACATAAACCCCTTTTCAATTATTTCATGCTTCAAGGAGTATGTTTCTCATAAGGGATATTGATAACTCAAATCTCCTTTCATTAGGTCATAATATTTCATCTTGAACTTTATTTTTCCATCATTAGGTTCTCCCACCCTAATATTTTATAGTACGGTAATTTCTATAACTATATGGGGGAAAATATATTTTAATACACGGTAATTTTTTTTACTTTTTTTACAATGTGATTTTTAAATAAAGGTATTTTTAAAATAATAAAAAGGGTTTTCCTTTCACATTCATATGTTTTTTCTTCCTCCCCACTTTTCTCCAAGATAAAATTTATTTAATTTCAAGGATCTATAATTGGAGATTATTTTTAAAAATAAATATTTTCAAAATCTTCTACATCACCTTTTCAAAAGTTATCTTTTAAAGTGTAATGTAATTTTGTATTAGACATTAATGTTAAAAATATTTTCTAAAATATGTTTTTAAGTTTTCTCTTCCATTTCCCTTATCATTTTAAAAAATATTTACCCTAATTGGGTTTATATTTCATGATTTACCCTCTAATATATATATTTATGTATGTATATATGTAAGTATGTATGTATTATCAATTGAGGGAGTGAACTTATGGAATCAAAAAATTCAAGTCTTGATCCCTTATTTTGTGATACTGGTCAAAGCATTCATTTTTCATGAGTTTTTTTCACTTATTCCAACACCCTTATATGTTTTCTTTATTTCAATGGGTTATGTTCTTTGAAACCATCTACCTTCTCTCTCAATATGGGTGATGATCATGTTATATCTTTTATTAACATGGTGAAAAGTATTAGTATATTGTATATTGTTATTCCAATATGTATTATTATTGGAAAGTTAACTATGTATTGTTTGACCATTTAATTTCTTTATCAGGATGGTTTATGATCATGTTTTCCAATTTATTAAAATGGGGAAAATTATCAGTGTTCTTGATTGTTATTGACTGATAACATATGTTGATCATGTATTTATATTTTGTATTCTTCATTATATGGGTATCCCTATATTTATTCAGCCACAGGTTCCTTAGTTAATTGTATAAAATGTCTTGTTGAATCTTATAGTGAATGCATTGGACTTAATTAAGTTATGGGTATGGCCTATAATTATATATCCCCTCGATACATCGACAAGATTCTTGAGATAAAATATATTGTGTTTCGGTGTATACGTATCCCCATATCATTATGGTATCTTGGAATAAGTCCATGATAGTATGTTTTTAAAGTTTGGCATTATGAATTCTATCAGTATGAGATCAGTATTATTGATATCCATGTTTTCATTTATTTTCATGGATATAGAATTCTCTTAGTTTTAGTTGATTATGGAATTATTCAAATTATTTATTCATATCGTATTATGTATACCATGCTTATTTTTTGATAGCTTTAATTATATATTCCTTTTACTGTGCATTTGATCTCACCCATCCTTATATTTTCATTTCCTTAGGTTATGGAGAAAATTATTTCACATGATATGTCTAATAGGGTATCTTGTGTGGATAATTTTTTGGATATGTTAGTGACTCCTTATAGATCAATTAGTTTCATGTATAGTGGAAGAAATATCCATTTTTTGAAAAATACATGGGTTTTTATAGTGTATGTTTTTTCTTAGTTATTAAAATATTTAAACCTAAAAGATCTTATGAATTTATGTAATGAAATATTTTATTTATGTCATATAATTATGGGATAGATGTGTTTGGTAATTTATAGTTGGTATCAAAATCAATATGTAAAGTATGTGTTTTTTGAATCGGATCCGAGATTGAGAGTTTGGGTTGTCACATTAAAATTATCAACCCATGAAACTTTAGGTTTATCCCATATCACAACAGAATGTCATAGGTTTTCAAAGGTTTTGTCCTCTCATTCATCATAATGGTTTATAAATAAAAGGTAAATTAACCCCATCATATCCTTCAGGATTGTCTCACCATGTGTACAGTATTAGGCCCACTCATCATTCACTGATGATGATTGAGGTAATACCCAATCTTCCCTTTTTTGATTTTTTATCCCTATGTGAATTTTTTCCACAAAATCATAAACTTTCTGGCATCCATATAGGGATATATTTTCTTGGAAAACCACACAATATCTAATTTTCCAAAGCTTTATAATATTACCCTATACTAAGTATTATCCCTAATATTTATCACAGGGTTATGTTATCTAATATATTTTTTCCTAAATATAGTTCTTAATGGTCCTGCAAAACATCCTTTGATACCATCTATAACAACCCTAAACCCATACACATAGAGCTGGTGATAAAAAAGTTGATAAGGAACATAAAATACAATGATTATAAAAATATTCATGATATTATATTTCAAGATACATCATTTACACCATATAAATAAATATAGGTGCATCATCCAAAACATGTATCAAATAAGGATGTTTGAGATGAGAAACCCTTGTAACTTGGGTTATGATTGTATCAAAAATATATAGAATTAAGGCACTTAAAATATTCTATAAAACCCATAATTTATATGAAATAATATGTTAAAACGAATTCATGGGTTAGTAAGTACACCATATAAAATAAATCATGGTTCATAACATGAATTATATCTTAAATAATTGAAATTAAGACCATGGAAACCCCTACCTCTTTTATAACATTTGAATCAATATCTCATGAAAGAGATAACTTAAAAGTAATAATAAATAGTATTATAAAAGATTATTTCATGATATAATATATCAATAGGTATAATATACAAATTATAAAAGGAATTAGGTGAATAATATGATACTAGTCTCAAAGAAACAATATTTAGATGAATAATCCTTACAAAGATAATATTGTTAAAGTGAAAATTAGTCAATAAATTTATTATGTGTGAAAATTTTAAAACAAAAAAACAAGTGTAAATACAATATAATACAATCATAGGTTGTTTCAATCAAAATATTCGCATAAAATATTCAATTAAGTAGAAGGATAACCCAATGAATGGAAATTGAGTTAAGAACCCCCTTACCTTGATTCCATACCTTCTATGTAAATCCTTTAATTTCATGTATAATAAATTTATATTAATTATTTAATTATTTAAGATCCATTTCCGGTTTTAATACATTATCATCAAGCAATTTATTCTATTTATTTCAATGACATGTTTAACTACTTAATCGGTTAATTCCACGTTGCGTGTTACAAGGATGTTCAGTTCCAAAATGAAAAATGAATTTGGTAGGTATATCATGCTCAAATGGGTCCTTATTTCATCACCTAAAGATATTATTCATGAAATAATAATAATTTTTATATATATAATATAATTTTAGTTTCATCCATGAAATGGGATCATTAAAAATTAAATACATCGGTTTATGAGGTGATAGTCTGCATTTACACACAAGAAACATTTTCATTTTTCAATGGATGAAAAATAAAGAAATAAAATAAAATATTATATTTAAAAAAATAATTATCATGTTATAAACATAAAATAAATTTATTAAATCCATCCTCATGACCATCTATGAGAGGCGGTATTGAAAAAAAAGTGCATCGATATGTAGAGACGGTAGTTCGTTCGTAGGCCCATGTGATAATTTTGTTTATAATGATCAGAATGGTATGAACGTAGATGATATATGGTTTCAAAACCCATCCCTCGGGGCCCGAGCCATGACTACCCCAAGCCTGCCTTCTATAGGTTCGGGGTTGGTGACTATCACCAGAAAGGCGTATCCCTAAAATGGGAAGGTATTTCCTTTAAACATGTTCAAACACATAGTCCAAGAACACAAAAAGATATAACCATGAAGTAAAAATATAGTAGTAAAGTTGTGTACTGAAAGTAAAGGGGCCAAAATACAAGCCCAACTGAAAAGATAAAACTACAACTGAAAACAAAAAATAGTTCTTTAGATCATACACTGAGTATCCTACCTGAAGGGTATGTATAACTCATCTCCACAGCTTTCCACTTCAACTGTCACTATTGTCCACCATTAGGTCCTAGCTCCCTGGGTCTCATTCAAGGATACTCGTCATCTGCATAAGACACAACAAGGTGCAGGCGAAGCCCATCCAGGGGTGAATATAACAGTAATCAGAAGGGACCCCAAGACCCCCAAAGGTCTCCCAGAATTCCAAAAATTAAAACCACAAAGAATGATCTCAAACCCAAAGCCCAAAGAAAAAGACTCATCTCAAAACCAAGTATAACTAAAGTATATAAGTAGATATGATTATTTATAAATCTTGATCATATTATTCTATCATGAGGAACTACTACTGACTATATGGAGTTTGGCCCACATAGAATCGATAGCTACTAACCCCCACTAACCCACACAGGATCCAACCCACCCATGATCGATAGGTACTAACCCTCTTTGACCCACACAGGATCTGACCCGCTCTGGATCGGTAGGTACTAACCACCGCAAGACCCACACAGGATCGATAGGTACTAACCCCCACAAGACCCACATAGGATCGATAGGTGATGATCTATATAGGATCACTAGGTTATGATCTACACAGGATCTCTAGGTGTTGATCCACACAGGGTCGTTAGCTTCTGATCCACATAGGGCCGCTAGATGCTGATCCACACAGGGTATCTAGGTGCTGATTCACATAGGCTCACTAGGTTCTGATCCACACAGGATCACTATGTGCCGATCCACACATGATCGCTAGGTGCCGACTGATGCACTCCAGTTAGGGGGTGTGGCAAAAAATAATTTAATTACCTAAGTATAGTATAGTAGTTAATCCTAGGTAGTCTTCTAAAGAGGAGTGAACACAAAAAAAAAGGTTGTCACTTTTTAATGGTTTTATGAAAATAATTGGTTTTAATTAATTTGAATGATGTGTGAGAAATAAGAAGATAGATTTTATCGGTTTTAAACAAATGATAAAGATAGTGATCGGAGTGGGTTTGGCCAGACCTAGTTCTTTGCTATCACGGTTTCCAAATTTTCCCCCCTTTTCTTTCATTATCTTGTTAGAGAGATATTTTTCTACCAAGTCCTCTCTCCCCCTTAGACAAAGGGTTGTGATGAGAATATTCCTTATGAAAAACCTTATATTGGTCTATCCTTCTTCCAATGTGTGTATGATTGTAAATGTTTTTCTTGATTAATTAGAGCAATCCTGAAATAGGAATTGTTGTTCCCTAATAAACCAATATTCTACATGCAATAATACACATATGATGACTATCGTAGATCACTCACCACCCAACCCTAATTTGTTCCACCGTATAGAGATTAGAATTTGGTGGAGGGAGATGTGATCATAGACCAAAGAAATATAAATTTACAGAATTAAAAGATAACACAACCGCATTAGGAATTTAAAACTGAATTTATAATTGAAACCAGATTATGAAAGAAGAAGGGATCTTATTAAAGCACAAGAACTCAAGCAAGCACATCGGTCCAGCCTTCCCCTTCCCGATCAATCAATGGTACTACCCCTCCATGGATGGGGAAGTCGAGATGATGTAGGAGAGGGGAGAAATTACAATAAAGGAAATGAAATAAATAAATATAAATAAGGGCATCCTCCAATGCTTCTCTTGCTGGTCGATTGGAGAAATTTTTGATTGAATGGAATGATTTGAGAGGTAGGAGCTCCTCGCCTTTTATAGGAATATTTTTGACCTCCAAAAGTTATTTCTATATTGACCCATTAATTGGATGAATAAAAATGTACTCATTAATTAAATTTTCTCATTAATGTGTTGGTCATTCACCCTAAAAAATTAAGTTCATTTGACCATTGTTTGTAGGAGTTATGAGTTTTTCATAGGCGGTTTCCATTTCTGGATGAAGGTTCCAGGTATCTTCCTCCATAAATATGTCATTAAATCACCACATTAATGGATTAAAAACTCCATATAATTTATTTTGTGAACTCCCCTTTTATTCCTCTTTCATACACAAGTAAACACAATTCATCAGGAGGTGTGTTGTGCCAAATGTGATTCCATTACGGAGGTGGGGCTATGTTTTATTCCCTAAAAAAGCTTCAACTTCTTTGATTTTTTATAGCCTTTAGATGATCGATTCATCCCCTAGTATAAAAGAAAAAAATTAAGGAACTTAAATAAGTATTATAAAAAAATTTGAATCACAAAATTTGGACATATATTTTATGAGAAATGACAAAAAAAACCCCTGTGATAACAATCTGTTAAAATTAGAGAATTAGTCCATTTTTTCATTTAGGCTCAAAATAACAAAAAAAACATAAATATAATTCATATAAGATAAAATTTATAATTTAGGATGATTAAAATAGTTTAAATTCATAAAAAATGTGTAAAATTTTAGCTCTATCAATTCCCCCACACTTAAACTATTCTTGTCCTCAAGAATAAAATCTCAACATGGAATTCAGAGGACAAAATGTTACCAATATTCAATTTCTAAAGTAATAAAATTTAAAAAAATCAATTTCAAATAAAACATTAAAAAATCCACATAAAATATCAATTTAATTTCCTATTTTTCAAAGAAACAATTAATTCATGTATTTTACTTTTTCCCTTTGAAAAACTATGGAACTTCTTCTTTTATTCATTAAATCTTCTCAATTAATTATTATTAATCATGTCACATCATGATTTACCTCAACTTTTAATTTTGACTCTCATATATCATGATACAATTCAAGTATAGTTATGCTCATATCATGAGAACATGAACCTTATCCATAAGCTTGTAAAATAATTACTTTCTCCACTTTGTAAAGACAAAAGGCACATAAAATCATGAGGACTTTTCAATAAAGGTTCAAAAAACTCTGAGGCTTGAGGTTGGTAGGATTTGATGTTTTAAATATTAAGGATCAAGGAAGAGTTTGGTCTCTTATGTAAAATACAAGATATCAAAAAGTGTAATGAAATTCTCCTCTTCAAAGTATCAACACCCACTTCCCCCAAAACTCAAAGTAAGGTCATGATAAAAATAAAGCATAATGAATGATTATTGCACCCTCTTGGTTTTTTTAATTTTTTTACTTTTTTTCTTTCTTCAAAAGTTATGATTAGATCAAAAGGCGCATCCATAACCTAACCACATATGATAAGAAGACTATCAGTTTGGAAAATGGTGATTTTTGGTTTTCCCTAATCATAACCATTTTTTCTCATTTTTTTGGTTCTTTTTGTCATTTTTTGATTTATTTTTTTAAAATTTAAGAGGGGGAAACAATGAAGTACAATGAATGATTCCACAAAATTTTACAATTCCTACAATAGCACGCCCACACTTTTTCCTTACAAGGTATAACATCTTTTCGACCATGATTCCCTTCACCTTCACACTTCATTTTTAAAATATCATGAAAATACCAAGAGTAGGGTAGGAATGGATAAAAATGGCTTCAAACATGGCTCGTCCCTATAAAGGTCATTCATAGTCTCTATGGACTAAAATAAGGATTAATTTAAAGGTGGTCATTAAGGATAAAGGATTTTCAAAAATGCTTCAATCATTTTAAATGTTATTTCGTATAGTCATAGCTTTGACAAGTTCAAATGCAAGTTCTGGTAGGTGACATGTCCCAAGATCACTCAAGAAATGCGCTCAAGATAAATTTGGAAATATTTGTTTTATAAATTCTCTCGGTAATGGGAATACCATATTGTGAAATCACTCATTGAATTATTAATAATAAAAAATTAATTCACATGAATTTTAGAAATTCAAAGCATGAAATATGGTAGTGAAATTTCATTTACATGATTCAAATAATTCATTCAAATCATGAGTCATTATTTCAAAATCCATGCTTCATTTTTAAAATTCAATTCTTTATTTTACTCATTCAATCTTATTAAAATTGAAATCTAAAACATAACATCATTTGATTCCTAATAAACTCGATTAAATTAATAGATCAAATTCAATTAAATTGTTTTTTGAACTATGGGTCATTCAAAATTAAAAAAATGTTTTTGTAAAGGGTTTTGAGGCACTGCCTCCCTATCAATGATTCAAAGTTTGATGCATTCCAGTCATGGGGTGTATCAAAACAATATTTTAATTACCTAAGTATAGTATGGTAGTTGACCCTAGGTAGTCTCCTGAACAGAGTGAACACCAAACAACGTTGTCACTTTTTAATGGTGTTATGGAAACAATTGGTTTTAATTAATTTGAATGATGTGATAAATTAAAATATTGATTTGATAAGTTTTAAAAAAAATGAGGAAGATAGTGATCTGAGTGGGTTTAGCTAGACTCAGTGCTTTACTATCATGGATTCCCAAAAAAAATCCCTTTTCTTTCTTTATCTAGTTATAGAGAGATTTTTCTATCGAGTCCTCTCTCCCCCTTGGTCAAATGGCTGTGATGAGAATATTCCTTATCCAAAACCTTAGATTGGTCTATCCTTCAACCAATGTGTGTAGTATTGTAAATGGTTTTCTCGATTAATTAGAGAAATCCCTAATTAGAAATTATTGTTCCCTAATAAACCAATATTTCACCTACAAGCATACGCACGTGCTGACTACCGTCGAGCACTCACCACCCGACCAAAATTTGTTCCACTGTATACAGATTAGAATTTGGTGGAGGGAGATGTGATCATCGACCAAATCAGTATAAATGTATAGAATTAAAACCTAACACAACCTCATTCGGAATTTAATAATGAATTTATAATTGAAATCATATTATGAAAGAAGGGATATTATTAAAGAACAAGAACTCAAGCAAGCACATCGGTCTAGCCTTCCCCTTCCCGATCACACAATGGTATTACCGCTCCATGTATGGGGAAGTCAAGATGATGTGGGAGATGAGAGAAATTACAATGAAAGAACAAAAATAAATAAATCTAAATAAGTATTTTGTCCAATTATTCCATTTCTGTCAATTGGAGGAATTGTGGATGGAATGGAATGATTTGAGAGGTTGGAGCTCCTCTCCTTTTATAGGAAGATTTATGTCCTCCATAAGATTTCGCTTTTTTGGCCCATTAATTGTCTGAATAATGCATGGACCCCTTCATGAAATTTTTTAATTAATTTTTTTCCATTCACCCTCCAAAATTCAGTTCATTGTTCCACATGTTGTAGGACTTATGATATTTTTTTGATAGATTCTGTTTCTGGATGAAGGTTCCAGGCAGCTTCCTCCAAACATATGTCATTCAATGGCCACATTAATTGATTCAAAACTCCATTTAATTTATTTTTTGAACGCCCCTTTTAGTATTATTTCATCCCCAAGTGGATGAAACTCATTTACAGGTGTGTAGAGAGAATTTTGATTCCTTTACAGAGGTGGGGTCTACGTTGTTTGCCCGGAAAAAGCTTCAACTTCATTAATTTTTTTACGGCCACTAGATGATCGATTAAACCCTTGGTCTAGTAGATAAAAATGAATGAAATTAAATAAGGATTCTAAAAATATTTGAATCAAAAAATTTAGAGAAATATTTTAAGAGAAATGAAAAAAATACCCATGTGATAACAATCTGTTAAAATTGCAGAATTATGCTATTTTTTGTATTTAGGCTCAAAATAGCAAAAAAAACCTAAATATGATTCATATAAGATAAAAATGATAATTTAGGATGATTAAAATAGTTTAAATGCATAAAAAATGTGTAAAATTTTAGCTCTATCAATTCCCCCCACATTTAAATTGTTCTTATCCTCAAGTATAAAATCTCAACATGGAATTAAGAGGACGTCAATGTTACCAATATTCAATTTCCAAAGTAATAAAATTTAAAAAAAATTCAATGTCAAATCAAACATTCAAAACTCCAGATAAAATATCAATTTAATTTCCTATTTTTCAAAGAAACAGTTAATTCTTTTATTTTACTTTTCCCCTTTGAAAAAAATGGAACTTCTTCTTTCATTCATTAATGCTTCTCAATTCATTATTATTAATCATGTCACATCATGATTTACCTCACCTTTAAATTTTGACTCTCATATCTCATGATGAAATTCAATTAGAGTTATGCTCATATCATGAGAACATGCACCTCATCCATAATCTTGTAAAATAATTACTTTCTCCACATTGCAAAGAAAAAAGGCACATAAAATCATGAGGACTTTTCCATAAAGGTTCAAATAACTCTGAGGCTTAAGGTTGGTAGGATTTGATGTTTTAAAAATTAAGGATCATGGAGGAGTTTTATCTCTTATATACAATATATGATATCAAAAATTGTAATGAAATTCTTCTCTTCAAAGTAGAAACAACCACTTCCCACAAAACTCAAAGTAAGGTCATGATCAAAGTAAGGCATAATGAATGATTAATGCACCCTCTTGTGTTTTTTAATTTTTTACTTTTTTTCGTTTTTCAAAATTTATGATTAGATCAAATGTCAAATCTATAACATAACAACATACGATAATAGGACCATCAGATTAGAAAATGGTGATTTTTTGTTTTCCCAAATCATAACCCATTTTTCTCATTTTTTTTGGTTCTTTTTGTCATTTTTTAATTTATTTTTTTTAAATTAAAGAGGGGAAAACAATTAAGTACACTGAATGATTCCACAACCTTTTACAATTCCCACAATAGCACCCCCACACTTTTTCCTTACAATGTATAACATCCCTTACACCATGATTCCCTTCACCCTCACACATCATTTTTAAAATATCATGCAAATACCAAGAGTAGGGTATGAATTGATAAAAATGGCTTGAAACATGGATTATCCCTATAATGGTCATCCATGGTCTCTATATGCTAAAATAAGGATTGATTTAAAGTTGGTCATTAAGGATAATGGCTTTTCAAAAATGTCTCCATCATTTTAAATGTGCTTTTGTACAGTCATAGCTTTGACATGTTCAAATGCAAGTTCTGGTAGGTGACATGTCCCAAGATCACTCAAGAAATGTGCTCAAGATAAAATAGAAAATATTTGGTCTAGAAATACTCTCGGGAATTGGAATACCATATTGGAAAATCACTCATGGCATGATTAATAATAACAAATTAATTCACATGAATTTCATAAGTTCAAAGAATGAAAGATGGCAGGGATTTTTAATTTACATGAATCAAATAATTCATTCAAAACATAAGTCATTATTTCAAAATACATGCCTCATTTTTAAAATTAAATTCTTTATTTTACTCATTCAATATTATTAAAATTTAAATCTAAAATATGGAATCATTGGATTCCTAAGAAACTCAATTAAATTTCTGGATCAAATTCAATTAAATTGTTGTTTGAACTACGGGTCATTCAAAATAAAAAAAATTTGTAAAGGGTTTTCAGGCATTAACTCCCCAGAAATGATGCTATGTTTGACGAATGCTAGTCGTGGGGCATGGAAAAACAATATTTTAATTACCTAAGTATAGTATAGTAGTTGATCCTATGTAGTCTCCTGAACAAGAATGCACACCAAACAAGGTTGTCACTTTTTAATGGTTTTATTAAAACAATTGGTTTTAATGAATTTTAATGATGTGTGAGAAATAAGAATACTGATTTGATCAGTTTTAAACAATTGAGAAATATGGTGATCCGAGTGGGTTTGGATAAACTTAGTGCTTTGTTATCATAGTTTCCAAAATAAAATTCCACTTTTCTTTCATTATCTAGTTATAGAGAGATTTTTCTACCGAGTCCTCTCTCCCCCTTGGCCAAATGGTTGTGATGAGAATATTCCTTATCCAAAACCTTATATTGGTATATCCTTCTTCCAATTTGTATAGGATTGTAAATGGTTTTCTCGATTAATTAGAGCAATCATGAACTAGTAATTTTTGTTCCCTAATAAACCAATATTCCACATGCAAGCATACACATGTGCTGACTATCGTCGAGCACTCACCACCCGACCCTAATTTGTTCCACCGTATACAGATTAGAATTGAGTGGAGGGAGATGTGATCATCGACCAAATCAGTATAAATTTTCAGAATTAAAACCTAACACAACCTCATTCAGAATTTAAAACTGAATTTATAATTAAAATCATATTATGAAAGAAGGTATCTTATTAAAGCATAAGAACTCAAGAAAGCACATCGATCCAGCCTTCCCCTTCTTGATCATTCAGTGGTATTACCGCTCCATGGATGGGTAAGTCGAGATAATGTGGGAGAGGAGAGAAATTAAAATTAAAGAAAAAAAATAAATAATTATAAATAATTATTTTTTCCAATTATTCCCTCACTGGTCGATTGGAGGAATTGTGGATGGAATGGAATGATTTGAGAGGTAGGATCTCCTCTCCTTTTATAGGAAGATTTATGTACTCCATAAGCTGTCGCATTTTTTACCCATTAATTGGCCTAATAATTCATATACCCCTTCATGAAAATTTTTCAGTAATTTTTTTTACGTTCACCCTTCAAAATTCAGTTCATTGTTAGACAAGTTATAGGAGTTATAATTTTTTCATTGGCGGTTTATGTTTCTGGATGAAGGTTTCAGGAAGCTTCCTCCAAACATATGTCATTCAATGGATACATTAATGGATTCAAAACTCCATTTAATTTATTTTTTGAACGCCCATTTTAGTCTTATTTCATCCCCAAGTGGACGCAACTCATTTAGAGGTGTGTAGAGAGAATTGTGATTCTGTTATGGAGGTGGGGTCCATGCTGTTCTCTCAGAAAAAGCTTCAACTTCATTGATTTTTTTACTGCCTCTAGATGATCTATTATGCCCATGGTCCAGAAGACAAAAATGAAGTAAATTAAAAAAGTATTCTAAAAATATTTGAATCAAAAAATTTGGAGAAATATTTTATGAGAAATGAAAAAAATACCCATGTGATAACAATCTGTTAAAATTGCAGAATTATGCCATTTTTGCTTTTAGGCTCAAAATAACAAAAAAACCCTAAATATGATTCATATAATCTCAAATTGATAATTTAGGATGATTAAAAAATTTAAATTCATAAAAAATTGTGTAAAATATTAGCTTTATAAATTCCCCCATACTTAAACTATGCTTGTCCTCAGGCATAAAATCTCAACATGGAATTCAGAGGATGTTAAGGTTACCAATATTCAATTTCCAAAGTAAAAAAATTCAAGAATATTTAATTTCAAATAAAACATCAAAAAATCCAAATAGAATATAAATTTAATTTCCCATTTTTTCAAAGAAACAATTGATTCATGTATTTTACTATTCCCCTTTGAACAAAATGGAACTTCTTTATTTAATTCAAGCTTCTCAATTCATTATTATTAATCATGAAGCATCATGATTTACCTCACCTTTGAATTTTGACTCTCATATCTCATGATTCAATTCAAGTAGATTTAGGCTCAATCATGAGAACATGAACCTTATCCATAATCTTGTAAAAGAATTACTTTATCCACTTTGTAAAGACAAAAGGCTTATAAAATCATGAGGAATTTTCAATAAAGGTTCAAATAACTCTGAGGCTTAAGTTTGGTAGGATTTGATGGTTTAAAAATTAAGTCTCAAGGAGGAGGTTTAACTATAATTTACAATACATGATATAAAAAAGTTTAATGAAATTATCATCCTCAAAGTAGCACCACCCACTTCCTCCAAAACTCAAAGTAAGTTCATGATCAAAGTAAAGCATAATAAATGATTAATGCACCCTCTTGATTTTTTAAATTTTTTAATTTTTTTCTTTTTTTGAAAGTTATGATTAGATCAAACCTCACTTCCATCTCCTAACCATATACTATAAGAGGACCGTCGGTTTCGAAAATGGTGATTTTTAGTTTTCCCAAATCACAACCCATTTTTCTCATTTTCTAGTTCTTTTTGTCATTTTTTTATTAATTTTTTCTAAATTCAAGGGGGGAAAACAATTAAGTACAATTAATGATTCCATAAACTTTTAAAATTACCACTATATCACCCCCACACTTTTTCCCTAAAATGTATAACATCCCTTCAACCATGATTCTCTTCAACCTCACACTTCATTTTTAAAATATCATGCAAATACCAAGAGTAGGGTAGGAATGGATATCAATGGCTTGAAACATGGATTATACCTATAAAGTTAATTCATGGTTTATATGGGCTAAAATAAGGATTTATGTAAAGGTGTTCATTAAGGATAAGGTATTTTCAAAATTCCTCAATCATTTTTAATATACTTTTGTACAGTCATTGCTTTGACAAGTTCAAATGAAAGTTCTGGTAGGTGACATGTCCCAAGATCACTCAAGAAATATTCTCAAGATAAAATAAGAAATATTTGGTCTAAAAATCCTCTTAGGAATGGTAATACGATATTAAGAAATCACTTATAGAATGATTAATAATAAAAAAAATTAATTCACATGAGTTTCATAAATTCAAAGCATGAAAGATGGTAGGGAAATTTCATTTACATGAATCAAAAAATTCATTAAAATCATGAGTCATTATTTTAAAATCCATTATTCATTTTAAAAATTCAATTCTCCATTTTACACAATCAATCCTATTAAAATTGAAATCTAAAACATGGCATCATTGGATTTCTAAGAAAATAATGTCTCCTAGATTATTTGAGGAAAATATGATTTAAAGCATGGAAATTCAATTTTAGTTTAATTTCCAAATAACGATTGGTGGTAAATAAATATAGGGAATTAAAATGATTTTCAATGGAAAATAAAACTCCCTTTAGTAATGATGCTTCAGTCGGGTGGTGATTTTCATGTTTCTTCAGTTATGTTTTGAAGCACCTTCACAATGGGTGTTCTATTAAGTACCTTCCATTTTTTCTGACTTGCATCATAGACCTAAAATATAATAATGAAAACAAATTATAATGTAGTCCTATTCAATCATGCTAGAATATGACCGAGGGTAAGGGTGGACTAAGGAAAAAACACAGGTTACCTCCCAAAAGCGCTTTTGTTTAATGTCATTGGCTCGACTCAAAATTTTAAAGAAATTGAAAATTCCTAGACTAAAATATTCCCTCCAACACACTAAATTGATGCGGAGTCCCCAATTCATTTAAATTGATTTAAAATATAAGAATATTTGAAAAATGAATCACATCAAGCAATAAATGTAAAGGAGAGGTATGACCTGATGGATTTTATTGACAAAAAGGTTGGAGGAGTATGATCTCCTACACTGGCACTTTTCTATTTCCTAGTAAAGACATGTTGTACCAACAAGAGTGTGATTTGTGTCTATGGATACCACAACACCAGAAAAACCATTGAAATATTGTTCTTTTGGAATGGTTTTCAATATTTCCCGATAATTGTTTCTTCCTTGTTGTAATGTGAACATAACTCTTTTTAAGGGGTTCTGGTGTCCTTTGAAAATTTCTCTCTTTTATTGATGTAGTAGATTTACCCTCAATTTTCTTTACCCACATGAACATGGTTTTGGTTTTTTATTATGCACATTTAAATAAAACAGGTGTCTCTTGAAATTGATTGAGTACGGAATTACCTTTTTCTTATGATCCACTCTTTCCATTTGTTTGAGAATAACCTTTGTATACCTCTTTAGTGTTAATGTGGTTTTCCCTAACCTTGTTCAGCTCATGCTCCATTATAAGGCATGTAGAATTATTCTCACCTTGTTCTTATTCCTTCACAGTAAGTTCCTTCGGAAGATCTGTGATAATATTTTCATGGTCAGCCTCCTTAAGTTTATACTTTTTGATATCAACATCTTCTCTTGATTTATATTCTCCATCCTCTTCTAACAAACTATCCAAGAATTCTAAGGTTGTCTCTTGTAACTTTTTAGTTGGTTATTTTCCTTATTTGTGGTAGATTGCATTTAGTGAATGAACATCTGACATATTCTTCATGTATTTGGGTATATTGAAATTCACTCGACTATCTCCAAGCTCCATTGAGAGTGTTCCCTCATTTACATTGATGATGGTCTTCATAGTATTTAATAATGGTCTCTCAAAGATGATCGGTGATTGTGATGAACTCCTATCTTCTTTCATTGTCAGCACATAAAAGTCATCTAGGAATAGTAGATCTTTGACCTTTACAAGAACATCTTCCAGAACACCTGCTGGGAAAACTGTGGATTTTTTTGTGAGCTGGAACACCACTCTAGTAGGATTCAATTTTCCAATCTGAAAATATATAAATATTGAGTGAGGCATAACATTTATTGAAGATCCTAGATCACATAGTGCATTAGAAAAATTTAATGAACCAATGGTGTAGGGAATAGGGAATGTCCATAGATCATTACATTTTTGTGGTATATGTGGTGTGATTAGGGTTGAGACACTTCTTCCCAAGTTGATCTTTTCATTCCCATACAGCCTCCTTCATTTAGTGCACAGATCTTTCAAAAAAATTCACACTTATGGATTTTTTGAATTGCCTCAAGTTGTGGGATGTTAATCTCTAATTTCTATAATGTTTCATGTATTTCTCATTGAAGTCAAAATTCTTCACCATTATTTGACTCTACTAATGCAGATGGGAATGGTGCAGGGATATCCTTTTTCTCCCTTTGTTGTTTTTTCAATGAAATTTCTGGTCTTTCCTTCCTGAACCTTGTTCTATCTCCTTTATTGTTATTGAATTCATCTTTTGGTTGGATAGGAAGAACTTTTGGAGGTTTTTTTGAATAATCATCCTCACATTGTTCAGGGGGTGTGATAATTTTCTCGCTTCGGGTGGTGATTGCACTAACATTATCCTTTAGATTGGGAATTGTTTGTGCTGGAAGCTTACCTTGGTTCTTGGTGAGATCATCCATAATGCTTACGAACTGATCAGATAGCTTTTCCATTTTATCTTCTATTCCCTCAAATCTTGTCTTCAGCTTCTAATCTTCATCTTTTGGTGCACTTGTGGATGGATTCTCATAATTCTTCCACTGGAAAGGTGTCAGTTGGAAAGTTTGTTTTTGTTGGAAGGCCTACTTATAAGGCTATTGGAATGTTATCGGGTTCTGATATTGTTGTTGAAAAGGTGGTCTGGCTTGGTTTTGTTAAAACCCATACCCTGGTTGGGTTTTATTTTGGTATTTCCTTTGCTGATAGGTTACAACACAACATTTTTTCTCCTGCACTTCTGGACAATGATCAGTGTAATGATAAGTATAAGAGCATAAAACACATAGAAAACTCATGAATTTTTTATTCTTCACTTGGATCACAAAAATTTTTGTCATAACACTAGTCATTTCCTTCAGTGTTTCTATAAGTAAGGGTCAAGGATAATCAAAAGTCTTTACCTCATGGATGCCTCTGGTACTCGTACCTCTGGTTCCAAACTACTGTGAGTTTTGTGCAATCTTTTCAATCAGTCTAATAACATCCATTGGTGACTTTTCAATCAAGTCTCTTCCAGATGAAACATCTAGTAGTTTTAAATCAATTTCAAGAAATCCTTAACAGAATAAAATAATAAAATGGTGTTCTTCCATATTCTAATGTGGACAGCTAGCATATAGCTTCTTGAATCTCTCCCAATACTCAAAAAGTGTTTCACTGGTCGATTCATGAATGGCATATATATATTTTTGGATAGTTGTTCTTTTTGAGGAAGGAAAAACCTTTTTATAAATCATCTTTGAGGATTTTCCCAATCTTGTACTTCTTCTGGTTGTAGATTATACAACCATTCATTTTCTTCTCCCTCAGGTGAGAAGGGGAATGCCCTCCACTTTACTATTTCTTCTACAACACCTCGGGGTTTGAAGCTGGAGCACACATTTGTAAATTCCTCGACATGCCTATTGGGGTATTCACCAATAATATAATGGAATTTAGGAAGAATTTGAATCATGTTAATGTGAAATTCAAAATCATTTTCTACGGTCAGAATATCTAGTTGATTTCGTTGGTTAGCAAATTGTGGTGTGCAAATATCACGCAAATTTGGTTGGGATTTCCAACCATTGGAGGTTCAGAATGATCACTGGATGTTTCACTTGAATCTGTTAGGTGAATTTCATCAAACTCTATTTGAAAATTTTTCTCTATCAACTGGGTTATTGTTTTCTCAATTTCTGGATCAAATTCAATTAAATTGTTGTTTGAACTATTGGTCATTCCGAATAAAAAGAAATTGTTTTTTAAGGGTTTTGAGGAACTGCCTCCCTGGAAATGGCATCAAATTTGATGCACGCCAGTCATGGGGTGTGGAAAAAATATTTTAATTACCTAAGTACAGTATAGTTGTTGATAAGAGGTATTATCTTTAATAGAAGTTCACACAAAACAATGTGGTCACTTTTTAATGGGTTTATGAAAAAAATTGGTTTTAATTAATTTGAATGATGTGTGAGAAATAAGAAGATTGATTTGATCAGTTTTAAACAAATGAGAAAGACGGTGATCGAGGTGGTTTTTGATAGACCCAGTGCTTTTCTATAATGGTTTCTAAATTTTTCCCCCTTTTCATTCTTTATCTATTTATAGAGATATTTTTCTACTGATTCCTCTCTCCCCTTTGGCCAAATGGCTGGGATGAGAATATTCCTTATCCAAAACCTTAGATTGGTCTATCCATCTTCCAATGTGTGTTGGAATGTAAATGTCTTTCTCAATTAATTAGAGCAATACCTAACTTGTAATTATTTTTCCCTAATAAACCAATATTCCATATGCAAGCATATACACGTGCTGACTACCGTCTAGCACTCACCACCCGACCCTAATTTGTTCCACTGTATGTAGATTAGAATTGGGTGGAGGGAGATGTGATCATCGACCAAAGAAATATAAATTTACAAAAATAAAACCTAACACAACTGCATTTGTAATTTAAAACTTAATTTATAATTGAAACCATTTATGAAATAATAAGGGATCTTATTAAAGCACAAGAACTAAATCAAGCACATCGGTCCAGCTTTCCCTTTCCCGATCACTCAATGGTATTACCCCTCCATGGATGGGTAAGTCAAGATGATGCGGGATAGGGGAGACATTAAAATAAAAGAAAAAAATAAATAACTATAAATAATGTTATCGTCCAATGCTTCCCTCTCTGGTCGATTGGAGTAATTGTGGATGGAATGGAATTATTTGACAAGTTAGAGCTCCTATCCTTTTATAGGCAGATTTCTGTCCTCCACAGGTTGTCTCATTTTTGACCCATTAATTGGAAGAATAACTTATAGAACTCTTCATGAAATTTGTTCATTAATGTGTTGTCCGTTCACTTCCCAAATTTTAGCTCATTTTTTCTCTGGTTGTAGGAGTTATGATTTTTTTATTGGAGGTTTATGTTTCTAGATGAAGGTTTCAGGCGACTTCTTCCAAAAATATGTCATTAAATGGCCACATTAATGGATTAAAAACTCTATTTAATTTATTTTTTGAACTCCCATTTTAGTAATCATTCATCTTCAAGTGGAAAAAACTCATTTGGAGGTGTGTAGAGAGAATTGGGATTCCGTTACGGAGGTGGGGTGCACGTTGTCTGCCCGGAAAAAGATTCACCTTCATTGATTTTTTTAAGGCCTATAGATGATCGTTTCAGCCCATGGTCCTAGAGAAAAAAATTAAGGAAATGAAATAAGTATTCTAAAAAAATTAATCACAAAATTTGGACATATATTTTTTGATAAATGACAAAAATACCCCTCAAATAACAATCTATTAAAATTGTAGAATTATTCCATTTTTTCATTTAGGCTCAAAAAAACACAAAAACCTAAATATGATTCATATAAGATCAAATTGATAATTTAGGATGATTAAAACAATTTAAATGAATAAAAAATGTGGGAAATATTATCTTTATCACTGACCCACACCGGATCGCTCGGTACTAACCTCCGTATGATCTATCTCCAGCCTCCATCTCAAAGTCATCCACTGGATTCCCGCTCATAGCACGCTTGATTCCAGGAGAAACCGTTTATCAATACATCAGTCATTTTTCAATCAGCACAAAGTTCCATGAATAAGTTACCCAAATATCTGTCACGTTATAAGGGTTCCAACACAACAGACGGCGCGTCAACCGGATGTTCGGTCTGTAAGTTATTGGCATTTTAGTACCGAGAGCCCGGTTGGATTCGGGGTCGATCCTACCCAAACATACTCTAATTTTCTCCAAAACTCTTATGGAGTATCTCAAAGGGATTATCTCTCTCCAAGGATCTCATCACCATAGACAGTATGTTAAACGGATGTCTGGTTCGCAAGATACGACCTTTTGAGCGTATTAGGGCCCGAGAGGGGTCCAGGTCCAGTCCGACCTGGTCAGCCCGAACCAGCCTGGACCGGCCCGGTTGGGCTAGACTGTGGTAGGAATGGCCCACTAGGCTATAGACGGGGCCATCCCACTCTGGCTGGGTTGGGTCGTGGCGACTCAGTCTACCGACTGGCGCAACCCGCACGGGGTCACGCAGTCCACCTCCCAAACGGCTCAAAGAGTCGTTCAGCTCATTAAATGGCAACGCCAGGTGGCACCACCTCATCAGCCATAGGGAGTGGGTCCCCTCATTCTCTATGGCTTCATATCTGTAGCCTGATCACCATGGTGCGTGATGGTGCTCCGCCTCCTGCCTCTGCGGCTGGCTGAGAGGCAGCTGCCTGTCTGTCCGCCACGGCACCACCTCCTTTCACGGCCAGCGATCATTGGTCGCCACCTTCGCCTGCCGACGCTGATCACTAGCTCTGTCACATCGGTTTCATGCCGATGGGACTTCCGCGGCCCACCGGGTGGGCTCTGGTGGTCCTTTCTTCCTTTCGGACGCGCCTACAGGCCTCCCGGGATGCCACCATCGCCGCACGCCTCCTGGTTTCTGCTTCCTGTCAAGTTGGGAAATTTTCCCCCCAAGGAACGCAACATGAACGTAGTGGTGGAGGGTCTGGCCTTGTTAGTTTGGACTACTCCCTTCACGTTATCATTATAACAAGTGGGAGATTATTCAATTCATCAAAGATAATTTTTAATAAATAAACCCAAGATGGAGATGTCACGGTGGTGGAAAGAACATCTGCGCTTGAGGAAGTCTCTGGTGTTCATCATTCCCGATTCGATTCATCCAATGTTTTCATCCAAGCTTATGTTCCTCAGTGAAAGTCGTTGCAACACTTCATCAGTGGTTCCTCACCTTCGTGTTAAAATCCCATGCCTGAGCTTATATTAGATAGATGGAGGATCCAAACGTGTTGCATGAAATTAATGTGGTTCATTTATGAACCGCATTTAATGTTACAATGTTGAGGTTACAAAACATAAGAGTCAAGCCATTAAATGGATTGAAAATTCTTGGTTCCCGCCACCTCTGCTCAATAGTTATATAAAAGAAATAAAATAACTTTGTTAAGTTATTTTATTATTTTTTTGTAAAGTCCAAAATTTATATTTTTCTCCTAACCTACTGTTGTATAAGTGAAGCTTCCCTTAAGAAAATATCAGTGCTTCAGATTCAACGATGCTCTCAGATTTCAATTCCAAGCACCGGTTCAAAAGTTAGAAAATTCATCTCGTATGTTTACTGAATGTACCTTAAAAAATGTTCAAAAATTCATTCAGGGAACATCGGGCCTCGAAATCACACGCTGTCATTTTTTTAAGACTTGTAATAATCCTAAATAATTTCAAAAAAAATACATGGAGTTTCTGGGTCTTTACATTCTCTCCACCTTAGGGATTTTTGTCTCCAAAATCTATAACAAAACAAGGGAAACAAATGGGGGTACTAATCACATATCTGATCCTCTCACTCCCATGTTCTCTCTTATAGATTCCTATGATGCCAAAAAACTTGCACCAGAGGAATCAACCACCCAAGAAGGACCCTATCCTGTCGATCCTCAATCTCCACCGGGAACATCGTAAAAGTCACCCCGTCATCGATATCTAGCTCGAACCAGTTGATCACGTGCAATGGATAATGCACATATCTCCTCAACTATGACATGTGGAAAACATTATGCACATGGTGTATCTATGGGGGAAGATATAGATGGTATTCCACCTCGCATACTCTACTGGGGATCTATAAAGGTCTAATTAACCTCGGAGATAGCTTGCCACCCTGGCTAAACCAATGTAATCCTTATCAGGGTGATACCTATAGGAATACATGGTGTCCCTCCTCAAACTCCAAGGGCCTTAATCTCCTGTCAGTATAAGACTTATTCCAACTATGTGCAGTCTTCATCCACTCTTGGATGATCTGCACCTTCTCTATGGTTTCATGTCTCAACTCTGGACCCATAAGTGCTGACTCCCCTTGGTCTGTCCAGTAAAGAGGTGATCTACATGTTCATCCATACAAGGCCTCAAATGGATTCATGTCGATGGTGGAGTGATAAATATTGTTGTATGAAAACTCCACCAAGGGTAGGTGGTCCTAAAAACTGCAGGCAAAACCGAGGACACAAGCATGAAGCATTTCCTCGAGTGTCTGTATGGTCCACTTAGTCTGAACATCTGTCTGAGGGTGGAAGGCAGTTATTAATCATAGTTGAGTTCTGAATGTCTCCTCCAATCCCTTCCACAAGCGGGATGTAAAACATGTGTTGTTATCTAAGAAAATTGTTGATGGCACCCAGTGTAGTTTCACAATTGCTTACATTGTAGAGGTGTCCCGATACCTATATTGATCCCTGCGCTCAGAAGGGTAGGAAGCGGTTCGACTTGGGGATTCGGTCAATGATCACCCAGTTGGAATCGTGGCCCCTAGATGTACATGGTAGCCCTATCATGAATTCCTTGTATATACCATTCCATTTCTCCTCTGGTACCTCAAGTGGGTGAGCTAAGCCTGCTGGTACCTAATGTTTGGCCTTCACTTGCTAACAAGTGAGGCACCTAGATACAAACTGTGCCACTTATTTATTCATCCCAAGCCACTAGTACTGGCGTAAGAGGTCACGGTACATCTTCACCACTCCAAGATGTACTACTAAAGGGGATGTATGGAATTCCTCAACACATCCTCTTATAGAGTCATTGGTAACATGGTCTGTCCTCTGAAGAGAACGACATGCAACCCACCTTCAGTAAATCCTTCAGTAGCCCGTCCTGAGGATATTTGAGCATGTCGGGCCTCACAATCAATGTCCCCAAGCTGTGCCTCCCAATCTCATTGTAGAAGTGGGGGAGTGACTATCATATACTGGAGGTAAGTCACTCCATCTCTATCCATGAAGTATATTTGCAATGCGGATAACTATTATGTCGCCTCACTCAGCAGATGTAGACCAGACCTCCTACTCAGTGTGTCTGCTACTACATTCCCCTTCTCAGAAGTATAGACTAACTCAAAGTCATAGTCCTTGAGGAACTCTATCCATCGTTGCTATCTCAGGTTCTGGTCCTTCTGTGAGAAGATATACCTGAGACTCTTGTGCTTAGAGTATATAGTAAACCATTCACCCATCAAGTAGTTATGCCACATCTTCAGTGCAAAGACCACTTCTTATAACTCCAGTTCATAGGTAGCATAGTTCTACTCATGTTTTCTCAACTTCCATGAGCCATAGGTGATCACTGATTTCTCCTGCATCATGACACAACCTATTCTGGTCCCTGATGTCTCGCAGTAGACTACATACCCAACACCCTCTTCTGGTATCCTCAAGATGGGGGCACTCATCAGTCTCTGCCTCAGCTTCTTAAAAGTCTACTTTCACTTCTCCATCCACAAGAAATGTTTCCCCTTAATCGTCAAGGCTAACAAGGGTGCTTCTACCATGGAGAATTTAAGTAAAAATCTCTCGTAGTACCCAGCCAATCCCAGAAAACTCCGTAGCTCAGTCACACTCATGGGTGGCTCCCAAGCAAGCATTGCCTCTATCTTTTCCGGATTTACTGTGACTCTAGCCTCCGAGATAATATGCCCCAGGAACTGGACTTCCCATATCCAGAATTTGAACTTTGAGATCTTTCCATAAAGCTAGTGCTCTCGGAGTGTATCCAGAACTATCTTCAGGTGTGTGGCGTGCTCCTCCTCTGAAGTCGAGAATATCAAGATGTCGTCAATGAATACCACCGCGAAGTGATCAAGGTATGGTTGGAAGATCATGTTCTTGATCCCCATGAACACTGTTGGAGCATTGTCCATGCTGAAAGGAATCACCAAGAACTCGTAATGGCCAAACCGACATCAGAAGGCTATCTTTGGTACGTCCTCATCCCGTACCCTAAGCTACTGATATCCTGATTTTAGGTCTATCTTAAAAACGAATGATCTCTCTTCAGCTGGTCGAAGAGATCATCGATCCTTGAAAGAGGATACTTGTTCTTCACGGTCACCTAGTCTAGGCACCGATAGTCCATACAAATCCCTAGACTCCCTTCTCCCTTCTTGGTGAAAAAGATCAGGGATGCCCATGGAGAAACATTGGGCCTTACAAACCCATTTCTCTAAAAGTCATCCAACTGTACCCTCATCTCACGAAGCTATACGAGAGCCATCCAATATGCTTGAGTAGATATCGATGTCATCTCAGGGTACAGGTTGATGTGAAAGTCTACCTCTCTGCGAGGAGGTAGTCCAAGAACATAATCAGGGAAGAAATTAGAATATTGGTCCACCTTTATAGGATAACTATGACTCCTCATGTCAACCACTCCAAGGGCGAGGTTGGCCAACTGATGAGTAATCGGCTACACCCTCCTCCGAGATAGTCCATCATGTGCTGTAAATGTTTCCTCCTCACTGGTGAAGGTAAAACTAATACCATCCTCGCATACACACTGTGCTTTGTGCCTAAAATAGTCGATCTAAGCATGGACTGTGGATAGTCATTTCATACCCAAGATGACGTCGTAAGGCCTCGATGCGTTTATTAGGATATCTCAGCTAAAGATATCACCTCCTAGAGTGAGCTCAAACTTCCTGCACCAATGTGTAATCATAGAATTTTCTCTCATAGGAGTCTCTAATTACAAGGATTGAGCCAAAGGGTCTATCGAAATCTCTGAGCTTTGAACAAGTGTTGTGGTAATGAAATATTGGCTACCACCTGTGTCTATAAGTACTACATCTAGGGTGTAATAGACACAGATCATACCTCTAATCATAACTAGAGTGTCGTTGTCATAGGCCTCTTCAACCTGTAGTTGTGCTCACCACTGTCTATCTACTCCCTGTGGTCGGGGTGGACCACCTGGTGGTGGTCGTGGTATAACCTCAAACCGCCACCCACCAACTGCTGCACGGCATGTTACTCTGCCACGTCCGCCACCCTACATACCTCCTCGCTTGAATATCTACCTCTACCTCGGCGGTCCCTCGACCATATACTAATCATCAGTATGGTGTTTCAGGCAGTCGCGATCCATGTGTCCCTGCCCGCTGCATGTAAAGCACACTATGCCTCCCAACTGACCTCATGTGCCTCACAATCTTTGCTCCTCCGACCCTGCATCCCAGGGTCGTCCGCCAGAGGTTCTGGCCCGCTTGGACCTTTGTGGCATCTTCATACTACCTCCGGAAGATGACTCAGCTACCTATCGTCCAGTGGTGTCTCTCACCGTTAGTTCCTGCTCAATTAAGAATCTCTCCACCAACAATGCTCGCTTGAGCACTCCAGCATGCGTCAGGATATTTAGCGATATCATCGATGCTCTGATCTATCGTCGGAGACCCTACTCAAAGTTCTAGGCCCTAAAGAATGGGTCTTGTACCATGTCAGTGGATTAGTGTGAGAGGTCATTGAATCACTCTGTGTACTAAGCTACTGTCAAGCTGCCCTGCTGAAAGTGAAACTGCTTCTAAATACGCAAAGAGTGTAGTGTCGTTGGGAAAAACTCCTCCCTAAAGAGGCTCTCAAAGTCCTTATAGGTGAGGGTCACCTCATCATGTAACTAGAGCATCAGGCTCCACCATCTTTCTATTATTCCCAAGAAAAGACTAGCATCTAGAATCACCATCTACTTTTCTAGTGTCCCAACTAGGAGGAAAACTCGTGCCACAGCCTCCATCAAGTCCTCAGTTGTCTGGGGATCTATCTCGCCTCGAAGCCTTAGATTCCTCTGCTGTTACAACTCATGCAACACGCTCAGTCGATGTTCACCATTCTCCAGTGGGGATGGTGGCAACTACTGGCCGACAGGTGGTGGTGCTACTGGTGCACCACCTGAAGGTCCTAACATAGTAAGAGGGCTCTACACTGAAGCCTCATCGCTCGGTGGGTCATCATCATGTAGTCTCTCGTGAATCCTGGTTGGCTGTCTACATGGAGGAATCTTGAAAAGAAACAGGTGTTCCGTGTTCAATAAGTTATACCTAGTGAGCTGACTCAAAAGATATAAAAGTAAAAACATTTCCAAAACACACGCAATCAGTGTTTTCATGCACCGAGTCAGAAATCAGAATTTAGGGTCCTGGTGTATGGATACGTCGACCGCTAAACTAACACTGGACTCCCCGAACTGAAAACCAAACTCAAAATACTTGACATTATTGCACCATTGGAAGGATCAGAGTCCTAGTTCTTTAGTAGAACTGACTCATTTGATACCACTTTGTCACGACCCGATAGCAGGGGCCCGATCTGTGACTACCTCAAGCCTTCCTTCCATAGGCCAGGGGTTGGAGACTAGCACCGGAAAGGTGTATCCCTAAAACGAGAAGGCATTTCATTTAAACCTATACAAAAACACAGTCCGAGAGCACAACAAGATGTAACTAGAAAGTAAAACTAAAGTAGTAAAGGTGTGTACTGAAAGTAAAGGGGCCAAAATACAAGCCCAACAAAAATGATACAACTACAACTGAAAATAGAAAATAACTCCTGACATTTTCCACTAAGGATCCTACCTGAAGGGTAGGTATATCTCGTCTCCCAAGATCTCCATGTCAACTGTCACTGCCATCCACTGTTAGGTCCTAGCTCCCCGAGTCTCAGTCGAGGTAGCATGTCATCTACACAAGACACAACAACGTGCGGGTGATGCCCGTGCATGGGTGAGTATAACAATACCCAGAAGAGACCTCGATACCCCAAAAGGTATCTCAGAATTCCACCAAGGAAAACCACAAAGAATGATCTCAAACACGAACCACAAAGTAAAATACTCATCTCAAAACTAGGTATAACTAATGTACTTAAGTACATATGATTAGTCGTAAAGCATGATCATCTTATTTTGTCATGAGGTACTGATGCTAACCATACGGAGTCTGAACCACATAGAATAGATAGGTACTAACCCCCACTGACCCACACAGGATCTGACCTGCCTAGGATCGATAAGTACTAACCCCCGCTGACCCACACAGGATCCGACCCACCCAGGATCGATAGGTACTAACCCCCACAAGACCCACATAGGATGGATTGGTACTAACCCCCTGCAAGAACTACACGGGATCGATAAGTTCTGATTCACACAGGATCGCTAGGTGCTGATCCACACAGGATTGGTAGGTGCTGATTCACACATGATCGCTAGTTTCTGATCCACACATGGTTGCTAAATGCTAATCCACACAGGGTTTCTAGGTGTTGATCCACATAGGATCGCTAGGTGATGACCCACACAGGATCACTAGGTGTTGACCCACATAGGATCCCTCAGTACTAACCTCTATATGATCTGTCTCCAACCTCCAAATCACAGCCAGCCACTGGATTCCTTCTCATAGAATGCTTGATTCCAGGAGAAACCGCTCCTCAATCAATTGGTAATTTTTCAATAGGAACGAAGTCCCACGAAGAAGTTACCCAAATATTTTTCATGTTATAAGGGTTCAAACGCAACAGATGGCAGATCAACCGGATGCACGGTCTATAAGTTATAGGAATTTTAGTGCCGAGGGCCTAGTTGGATTCAGGGTCGATCCAACCCAAATGTACTCCAATTTTTTCCAAAACTCTTATGGAGTATTTAAAATATATTTTATCGCTTCAAGGATCACAGCATCATAGACAGTTCGTCAAACGGACATCTGGTTTGTAAGATATAACCTTTTGAGAGTATTAAGGACTAAGAGGGATATGGATCCGGTCCAACCCAGTCCAGGCCAGGCCTGAACCGGCCTGGACCAGCCCACCCGGCCTGGGTCACTACGGTTCGCCCCGCTGAGCTGAGGACCGCCCTGGCCCACCCAAGATGGTCTAGGTCGTGGCTGTTCGGCCCACCTACTGGCATGACCCACGCGGGGCTCATGTGGTCCACCTCCCGAATAGCTCAAAGAGCCATTCAGATCTTCAAATGGCAGTGCCAGGTGGTGCCGCCTCATCACTCACGGGACCCATAGGGAGTGTGTCCCATATTTTTCTATAGCTTCGTAGTCGTGGTCTTCTCACCGCGGTGCACGATGGTGTGCCGCCTTCCGCCTCTGCGGTCGGCTGAGAGTCAGCCGCCTGTCTGTCTGCTGCTGCACCGAGCGGTGTCGCCTCCTTCTGCGGCCGGAAAGCGTCGGCCACTACCTTCTCCTACATGAGATAGAGGGACTTCTACAGTCCATCGGGTGGGCTTTGGTGGTCCGTTATTCCTTCCGGACGCGCCTACAGGCCTCCCAGGATGTCACTATCATCATATGCTCCCAATTTCCGCTTTCCATCGAGTTGGAAATTTTTTCCCCCGAAGAACACAACAAGAACGAAGCGGCTGAGGGTTCGGCCTTGTTCGTTTGGATTGTTCCCTCTACATTATCATTTTAACAAGCAGGAGATTATTCAATTCATAAAAGATAATCATTAATAAATAATCCCACTACCTCGGATTTTTTTGGAGATGTCACCGTGGTGGAAGTAGAATCCATGCTTGACGAAGCCGCTGGTGTTTGTCATTCCCGATTCTATTCCTCCGATGTTGTTTTCCAATCTTTTGTTCCTCAGTGGAGTTCGCCGCAACACTTCATCAAAGGTCCCTCACCATCATGCCAAAAGACCATGCTCGAGCTTCTATTAAATAGATAGAGGATCTAAATGTGTTGTATGACATTAATGTGGTTCATTTATGAACCACATTTAATGTTACAATGTCGAGGTTACAAAATAGAATATTCAAGCCATTAAATGGATTGACAAGTCATGGGTCCTACCACCTCTAATCAATATTTACAGAAAATAAATAAAATAACTTTGTTAAGTTATTTTATTATTATTTTTTGTAAAGTACAAAAATTATATTTTTCCCCCGACGTACTGCGGTCGAAGTGAAGCTTCCCTTAAAAGAATCATGACATTATGGATTCAACGATACTCTCAGATTTTAATTCCGAGCACCAGTTTAAAATTTAGAAAATCCCCCCATATGTTTAATGAACATACCTTAATAAAAGTTCAAAATTTCATTCTAGGCACACCGGGTCTTGGAATCACACGCCATAAATTTTCATAGACTTGTAATAATCCCAAATAATTTCAAAAAAAATTACATGGAGTTTCCAGGTATTTACATATGTAATGACTCCAAACCCATTAGCCTAGAGCCAGTGCCTTAATTTATTACATTATCATAGATATAGTGAATTTCATCTCAAAGGTCCAAATAGTTTAGCAGTTTTGGAAAACTAGATAATTGCATGATACCCATTTTACATTGGGAAAAGAAAATAAAGCATAAAACAAGTAAAAATTAATAATCCTTTAAACTCATTCAAAGAATTCATCTTCAAATTCTAGGGAAAGGAAAAAAATAAGGGTGATCTTAAATACTCGGTAAGGGTTAAGTATAGTTGAATATTTCCGGTATAAATGAAACATAATTAATAAGGAATAAAAAATATAGCAAGGTAAATATCTAAACTCACATGCCATTTAAATAATTTACTAGCATGATCATTGTAAAAGGTATGTAACAAAAACACATTACATTTAATCAATAAACTAATAATGAAATACATCTAGATGTAATATCATTTCAAAAATATCATGGAATAATAATAATTGTATTCTTAATGAAGGTAATGCTTAATTATTGTACATTATGTTTCCTAGGAACATGATACCTTTATCATCAATATCTATCAACAAGTAAGTTTAAAACAAATTGGGTAAAACCACATATGATTTTTCCAACTGATTCATCTCATAAGACTACTGATGCATTGAGGATATTTCTATAAATGGTTCTGAACCAGTGTCTTACATGTCCAAATAAATCCTTGTATATCAAATAATAAATTTAATTCATAAACAATTTTCATTATCATCAAATATCGTTATTGAGTAAAGACTATGAATTTCTCAATATTTCCTCAAATAAACAAATAACTTTAAATGTAAACATCGTATGTTAAAATTGTATATGTTCTATAAAATTATATTATCCAAGATAAATAATATGGATATTTAGGGAATATTAATGTCTAATAATCACAAGAAAGTAAATATTTAAATGGGAATTTATTGACTACAAAGTGAATCAAGGAAGTGAATTTCATTACTATCCTTGGTCAAAATGATCATAAATCATCTAGAAGAATAATAAGGATGATATCAACATATACCCATTGAACTAAGAGTAAAGGTTTGTTTTTATTTATGAATATAAATACTATAAAACAATCTTCAAAAATATTCTTAAGGAAAATATACTCTTTATTTTGAAAAAAACATTTTGAAAACCCTCTCCTTTGAAAATCACTTTTAAAAAAAATTATTTTAAAATATCCTTATAAACTTTTAAAGGAGGATTCAAATAAAAGAAGGCGATGATAGAGGGTAATTACATACATTCCATAAAATATAAAAGTAACATTATTTTGGAATTTTAAAAAGGTTAGGAAAATTACTTATTTTGAAAATGATTAGAAGATTCCTTTCATATTTACAGTAAAATCCTAGCAGGCAATGTTTTGAAAATGACATAGAGATTATTTTGAATTTTTTTGTAAAAAGTAAAATTGGGAAAAAATATTTAATATATCTTTTTTAAAATATTAAAAACATTGTTGAAATCATTTTTAAAAAACATGGTTTTGGAAGAAAACATATTTACGACCAAAGAGAGAAATGAAGTTGGATTTTATTAAAAACATTATATTAATTATTTTAAGTACCAAAGAGTGGAAAATGATACTATTACTTGAAAATATAATGAATAACCATAGGATAATAAAATGAAAGGTATTATTAAAAAATTATCAAATAATATCCTTCAATTTAAATTTAATAATAAACAATCTTGATTAAAATGAGATTGTGAAGTAAACCCTTAAAAAGATCATAACATTGAAGTGAGTATCCACCAATGAATTTATTATGTGTATAAACTGTAAATATGCATAAAAAGTGTAAATAAAACATAATATAATCAAAATTCATTATTCACATAATCATATAATATTAATTATATTGAGTAAGTAATATACCCAATGAAAATAAATTTAGTTATAGAATTCTTTCCCACTTGGTAACTCTTAATTCAAATCCACTTGGATGTAATAATACAAATTTAAACTAAATATACCATGAATTACTAATAAATTTTGATATTACATGTAAAATGGGAATTATATACACCACATAAAAGAAAGTAGGTGCATGACATTACAATAAGCCTCAATGAAATGAAATTGAGATGAAATCCCTTAACTCGCACTTCCTTTTGATTGAAAATTATATAACCTCCTATATAGTGGTTGTAAACATTTTATTAACTTACATAAGAACTATATTAATATTTATAATATTATATATTATCCTTTAATAACATCTTATTACATTTTCATTAATAATATTTTAGTATTTTCATTATTTTAGGTGTTAATTGCCTTGTTTTCTCATACTTGTTTCATCATGAAAGATCCAGTTATTGCACATATTATATTGTTATATCATATCCAGAATAATAATCATGATATAATTATAATATTTTTATATCAATTTTACTTTTAAAACAAAACATTAATTATGGTTATGAAAAATGAAGTATGTTACGATCATAGAGACGGTAGGTTGTACGTGTGCATGAGCAATGTTTCCATTTTTTCACAGATCATTATGGAAAGTAGGTAAGTAATATTTTACATTTATATAATGATAATAATATAATAAATACCTTATTGTATACATATATATATCATCCATTTGGTGTGGTGATGAAAATAGAGTAACATTTCTTCCTGAAGGCTATAGTCCACACGTACACGAACGATGGTATCATCTTTACATGATAAAAAAGGAAAGAAAGAAAATTATCTATATTATATTTATATAATGATAAATATTTAATTAATATCATAATTATATAATTTATATCATATATAATCATTAAATTTATCTTTATCTCCTTCCATGTGATGTGTTAGTAAAAGACAAATCACATCGCTTCGCGAGGCAGCAGTCCGCCGTACATACGAGCAACGTTATAGTATCTCTTGTGGAATGGAAGGTAAAAAGATATATATTATATAGTGACTCTAGTGGTTTAAATATGTTATAAATATCATTTATATACTTTATATCCATCATAATTCCCAACCATGAGAGTTTTAAATGGAAAAATGAATGACATTGGTTTGTATGGTGGTAGTATGTTGTACACACGAACGATGATTTCATAAACCATTTGATGGAGGTGGAGATGATTTTAGGTAATTAACTTACTATAAAAACATTAAATTATATGTAATATACTGATTTTATTATATCATCTTGTTTTATTAATAATTAAAGGAGTTGGAGAAATAAATTACATAAATACGCTCATTGAAAAACATTACCTCGTCTTCATGTATCCTCCTTATGTTTTCACTGAAGCCTTCAAAGGTTGTATTTATAAACAAAATATGGATTCTAGTATGTGGGGAGTTAATTTGGTAAGTTATTTTTAAAGTATTTTTCAAACCAAAATGGATTTAACGTGTGAAGAAGATAGGATATTTGTGGCCTTTTATAAGTTGGGGAGAGGACACATTTGGTATTTTTGAAAATAATTGAGTGCTCCCACATTTATCATATGTAAAAAGGGTGTAAAATGGTAAATTATAGAACCTTACAGGTTTAATGGTGTAAATATGTCTAGAAAATAGTTTTTAAACAGGTTAATATTTCATTTTCACCATTATTTTTTAGTTTAACCCTCTGGTAAACCCATTTTTACTTTAACCGCTGTAATTAATTTTTTCCTTTTTCACTATTAATTTCGGAAAAAAATTAAGTTAAACTTATTTTAAATTATAAATTATTATGATTCAAAATATATAATCCATTTTTAAAAGTTTAAATTTTATAATTTGAATATTTTTATTTAAAAATAATCTCACAAACACTATGAGAAAGCGGGTTTTTAAAGAGAAATGTTCAAAAGAATACAAAGCTTCTATATCAAAATTCAATATAAAAATGATTAAAATGACCCAAATTGGATTAATTGATATATAATTGAACAAATTTCACATTAATACCAATTAAAAATATAATTTAACTTTATAAATAATTTAAACAAAAAGATATTTTTCAATTAAAATTTCATATTTTTTACTATTCATCAAAAAATGAATATTTTTACGAAAAAACCCAAAAAATCACACTAAGATAATTTTTTTATTAAAATCTAAAAAATGAAGTTTATTTTTCAATTTAATTTTATAAAATTATTAAAAATTAATTTTAAATTATGTGCACAAAGTACGATACTACCATATTTTAGAAAAATACAATTTTTCAGAAAACATTTATTTTTCTTTTAAATGATGCACATTTTATTACTAATAAATAGATAACTAATAGTTGTGTACAAACCATATATTTTAATAATTTATTTAATAATATTCATACCCTCAAATTTAATGTCTAGGTTATAACTATTATATTAATGATAATATTTTAATAATATATTGTTTTTTGGTAAAACTCAATATTACGTGTAACACAAGCTATAGACCAAACACATTGTTTCATGTAATGAAAGATAAACTCAATGTTGAGTGTAATGAAATTTATTTAAGGGATTGAAATTACTTAAAAATAAATATATCATAAGGTCTCTGGGTGTTATTTTTTTCTGTTATGCTTAGTGTTTCATGTCGCATATGATATCAAATACAATGTTCTTATTTTAGAATTTTGGGATGTTACAATCTCACCACCTTAAATAAATTGAATCCTAAAAATTTAAACTTTATCTTGATAATCAAGGGTTTTATATTTGAAAATTATTTTGTTTAAAACCCACATTATAAAAAGAGTTAATAAAATATCCTCTTAATAAGAGGTAAAAGGAAGTATAAAGGTCATATAGAATAACATATAACTTGGTTTCTAAGTAAGATAAAAATGGTGGAAAGTGAAGATATGGACATGTAATAAGAGCCTAAATATTTATATAGAGTTACAGAGGTCATTTATCTTAAGAAATTTATTGATTAATATAAATTTAAGGGGCTCAAAACCATAAATCTGTGATGATTTAAAAGACAATTTGATTCATCGGATATGAATATAATATGATAAAATGTCTGTTTGAAGACCATTTTTCTAAAGATGAGGAATTATTTTACTATCCAAGACTATAAGGAAATATACTTAATCGATATGTTTCTAATTCACAAGAACAATTTCATCCTTTGGTTTTTCTTCAATCAATTTCCAATTCATCCCTTACGGTAATAAATGAATACCCAAAAATGAATTTTTTATGTCTGAAGCACTAAAATTCACTTTTAATAAATTGTGACATCCATAATATAATTAATAATTCCTTCCTTAAATCTTTTGTTATTATTATTATAAAAAGGGTATCACAAGTTATCTTATATACATAAATTTCCATATGTTAAGGTAATACATTAATCTTTAAAACCACATCCAAAGTTAAATTTTAACCATTTTGTAAATGGTTAACCTTATGAACCTTCTAAAATATTATGATTCAAAACTTTATAAAGTGGGTGACTCAATTTCCAATATGAACTTGTCATTAATCCCCCAAAAAAAATTAATTAGTTATTAATCACCAAATACCAAACTTGTGAATACCTTAATCATGTATTCTCTTGAAACATGATAATAACATGAATTACCATAAAACCTTATTGGAAACATGAATTCTTAAATATTAATTAAGTAAAACACCAAATTTTGGAAATATTCCTTACATATAAAAATGTTTAAACTCCATCAATGATATAATAAACCACTCTTTCAACAAATAATAATCAGATCCAAGGTATTTAGAACTATCCAATTTACTTTATACATATAAATCATCTCTTTTATCCCAGAATCATTATATTAGTATCAGAAACATATTAAGGGTTGTATTTCACTCAATCATGTGTTTTAAAAGAATCTCAACTTTCCACTAAATCACTTTTCTTGGTACCATTTAACACATGCTTTCAAATCCTTTAAGAAATAGTTATGTAGTACAATATTTTTACATTTCATAATTCTTATAACTATAATATCATCAAAAAAATAATTTTACCACATATTTCATGGATCCAAATACACAAGCACATTAATCATTGCACATTGATTGTATCAATATCATAAGATTGACCTTGATCCCTTAGCTTCTTCTGAGGTATATTCCCTTGACGCATGGGGAATTAATTTTCATATTGTCCCATTTCATTGCTATTGTAATACTAAATAATAGTGTTTTATTTATTCCATTTGAATTATTTTTCATAGTGAACCATTTCATTACACTTATAAAAAACTACCAATCCCTTCAATAATTTCCCAAGGTGATTATTTCCATATTTATCGCATGTGGGAAAATCCTTCTTTACCTTCCTCCCTTTATCCTTTTTTGTCTTCTTATTATATTGTTTCCCTTAAAATCCATAAGACTTGGAGGATTATTTATCAATCCTAATAGCACATAAAACTATTTCATTATATAAAGAAAATGTTTGAGAGAACATATCCCTTCAGAGACTTTTCATAAGACCTTCAAAAAAATGGTCAATATTGCACTCTTTGTTGTGTATATAATCAGTATCATACCTAGAAAAACTTGTAAAATAAGATTCATGCTCTTCAAAAATTTCTTATTAATTTTTTTAATCTATGTAAATTTCTCTTTATTTCAGCTTTTTTCTAATGAGGGAAATATTTTTCAAATAATTTCTTCTTAAAAACCTTCTATTATATGAGTTTTATTTCATCTTCCTCCCTAGTATTCTAGATCAACATCCACCATTGATCAACATCGCCTTTGAGACTTACACTACAAGTATAACCTTTTCCTTTTCGGTGCATCCAAATTCCATAAATATCATCTCTAGATGATTAATCCATTTCCCGTCTTCAATAGTATTAGTAGTTCCACTAAATTATAGGGGATTTTGTCGCATAAAGGGATCCAATATAAGAGAATCTCACTGTGGAACAAGTTTCTCAATCTTTGTAAGGTTATTTTTCATAACCTAATTAAGATACCCTATTAGATCCATAACATGCTCAGTTCTAATACCACTTGTACTGGCTTCATAAGTAGAGAAATATCTACATTGGGCATCAGTATTGATACCCTCCTTCCTTCCAGATGAAATTTTTAGCCAACAGAATGTGCTAGATTAGATCATAAAATTATGAATTTTAAATCATAATATATCACAAGTAGACATTTTGGAAATAGGAACGATTTTGAACTGTGGCTATAGGGGTCAAATGTGGTTATAAGATATAGCCACAGTTTTACTAGTTGTGGTGACTATTATCATGTTATAGAAAAAAGCTATAGTCGTGGTTTTAAGAGGATATATCCATGGTTTTAGAAACTGTAGAAATATCTGACATGATTTTCCACTGTGGATATAGACCATGTAAACTATGGCTATAGATTTAAAATAAATAGCACCCATCTGGATTTGATCTCCTTACCTCCACTATCTGAACTAGTCACCTTACCACTACAACACGAAAACTTTTGTGTGTGTGTATATATATATATTATTAAGAACCATGGATATAGAATGTAAACTATTTCTATAGACCATCCCACCATTTTTGCGTGTTACTTTTTTCCCGCGTAAGGGCGGGAGACCTATAGCCCTAGTTTTGATGAATTGTGGCTCTAGAAAATAAAAAACCTCTATATCCATGGTTTATAAAAACTTTGTCTATAGCCCTCAAAAAATAAAGCTATAGTCATGGTTTTAAGAGTCTATAGCCATGGTTTAAACTGTGGCTATAGGGTCAATTTCCATGGTTTGGAAACTATGGAAATAGCTCACACGGTTGTCCACTATGGCTATAGGTCTATATCCACTATTTAAATTATAGATATATAGTCTATTTACAAGGTGTGAAACCATGTCTATATCTCATGTAAACCATGGTTATATCCTTTTTATAAATACCTATAGCCACGGTTTGGGAAAACTACAGATATAGACCAGTTTTCCATTAGTGTATAATTCCAAATATGGAGTAGTACTAAGAATAAATTAAAATTTATTCATTTTTTAATCTCATAATAATAAAATTTGGTTTATTTGGGGTTATATTTATTTTCAAATCCATCATAAAGTTTTTTAAATAAAATGTGAATTATCCTAAAAATATCCCCTGAGATTTACAAACTAGATGTACAAAAAACCCATTTCATGCACCATGTAATGATCAGGTCTATCCCAATGTTCCCTTTTGGAGTTATAACCCCTAGGTACCTATTTGATAGAACCATGTCCACTTGTAGTATCCAGAGAGTGATGTATTTATAGGAAAACCCACATAATTTCTTCCTCATGAAAACTTTATGATGTTATTATATATTATCCTCAAAGTCTACCATGTGGTTATGTTTACAAGTATAAGTTTTCCTTAATATAGTCCCCATGGTTTCTACTAAAATTCCCTTGATACCAATTGTAATAAACTCGACCCCAGTATCCCGAAGCTAGTTACATACTTTATTACATTATCAGAGATATAAGAAATTACATCCCTAAGGAATGAACAACTTAGACTTTTTTTAAAACTAGATACATACATGATACTCAATTTAAATTAGGAAAAGAAAATAAATAATAAAAAAATTATAAAGTCATCATCCCTAAAACTCATTCCAAGAAGTCGTCCTCATATCCCAAGGAAAGGAAAAAATAAGGGTGGCCTAAAATACTTAGTAATGGATAATTGAAGTGGAATATTTCATGTATAAATGAATCTAATCAATAAGGAATGAACAATATGGATAAGTAAATATCTGAACACACATTCCATTCAAAAAATTGACAAGTATAATCAATGGTGAGGTAAATAACTCTAAACCCATGCCATTTAATCAATAAACTTAAAATAAAATGAATACATAGATAATATAATTATGAAAATATAATGGAATAATAATAACTGAATTCTTAATGATATAAATGATTAATTATTGAAAATAATGTTTCCAAGGAACATGATATGTTTACCATCAAGATCTATCCCCAATACAGTTTAAAACATACATGGTAAAAACCCATCTTATTTGGCCAACTGATTCATCTCATGAGACTACTGATGCATCAATGGTATTACTATAAATATTACCCAACCTGTGTATTTCATGTACAAATAATTACTCATATATCAAGTTATCAATTTAATTCATAAAAAATGTGCCTTATCATCAAATATCCATATCGAGTATAGAATATGGATTTATCAATATTTCCACAGATAAACAAATGACTTTCAATGTAAACACCATATGTTAAAATGGTGTATAGTTTATGTGATAATAATATCCATGATAAATAATAAGGATATCTAGGAAAAAAATTATTTATAAAAATCACAAGAAAGTGAATATTTCCAGTGCAAGTTAATGACAACAAAATTAATCAAGGAAGTAAATTCCAATATTATCATTGGTAAAAATAATCATAAACCATCCATATGAAGAATAACGATGGTATCAACATATACCCATTGGAGTAGAAATAAATGGTTGTTCTCATTGATTAATGGAAATGATATAAAAGGATATTTAAAATATTATTGAGGAAAATATCCTTTTTATTTTGAGAAACATTTTGAAAATCATTTTCTTTGAAAATAAATTTTAAAAATGTTTTCTTTACAATATCCTTATAAACATGAAAAGGAATATTCAAATAAATAATGTTCATTAGGGTAGGTAATTCCATAAATGTTGTAAAATATGAAAGGAACGTTTCTTTTGTACTGTAAAAAGGTTAGGAAAGTGCCTTATTAAGAAAATGAAAATAATATTTCTTTCATATTTTTGGTAAAATCCAAACATACATAGTTTTGAAAATGACATAGATATTACTTTGAAAAAATATTGTTAAAATAAAAAATAGGTAAAAATTTATTTCACAAACCATTTTTAAAATGTCAAACCCATTTTTGAAAATATTTTTAAAAAACATGGTTTTGGAAAAAAAAATAGATTTCCGACCACAGAGAGAAATGAAGTTAAGTTTTATTAAAAAACTTTTATCAATTATTTTAATTAAAAAAGTGTATAAAAATGTTAATATTACTTAAAAATATCATGAATAACCATAGGATATAAAAATTAAAGGGTTTAATAAATAATGATCAAATAATTTACTTTAATTTAAATTCAAGAATAAAGAAACTCGATTAAAATGAGATTATAAAGTAAACCCTTGCAAAGATTATAACGTTGAAGTGAGAATTAACAAATGAATAAATATGTGTATCAACTATAAATCCACATAAAAAAATTTTAAATATGGAATAAAATAATAAAAATTAATTATACAGATAATCTTAGAATATTAACGACAATGAGGAAGTAATATAACCCAATAAAAATAAATTGATTTATCAAATTCTTTGGCACTTGGTAACTATTAAGTCAAACCCCATTGGATATAATAATTAAAATTAAAACTAAATATAACATGAATTATTAATAAATTTAGATATTATATTTACAAGGGGAAGTATATACACCATATAAAAGAAATTATGTGCATAACATTACAACATGCCTTAATGAAATGAAATTGAGATGAAATCCATTACCTCGCGCTTCCTTCTGATTGAACATTATTTAAACTATTGTATAGTGGTTTTAAACATGTTATTAACTTATAAAATAACTATATTAATATTTATAATATTATTTATGATCATTTTATTACATTTTATCACCTTTTCATTAATAATCTTTCATTCTTTTCATTATTTTGGGTGTTAATTGCCTTGTATTCTCATGTGTGTTTCATCATGAAATATATTGTTATTTCACATATTATATAGTTATATCATCAAAAGAATAATAATAATGACATAATCATCATATTTTTACATCAATTTTACTTTTAAAACAAATCATTAATGTTGGTTATGAAAAATTAAGTACATTGCGATCATGGAGACGGTAAGTCATACGTATGCATGAGTAAAGTTTACATTTTTCAATGATCATTATAAAAAGTAGGTAAGTAATATATTACCTTTATATAATTATAATAATGTAATTAATAGCATATTATATACTTATATATATCATCCATGTGTTTTTGTGATGAAAAGAGAGTCAAATTGCTTTGTGATAGTGGCAGTCCACATGTACATGATTGATGTTATCTTATTTGTGTGAGTTAAAAGGAAGGAAAAAATGATATATATTATTATTATATAATGTTAAAATATTTCATTAATATCATAATTATGTCATATATATCACATATAATTATTAAATTTATCTTTATCACCTTCCATGTTAATAGTTATTGAAAGATGAATCACATCACTTCGTGAGGCGGTAATCCTACGTACACACGAGCAACATTATTGTATCTCCTATGGAATGGAAGGTAAAATATATATATATAATATTATGACTATATAGTTATAAATATTTTATAAATATGATATATATATATATATATAATTTATTCCCACCATCATTCCTAACCTTTATAAGTGTAATTCGAAAAATGAATGACATCGGTTCGCAAAGGGATAGTCTGTCGTACACACGAACGATGATTTCATAACCCATTTGATAGAGAAAGAGATGTTTCTAGGTCATGAAATTATTATAAATAAATACCATTATATTTTATATAGATATTTTATTATATCATAATGGTATAATAAGAATTGAAGTAGGTGTAGAAAGAAATAAAATAAAGACGCTCGTTGAAGAACATTACCTCTTCTTCGGGTATCCTCCATAGGTTTGCACTAAAGCCATAAAATTTTTGCTTTATACCCAAAATAATACTTCTAGTATTAGGGGAGGGAATTTTGTAATATATTTTTTTAGTTATTTTCCAAAAAATGGATTGAAGTTGTGAATAATATAGGAGAGGGGTGGCCTTTTATAAGTGGGGGAGAGGACACACTTAGTATTTTTGAAGAGAATTGAGTGCTCCCACATTTATCATGTGTCACAAGGGTCTAAAATGAACCATTATCAAAAAATATGTGTTTAATGGTTGAGATATTACCATGAAAATTTTTTTATACAAGTTTATAGGTCATTTTTACCCTTATCGTTTTAGTTTAACCCTCCAGTAAACTCATTTTTACCTTAACCTAATAATTAATTTTTACTGTTTTCACTATTAATTTCGGTCAAAAAATAAGTTGAGCTTATTAGAAATTATAAATTATAATTATTCAAGATATAGAATTCATTTTTATAAATTCCATTCACATAAGTGGAAAATTTTTATTTAAAATTAGTCTTATAAACGCGATGAGAAAGTGGGTTTTTAAAGAGAAAATTTTCAAAAAGATTACAATGTTTCTATATAAAAATTAAATATTAAGATGGTTAAAATGACATAAATTAGATTAATTGATATATAATTGAACTAATTTTACTTCAAATAAAATTTAAAATATAATTTAACATTATCAATAAATTAAACAAAAATCCAGTTTTCAATTAAAATTTTGTTTTTTTCACTATTCATCAAAAAATGGAAATTTTTCAGAAAAATCCCAAAAATTCACCTTGATATAATTTTTTTCTGATTTAAAAAATGAATTTTATTTTTTCAAATAAATTTTATAAAATTGGTAAGCATTAAGTTTAAATTATGTGTGAAAAGTGTGATTAAACCATCTTTTAGAAAAATGCATTTTTTAGAAAACATTTCTTTTTCTTTTAAATGATACTCATTTTATTACTAATACATAGATAAATAATAATTTTTTATAAAATATATATTTTAATAAATTATTTAATATTATTCATTCCTTCTAATTTAACATCTAGGCCATAAATATTATATTAAATAATAATATTTTAATAATATATTGTTCTTCTGTAAAACAAGGTCTTGCGTATAAAGAAAGCTATCAAAGAAAATAGTTGATTTATGTAAAACAACATAAAATCAAAATTTCATGTAATTAAATCTATTTCATATATTTAATTTTCTTAAAAATAAATATACCATAAGGTCCCGGGGTGTTATATTTTTTCTTCTAAGATTTGTTTTGTGTGTCGCATATGCTATCAAATACATTATTTTTATTTTATAATTTTGAGGTGTTACAATATATTATATTTTTAGATTCAAAATTATGTAATTAATATCTCATATATTAATTAAATACATTATAATAATCAACCATGAAAGGTGGTGATGAGAAATAGAATACATCAGTTTGTGAAGCGGTAGTCTATACATACGCATGAATGATGGTTTCGTTTACCCTTTTATAGAAAGAAGATGAATAATTTTATTACATTAAACTAATCACATTTCAATGTATTATGTATACTAATTTTATAATATTTTAATGGTTATAAAATAATTTAAGGTGGTATAATAATAAGTAAAATGAAAATGCTTGGTTATGACGACTACCTCATCTTTGAAGAACCTCCATTGTTTACACCTTATAACTTCTAGGTTGGAATCTCTGTGAGAACATGGCCTATTTCAAGTTTATAGTAATTTTGGTAATTGATTTGGGTAGATCTTGTTTTAGTTACATGGCTAAATAAGTGTGAGTAAAATAGGAGTTGTGTTATTCTTATATAAGAGAGGAGAGGGGCACTATAACATCATGTGACTATTTCAAGTATTCTTAAACCTTCTTGTGTTAAATTATTTTTACGTTAAATGGGAAAAAAATTTATCACTAAAAAGTTTTGTTTTTGTTAAACACATCGCGGAATGATAAAACTCCCAATTAATACTCCAGAATATTCAATTAAATATTTTCTGATTTAAACGCTAAGTAGTTATGAGTTTTCGAGGTATACTAAGTCTCAGGGAGGACTGAATAAAAATATTAAATTTTTTTTTTAATCACAGAAATTTTTTTCAAAATAATTGAATAACTCTGAAACGGTCCACCATTTGAGAAATTTGAGACCACTATTATGTCTAAAATATGGTGTTTACCCTATTAGGGGTATAACATTCGAAGGTGTCGGACATTTGGATGCCTCGTTCATGATATAAAGTTATTAAATAATATTTAATATATTATTTATTAAAAATAAATAAATATCTCCCAAATGGTGCATTATATTGGAAATACCAGACCACTGATGGGTCCGGAATTATGGGTTTACCCTAGATGGGGTATAACATTGGTAAGTGTCGGGATTTTGGAAGCCTCACTTGCAAAAATAACCCTTTTTATTTTAATCATTTATTCATTACAGTTTTTAAAAAATAAATCATTATTATCTCTCAAACGGTTCATCGTTTGAGAAATATGAGACCACCATTGGGTCCGGAGGAGGGATTTTATCCTAGGCTGTGTATAAATTTTATAAGCAAAGAGCGTTTGGTCAAGTCGGTAATTAATTTAAGTTTTTAATAATTATATTAAATAATTAATTATATTAATTTAATTTAATGGTTAAAAAATGGTATTCACTGTTCATCATCCCAAAATTTCATTCGAAACTCCATTTTCACACCATGGGGGTTTTAAAAGCTTTAGTTATGAATGATTTTCAATCGTTTCTTTTTTCAACGCATTAATGTGATGTTTTTAAACACTCCTTTGGGTATTTGAATTTTTTTTATTTGGTGTTCTTAAATTGGGGAAGATGTGCAGTGTGGGTATTGAAATACCCAATTGTCTTTGCCATTAACCTAGGTTGGCTCCGTTGAAACCAAGCAATCCTGGATATCATTTGTGAGTGACAGGTGGATTTGTTTCATTCTTCCTCTTCAGCGATCTTCTTCCATGATGGTGGAACTCTGTAAGGTTTTGTGTGTTTCATTTGTGAGAGAGATATGTAGGTTTGCAGTTAAATTTTATTTCTTTTATTTAATTATTTCATTTCATCCATTATTTCTATAATTAAAAATAAAAACATTATGGAAAAAAAGATGACCAACCGTGAATTATCAAGAGATAATTTCAACTTTTTTTAGATGATTCCATCATGAATTATTATTTTTGATAATCCAATTTTATAAAATGATAATTTTGATTTAATAATCACTTGACTTGATTATCAACATTATCAAAGGATAATTTTGAAGAATTTTCGAATGATAAATTCATATAATTATCAAAACGTAATTGCAAAAAATTATCAAAAGATAATTTTTGTATTATGAAATTATAATAAAATGGGATTATCAATGTGTAATTAAATGAAATTAGAAAATGATAATTTCATTTATATATCGAAGGATAATTTTTTTTCAAAATTATAAAAGGATATCTGCATGAAAGATTCTGGGGATAATTACACAAGATTATTAGAGGGTATTTATACTAAAAATTATCAAATGATAATTTCATAAAATTACCATTAGATAAATTGAAAAAAAAAGATAATTTATAAATAATAACTTTTAGAATATAATTACTCAATTAATTAAATTAATATCTATAAATAAATTATTAAAAGGTAAATATTTTGAATTTATCTAAAGATAATTAGTCAGAATAATCAAATGATAATTGCAACGAATTATCAAAGATCAATTGCATGGAAATATCAAAGAGACTTTCTACATATTTTATCAAATGATAATTAATATAATTATCTAATGATAATTTATAGATTATAAATGGTTGATTAATAATATTATTTAAATGATAATTTTGAGTTTATTAAATATAATTATTCTTATGGAGGATATTATGTGCAAATGTGATGGCCTAGAACGGTAATTTAAGAATTATCAAGGAGAGAGAATATATCATCGCATGTAATATTTTAAATAATAATTTGAAATTATCCAAGAGATATAAAATATTATCACATGTAATATTTTAATTGATATTTTGAAATTATCCATGAGAGATAAAATATTATTTCATGTAATGTTTTAATCGATAATTTGAAATTATCCATGAGAGAGAAAAAGTTATCACATGTGATATTTTATTTTCTTATGAAATAATATAGATGCTTTGGTTCTAAAAAATCTTGATGAACATAGACCATTGATGCATCGATTATTATGATAATAACATTGTGAGGAGGTGTATTGAACCACACAGAGTGTTTTATCATTTTCGCTAAAATCAACGACCTTGAGGTAGGTAGTTCCATTCTGATTATCCAAATTTATTATCCTTGTATTGCTTGATTTATTTCAATTTTTTATTTAAATTCAATTTCTCGAATTTGCTTTCAATTAAATTGATAAAAACCTGATTCCATTTAATCAAGATATTTTAAATGGTTTTGTCATGGAAATTTGGAAAAACCCCAATTCCATTGAATTGGGTGTGTTTATAGAAGTTGGCTGATTTAAATTGTTTAATTTAAATTGTGGATTAGATGGAAATGATTTCAATTAAATTGTTGAATTTAATTGTGGAAATAAATTGTGTAATGATGGAATTGGTTTTGAATGGATTTCAAACTGGTGAAAATGGATTAAAATGGATTGATAGAAACCGAGTGGTTTTATCTTGTGAAAAAAGTATGTTTTTTAATAAAACCTGTTTTGGTTTTAAATGGAAATAAATTGGCACTTTTGAAATGGAATAATGTGATTGATTGTATTTTCAAGAATCCTTAAAATAGTTCACCCATCATGTAAGAGCGCATGCAAGGCTTAGGTAGTTAGTGAGTTATTTGGATACACTTGACGCTACGATAATATTCTAAAACATACTTGCGGTAGGTCACATCCCCAGCAGGATGGTGATGAGTCTCCTTTGGCCAGTGTCATAGGGATGTGTGTATACACATTTTGATGAGTTCACATAGAGAGTGCAGAATCCTATAGCTAGTTAATATTATCATACCTTTTGGTGGATGACCATGTTTCTCGATTGTTTATTTATATTTGAGATATAAATGTATGGCAATGCTTTTAAACTGCTTTACATGCCTTCTGAATTTACATAAACAGTTTTATGTAACTATTTTTATTTAAGACATTATTTTATAAATATTTCATCATTTGTAAAATCATTGATTAAAATATTTATTTCCATCATTTGAATTTTATATCATTATTAATTTTAATATTCTTTATAATTACAACCATGTTCATCTTTAAAATTGAAATCACATGATTGGTTAATCAATTATAGGCATTTTTTATGGAATCCTTGGTGAGACCCTACTAGGATTTTTATCTCACAACATACTTTTTCCTTCGAGTGTTTATAGACTTCTTTCTTCCAGGTTCGAACAAGGGGGAAGGATCACTTGGAGGTGGATCTAGTTGTTGACCCTTAGTCTTGGTGAGTTGTGTCCTTAGGGACATGGGTTGTGTTTCTTTATTTTTATACTTGAATTGTAGTACTTTGGGATTTTTATGCCTTGTTGTATTCTCATACTTCACTCCCAGCGGAGTTTCTTTTGTTATACATACTATCTTTTTTTTTCTTCTTCATTCTTGTGAAAAAATAATTCCTACTTGTATGTTGTATGATTTCAAGTTCTAGTCGCTGGCCTGTGGGTATCAGGAATGCCCTTTGGGCTATGTCAGGTCCGGATCTGTTATTGGGTTATGAGGGTACCTGGGCTGGTTCGTGACAAAATGGTATTAGAGGGAGGTTTAGATTTTGTCTTGAAGTTAGTATTCATTTGTGAAAACTTGTTGGGACTTAGGAGGTAGTTGCGATTGAGTTCTTGGCTAGCACTCAATGTAATAAACCTTAATTCACCAGGGGTGGTTAGGGAAGGATGTCTTGAGTTGTAGTTCCAGTATTTTCCCTATTGTGATTTGGATATAGTGAAATCCAAATCTTATTTGTTCCTTCTGTTGAGAATAATTCCTCTCATTACTCAGTATGATTGTTAATATAATGTCTTCCTATTGGATTTTGATGTTGTGTAACATTATTCCCCTAATAATATGTGCGAATCATATCCAGGAGGAGGATTTTTTTGAACCTCAGTGAGAAAATCTTGTTTTGGATCCAAATCTAGTTGAGGTGATCGTGCATACTATCCAAGATTTGGGGTAGTCACCACCACCAATCCCTGTTCAAGATCTAGTTGTGGATACTCAAGGGGATCTCTTAGAAATCATTCTCAATATTTGATTCACTAGTAACCACTTGTTTTCAAGGGCTCTACCAATCCTCAACATGATGAGGAATGGTTGGGTAGGATAGAGCATCTGTTTGATTTCTTAAAGACACGAGATGAGATCATGGTGAATTGTTCCACCTTCATGTTGGAGGGAACAAGAAAGAGATTTTGGGATACGATAGTTACAGTAAAAAAACACAGGTTCTTAGAGTGGAAGGATTTCAAGGTTCTTTTCACTAGCCACTTCTATCCAGAGTCAATGCTGTTGTTCAAGGATGTGGAGTTTTTCAAACTTGAGAAGGCTGATAGAACTGTGGCTCCTGTAGATGTTTAGGGAACTTACATAAGTTCTACCACAACTTTTCCACTCCAAGTAACAGCATGATATCATCAAAACCTTCAAAAACTGTTAGGCAATCAAGTGCTTCATGTAAAAAAGAGTTTTAACCACAAGAATCTGGAACAAAGCTTCTTTATGAAATGGAAGAGTTTCCAGAGGAAGTTGATACAGGTCCAACAGTCATGATAGGTATCATTAATATAGCTTCATCTTTAGTGATTTCTCTATTTGATATCGGTGCATCTCACTTGTTTTTTTTTCAACCCATACTGTTAATCTTCTTAATATTCCTATGGAGATTTTATCTTGTGAAATGGATATTACTACACCCCTTGGTGTGATGAAAGAGCAGGGTCTCTATAGTCCTACTTATGTCTTCTCTCTATCAGATTTCAAACTTGCTTGGAGTTTTCTGGTACTCTACATGAAATCTCTTAATGTCATATTTGGGATGGATTGGCTCATCGCAAATAAATCCCAAATAGATTGTTATATTTTATGGGTCTACCTTACCACACCCAGTGGTGTGTCTCTTGTCTTTCAAGGAGATGGGGCCCAAGGTGAAGAAGGAATAGACATTTTTATCTGGAGTTAGAGAAGGTAATATTAGTGTTTGCTTCTGATTTAGATCAGTGATCTCCCTCTAGTTGTCTTCGAGTTTCCCATTGTGTTTCATTATAACTTATCTAGTTTACCACCAGTAAGATAGGTTGATTTTTCCCTTGACATGATGCCCGATACTCAACCATTTTCTTTTCCCTCTTACCAAATGGCTCCAGCTGAACTGAAAGAACTAATGTCCCAGTTGGACGATCTTATAGAGAAATACATTATTCACCCAAGTGTGTCACCTTGGGTGGCGCTATTTCTCTCCGCCATGAAATCTGATGGTTCTCTAGCATCTTATCTTCTCAAGATGATTCTTCAGAAATAGAATCTTGTTGACGAATTCTGTAAGTATTAGAGACTCTCTTTATGGTGGGGAGACTGATTCCCAGTGGTTATTCTCCAAAGAGGGTTTTTTGTGTTATCAGAACTATTATGTTTCACCATTAACTACAAGGATATAATGGGGGATTTAAATAATTTCCAATGGGTTTTGAACCTAAAAATAACTAAGATGTTCTACGACATGAAGAAACAGTTTTGATGACCATGTAATCTTGAATGTTTCACCTCGGTTAGGTCATCGACGACTTGGGAGGCAAGGGAAGCTTGCTCCTTGTTTTGTGGGATCCTTTGAGATTATTGATTAGGTGGGTAATTTTTTTTACCATTTATCACTACCACTGCAACTTACGTTGATACATAATGTTCCTCATGTATCATTACTTCAAAATATTTTATCTGACTCATCTCATGTTCTGAGTTGGCGTGATCTTGAAGAGGAATATGTTTTATCTGTGACTGAATGATCAGTCATGGTTGTTGATTCTGAGACCAAGTTACTTCATGGTAGGATGATACCTCTGGTCCATATGATAAGGAATCATGGTTATAACTATCATGAGATGTGAGAAAAGGAGGCACTGATGAGAGAATAGTGGCCCTGTCTTTTTGATGTGGAGGTTTTTTCGTAGGCTTTTTGGGGACAAAAAGTTCATATGGTGGGGAGGTTGTAAAATCCCATTATTATTTCAAGTATTCATAAACCTTCTTATGTTAAATTATTATTAGGTTAAATGAGAATAAATAGTTTATCGGTGAAAAGCTATGTTTTTTCGAACAAATCATAGAATATTAAAATTCCCAATTAATACTTCAGAATATTAAATTAAATATTTTATGAGTTAAAAACTAAGTAATTATGAGTTTCTGAGGTTTGAAAATCCTCAGGGAGGACAGAATAAAAATATTAAATATATTATTTTAAGCACAGGCAATTTTTTCATTATTATTGAATAGATCCAGAATGGTCCGTCGTTTGAGAAATTTGAGACTATTGTTATGTCCGAAATATGGTTTTTACTCTAGGAGGGGTATTACATTCGAAGGTGTCAGACATTTGGAAGCCTCGTTCATGATATAAAGTTAATAAATAATATTTAATATATTATTTATTAAAAATAATTAAATATATCCCAAAGGGTGTGTTGTATGGGAAATATGAGACCACCAATGAGTCCATGATGAGGGGTTTACCCTATATGGGGTATAACATTGGTAAGCATCGGGCGTTTGGACGTCTCGCTTGCAAAAATAATTTTTTTTATTTTAATCAATTATTTATTCCAATTTTTAATTAATAAATCATTATTATATCTCAAATGGTTAATCGTTTGAGAAATCTGAGACCACCATTGGGTCTGGAACGGGGCGTTTATCCTAGGCGGTGTATAAATTTTATATGAAAAGAGCATTTGGTCAGGTCAAAAATTAATTTAAGTTTTTAATAATTATATTAAATAATTAATTATATTAATTTAATTTAATGGTTAAAAAAATAGGATTCACTATTCATTGTCCCGAAACTTCACGTTAAACTCCATTTTCACGTCATGGAAGTTTCAAAAGCTTCGGTTGTGGATCGTTTTCAACTATTTATTTTATCAACGCATTAATGGGGTGTTTTTAAACACTTCATTGGGTATTTGAATCATTTTGATCTGGTGTTATTAAGTTTGGGAAGATGTGTGGTGTGGGTATTTAAATACCCAATTTTTTTGGCCTTTAACCTAGGTTCGTTTTGCTGAAACCAAGGAATCCCGGATATCATTTGTATATGACTGGTGGATTTGTTTCGTTCTTCCTCCTTGGTGATCTTTTTACATGGTGGTGGACCTCTGTAAGATTTTTTGTGTTGTGTTTGTGAGAGTGATATACTGGTTTTTAGTTTAATTTTATTTCATTTATTTAATTTTTTCATTTATTCCGTTATTTCAATAATTAAAAAAAACATTATGGAAAAAAAGATGACCAACCTTGAATTATCAAGAGATAATTTCAACATTTTCTAGATGATTCCATAATGAATTATTATTTATGATAATCCAATTTTTTAAAAAATATAATTTTAATGTAATAATCACAAGGATTGATTATCAACATTATCACAGGATAATTTTCAAGCATTATCGAATGATAAATTCATATAATTATCAAAACGTAATTGCACAAAATTATCAAAAGATATTTTTTGTTTTACGAAATGAAAATCACATGGGATTATCAATGTGTAATTAAATGAAATTAGAAAATGATAATTTCATTTATTTATCGAAGGATACTTTTTTCAAAATTAAAAACGTATATGTGCATGAAATATTCTAGGGATAATTGCACAAAATTGTTGTAGGGTATTTATAAAGAAAATTATCAAATGATAATTTCATCAAATTATCATTAGATAAATTGAAAAAAATGATAATTTATAAACAATAATTATTAGAATATAATTACACAATTAATTAAATTAATATTTATAAATAAATTATAAAAATTTAAATATTGTGAATTTAACAAAAGATAATTGTTAAGAATTATCGAATTATAATTTCAATGAATTATCAAAGATCAATTGCATGGAAATATCAAAGATAATTTTTACATATTTTATCAAAGGATAATTAATATAATTATTGAATGATAATTTCGATATTATAAAAGGTTGATTACTAATATTACTAAAATGATAATTGTGAGTTTATTCAAGATAATTATTCTTATGGATGATATTATGTGTGAATGTGATGGCCTAGAATAGTAATTTTGGAATTACCAAGGATAGAGAATATATCATCACATGTAATATTTTAAATGATAATTTGAAACTATCTCAAAGAGATAAAATATTATCACATGTAATATTTTAAATGATATTTTTAAATTATCCTAGAGAGATAAAATATTATTTCGTGTAATGTTTTAATCGATAATTTGAAATTATCCATGAGAGAGAAAATGTTATCACATGTAATATTTTATTTCCTTGTGAAATAAAATAGATTCTTTGGTTCTAGGAACCCTTAACAAATGTTGACCATTGATGTGTTGATGCTTATGATAATAAGGTTGTGAGGATGTGTATTGAACCACACATAATAGTTTATCATTGCCTCTTACATCAACGACCTTGAGGTATGTGGTTCCACCCTGATTAGCCAAATTGATTATCCTTTTATTTCTTGATTTATTTAAATTACTGATTTAAATTCAATTTCTTAAATTTACATTCAATTACATTGATAAAAACATGATTCTAGTGAATCAAGATATTTGGAATGGTTTTGGAATGGAAATTTGGAAAACCCCCAATTCTTTTAAATTAGGTGTGTTTATGGAAGTTGTCTTATTTAAACTATTTCATTTAAATTATGGATTTTATGGAAATGATTTCAATAAATTTTTTGAATTTAATTGTGGAAATAAATTGTGTAATTATGGAATTGGTTTTGAATGGATTTCAAACTGCTGAAAAATGATTAAAATGATTTGATAGAAACCCAGTGGTTTTATCTTGTGAAAAAGGCATGTTTTTTAATAAAGTCTATTTTGGTTTTAAATGGAAAAAAAATTGGCACTTTTGAAATGGAAGAATGGGATTGATTGTATTTTTAAGAAGTCTTAAAATAGTTCACCCATCATGTAAGAGAACATGTAGGACTTAGGTAGTTAGTGATTTATTTGGATACACTCTACACTACAATAACATTCTAAAACATATTTATGGTGGGGCACATCCCCAATGGGTTAGTGAAAAGTCTCCTTTGGCTAGTGTCATAGGGACATGTGTATGCACATTTTTCTAATTTCGCATAGAGAGTGAAAAATCCTATAGCTTGTTAATACTATCGTACCTTTTGGAAGATGACCATGTTGCTCTCTTGTTTATTTATATTTGAGATATAAATGTATGCCAATGCTTTTGGACTACCTTACATGCCTTCTAAATTTTCATAAACTGTTTTATGTAACTATTTTTATTTAAGAAATTATTTTAGAAATATTCCATCATTTGTAAAATCATTTCATAAAATACTTATTTACATCATTTGAACTTTATAGCATTATTCATTTAAATATGCTTTATAATTCCAAACCTGTTTGTATTTAAAATTGAAATCACTTTCTTAGTTAATCTAATATTGTAATCTGTTATGGAATCCTTGGTGATACCCTACTAGGATTTTTATCTCACATCCTACTTTTTCCTTTGGGTGTTTGTAGGATTCCTTTATCCAGGTTCGAGCAAGGGGAAAGGATCACTTGGAGGTGGATCCAGCGGTTGAGCCTCGGTCTTGGTGAGTTGTGTCCTTAGGGACTTGGGTTTTTTCCCTATTTTTGTACTTGGGTTGTATTACTTTGACCTTTTTATGCCTTGTTGTATTCTTGTACTTCACTCCCAGTAGAGTTTCGTCTGTTATGCATAATATCTTGTTTTCTTTTGATTTTGCATTCTTGTGGAAAAATCATTCTCACTTGTATGTTGTATGATTTCAAGTTCTAGTTGTCGACCCTTGGGATCAGGAATGCCCTTTGGGCTATGTCAATTCCAGCTCAGTTATCAGGTTATGAGGGTACCCGTTCTGGTTTGTGACAGGAACCATTGCAATTACTTGAAGTATTAGATTAATATAAATGAATTTTCATGTTAAATTGGAATATATATATATATATATATATATATATTAAATATATGGTATATATAAGTACAAATACTATCATATGATAAAATTTACCCAATTATAGGTTATTTTTTAACCATTATATCTTAGTTTTAACACCTTGTTAACCCTTTTTATGATTACTATGATATTAAAGTTTTTTTACTCTTTAGGGGTCATGAAAGTTACTATAAAAGGAAAAGTTACCCATAAGTGGAAAAATATTTATATTCTAAACCATATCTCATTCACATGGAAAAGTATAATATTTTTATGAATTTTAAATCATTTAATGAAAAATATTTAACATAAGATTCCATTAAATTCATTTTAGAGACAATTCACATAGTTAACTTTAGAAAATATCAATACAATAAAGAAGTTAGAATGTAAATTTTTAACACATAAATAATAAATTATATTTATCTAAAAAATCATAGAACACATTAACTCACCCCAAAAATATTACTTTTATAGTTTTTTTAATCATTTAATAAATTTTTCTATTGTTTGCACAAGCACTATATTGGGGTTGTGTAAGCATTTAAGGTAACTATTTCATCACTGAAAATTAAAAATAAATTTCCTTCAGAAAAATAATATTTATATTTTAATAAAAATTTATAATCATTCATAAATTTTTTTTATCCCTATCATAAAATATTATAGATATTAAAAGCAAGAAAGAGACATTTTGGAATTATCCTTTACAAAAAAAATATAAAGGTCATTATCAAATAAAAATGGGACCAAAATGAAATAATTTAGAATATATTATGGGGATATTTTATTTAAACTAATATAATGAAATATATGAATGTTTATGGATGATTTTGAGACTTTATTTCATAGTTTTAAACATGTTTTACCTATTTTACCCTTACCGTGGTGACAATATTTTTACTAAAGTTACTATTCATTGTGAAAAAAAAATAGATTTAACCTTTATACCAAAATTTTTAATTATTATTCCAAATATGGAATCCAATTTATCAAATTAAATTCATATAAGAGGCATAAATTACTTTTAAAATAATCCAAAAAATATGTTGAAAACGGTTTTCCAAAAAAAATACATTTTAAGTATAAAAATGGTTTTATACTAGAATTTAGCATAATTTAAATTTCAAAAATAGTAATTGGATTATATTTAATAAAAAATAATTTTAAAATAAATTCAAATGAAAATAATACTTTTTAAATACTTGAAAATAAATGGCATTTTTCAATAAAATCTGTATTTTTTACTATTCACTAAAAAATAAATATTTTCATAAAACTACCAAAATATCACCCTAATATAATTTTTAGATGATGATTACCAAAATTATGTCCTTTTATCAAATAAAATTTATAATAGTGGAAGAAAATAATTATAACATTCTCTCACAAAAATCAACAAAAATCGTTTTTGAAGAAAACATATTTTTGAAGCATAAAATGAATTTAATAAATATTTAGTGCTTATTTCCTAAGAACTAATGAATAGATTGTTATTGATTTGGAATTTTATATATATATATATATATCATAATTTTGTTACTCTTATTCATACTCACCAATTTAACATCTAGATTATAACAATCATATTTAAATAATAATATTTCACAGTCGTTAAAGCTTGGTGTTGGGTGTTTTGTGTGCTATCTAAAATAATTTTATTTTAAAATATCTAGGAATTATAATAAAATGTTAAACTACATAATTTAGGTTCTTATTCACCATAGCCTAAAATTTATGAAATGTGTCATTTCCCATGTGACCTGAAAATATATGTTATATGGTCCATCCTATATGACCATAAAATACTTGGAGTGGTTAGTCATAGATAGCCTTAAACTACAAACCTCATCCTTATAGGTTTCTAAAAACAATGACTAAGACATCCCACATTACATATTAATTCCTTACACTATTCCATATGAGGTTTAATTTAACCTACTCTTCAATCAGGGTTTATTCCTCCATCCCAAATAACATGTATACCACATGATGATGTAACTATATAGTATACTAAAACTCTTTTGGATTTTTTATCTTCCACACAAACTACTTAATACCTTTTTATGTATGAATCACCATCAAACAACTACCTTGAGTATAGATACTTATATTAATATCCTAGGAACCTTGATTGAATAATTTTGGTTTCCCCTCTTATAGAAATTAGTAACATGGTTCAGGACTGATCTAAATGGACCCATCATTTAATGTTGAACAGAACAGTTTCCTTTTATCTAATATGTAACCCCTTTTAGGTGTTTTGGTTCTAGAGGAATGGTCCCCCTTAATTTGAATACACTGTGTATAGACTATGTAGGGGTGGTACCTCCATTTTTAATTGTTAAAATATTCCCACCAATCATCATATCACATCTCTGACTTAGACATTTTAAGGAATGATTTATAGCATCTCTATTCCCCGTGTTTAAATAGATTAAGGGTATCTATATTATTTATATCCTTATGAAAATTATTTTATGAAATATCCTAGTCGCATGAGCATAAACTTTGTGAAATTTTGGTAAAATATTTATAAACTTAAATTAAAATAATCAAAAGTACTAGTTGCATTAATTTAAACTACATGGCACAAAATACATTTTATGTGATTATAAATTTTTTGGACACGATCCTCCTCATATGAAATTAAACTACAAGACATCTGAGTCCTTTTCATATGAAGTTAAACTGAATGAAATATGATCTATCCTCTAATACCCTAAACTAATTATATTGGTCCATTCTATAAGACCCATATTCCTTACATACATACTATATCTATCTAAGATCCCCCAATATATGGTTTTTTATCTATAAGCCTATGCTGAGATGAAATATCCCCCATACTCAAGAGTTTTATCTTAGTGTTTGGTCCCTATCATTCATTTCATGTATCCTGATAGCCCTATACTAAGATGGGGCCACTTCACCCTATCATGGTGGTGAAATCCTCTTTGTATTTAGTTTCTTCCATTATGAGTTCCAGAGTAGTTATCTATCTCAAAACCATCTCCATTTTACATGAGTTCGATATATTAAAATGTGACTTATCAAAAACTATGTGTATCTTGATTCCTATTATCATTGGATATGTAGTGAAATCCATATCTCTTATCTTGTATCCAACTATAAATTCTACTTTTATTCCATTCCCCCTTACCATCTGAGTATTTTGGCCAATTAATTCAGGTTGGGTTTTCCTCCACTAACCTTGTACTAGTATGTCAAAATCCTTACATATATTATTCTTCATGTAACAACCATAAAATCCATTAATCAATTATTACTCTTGGTGACATAAAAATACTTGAGTGAAATAATTCTATTAGTGACCCAATGACCTTGAGTTGGGACTCTCATATTAGCGAATATCCTCTCATTGGTGAGTCATCTCTTGGAGCTCATAAAATTTTCAAGTAATATGTAAAATTTCCCTATGTTACCTTAAAATCATATTCTTTTAATTTAAAATGAATCTAATACTAATTGGGGGAATTTTTTTGGAATCAAAAAATGTGTTTCTTACACTTTACCTTAAAATCCATGATGTGGTCCCTACTCAGGTGGCACAACTCAAGTGTGGATAAAAAAGTATTTATATGCATGAAGAAGACTCAAATGGGATCTCCATGCACCACATGATTTCTCACACAACGAGGGATAGAAATTCCTCAAAAAATCTCATTTTAATGATGTGGTGGTTAGAACCTCCCATTGGGAGTATTCCATGCATTTCATTCATTGCTGACAAAAAGAGGAGTTAAAACCCTAAAATTCATTTTTTAGGGTCTTTTGGGAACTTTTTAGTTTAAAAAAATACCTAGTATGGGTGAACCCATTATCTTGGGTTGTAGCTAATTTTCAAGGATTCAATGTGACTGCTCATGGTTTATAAACAAATTTATGGATCAAAAGTTACCATTTTTGAAGTTGGAAGTATTTTTCTGAATTATAGTTTTATACCAAGTTAAACCCCATGTGCACATCCATCATCACTCGATCCACAGTCCCATGTTGATCTCTTCCCCATGTTTGGGTATCCATGACCTGGTCTGCCTATGTGCACACCCTGCTCAACCTATGCACACACCCTTCCCTCCTTTGAGTGAACCATCAGTGTGCCTGTGTCACATGAATAGGTATCCTACATGAAGCTTCATGCCCAAGTATATCACAACCTATAAATATAACCCATTGTATCTAATTTTCAACACACACACACATATATACATAGAAGATGATGTGGTTAATTATCTCTATGTTCTCAGGTCTTCCCTCATCCCTTCAGGTGACTCTTAAGTCCAAAGCTAAGGGAAACAATGCTTAGGGGATCAAACACTAGGGAGAAACACACCCTTGACTCTCTATAGGCATTATACATGGTTTCTATGTGCCCTATAAACCTTGGGGTGATACACTAAAATGACACATGACCTAGAAATACTGGGTATCAAGCACTACAGTTTCATGTTCTTTAGTAATCCTAAAGGTACCCCACTTAGGTGAGCCATTTCCTAGGTCCCTAAACTAGAGTAGTCCTTCATCTAGACTCGTATACTAGGGAGATACTTCACCAAGGACCATATACTAGGGAGATACTTTATATAATCCACTTGACTAAGTCAATACATTTCTAAGGTTCCTATACTAGGGTGATCCTTCACCCAATCCACAAAACTAGGGTGAGAATTCTCCTAGACCCATACACTAGGGTGAGCCTTTATCCAATCTTAAATACTTGAGTAACCCTTTTATTAAGCTTCTACACTAGTGTGATCCTTTTCCCAATCCTCGATACATTGGATACCCTTCACACTAGGTCTTCCTACTAGTTTGAGCCTTTTCCCAAGCCTCCCTACTGGGTATAACCTTATCCTAGGACTTCTTACCATGGATATACTTTTCTTATGCCTACATACAAGGGCGATCCTTCTCTCAAGCCTCAATACTTGGGTGACCCTTCACCCTAGGCCTTACAAATAGGGTGAGCCTTTTACCATGACTCCCAATTAGAGAGAACCTTCTCCTAGGCCTTCCTACTAAGGTGAGCCTTTGTTCAAGCCTCCCTACTATGGAGAACCTTTTCTAAGATCTTCATACTAAGAAGTCACTTCACCATAGTCCCATAAATAGGGAACCACTACCTAGGTCTCCTACTTTCATTTTAATTTATCTATCCCCCTAGATTGGGTACCTAGTAAATGTGATATAAATTTTTATAAATTTTAATTTTCAATTCACTGTTAAAAATCCCTTTGACTGTCCCAAAATCTGGTTATTAATAAAATTTTCATACTTTGGTGTGTTTCAAGTGAATTTTTGAAATTGATACTAGTTTTTTTATTTTAGTGATGAAATTAAATTTAGAATTTAATTTGGAATTTAATATCTTTAAAAATTTTATATAATTTTTTTATAATTTTTTTGGAATTAATTAAAAGCCATAAATTAATATTTGACTTCCATAATTTAATTATGAATCAGCTAATTTCCATTATTTTAATTTTTTATAGTTTTTTTATAGAATTAATTTTTATAAATCTTGTATTTGAAGTTGTGGCTTTTCTCATTTTTCATTACCCTTATATGAGGTTCATATGATGCATGAAGGTACATGGAACATTCTATATATTGCATCAAGGTAATAGTTGTGACACTATAGACTAAGTAAAAGTATAGAGAGGAGATCACGTAAGGGTATTAGGAACTTGAGTTATTGAATCAAGTTCTTGTTGGAAATCCCTATGTTGTGTAAAAGTCACTACGTGACCTCTAAAATATGTAAGGGCCATTATAACATTATTATATATCCTAAGAATATAAACCACAATCCCTCCCACTCAACCACCACAAATAACCTACCACGAGAATGAAGCAACCAACCATGTGCCTCCAATTTGATCAATTATAAGTATCCTACTATGAGAATCAATATCAAGGTACCATAATAAACTAACTATCACCATCCCATCTCTCTAGTGTATCATTCGATCCACCTCCATCACACAAAATCTCCATCACATCCTCAAAAAGTTTCAAAACTATATCTTTTCATCCATGAGATATCACAAAAACCATTCCCCAATCATAGATCCATCATCTAAGCTCTGACTAAATAAAAAATACTCATATAACATGATGAACTTTCAAGTCAACCCCTCATTTAGTTACGAACCAAGAACTCCAGCCAAGATAAATCAAAGATGGTTGATCAAGCTCATAATTTTTTATAAAGAAGTGGATGAATTCACTAATGAAGGAATATGGATGAACTAATTCGAATGAATATTTGGATATTTATTTTTTCCCTGTGTAGGATCAAAGATGGAGGAGGCATCGCATCATTGCAATACACCAGTTGTGAGTCCTAAGGGGGATTCATACTAGGTTATTGATGAAATACTTGAACCAGATCATTAAGTACATCACATCTCCCTTGTTATGAGATTAAATTACATCCCAATATATAGTTATATTCTTGAAGTGTGTATATAAGAACCTACAATCACCTATATCTATGTGTGTAGAAGGCCTTATATCAGCCATCCACCTTTCCAGGTAGCACTTTGGGAATATAATGATCTCATATCACATGAGGAAACCAACTTGAAGCCTTCCACTATGCTCTCCACACACCCAAGCCTCCACAAAATCTTCCATATCTGATCAAATCCCTTTGATACTTCATTTCATGCTTGGTCATCCTTGAAACCAGTCCAACATGAATACACATTCATACCTGACTCCTTCCAACATGAAGCTTCATCTTTAATTCAAAAATCACTAACCAGACTCCTTTCCTCCTAAATGTAGTTACATTTTGGAAAAAGTGTATAACAATCCCAAAAATATCAAGGCTTACATTTCATTAATCTTGAACTAGAAACATGTGTATCACTTATCTCTAATTCCATAAGAAATTATTCCAAAAATCATTAATCTTCCACTACAACTATGATGCAGTGAATAAAATCATCCTATATTTTTATCAAAGGAATATAGATCTTGATCGTTGGATGATTAACTCAACTGGGAATGATTCTTTTTTCAATTATATTGGTGAAAGGGGGTGGAATTATATTTATAAAATGGTATGGGGGTGTGAGAGATAATTAATACCCCCTTCATGGGATGATTATTACTAACACTTTTCTTTTTCTTTGTATTTCATTTTTTCAATGTTATATAAGTGAAATTGTTCTTGTTAAAATTAATTTTTCTATTCTCATATTATTATCTTTGTTTATTCATCACTTTGATGTGATATTGATCTCATACTTCATATTTGTGAAGTGTTAACCCATTTTGGGTGGTCCAATGGAGATTCATAGTTATGTTCTTGAATTTATGTGTTTATTTCAATTTTTTCTTGATTTAGTTAGGTGTTAAGCGTAGAGAGTAAAGGAGGATATAATAGATCTATTTTTATTTCTAAAATACTTCATTATTTTACTATTTTAAACATAAATGCTTCCCAAATTTTGATTTACTCATCATACCAGTGGAGGTGAGTAAATTGAGTGGTTGAATGGTATGTGATCACTGTCAGGTGGGTTGAGTAAGTACACTCTCTTGGATGAGAAGGTTTATTACCTAATTAACTAAGGAGGATAAGTGATTCACTTGTTCTCTTGATGGATCTTAAGTATACTTATGATTTCACACTTATTAAATAGTGAAAAGTGAGTGGATGAATGATATTGATTCTGTTTATTGAGTTAGATAATTAAGTACAATGTAGAATGATAATGGAATGTATTAGAACTCCCCTAAGGACTAGATATATTTATTTCTGGACCAGTGTGTTTGTTTTAATATATTTTATTTTAATTTAATAAAAGTAATAAAACAAAATATCACATATTTATTTATTTGATACATAGAAAAAAAAATGTAATAATCGATTTATAATTGTGAAGAACCATCCCCAAAACACATTTAGAGCGACTCTAGATGGACCATATTCTATATTATAGGTAAATATAAATTCCATTTAACCACATGACATTACAACTATGAAATCACTAGACCTACCAAATATTCCTTGAGTTGAGACACTCGTTTTAGTTTCCTCACACACATTGAGTTAGGATACACCTCTAGGATCCTAAAATTCATTCACCTAACTCACTTTCTAGAGTGAAACTACAATTAACTTCTACTAGGTTTAATCCAAAACCATATCTTCTCCAACCTGGTTACTAATATATAAGAATAATCAAAAAGTAATCTCATTCATAATCCTCACTTAGTAGCATGTTTTCACCCATTTCATAACACAGATTTCCTAAAAGGGCCTCCTATAAGGTGTAAACCATATCCAAATATTATCGTGCTTAGTTACAAATAGATATAAGAAACCAAAAAAGGAATATCATGAAAAAACCCCACTCAGTCTTCTGTTATCACCCATTTTGAGAAATGGGTGTTCTACATGGGCCCCCTACTAGGTATAATCCCAAACCATATCTTTTCCTTCCTTATTACCAATAGGAAATATTATCCAAAAGAAATCTCAGGCATAAGCCTCACTCACTCTCTTATTTTAACATATTTTATAGCACATGTTCGTTATAATATCATCCTATTAAGTTTAATCCCCAACCATATCTTCTCCTTCCTAGTTACCAATATGCAGAATAAACCAAAATGGAAGCTCATGTGTAAGTCCCGCTCAATATCCTTTTTCACCAATTTTACGGAATAGGTTTCATATAAGGTCCACATACATGGTGTAATATCTAATAATATATTCTATTTCTTTGTTTCCTACATGAAGGATGAACCAAAAAGAAGTCTCATGTGTAATCCCCACCCAATTTCTTGTTGTTTCCCATTTTATGGCACATGTGTCCCATATGGGCTTGATGATATGTGTAATACTTATTCATACACTCACCTATATAATTACCAGTAGATAGGTCTCTCTTTCATAATTCCCACACTAACCATATCTAAGAACCTGCCAATTAAAAGTTCTAGCTATATGAATTTGAACTGTATAGTATACGTAATTTCCATTTGACATTAAACCAAATGGTATACTCCTATCACACAAAGCTAAACTATATATATTTAACTTAATGTTTTTTTATTACTCTTACAATAGGATATATAGGATTCATCCCAGAGGATCAATCCCAACACCCCATAGTTCCTGAATTCATGACCCTAAAAGGAATTTCATTTGTTCATGGATGCATGGCCATAACATTTACTACATGGTACTTGTTACATGACCCTAAAGGTTATGATGTGTCCTATTAAATGATTTCAAACTATACATGTTTTGATTCCCTTTATAGAGATATATAAAAACCCCTTTCATGGTCCTGATCCCAGCACCACAACACCTAATATTTCACTAGAAGTTGATAAGTTCTAAAGTATCCACCTATGTGGATTTAATGTCACGAACCGACCCTCGAGGCCCATACTGTGACTACCCCAAGCCCGCCTTCTATAGGCCAGGGGCTGGAGACTAGAACCAGAAAGTCATATCCCTATAATGGGAAGGAAATGCCTTTAAACCTGTACAAACACACAATCCCAAGTACCCAACAAGAAGAAACCACTAAGTAAACTGTTGTAGTAAAAAGTGTACTAAAATTAAAGGGGATGGAATACAATATCAAATGGAAAGTATGAGTACAAATGAAATGGAAAATGGCTCCTAGAACGTATACTGAGGATCCTACCTGAAGGGTAGGTACAGCTCACGATCAGTAGTCACTGCATCACGTCACGTCAAATGGTCCACCTCTGAGCACCGTCTAGTTCTAGCTCCATCAACATCGTTCAACATTGTCTATCATCTGCACAAGACACAGCAAGGTGTGGGCGTAGCCCATGCAGGGGTGAGTATAATAATACTCAATAGGGACCTTGATATGCCTAAAGGTCTCCCATAATTCCACAAAGTAAAATCCATAAATCAAGACCTCGATCACAAATCACCAAGTATTCATCAACTCTACTTAGGTATATTCCCATACATATACCTAAGTTATCAAGATATACTCATCTCATACATGAGGAAACATAAGGCTCCAACTTTTAATCCTTTATCACAACTGTTCCATGGGGGAAGAATACCACAAAGGTAACACCACCAAGGTAACACCACAAAGGTAAAAGTACCACAATGGTAACACCATGAAGGTAAAAGTACCACCAAGGTAACACCATGAAGGTAACACCATGAAGGTAACACCACGAAGGTAACACCATGAAGGTAACACCATGAAGTTAAAAGTACCTAAAAGGTAACCCCACGAAGGTAACACCACGAAGGTAACACCACGAAGGTAAAAGTACCACAAAGGTAAAGACTCAGCTCACACTAGGTATATAACTCAAGTACATAAGTACAGATGATTAGTCTATTTATAGATCATCTTATTCTGTCGAGAGGCTCTGCAGTTGACCCACACAGGATCGATAGATGCTAACCCACATAGGATCTCTAGGAACTGACCCACATAGTATTTCTAAGCACTGACACACACAGGATTTATAGATGCTGGCCCACATAGGATCGATGTTCTTTCTTCACGTTACATCCAACCACGAGATTCCCGCACTAAGCACGCTAGATTCCCAAAGGATCTGATCCTCAATCCATCGGTCGTACCTCAACTATAACATAGTTCCACGAAGAAATAACCCAAAGGACCTCCATTTTTTATGGGTTCCAATGCGACAGATAGTGTGTCAATCGGAAGCTCGGTCGGTAAGTTATATGCATTTTAATGCCAAGGGCCCGGTTGGATTTGGGTTCGATCCAACCAAGCCATACTCAAGATTTATCCAAAACTCAAGTGGAATATATCAAAAGAACCTCCTTGCTCCAAGTATCCCAGTGTCATAGAAGGTTCGTCAAAAGTATTTCTGGTTCAAAAGTTATGGCTTTTTTAGCGAAACTGGGCCTGGAAGGGTCGGGGTCTGGTCCGACCCGTTCGGCCCGACCCGGTTCGGGTCTGACCCAGCCCAGCCCAAACCGACCTGGGCCAATCCAATTGGGATGGGCCATGGACTAGCCTGGATAGCCTGGGCGGTGCAGCCCGGCCCACTAGGATAGGGCCTGCTATAGCTGGCGCAGGATGGGGGGGGAGCGCTCCCCCCTTCTCTCGAACGGCTTAGCAGCAGTGCCACGTGGCGTCGCATGGTCGCGGCAGGACCCGCAGGGGCGAGTCCCTCTTCCACCACTGTGGATTCATGTCACATCCATCTCCAGTGGTGCACAACAACGCACCGCTCTGCCTCCGCCCACGACCGACCGATGCCGGACGTGGCCTTCTCCGCCGGCGACGCGCGATGGCGCACCGCCGTCACCCATCAGCACCGGTCACTGGTGTTGTTGTGTCGGTGTCATGCCAACAGTCTTTCATGGGTCACCAAGTGAGCTCCAGTGGTCCGTTTTTTTGTCTTAAGGTACCAATAGACTCCCAAGGATTCCCTCCTCGCTGCTTGACCCTCCATTCCGGGTTTCGTCCAACCCAAGTAAAAAATTCTGTGAAGAACGCATAGATCAACAATGTAGCGGAGGGTTCGGGCCTTCTTCATTTGGCATGCGCCCTTCGTGTTAGCTTTATAACATGAGGGAAGAATAGGATTCAACAAAATCTTGAAATTAAAACAAGATAAATCTCTACCTCAAGATCGTTGGAGAACGCCCGCGTTTTAGGAAGAGTTGGTGTTCATCGATTCGTGATTCGGTGGCGCTCGTCATCGCTGGCTGGAACCGATCCCATCCTCCATGTGGTTGGCGTCCCGGTATTTTACCAGAGATTCGTCGCTTGGTGAAGATATTCCAACACCCCTCCCCAAGCTTCATATAAATAGGAGGGGGGAGAGGTGGGTAACTCCATTGGGAATTTATGAGATTCATTTAATAATGAACCTTCCTAATTCCAATGGTACGGTTACAAACATTGAGGAGTCAAGACAATTAATGTATTGACATGTCATTGGTCCCTACACCACTGCTTGTCCTTTGGAGGAAAATAAAAATAAAAATAAAATAACTTTTTTATGTTATTATTCTTTAAAATTTCCAAAATCTATCTTTTTCACCCATCCTACTACGGTTGAATTGAAGTCTTCCTTAAGATAATCTGGCACTGTAGATTCAACGGTGCTCCTAGATTTTTTGCAATGCCCCAACCCCAGTTACCCAGAGTCGGTACATTATTACATAACATTTTCATGATCACAAAAGATCAAGTCTCGAAAGACCGATTAGTTTAGTAGCCTTGGAAACACAAGATATATTCATAAGTCTTACATTACATAATAAAGTGAAAAAATACAACAACATAGTCTCCATAGTCCACACTCATATCCCCTCAGACTATCCCTGTATATCAATCATAATAAACTTCTTAGAATCCTGGAAAAAATAAAACATAGAAAGGGGTGAGCTCAGATGCTCAGTAAGGATAACAATATAGCGGAAACTTTCATAAATAACCATAAACATTTAAGGCAATGTATACCTAAAACAAAAGCCTTTTAAACTTGAACTTCAGTATAATATGGAAAAATAAAGTGAAATAATGCCATTTACTTATTCACATGGATATTCTACTAGTCTAATAATCACATTCAATATCAATAACCACTTTCATAATGATGGAATGCATAATGCCAGACTATCATAACCACATATTCAAGGCCTTGTGCCAAGACTAAAAATAATATTTTTTCAAGGCCTTGTGTCAAGACACTAGTTTGTCTCATAAGACCTACTGATGCATCAAGGATCTATAGAGAGCTCCACCCTTCACTTACTAAGTCCAATGAATTCCTTATATAAAGCAGTTTAAACATAACATAAACATTCGTATTAAAACTAGCATAAGAAATGTCAATAATTTCTCCATAAACCATGAATGGTATAAAAATAACACATCCACAGTCAAATATATCACAAAACCTTCAATACAATATGGAAGTTTTTTATCATAATAAATCAACTTTAAATAAGCTTAAAATCCATCAAATGATGTTGAAATAAATGAAATCAAAACTTTTTGAGAGAAATATCTCTTTTTTTGAAACCATTTAAAAGTCACATAATTATAAAAGAAAATATTGACTTTGAAAATATTCTTATAAGATTGTAAGGGAAGATTTGGAGATTTTATAATGGTGGAAAATAGTTGCACCCACCGTATAAGTTAAAAAGACATTCTTATATTAATTTTGTCGAAAAGGTTAAAAAGAACCTTGTTTGGAAAACGGCAGAAAGATTCATTTATAAACATCTTATAAAAATTCAAACAAGGGTATAAATGACTTTAACCCATATTCTATAAAATATTAAGAATTTTTTGAAATACATTTTTAAGAAACATGGATGTGGATGATAAAGAGGTCTCAGTATATACTTACATAAAAACAACCTCGGATAATAAAGAGATTGTGAAATTAACCCTTACCTTGTACTTTTCCTTGGTCGAGGGTAGTTTAACCTCCTGTATAATGGTGAAATAATTGTTATTAAATTATTCAAGAATCATATACATTAATATGATGTCATATATGATCTTCTAATATTTCCTTTTTGTATTATCGTTGTTTCGGTGTTAACTGATTCGTTCTCCTTTATATGCTTGGTTACGTAAGACATGTTTGTTATGAATAGGATATATATTATTTAAATACATAATGATATTATTTCACTAAAAATTATTTTTAACCATCAAATGAAAATTAGTCTTGAATGGATATGATGGGGAATGAATCTCATCGCGTTCGTGGAGACGGTAATCCGTACGTACGCGAACGCTACTTCTTTTTCATTTTAAAAGGAATGAAAACAAAATGATACATAGGTATATTATTATTCCAGTATAATATAATATCTTATATATGTTACTTAAGTTCATTAACATCATCCTTTATACGTTCCATGTATGGTATGAACAAATCATATCACTTTGAAGGGGCGGTAGTCCGCACTTCCTCAAATGAAATTATCATGTATATATATACAACATGAAACGAATAATGGTATGATATAATCTGGAATTACAGAAGCTTATATATAAAATAAATATCATGAATATCATATTTAATTACATTTCCTTCATAATGGCCACCATGAGAGGTGGCGGGAGATAATGAACAATCATCGTTTCGTGAGGAGTTTGGTTGCCATCCAAAGAAACATTATGTTCTTCACCCATTAGATGGAGGTGTGTGTAAGTGTAGTTAGAATAATTCTCATAAAAACATACTAGTATATTGAGGATACTGGTGTTGTTACAAAAGAAAATAATTAAAAGAGTATAGGGGTTGGAGAAGTAAAATAAAAGAAAAGAAGTTAAGAGAAATTGTTACCTTTAATTTGGGTAACTCCCTTTGGTTTGAACCAAAAGAACTCTTGAAGTGCCTTCTACCTAAGGTAAGGCTTCTAGGAGGAGGATAGGGATGTAGGTAGATTAATTGGGCAGAGGTTGGATGAGAAAAAAGTCTTGAGAGGTGTGAGGAATTGGTTAGAAGTGTTGTCCTTTTATAAGGGGGAGGAGGGGCTCTTTAGGAAAAACTTAAAGTATTATTTTATAATAAATTCATATTCGGTTTATAATGGCTCAAAACTAAAATATTTAAAGTATAATGTGGAGATGGGTCGAAAAAAACTTAATCAATAGGTTTTAGACAGGTTTGGGTCACTATTTTAACCTTATATTTTAGATTTAACTCTTAGTTAAATTGTTTGACATTTATCATGTCTCTTTGTATTTTTATATTATATGGTTAATAAACTTACTATAAACTACCAAAATAACCACAAGTGGTTCATTAATGACATACCTATCATCATATAAGTCCTTTGGAAAAACATTAGATTTTTAGGAATATTATATCAATTAATAATATAATATTTGTTTTAAAAACTCTTTTATTTCAATTTTGACACTATTTAATAATTGATTTTTTTTAAAGTGATAAAAACTTTATTAATTCAAAATAAATTAATTTAATAAATCCTAACATGACATAGTAACCTATAAAATTAGTTTAATTCATAAAAAGTTTAAAATTACATTTATTTGGATATTTATAATATCAATTATTCTAATATTTCATTAATTAGGTAATTACAACATCACCATTGTGTCATAAATAAATTAAATTATTTAATGTATAAAAATTATAAATAAAATACCATTATGTATGAAATATTTTTATATTTCTAATTAATATTTATAATAAAATTTATCTTATGTATAACCCTATATTAAAAATGTCTTAGTTATTAAACTTTGATTTTAACTCTTTTAACTCTTCTTTGAATTAAATAATAATAAATGTCCTAATCTAATACAAGTGGACCAAAGAGGTTCATATTTTATTCCTAATGTTGTTTTTGGTTGAATTATACATAGCCAATATAATTAGAACATGTGTTAGGGTAATAATAATATCATTTTTACCCTTAATTACCCTATTTACTTTTAACCGTGGTAAATAAAAGTAAAAGTTACTATTCACAAAAAAAATTATTTTTATCTTATTGAACCACATTTTACTCCTTGATATTAACTGTGTCTCTTGTATTTTCTGAATTCCATTCACAAAAGCGGTAAAATTAAGTTTTATGTGAATTTACAAATTCTCCTAGGAGGTGGGTAAAAGACAGTGAAAAGTTCAATAAAATTTTTATATATCTAAAATTATTATAAACTGACTCCAATGAATTACATTGAACTTATATAGGTATTATGTATCTATTTTGACATAAATTAAATTTAAATAAAAATTCGATTTTAAACTATAACTTAGTGTTTTTCACTATTCATCAAAAATTAAAAGTTTTCAGAAAAATACCAAAAATTCACCCTAAGATAATTTTGATATTTAAAATTCAATAATGAATTCTATTTTACAAAATTAAAAAACAAAGAAGTTTCATTTATTAATTTAAAATTAAATCCCGCTGTCAAAACCAAAAGGTGTATTTTTAAGAAATAATAACTATCAAAAGTTTGACACTTGTTTATGTCCAATTTTAAAGTGAAATTACTTACAATGACCAAAATTAGATTAAATGGTAAAAATATAATATATTTATACTTCCAAACCATTAAAATGTATAATTTAACACTATAAATTATTTGGATTAAAAAAGTTGTTTTCAGTTAAAATATAGTATTTTTCACTATTCACCCAAATATGAAAGTTATCATAAAAACACAAAAAAAATTATTGAAACTAAATTCTTATGTCCCGATTCTAAAGAAGAAGTTTATTTTTTTCAAATTGAATATATATAAAAGTTCCAAATATTGGATATAAAAAGGGTTCACCATTAAAAGGTGGTAAAAGTATATTTTTTGAAAAATACTTCTTTTATCTGAAAAAATGAATTAATTCTTAAATTATGTCTAAGAAACTCATAATATGGATTCTAAAATTATAAGGATTCTATATAGTTCAAAATTCAGTTAACACTATTCATAACTGCTTTTGAATATATAGTTTGGTAAGTCGTGGTGTGCTTGAACTCGATGTTGCGTGTAGTGTAACTTATTGAATTACTTTAAAGAACTAACGTAATATGAAATCTTGGGGTGTTACATTTTTAATTCCAGCACCAGTTCAAAGGTTAGAAAATGTTGCTCACACGTTTAATGAACTTACCTTAAAAAAGTTCAGAAATTCATTTTGGGCACACCGGAACTCAGAATCATGCGCTGTCAAATTTCGCAGACTCGTAATAATTCCATATAATTAAAAAAATTACATAGAAAATCTGGGTCTTTACATTCCCCTCACCTTAAGGCTTTTCGTCCCCAAAATCCACAAAATAGACTAAGGAAAAAAATGTGGGTACTGAGCACGAATCTGAGCCTCCCCCTCCCATGTGCTATCCTGGAGGTTCTCATGCTGCCAGCGAATGCACACCAGAGGTATCAATCATCCACGAAGTACCCACTATTATCGATCCTCAATCTCCACTGGAACCTCTGTAAACATCACCTCATCATCAAGTCTTGCTCTCCATGGTTGATGACGTGATATGGGTCATGCACGTATCTCCTCAATTGGGATACATGGAAGACATCATGCACCCTCTCCAACTGTGGTGGTAGTACCAAGCAGTATTCCATGTAACACACCAAGTTTTCGAAAATAAATATTCAGTGCATTTTATAATCTAGAAGTTAAAAACAACTTTTCCTATTCTATGTTTTGAATTTCAAGAAATGATCATCTAGAGTTTTGATCAGTAAGTCATTTGGAGTTAGATAGAACAAACTTCATTTTTTTGGTGAATAGTAACATACCCTTATGAATAGTAACATGACCCTTATGAATAGTAAACAATATTATTATTTTATTTTCTTAAGGCACTAAGATAATGAGATCTTAACTAATTTTTCAATGTGAAATAAAACTAATTGCACCTTTAAAATTGTCATTTTTCGAATTAACTATGACTTTATTTAAAAATTAAATTAATAATATTTAGATAATTAATTTTGAAAAATGGAGTTCATTATTGAATTCTACATGTCGAAAAATAGTAGGGGTAAATTTTTGGGATTTTTTTGAAATTCTAGAATTTTTTATGAATAGTGAAATATGATAAAATACCATATATACAAATTATCAGTTAAATACACTATTTATGACATCATAAGTGATGTAAGGATACTTGGTTCGAACTCACATGCACTTATTATTATTAGGGGTCACATGAAAAAACACTATTGGTTGTCTTGTGGGAAATAATAAAATAATGAATTAAATATTCAAAATTTACCCCTCTCCTCCACTATAAAAACCCCTCACCACTCCCTCTTTTCTTCACTCCTCTGATCCTTGAAACTCCTCAAATTTCTTCCCAAATAACCATCCCTAGTCACTCCCCATGACCAGTAAGCTCTTGGTCTTTCCAAAAGACCAAAATATCTTCCCTTAAGGAGGTTCTCGAGGAAGCTATTTCAAGAGGTACATCACCTTTCTTTTTCTTTTAGATTCATTTGAATTTATCTAATTTTGTTATCCTCTCCTCACCTCCTCTATCCAAATGACCATTATAAATTCATTATCATCTATATACTAGATTTATATCATGTGAATGGAAGAACCATCATCAATATTCTTACTCCCTCCCTTTTATTTTTATAAACGAAATCAACGTCCATGAGGTTCCAATTTATAATCTTCATGGATGAAGAGGTTTCATTCTTCAATATTTCCTTCATTACTGGTTAGGAAACAATATTTATGGTTGAACCATACTATAATATATGTATTACAACATAATTAATATTCAGGAACCAGTATATGTACATATTATTAATTTATATGACAAAACTAGTTCATAATAATCCAAATACCTCCAAATAATCAAAGGGATTGTCATCAAACGATTAATCCTCATTACATGTAATCAAATGATATAAATGTACATTAACAATTCTGGATGTTCATAAATAATATTTAATTTCAATTCTGGATATTTACATCCATACCACTTCATTACTTAATAACAAGTGAAGCGATTATGAAAAATAAGGAAAACAAACACTCTAGAACGATGATATTCAATATAATAATTTATCAACAAAGAAATAAATGAAATAACTAGAATTATGATAAACTAAATAAATTTTTAATAAGTTCTTAAATAAGTTATTAATAAGTATACTTTTATATTCTAGGAGCTTAAGTTCAAGAGCAGAACACGTTCGGAGTTAAGGTAAGGGTTTTCTCACCCGAACTTCCATTTTCATTTGGGTTACTTTTATTGTCTAATTACCTAAATGAAATTATTGTATATAATTATGTAATACTCATAAATCTGTGTGAGTTTTCTATATATTTTTACCAATGATAACCCGTCCTTATTTTGTGGATAGTTACACGTTTTAAAAGGAACTTTCAAAATTGTTTCTAAAATACAAGCCTGATTCAAGGGAAGTTCTAAAATTCTTATCTATTTTCAAGGGCACTATATAATATGTTTTTTGAAACCATTATCTTTATAAATTTACTCATTTGATTATGAAAATACTATCTTACTTCACTTCTGGGTTTATACAAATATTTTTCCAAAATAACTCTTCTTTTCAAAATAAAAGAGTATTTATCTCAAGAATTGCTTAATGATTTTATAAGAGTATTCTCATCTGATTTGATACTATTTTTGATTCTTATATATTTTTGGGGTTAATAATTTATGATTTCATCTACCATATTTGATTTAATTGTTCATGACTAACTTTATTGTGTAATATCTATCCTAAAACCATTCACCATATTACTCAGAATGGTTAGATTTTTATGTTTAATGATTGGGGAAAGTTAGTTACATTTCATATGATAGTTTCAATATGATTTTATATGTTGTTTATGTTTATCCCTTCTCATATGAGGAATTCATTGGACTTATTATGTGATGGGTGGGGCCCGCTATATCCCCTCGATTCATCGGTAGGTCTCATGAGACAAACTACAGTCTTGGCACAAGGCCTTGACAAAATGATTATTTATGGTCCTAGAACGAGGCCTAGACGGTATGGTTTTGATGTCTGGCATATACAGTTCCCTCATTATGATGCTAGTATTTTAATTTCGTTTGGTTATTCAACTAGTATAATACCCATGATCATGTTTTATTATGGCATTATTTACTTAGCTCATATCCATGCCATAATATGTTCAAGATTATTATTCTTTTTAAGGCATGTGTTTTCAATTACTTACCATGTATTATGTTTATGCTATCTTCCACTGTATTTCTTACCCTTACTGAGTGTTTGAGATCACCCCTTCCTTATTTTTCATTTTCTTAGGGTATTAAGAAGTAAATTATGAGTGACTTTCAAGCATAATCTAGGAGTCTTGGATGTTTTGAATAGAATAATTTAATGTTGTTTTTCCTTTCAATATGTAAATTTGAACTTATGTATATATCTTGTTTCCAATGATACTAAAATACTCAATCCTTTGGGATTCTTATTCCTTGTTTATATTCAAATTTAATAAAATAAGGCACCAGCTCTGGGCAACTGGGGTCGGGTCCTTACAGTTGGTATTAGAGGAAGTTTAGTAGAAAACTGGGAAACATAGATTAGGGAAGAGTCCCTAAGTGAGTCTTTGAGGATAAACATACAAGAAAATCCTGGTATTTTGGTAAGGAATATATTATGTGGATCATTCAATCAATACATCCCTATTTGGATATAAGCAATTAGAGGTGGCTCTGGCACAGATTTACCTAGGAGTGAAAGCTCCGACAAGGAGTTTCGGGCTTGACCCGGGGTATCCTGGTATACGACAATGGGCCTTGCTACACTCTTGGTTATGACACTCCTGGAGGATATGCTTAGAATAATTCAAGTTCTCTTTACAATCCATTATGAAGGATTTAAATGTAAATTTTTTATCAAAGCTACCATGTTTATGATTAAGAGATTAGCTATGCGTAGAATTTCAATTTATGCTTAGTATTTTTCTACATTGAGATTATAAATTATGATTCATAGCATAATCTATTGTATTCTATTATTTATAAATGGTTCCTAGTGGAAGGAATGGAAACTGCATGAATGCACGTGTCCCTGTAGGGGTTTTCCTCTGATGCAAGATAATGATATTGGATCTGGTGTTGTGACTGGTGCTGAGCAACTCATAACTATACTGGGACAACATAATCAGGTTATAAATAATAACCTTACCCGTATGGAGCATCCGGATCCACCACATAGAAGAGCTATGCTAGATCTCTTTATGCGACAATAGCATGCATCATTCAATGGGACTACAAACCCATTTGTATCTGAGTAGTGGATAAGTTCCCTCGAGAAGATATTTCTTACTTTGGGATATAATGAAAGAGAGAATGTCATCATGGAAGTTTATCAGCTAAAGAGAGATGCAGATCAGTGGTGGTCAATAATCCAAAACACAAAGGAGGAGGAAGAAATTGAAGAGATGGAATGAAGGGATTTTAAGGAAATCTTCTTAGAAAAATATTTCCCTTGTAAACAACGAGCAGATTTGGAGAGACAATTATTGAATCTAAGGAAAAAGGAGGATGAAAATGTTTCCAAGTATGAAGCCAACTTCACAAGGTTATCAAGACATGTTGTGTACTACATATGAAATCTAAGGAGAAAAATTGATCGATTCTTTGATGGTCTAAATCCATTCCTTCGGCGGGCACTGGTATCCCAAAGTTTTTCATCATATGAGGATATAGTTTCATGTTCTATCAAGACAGAAAAAGAATTATCTATGTCTTATGACTTTAAGGGAAAGCAAGAGAAGAAGAGGGATCCTGAAAACTCTGGGAAAGGAAACAAGGAAATAGGTAAGAAGGGAAAAGTTGAATTTCCACCCTGTGATAATTGTGGAAATAAACACCCCGGTGCCTGCTTAAAGGGAAAAGAATTATGCTTCAAATATGGATAGAAATTTCATATTGCTGGTGATTGTAAGGGAAAAAAGGAGGATAACAATGTTCAATTATATAATTTTTGGGATATGGGTAACTATGTTAATGATTGTCCAAAACGTCAAGGAAACATGCCACAGAAAAGGCCAGGGGAGCAGGGCTGAGCTTATGCAATCACAACTATAGAGGTTGATGTTCTGCATGATTTGGTGGTAGGTACTTTGATCATTTCATCAAACTTATCCAAAGCTTTATTTGATTCTGGATCATCACATTGTTTCATATCTTCCCAGTTTTCTAATAAAATTATATATTTCCAATTTGATTTAACGAGGGAGTTGTCAGTCAAAACTCTTAAGGGAAGTATCATTGCAACAAAGTTTTGTGAATCGGTTCCCATTAGGGAATATAAATGTTCTTTATCTACTGATCTCATTGTCATACCCATGATTGAATTTGATATAATCCTCAGAATGGATTGTCTTTCAGACCATGATGTGAAATTTTATTGTAAGAATAAGGAGGTTACAATTTTCGATGATGATAAGGAGTACCTTATCTTTAGAGTAGAAACGTCACCACATGATTCTTATCTTGATCCACCCCCAGTAGCTCAACTAAATTCAATTATTGGGGAGGAAGAGAATTAAATAACTATGGGTGAAGAAAAGAATGTTCAAATAGAATATGTACCAGTTGTGAAAGAATATATTGATGTCTTTCTAGAGGATTTACCTGGACATCCTCCAAAGCGGTAAATTGAGTTTTCCATTGACATAATTCCTAGTTCAAGACCCATATCAAAGATCCCTTATAGAATAACCATTGTGGAGTTAGTGGAGCTAAAAAATAACTAGAGTAATTGAGTGATAAAGTATTTATTCTCCCTAGTGTTTCTCCATGAGGAGCCCATGTTCCTTTTGTTAAGAAGAAAGATGGGTCTATGAGGTTGTGCATTGATTACAGGGAAATCAATGCTATTAAAATAAATAATAAGTATCCTCTACCATTAATTGAAGATTTATTCTATCAACTTCATGGAGCCCAATATTTTTTGAAGATTGATCTTTGATTTGGATATCATCAGTTACTTGTGAGGAAAGAATACATTCCAAAAACAGCATTCTGAACTAGGTACGGGCATTACGAGTTTATAGTAATGTCTTTTGGACTAACTAATTCACCATCTGTTTTCATGGATTTTATGAATAGAGTTTTCAAGGAATATCTTGATGAATTTGTGGTGGTGTTTATTAATGATATCCTAGTGTACTCTAAAATCAATGAAGAACTTGAAAATCACTTGCGTGTTATTCTGAAGACTCTAAGAAGAAATGAATTATATGGGAAGTTTAGAAAGTGTGATTTCTGGCTCCAATCAGTTTCCTTTCTGGGCCACATTGTCTCTAAGGATGGAATATATGTAGATACTACGAAGAAAAAGGCTGTACAGGAATGGCCTACTCCAACGAACGTAACTGAGGTACATAGTTTTATCGGTTTAGCAGGTTATTATTGGTGTTTCGTTCAGAACTTCGCATGTTTAGCCAACCCAATGACCAAGCTCACACAAAAAGGAGTTAAGTTTGTATGGAAAAAGTAATGTGAATAATGTTTTGAGGAATTGAAGAGGAGGTTAGTGAATTCTCCGATACTAACCCTACCATCGGGGAATGATGGATTTTTTATCTATAGTAATGTATCAAAGAAAGGACTTGGTTGTTTCCTTATGCAGAATGATCAAGTGATTGCCTAGGCATCTAGGCAGCTAAAAATTCATGAACAAAACTATCCAACTCATGATCTTGAGTTAGCAGTGGTAATCTTTGCTTTGAAGATTTGGAGACATTACCTCTATGGAGAAAAATGTGAGATATATACATATCATAAGAGTTTGAAATATATATTCTCATAGAAATAACTCAACATGAGACAAATTAGGTGGATTGAGCTACTCAAAGATTATGATTTCACAATACACTACCACCCAGGGAAAGAAAATAAGGTAGCAGATTCTTTAAGTAGAAAGGACCATGGAATTCTGAAAAGGATGAGAGTTGAAAGGGATCATATGTTCATGGATATATTAAAGACGGATATGGTAATTATCAAGGAAGGTAACACATCACTACTTTTTAAAATGGTTGCCCAACCTTCTTTACTGAAGAGGATAAAAATTTCTCAGGATGATGATGAGGAGTTTTAAAATAAAATTAAAGCTATAAATTATGGGAAGTTTACTGACCTCGCATATGAAGGTTGAATTTTGAAATTCAAGAAGAGGCTTTGTGTTCTCGTTATTCCTAAGCTAAAGAGAGAAATGTTGGATGATGCTCATAGCTCTAATTTCTCTATAAATCTGGGTAGCACAAAGATGTATCGAAATCTCCGAGAAAACTTTTGGTGAGACAATATGAAAAGGTATATTGCTGAATATACATTAGAGTGCCCGGTATGTCAACAAGTGAAGGCTGAGAGGAAAAAGTCTAAGGGGATGATGCAACCACTACCCATACCATCATGGAAGTGGGAGAACATTACCATGGAATTTGTTAATGGACTTCCAAGGACATCTAGAGAAAACAATGATATATGGGTCATTATGGATCATCTTACAAAGACATCTCACTTTATCGCGATTTCAGAGGACTTATCATTGGATCAACTTGTAGAGATTTACATCAAAGAAGTGGTAAGGCTACATGGAGTACCACTCTCTATTATACCTGACCGTGATCCTAGATTCACCTCAAAGTTCTGAAAAAGTCTCCAACATGCTTTAAGTACTGAACTAAACTTTATTATGGCATATCATCCTCAAACTGATGGCCAATATGAGTGGACTATTTAGACACTGGAAGACATGTTGAGATCATGTTCTATGGAATTCAAAGGAGGATGGGGCCAACATCTTCCACTGGTTGAATTCTTCTAAAACAATAGTTTCCACTCGAGCATCTGAATGGCACCATATGAAGCCCTTTGTGGGAAAAGGTGTAGAACATTGGTGTGTTGGGATGAATTCGGTGATCGAAAGCTTCTCGGACCTGAATTGGTTGAAGAAATGGTGGAGAAGGTGAAAACCATGCAATAGTGTTGGTCGGAGTGGATACTCAAGAGGGTGGTGAATTGAGTTCCAATTAAAATTTCTGTTAAAAATATTTGTATAGAAATCTCCCAATTCATAAAACAAGTTGAACTGTAGTGAATTTATAAAGATTGTAAATGTTCAATCAGTTTCTAAAATATTGATTACTTCTCAGTTAACTTAATCCAAAGATTAAGTTAGCTTTTGAAACTAACTTACTGGTTCACAATAAGTATAAAAACTTACTATTTCAACTATCAAAGTTACTTTAAAACATATTTATATTTAAAGTAATTAGCAGTGGAATATTAAAAATAGGTTTCAACAAGGATAAAAAGCACAACAATTTGTAAAACAAGAGGTTCAGTCTCAAGACGAGACTTAGTCCTCTGAAGTAGTTTATATAAACTATGATCCACACCCTGGATCGAGGTTTTACAATAGTACTCAGACTGTTCAGGTCCTCATACCTCTACCACAGTTCTACGTGGGAAAAACCAAAAAAACAATAGCACACATGCTATCCAGGTCACACTTGACCTCTAACACTATCCACAGTGGGATATAAGAGTGTAAGAGAAAGATTTAGTGAGGATTTAGAAATCCTCCAGTTCAGCCCAGGAGTCAGTGTGTTTCAAAATAAACAGATGCACACACACTGCTCAAAATGTTAAGCAAAGGGATACAACAGAGGATATAAAGGAGTTTATAATTCACTGTGTAATCGCATATGATATCTGGACTTGTTTTGATGTTTCATATGTAATTCAAGTCCTTTCTGGTGAGGATGACACAAAACAGAGTATCGTTGTTCTTCTCAGCTACAGTTATGAAGACTTGTGGATATGATCTTCAGTAAGGCACAGAAACTCATCTTTTGTTTTTGTTCCAGGTTAATTATTAGCTTGAAGCTCTCTCGTTTTTATAGGTGTTCTTCAAGTTCTTCATTTTTTTGTGAGTCTTCACACTCGTGGACTTTTCTTTTCTTGCATTTTTATCTTTTTGTTGAGCTCTACTTTTTCACTGCAGATCTTCCTTTTTATTCCTTGAGATCTGGCAAAAATAATGATTAACTTTTTACAGGTATGAGGTACGACTTCCTAACATCCAACAACCAACATTAATTAATAGCAGGTGCATTAAACTAAGAAAATATGACCGTTGGAATTAAATAAGATTTAATAGAAATTCAAACAGTTTTCATGACTATCGGTGAGTCATGAGATCGGTAAGTCATTTGAATTTGCATCAGTATCAGTAGGTCATGTGATCAGCATCGACTTCAGTAGTTCAAATTATCAGCATTAGCTTCAGTAGGACATGTGATCAGCATCGGTGTGACCGTTCTCATCGGTGTGACGGTTCTCATCGATGCGACTGTAATCATTGGTGCGACCGTTCTCATCGGTGCGACTGTTATCATCGGTGTGACCGTTCTCATCGGTTCGGTGGTTCTCATCAGTGCGACTATTATCATCAGTGTGACCGTTCTCATTGGTGCGATGGTTCTCATCGGTGCGATTGATGGTGACTCAAGAAAATAACTAACGATTAGTCAAAAACATGAAATTCTCACAAAGTGTCTATTCGATCCAGAACACTTCCATGTCAATAGTAAACCATAAATAATCATATATAAACATATGTAGACATGATTAAAAATATATAAACACATTTATAATAGAATTAATAATTGACTAAATTGACTTATAAACAAAGATAACAATGATTTGTGATTATTAAAATAACCATCTCACAGAGGGTTCAACAATCTCCCCCTTTTTGATAATCACAAATCTATGGCATAAAAGAAGAGGGAGGAGAGGATATAACATTTAGTATGCTCCCCCTATGTAAATAGAATATATGACCAAAGATAGACAGGTCATCATAGAATTCATCAGATCATAAACAAGGTGAGAGTATATCAACATAGCATCATATTATAGAGATATCCCATTTATATAAAATATTTTATCTATGTATTCATTTATATAAGAATTCATTTCTTCCCCTTTGTATATATATTCTTTTCTCCCCTTTTATCTATGTATACATTTATATAAGTAGTCATCTGTAATGGCACAGACCCTCATGGTCCATCCCTTTTTCCAAATTCCAGATCCTAAGGATGGCGTCTCGTTGGTAGGAAGTCATTTCGGTGTGCGATCGATCGGTGTGAGACCGATCGGTGTGCGACCAATCGGTGCGACCGATTGGTGTGACACGATCAGTGTGTCACCGATCAGTGTGACTGATTGGTGTGTGATCTATTGGTGCGACCGATCTGTGTGTTACTGATCGATGCGACCGATCGGTGTGTCACCGATCAGCGCAACTGATCGGTGTGTCACCGATCGGCGCGACATGATCGGTGTATCACGGATCGGTGCGACACGATCAGTGACACACAACCTTGTCGGGTTTTTCTTCTATATTTTTTCCCGTAACGCTACTTTTAAACCCCTTTTAACCTTTTGGAAGTGGGTCAAGCCCGTTTTTTATCCCCACGATCAATATTTTAAATTTCTAAGAGTGGGGTGACCCTCAACGGACCCAGTTGTGTGTCTATGTAATGTTCCCCTCTGTTTATATAAAATCCTTAAAGTCACAGCTATTACCACCTTTTCCCTATGAGAGTTATTAAATAACAATTAATCCCATCGTGTGTAACCACCCAACCGCGTGGTGAAACCACGATCCGCCTTTAAAGCCACTGAAGATCTTGATATCCAGAAATGACCAGGGATCATCTTTATATCGCACTAGATTTCCTTTTTTTATACTTCTTGGTCAGGTTCATTCTTCCCTTAGAGCATTTGGAGTCCCCTTCCTGAGGCAAGTGGTACGCGTGTGCTAGATACCTTACTGTCCGTCCTTGGAGTCTCGGATGCTCCTCCCCTACAAGTTTTGCATCCCCAGTTCTTGGCGCGTCGAGAGAAACATTGATCTTTTATCATCCAGGTAGGTTTTCTCCTTCATCTCTCCTACTGTGTATCATGTGGGGTGGGTATTCTTTTGTTTCTGTGGGACGGATGAAACCAAACATTAATGAAGATAACAAGTGGACTTTTAAAGAATGAAGGGTGGGTGGTCGATGTTTCTGTTGTATTTTCTTATTCTTGATTATGTGTTGTGAATTGTACGGGCTCATGCCCACTTAAAATCATGGCCGTTGGTGGTTTTTCCTTATGCACTAATGAACTTCTATGTTGCTGGATATTTACGTGATTAAATAACTATAACATGGAAATTGGTTAATCACCTAAACTCGGTTGGTTAAATGGATTCCTAGTGAACATCAATCCTTGTGTGGTCACCCCGGTTAACTAATAGAAAGAAGAACCTAACGAATGATGTACTTGAACCTGGAAGTTTCCCTGCTCTATTTTGATAGTAGGTGTGTCGTTCTTCTTGATTCTTATGGGGTGATGTGGATGGGGATGGGATCCTATGTTTTGGCACGGTTGTTGGTTGTGAACTTGAAGCTGTGTGGGGCTGTATCTCGAGGCTTGGTTTGGTTCTAGTACTTTGAGTGATCTCACAAATCCCTTTGTTGTTGTGAATTTACAAGAGAACCGAGTGTGAATGCTTAAATTCTTGTTTGGTTATTTCTCTTTCTTTGGCTTGTGGTTATGCCTGTTAGTTGACCAGTAGTGTAGAATTTACTTAAATTGAATCACTTGAACATGAAATCGAGAATGGGCTCAATGGGGAATTGTTTTCCGGAATGAGTGGTGACACGGTTGTGGGTTCGGTGCTTCTTGTGAATGAATAGTAACAAGGGTGTTTGTGCTTAGGTTGGTTTTGGAACTCCTAGGTTGGGATGAGTGCTTATTATATATATTATATAATTGTATTTCTTATGTTTCTTATTCGCTCCCCACCAAAGTTGAGCACTTAGTGCCGAACACCCCCATTTCATGGGGGAGGGTGTTTTTTCCAACACTCCTATGAGTGGTTGGTTGTTAGCTCCTTTTTTATCCCTTTCTCGAATATCCCAAGACTCTTCGGGTAGGATGTGATGGCCCGAGGTCCATTATAGCCCAACATTCTTTGGGCAGGGTAGTTGTGGTGGTTGGCCCAGGTGTGCGCGGGAAGGTTGTTTCCCAAGTGTCTCCGGGATGAGGCCCAGGTGTCTTCGGGCATGAAAGTAATTGTTCTAGCCCATGTGTTTTTGGTCATGGTTACACATGGTTGTTGTGGCCCAGGTGTTTATGGGTGGGATGTGTGGTTGTGGCCCAGGTGTGTGTGGGCGGGGTGTGGTGGTGGGACTGCGGTGAGAATGGAGGGAGAGGTTCGATGCATAGGATGTTTCCAATAACTAGTGGTAAAGAGGAGTGGGGTACCCAATTATCAATGTGCTATTACTATACATTACTTGACTTGCGTTATTTGGGGAGTGTGACTTAGTGAGGCTTGGGTGGATATTTTTACTTATTAGGATCTTCAGTTATCTCTTTTCTCACGGGGCATTAGAATGCCTCCCCACTTGTGCATGAGAGATTTTGGTTTCCCTAGTAAGTATACTTGTATGCTCACCCTACGTATATAAAACTGTTTTTAGGTTTCCAGGAGAACTTCAGGTATCATTCAGAGTCGTACTAGTTCAGATGTTGGGACAGTTGTTGTTGCTGTTTTTCTTTCTTTTGGGGGTTTTCTTTTACTTTTGTATCATTAACTTTTGGAACATGAATTTGGGAATGGTTTGTTTTGGCTTTACCTATACTTTTGGTGTTGTTGTGATTTACCATCTTTTCTCTTGATTCTATTAAATAAAAACGGTAATTCCTTCTATATTGTGTGTGATTCTATACCCTTGGTGCTAGTCTCCACTCCAGGACCTATTGAAGGTAGGTCTCGGGGGTCATTATCTCTCCTTCAACTTGAATAAGGAAGGGTTTGGCAACCTGTTGTCCCTTCTCTCATCTTGGTGAAGGCGGGTCGTGAGAAGTAGCTTATCAGCTAATGCTACCACCGCCACTACTGAGAATGCACGATGTCTTCCATGTGTCTCAGCTCCGACGATATCTACACAATGACTCACACGTCCTCAACTAGGAAAATCTAGATATCGAGGCTGACACAATGTTTGTAGAAAGACTGGTGAGGATCAAGGATCGCGAGGAGAAGATGCTCCGTGGATGAACCATCCCTTTCGTTCGTGTGTTATGGAGGCATGGTGGGTTTGAGGAGAGTACTTGGGAACATGAGGCACAGATGCATGCCCAATACCCAGAGCTGTTTTGAGTTTTGTTCTGTTTAATTTTGTAATTGTTTGTGATGTAATACTGACCTTTTTGGTTTATGAGATGTTTTGTTTCCCTACCTTATGAATGTTATGAAAATTCATGATAGGAGGGAAAGTGAGGACTTGATCCCTAATCAAGACGCATTAAGGTGGATGCGATTAAACTCGTGCGGGTGAGTCAGTGCCACCCAAAGCGGATAGTATCTTGATATGGAGGAAGGAACTCCCAGAACCGTGTATCAGGACAATATGGACCCTGTGTTAGGTGTGACTATTTGGGGTGGTTTGTCCCCAAGAGGTATCTTTCGAGGGAGGGGGGGTTCGGACCCCTCTATTCTCTTCAGGTCTAGCTTTGATTCTCGAGGATGAGAATAGTTCGAGGGATACTTGATGTAATGGCATGGACCCTCATGGTCCATCCCTTTTGCCAAATTCTGTATCCTAAGGGTGGTGTATCGGTGGTAGGACGTCATTTCGGTATGCGACCGATCAGTGTTTGACCGATTGGTGTGCGAGCGATCAGTGTGCGACCGATCGGTGTGTGACCGATCGGTGCGACCAATCAGTGTGACATGATTGGTGTGGCACCGATCGGTGTGACTGATCGGTATGACACGATCGGTGTGTCACCGATCAGTGTGACACGATTGGTGTGTCACCGATCGGTGTGACATGATCGGTGTGTCACCGATCCATGGGACACGATCGTTGTGTCGCTGATTAGTGTGACCGATCGGTGTGTCACCGATCAGGGTGACCAATCGGTGTGTCACCGATCGGCACGACACGATCGGTGTCACACAGCCTTATCAGTTTTTTCTTCTATATCTTTTCCCGTAACGCTACTTCTAAACCCTTTTTAACCTTTTGGAAGTCGTTCAAGCCCGTTTTTATCCCCATGATCAATATTTTAAATTCTTAAGAGTGGGGAGACCCTCAATGGACCCAACTGTGTGTCTGTGTAACATTACCCTCTCTTTATATAAAATCTTTAAAGTCACAGTTGTTACCACATTTTCCCAATGAGAGTTATTAAATAAAAATTAATCCCATTGTGTGTAACCACCCAACCACATGGTGAAACCACGATCCGCCTTTAAAGCTGTTAAAGATCTTGATATCCAATAATGCTCGGGCTCATCTTTATGTCACACTATCTTTCCTCTTTTTATTCTTCTTGGCCGGGTTCTTTCTTCCCTTGGAGCGTTTGGAGTCCCCTTCCTGAGGCAAGTGGTTTGCGTGTGTTGGAGCCCTTACTGTCCATCCTTGGAGTCCCGGATGCTCCTCCCTTCCAATTTGCGCATCCCCAATTCTTGGAACTTCAAGAGAAACATCGATCTTTGATCATCCAGGTAGGGTTTCTCCTTCGTCTCTCTTACTGTGTATCGTGTGGGGTGGGTATGCTTTTGTTTCTGTGGGATAGATGAAACCAAACATTAATGAAGATAACAAGTAGACTTTTAAAGAATGAAGGGGGGGTGTGGTCGATGTTTCTATTGTATTTTCTTATTCTTGATTGTGTGTTGTGAATTGTATGGGCTCATTCCCACTGAAAATCATGGTTGTTGGTGGTTTTTCCTTGTGCACTAACGAACTTCTGTGTTGCCAGATATTTATGTGATTAAATAACTATAACATGGAAATTGGTTAATCTCCTAAACTCGGTTGGTTAAATGGAAGCCCAGTGAACATCAATCCTTTTGTTTTCACCCCGATTAACCAACAGAAAGAAGAACCTAACGAATGATGAGCTTGAACCTGGAAATTTCCCTACTCTGTTTTAATAGTAGGTGTGTTGTTCTCCTTAATGCTTATAGGGTGATGTGGATGGGGATGGGATCCTCTGTTGTGGCACAATTGTTGGTTGTGAACCTAAAGTTGTGTGGGGTTGTATCTCGAGGCTTCGTTTGGTCCCAGTACTTTGAGGGATCTCACGGATCCCTTTGTTGTTGTGACTTTACAAGAGAACCGGATGTGAATGCTTAAATTTTTGTTTGGATGTTTCTCTTTCTCTGGCTTGTAGTTATGCCCGTTAGTTTCCCAGTAGTGCAGAATTTACTTAAATGGAATCACTTGAACATGAAATCAAGAATGGTCTCAATGGGGAATTGTTTTCTGAGATGAGTGGTGACACGGTTGTGGGTTCAGTGCTTCTTGTGAATGAATAGTAACAAGGGTGTTTGTGCTTAGGTTGGTTTTGGAACTCCTAGGTTGGGATGAGGGCTTGTTATATATATTATATAATTTTAGTTCTTATGTTCCTTATTCGCACCCCACCCAAGTTGAGCACTTAGTTCCGAACACCCCCATTTCATGGGGGAGGGTGTTTTTCCCAACACTCTTATGAGTGGATGGTTATTAGCTCCTTTTCTACTCCCTTTACCGAATATCCCAAGACTCTTCGGGTAGGATGTGATGGCCTAAGGTCCATTATAGCCCAATATTCTTCAGGCAGGGTAGTTGTGGTGGTTGGCCCAGGTGTGTGCGGGCAGGTTCTTTCCCAAGTATCTTCGGGATGAGGCCCATGTGTCTTCGGGCATGGCAGTAGTTGTTCTGTCCCAGGTGTTTGTGGGCATGGTTACACATGGCTTTTGTGGCCCAGGTGTTTGTGGGTGGGATGTGTGGTTGTGGCCCAAGTGTGTGCGGGCGGGGTGTGGTAGTGGGACTGCGGTGAGAATGGCGGGATAGGTTCAATGCGTAGGATGTTTCCAATAACCAGTGGGAAAGAGACACAGGGTACCCAAATATTGATGTTCTATTACTATACATTACTTAACTTGCATTATTTGAGGAGTGTGCCTTGGTGAGGCTTGGGTGGATAGTTTTCCTTGTTAGTTGCTTCAGTTATCTCTTTTCTCATGGGTCATTAGAATGCCTCCCCACTTATGCACGAGAGATTTTGGTTTCCCTACTGAGTATACTTGTATTCTCACCCTACATATATAAAACTGTTTTCAGGTTTCCAGGAGGACTTCAGGGATCGTGCAGGGTCATACTAGTTCAGACATTGGGACAGTTGTTGTTGTTGTTTTTCATTATTTTGGTACTTCCTTTTGGGGTTTTCTTTTACTTTTGTATCATTTACTTTTGGAACGTGCATTTGGGAATGGTTTTTTTTGTCTTTACCTGTACTTTTGGTGTTGTTGGGATTTACCATCTTATCTCTTGATTCTATTAAATAAAAAGGGTAATTCCTTCTATCTTGTGTGTGATTCTATACCCTTGTTGCTAGTCGCCACTCCGGGACCTATTGAAGGTGGGTATCGGGGGTCATTATATCTCCTTCAACTTGAATAAGGAAGGTTTTGGCAACCTGTTGTCCCTTCTCTCACCTTGGCGAAGGTGGGTCATGACATCATCATTTCTCCCCCTTTGGGATTATAAAAAAAGAAAAATAGATCAGAAAGACCAAAAATAAGAAGTTTCCATTGAAACAACCACTGAAAAAGGTACAATAAAAAGAAACACATAAAAGACACCCTATCAAAAATGACATGCACAGCTACTTCTTGGGGTGCATAGGAGATTTCCCTTTAGCATATGGAGGAATGGATGGGCCAGAGGGGGGTTTGGTGGAAGGTTGATCTGGACGGATGGAGAGAGGAGGTAGAACAGCTCAGGATGGTAGCATAGTGGGTGCTAAGGTCACTTACGGTTGAGTAGAAGATCTTCCAGAAGGCGGTTGCTAAATGACTGGACGAATATTGGAGAGAGCCTGAGAAACTGATAACTGACCAGGAGCAACATTGGATGGACTGAGAGGCTCAGTAGTAAGAAAAAAAAATTCCTTAGCTTGCACATGAAGATATGGTTTGAGTATATTGATAAAATCCTGAATGACTTCACCACCATATTTCATGGCCTTCTCAAAGTCATCTATGTTCTGCATAAAACTCTCTAGAGTGGGAGTAAAATCCTTCAACTTTTGGACTTGAGCCTTAAAGGCTTGAGTGACATGAGAAAGCCTTAAATTTTCTGCCAAGACTTTAAACTGATGGTTTAACTCATGCTTGGTATAAATTTTTGGAAAATAGTGATCCAACTTTTCTTTGATCTCTTTCCGAGCCTGAGTATCATCATCTGAATAAAGCTTTACCATATTGTGAATATGATCACTGTTTTCTTTCATCTTTTTCAATGAGTCCAAATACAGAATTTGTCCAAGAGCTGCTAAATCTTCTTTTATAACATCTTTTAAGGCATTGATCTCATGTCCAGTAATCTTGGTCACTATGGAGGAGATAGCTTGAGTAACAATATGAGTTATCTCAGCCTTAAACTTTCTCAAATCCGACTTCTTTAGATGTTATATCAAATTTATCAAAACTTCCATCATGCCAGTGATGGTTGTTCTAAATTCACTTGACAGAGATACTAATTCATTTCATAAATCTTTGAGCACTTGATTTAGAGAGGTAATATGCCTTCCAATCATCTCACCGGTATTGCACAGGTCCAGCTTAATAATACTTACCACTCTTTGAGTTAAATCATCCATAGCAGCCTCAGATAAATTCACAGGAGCAGGAGCACGAGAATTAGATAATTCCTCTTTAATTTTCTCTCTAACCGCATGGAGTAACTCATCTTTAAATAGGTCCAAATCAAAACAAGAAACTAAAGGACCAGGTCTTTCTGCTGTCACTTTCACATTCTCAGCAAATGGTCTAGCCTTAACTGGATGGCTTACCCTTGAAGTATGAACTTCTTCTTCCTCTTCCTCTGAATAATCCAAACCAAGAACTGCAAAACCTGGGTGTTCCTTCCATGCAGATTTACAACAGGTATACTGAGGCTTTACAAAATCAGGTTTTCCAGAATTTTCATGTGAGACTTCCTCACCTACATAAATCTTTTTCTGTATTGTCCTTTCAGCCTCAGGAATATTTTCTTGCTCATCTAAATGAGGTTGCGGATCAGCATGGATTACATTATGACCATCCACTGGTCGAGAACATGCATCATCATCATCACCATCATCATCACCATCATCACTGTTTCCATGTCCCTTATTGTTTACTGAAGTTTCATTGGTACGGTCTTTGCTACTGGATTCATACTACTCAGAATTTGATACTTCAATATCATCTTCTTCTTCATCACCTAGAAGGGGTTCTGACTCAGGTAACTTAAGAGGTGGACTAGCTGGTCCAAATTCCATCCTTCTTTTCTTATGACTTACTGTATCAGGATCACTTCTGTCATTAGGTGGTGACTCAGGTTCCTTCTCAGTATCCATATCATCATCATCTTTAGCTTCCTCTGTTCCCTTCTTACTGGACTCTCCAGTTTCCTTTGGAACTTTTGTTTCTTCTTCTTCATCAGAGTAGACAACTTCCTCATCAGTTTTTAAACCGGTATCTCTCATCCCCTTTGGTCTCTTAGAGTGGTCAGAAGGATTAAGGGATTCATACAGCCTATCCTCATCAGAAACCCATTCCTTTTTCAATGGATTCCAGTTGATTTTCATTCTTTTACAGATATCCTTGTTAATACAAAAGATACTACTAGATGAGATACACTCATCTCCATCTTCAACACACCCCCAAAAACTTTAGTACGACAGAGATTTTCTTAGAATAGAACAAGGTTGTAGCCTTCTTGGATGGATTTACCATCTCATCAATATGAAAAGTAATATATCTACACAAGTTGTTCTTCTCACCATTCATCAATAAAAATAATAATAAAACATCTTGATACTTTACAGCCGAAAAATCACCTTTTCTGGGACAGATTTGGTGCTAAATAAACTTAAACAGAATTCTAATTTCTCCATCTAACTCAATAGCTGTTATTCTTCTGGATTCAGATTTTCCTGTTAACATATCCATATCAAGATAATAAGAGAAATATTCAATGGTAGGATGAATTTTACCAGTTTAATCTTCATATCTAACCTTATGCGGTACCCCCAAACATTCATCCCATTGCTTCGATGAAAAGGTTATCATTTTTCCTTTGATCACTGAAGATAATCTCACAGCTTATCCTCCATCCAATACAATATTTAAGTTCAGATAAAACTCATGAACTAGATTTGGGTATTAGACTCGGTTATTATCACAGAACTGGTCTTTACATCCTTTCATCTCCAATACTTTTAAAAGCACAGATTTACTGGATAACACCCATTCGGAACTCACTTCCTTTTCTGCGATGACCACCCGAGTTTCCAACTCCAGGTTCACTGAACTTTGAGTCATTCTGCTTGATTCTCCTCGAGTGCATTTCATAGGAGAGGAGACTTCATATTCCTTTCTTTGTCACTTTTTCTTTTCCATTTGGAGATTCGAATAGTTTGAGAGGTTGGAAGGGTTCAAAAGGTTCAGGATTCAGAGAAAGTAGAGGTTCTACGGGAGATGGAAGGTCAACAGTTTTTAGAAAAAGAAATAGTTGTGCATCCTAAATTTTATCATTTGGGGTTACAATAATAAACAATAATAACTATTAAGTAAAACAACGTTGTTTTGACAAATACTAACGATTTCATATACTCTAAAACTCAAACAATAGTAAAGATCAGTTTCACATATCAGTTTCACAAATTGGTTTCACAGATCGGTTTCACTGATCAGTTTCACTGATCGGTTTCAGATATCAGTTTCACTAATCGGTTTCACATATCGGTTTCACATATCGGTTTCACAGATCGGTTTCACAGATCGGTTTCACAGATCGGTTTCACAGATCGGTTTCGCAGATCGGTTTCACAATCAGTTTCACTAATCGGTTTCACTGATCGATCATACCTAACTCTTGTTTAATAAAATATAACCTTTCTGATCTTAAGGGTTTGGTGAAAATATCAGCTAATTGATGTTCAGAATCAATAAATTCCAGAGAAATATCACCCTTTTGATAATGATCTCTCAAAAAGTGATTTCTGACATCAATGTGCTTAGTCCTAGAGTGAGACACGGGATTCTTAGAGATGTCAATTGCACTAGTGTTATCACAATTTATAGAGGCATGTCTAAATTGATATCCATAGTCCAAAAAAAGTGTGTTTCATCCATAGAATATGTGCACAATAACTACCAGCAACAATGTATTTTGCTTCAGTAGTAGACAATGCAACAGAGTTCTATTTCTTACTACCACAAGATACCAGGGACTTTCCCAAAAGATGACATGTTCCAGATGTTCTCTTCCTATCTAACTTGCAACCAGAAAAGTCATCATCTGAATAACTCATTAAGTCAAAGGATTGTCATTTTGGATAAAACAAACCTAAATTGGTAGTATGTTTAAGATATTTGAAAATCCTTTTAACATCAAGTAAATGAGATTATTTAGTATTAGCTTGAAATCTTGCACGCATGCATACACTAAACATGATATCTGGTCGACTAGCAGTAAGGTAAAGTAAACTTCCAATCATACCTCTATAATTGGTTTGATCAACTGGTTTCCCAGTTTCATCATCATCCAACTTACAATTGGTACTCATAGGTTTGTCACTTCCCTTATTACTATCCAAAAAAAACATTTTAAAAGACCCTTTGTATATTTATTTTGATTTAAAATAATATCATCTTTCTTTTGAAAAATTTGAAATCCATGAAAATACTTGATTTCTCCCATTAAACTCATTTCAAATTCATTTTGCATAATCTTTGAAAAATCAGTACACAAAGAATTTTTATAAGATCCAAAGATAATATCATCAACATATATTTGTACAATCAAAATATCTTTAGGTATTCTTTTAATAAAAAGAGTGGGATCTGCAATTCCTTTAGTAAAACCTTTAGAGATAATGAAATTTGTTAGTCTATCATACCAAGCTCATGGAGCCTGTTTTAAACCATATAAATATTTAGAAAGTTTAAAAACATGATTTTGAAAATGGGGGTTTGTAAATATAGGTGGTTGTTCAACAAAAACATCTTCAATTATAAAACCATTTAGAAATGCACTTTTGACATCCATTTGATATAACTTGAAATTCAGATGAGATACATAAGCAAGTAAGATCCTAATGGATTCTAATCTAGTTATAACTGCAAAGGTTTCTTTATAGTCTATTCCTTCTTCTTGATTGTAACCTTATGCAACTAATCTATCTTTGTTTCTATTGATGTTTCCAGATTCATCAAATTTATTTCTGAATACCCATTTAGTACCTATGGTCATGGTGTCCTTGGGTCTTTCTACTAATTTCCAGACTTTGTTTCTTTAAAATTGATTTAACTCTTCTTGCATAGCCATTAACCAAAATTCATCATTGATTGCATCATTGATATTTTTAGATTCTAGCTATGAAAGGAAGGCTTGATGTTCAACCTGATTTCTTAGAAAATCTCTAGTTTGTGTTCCTCTATCCAAGTTACCTGCAATTGCATCTATGGGATGGTTCTTTAGAATCCTAGTTTATCTAGTAAAGGTAAGACTAGAAATTTCAGGTTCTTCTCTAGGTTCGGGTTCACCAGAAGCATATTATGGAATATTTCTAGAACTGGTTGTCTTGACCACAGGGTCACTATTTTTATCATTAAGATTTCGAAATGACAAACCTTCTTCAATATTTTCAAGAGGGGTCTTAGGTTCATGTGGATCAGTTTCATAAAATGTGATGTGAACAGATTCTTCCACACATTTAGTACTCTTATTAAAAAATCTATAGGCTTTGTTAGTAATTGAATATCCTAAAAAGATTCCTTCATCACTATTGGATGCAAATTTATCAAGATTATCCTTAGTGTTGAGAATAAATATTTTTCAACTAAAAACTCTGAAGTAACTAACTTTAGGCTTCCTATTATTCCACATTTCATAAGAGGTCTTTTTGAGAACAGGTCTAATAAAGACTCTATTTATAATATAACAAGCTGTAATGACAGCTTTAGTCTAAAAATAAATAGGTAAAACATATTAATTGAGTATAGTTACTGTAATTTCTTGAAGGGTTATATTTCTTCTTTCTACTGCACCATTCTGTTGAGGTTTCATAGGGGCAGAAAAGTTGTGACTATAGACATTATGTGAGCAGTAAGATTCAAACTCATGATTTTCAAACTCATGACCATGATCACTTCTCAGGGTCTTAATCTTGAGTCCACTTAGGTTTTCTACAAACTTGGAGTATTTAATAAAGTAAGATCAAGCTTCACTTTTGTGAGATAAAAGTATACCCAAGTATATCTAGAAAATTCATCTACTAGAATATAAACACAGTGATTCCCATTTAAACTAGAAACTCTAGAAGGTCCAAAAAATTCCATGTGAATCAACTCGAGAGGTTGAGAAGTTGAAACTTCTTTCTTTGATTTAAAATAAACTTTATGTTGCTTTCCCTTTTGAAAGGGATTACAAACTTTATCAGTTGGGAATTCAAGTTTAGGTAGGCCTCTAACCAAGTTCCTTCTAGTCAGTTTTCTAAGTGAATGTACATTGCAGTGTCCTAATCTTCTGTTCCAAAGCCAAGAATCATTATGAAAAGAATTTAAACAATTAACATTTTGTTTTCCTAACTAATTCAAATCAACTGCATAAACATTTTCATTTCTCAAGGTAGAAAATACCAAAGTATTTTTAGAATCAAATACATTACAGGCATCATTTTCAAATTTAACATTGAAACCATCATCACACAATTGAGAAATACTTAACAAGTTATATTTCAATTCATCTACAAATAAAACTTTAGAAATTAAAATTGAATCAATGTTACCAATTTGTCCTAGGCCGATGATTTTTCCTTTTGAATTATCACCAAAGGTGACATGTCCTCTATCAACCTTGATTAAACTTTTGAATCATGAGTAATATCCAATCATATGCCTTGAACATCCAATGTCCAAGTACCATATCTTCTTATAGTAACATTTTAGACAAGTTTCCTACAAAACAATTAGATAGAAAATGATTTTGGTACCCAGATTTTCTTGGGTCCAGACAGGTTAGCAAGCAAAGCTTTAGGTAACTAGATTTGTCTTATGGGTCTCATATAATTTACAGAATCAATAGATTTTGAAAGATAAACTTTATTTGATCTATAACAATGTGAATAACTAGTTGAATCATATGAACTTCCAGAACTAGAACTAGCAACATTCTGTCCAGATTTAGGAATAAATCTAGTTTTAGTAATTTGTCTCATTCCAGCCTGATAGCCTATTCCAGTGGTATATTTTGGTGCCACTTGTTTACCTAACATTTTTGTAAGTGTATCTTTTCCATTTGTGAATTTCTCTAAGTCCTTACTTAATTGATCAATAGACAATTTTAGTTCATTATTTTCCTTAAGTAATTGAGCATTCTTTTCCTTTTTTATATCAAGGGAAGATTTAACAGAGCTGGTCAAAGCATGCTGTTTCTTCAAGTTCTTATACTTGTCCTTCAATTCATTACAGGTTTCTTCTAGTATATTACAATATTCAAATAATTCTTCACTAGACATATTTTCATATTTAGAATCAGAATCAACTCCAGAATAATATTAATTTAAATCAGGAGTATCCAATGTTACCTCAGATGTGTTTGTCATAAAACACATGTTAGCTTTTTAAAATTTTTCATCCTTAGTAGAATCAGAATCACTTAAACTATCTTCTAAAGCACTCCAAGTTTCTTTCATTGATTTCTTTTACTTATTGTACTTGTAGTAATATTTCTTCTTGAATTTTAACTTTGGACAGTCTTCTTTTACATGTCCTTTCCTTTTTCATTCATAGCATACAATTTCATCACTCCTATCAGACTTTTTCCAATCCTTCTTCCAATGAAATTTGTTGTCATATTTTCTTTTGTAGTTTGATCTTCTGAAAAATTTATTCCTCCTTTAGAATTTCTTGAATCTCCTGACTATTTGAGCCATCTCTGCATCACTGTCATATGCACTCTCATCACAGCTCAAACTATCACTTGTAGTTTGAATTTTCTCTTTGTACTTACTCTTTGAAGCAGATGTCTTGAAAGCTACTGATTTCTTCTTTGGTTCATTATCTTATTCCTTATTCACTTTAATTTATTCTTCATACATCATTAACTTACCAATCAGTTCTTTAAAAATCATTGAACTTATATCACACAATTATCTTATTGAAACTGATGTGTCTCTCCATCTGTCAGGAAGACATCTTAGTATCCTCATGATTTGCTCTTTTGCAGGAACAGCTTTTCCAAGTGAGCTCATTGTATTTACAATTTCGTTGAACCTGAGATACATGTCAGAAATAGGTTCATCAGGCCTCATTTTAAAGTTGACATATTTTATATTGTAAGTTTTCAGTCTCATTTCATTAACATTGGTTGTTCCCTCATGGGAAACACCCAAGGTATCCCAAATTTCATAAGCAGTTTTACAAGTAGATATTCAATTAAATTCCTCATCACCTAAAGCACAATACAGGGAATTCATTGCTTTACAATTATTATTGTAAGATGTTTTAGTAGGTTCATACCAAGTAGTTCTTTAAGTTTTTATAATCCAATATTGAGTCTCTATAGCAGTCCAGATATCAAAACCCATACTTTCTAAATGAATTTTCATTTTCAGTTTCCATTGGGCATAATTAACACCATTAAAGAAAGGTGGCATGTTGGTAGCAGCACCTTATAGTGTATTATCCATAATTATTTTTTAGAAAATATATTTAAAGAGATAAAATTTAGAACTAACATAAATTTAATATCTTTAAGATAAAACTAAAATCACAGTTGAAAAACAAAGTGTTTGGAAATCCTTTATTAATAACTTTCCTCTGATACCAAATGTTGTTTGGAGTGGATACTCAAGAGGGGGTGAATTGAGTTCCAATTAAAATTTCTTTTAAAAATATTTGTATAGAAATCCCCCAATTCATAAAACAATTTGAACTGTAGTGAATTTATAAAGATTGTAAATGTTCAATCAGTTTCTCAAATATTTATTACTTCTCAGTTAACTTAATCCAAAGATTAAGTTTTCTTTTGAAACTAACTTACTAGTTCACAATAAGTACAAACACTTTCTAGTTCAACTATCAGAGTTACTTTAAAATAGATTTATATTTAAAGTACTTAGTAGTGGAATATTCAAAATAGGTTTTAACAAGAATAAAAAGCACAGAAATTTGTAAAACAAGAGGTTCGGTATCAAGCTGAGACTTAGTCCTCTCAAACAGTTTATATAAACTATGATCCACACCCTGGATCGAGGTTTTACAATAGTACTCAAACTGTTCAGGTCCTCAGACCTCTACCACAGTTCTACATGGGAAAACCCAAAACAAAACATAGTACATAGGCTATCCAGGTCACACTTGACCTCTACCACTATCCATAGTGGGATATAAGAGTGTAAGAGAAAGATTGAGTGAGGATTTATAAATCCTCCAGTCCAGCCCAGGAGTTAGTGTGTGTAAAAATAAACAGATGCACACACACTGCTCAGAATGTTAAGTAAAGGGATACAACATTGGAAATAAAGGAGTTTATAATGCTCTGTGTAATTGTAGATGATCTCGGGACTCGTTTTGATGTTGCAGATGTAATTCAAGTCCTTTCTGGTGAGTATGACACAAAACAGAGTATTGTTTTTCTTCTCAACAACAGTTATGAAGACTTGTTCATATGATCTTCAGTAAGGCACAGCAACTCGTCTTTTGTGTTTGTTCTAGGTTAATGATCAGCTTGAAGCTCTCTGGTTTTTATAGGTTTTCTTCAAGTTCTTCCTTTTTTCCGTGAGTCTTCACACTCGTGCACTTTTATTTTCTTGCGTTTTTCTCTTTTTGTTGAGCTCTACTTTTTCACTGCAGATCTTCCTTTGTATTCCTTGAGATCTTGAAAAAATAATGATTACCTTTTTACAGGTATGAGGTACGGTTTCCTGACATCCAACAACCAACAATAATTAATAGCAGGTTCATTAAACTAAGAAAATATGATCGTTGGAATTAAATAAGATTTAATAGAAATTAAAACCATTTTCATGAATATCAGTGAGTCATGATATCGGTAAGTCATTTGAATTTTCATTGTTATCGGTAGGTCATGTGATCAGCATCGGCTTTGGTAGTTCACATGATCAGCATCAGCTTCGGTAGGATATGTGATCAGCATCAGCTTTGGTAGTTTATGTGATCATCACCAGTGTGACCGTTCTCATCGGCGATATTGTTTTCATCAGTGCGACTATTTTCATCGGTGCGACCATTCTCATCGGTGCAATGGTTCTCATTGGTGCGATTGTTATCATTGGTGCGACTGTTCTCATCGGTGTGACTGTTATCATCGGTGTGACCGTTCTCATCGGTGCGACAGTTCTCATCGGTGTGACTGTTATCATTAGTGTGACCATTCTCATCGTTGTGCCAGTTCTCATCGGTGCGACTGACGATGACTCAAGAAAATAACTAACGGTGAGTCAAAAACATGAAATTCCCACAATGTGTCTGTTCAATCCAGAACACTTCTAGGTCAATAGTAAACCATAAATAATCAAATATAAACATCTGTAGACATTATTAAACATATATAAACACATTTATAATAGAATTAGTAATTGACTAAATTGACTTATAAACAACGATAACAATGATTTGTGATTATTAAAATAACCAACTCACAGAGGGTTCAAAAAATACCATATCAAGGCAGCCCAAAGTTGACAAAAGAGTTATGTAGATAACCATCGATGAGACCTTGAGTTCAAAGTTGGAAACCTAGTATTTCTATGCATATCTCCATGGAAGAAGGTCATGCGGTTTGGGAAGAAAGTAAAGATAATTCCTAAGTATATCGGCCCCTTAGATATCCTTGATAGAGTCGGATTTGTGGCCTATCGACTGGTACTTCCACCTACCATGTCTAAAGTAGATGATTTATTTCATGTATCCCTCTTAAGGAAGTACATACCAGACCCTTTACATGTACTCTCTTCAGAGGTGGTACAGTTGGAGGATGATCTTTCCTATGAGGAGAAACCGGTGAAAATCTTGGATCATAGAGACAATGTTCTACTCAAAAAGACTACTCATCTGGTCAAGGTACTATGTCAAAACCATAAGTATAAAGAGGCAACATGGGAACTGGAGGAAGTAATGAAGGAAAAGTACCCCCACCTATTTTTGGACTAGATTGTAAAATGAAATTTCAAGGGTGAAATTTCTGAAGGGGGGATGAATGTAACACCCCAAGGTTTTGAAAATAAATATTTAGTGCATTTTATAATCTATATGTTAAACTCAACTTTGCCTCTTCTATGTTTTGAATTTCAAAAAACGGTCATCTAGAGTTGTGATTAGTAAGTCATTAGGAGTCTGATAGAACAAACTTGATTTTTTTGGTGAATAGTAACATACCCTTATGAATAGTAATATGAATAGTAATATGACCCTTATGAATAGTAAATAATAATATTATTTTATTTTCTTAAGAAAATAAGATAATGAGATCTTAATTAATTTTTCAATGTGAAATAAAACTAATTGCACCTTTAAAATTGTTATTTTTCAAATTAACTATGACTTTATTTCAAAATTAAATTAATAATATTTAGAAAAATAATTTTGAAAAATGGAGTTCATTTTTGAATTCTACACATTGAAAAATGTAGGGGTAAATTTTTGGTATCTCTATGAAATTCTAGAATTTTTTATGAATAGTGAAATACGATAAAATACTATATATACAAATTATTAGTTAAATACACTATTTATGACATCATAAGTGATATAAGGCCACTTGTTTCGAACTCACATGCACTTATTACTATTAGGGGTCACATGAAACAACACTATTGGTTGTCTTGAGGTAAATAATAAAATAATGAATTAAATATTCAAAATTTACCCCTCCTCCACTATAAAAATCCCTCACCACTCCCTATTCTCTTCACTCTTATAATCCTTGAAGCTCCTCAATGTTCTTCCCAAATACCCTTCCCCAGTCACTTCCCATGACCAGGAAGCTCTTGGTCTTGCCAAAAGACCAAAATTCCTTCCATTAAGGAGGTTCTCGAGGAAGTTATTTCAAGAGGTAAAGCACTTTTATTTTTCTTTTAGTTTCATTTGAATTTATCTTCTTTTGTTATCTTCTCCTAACCTCCTATTTCCAAATGACCATGATAACTCCATTATCATCTATATACTGGATTTATATCATGTGAATGGAATAACCTTCATCAATATTCTTACTCCATCCCTTTTATTTTTATAAACGAAATCAACGTCCATGAGGTTCCAATTTATAATCTTCGTGGACAAAAAAGTTTCGTTCTTCAATATTTCCTTAATTACTTGTAATGAAACCATATTTATGGTTTAAAAAGACTATAATATATGTATTACAACCTAATTAATATCTAGGAACCATTATATGTACATATTATTAATTTATATGACAAAACTAGTTCATAATAATCCAAATACCGCCAAATAATTGAAGTGGTTGTCATCTAATGATTAATCCTCAATCCATGTAACCAAATGATATAATTTTCCATTAACAATTATTTATGTTCATAAATAATATTTAATTCCAACTCTGGACATTTACATCCATACCACTTCATTACTTAAGAACAAGTGAACCGATTATGAAAAATAAGGAAAACAAACACTCCAGAATGATGAGATTCAATACAATAACGTATCAGTAAGGACATAAATAAACTAACTAGGATTATGATAAACTAAATTCATTTCTAATAGGTTCTTAAATAATTTATTAATAATTATAATTTTATATTCTAGGAGCTTAAGTTCAAGAGCGGAACACGATCAGAGTTAGGTAAGGGTTTTCTCACCCGAACTTCCATTTTCATTCAGGTTACTTTTATTGTCTAATTACCTCAATGAAATTCTTGTATATAATTATATAATCCTCATAAATATTTTTTATTGTTCTATATATGTTTACCAACCATAAAGCATCTTTATTTTGTGGATAGTTACACATTTTAAAAGGAACTTTCAAAATTGTTTCCAAAATACAAGCCTGATTCAAGGGAAGTTCTCAAATTCTTATCTATTTTCAAGGGCACTATATAATCTATTTTTGGAAACCATTATCTCTATAAAATCACTCATTTTATTATTAAAATACTATCTTTCTTCACTTCTAGTTTTATACAATGATTTTTCTGAAAGAACTCTTCTTTTCAAAATAAAATAGTATTTATCTCAAGGATTGCTTAATGATTTTATAAGAGTATTCTCATCTGATTCGACACTCTTGTTGATTATTATGTATTGTTGGGGTTAACCATTTATGATGTCATCTACCATATTTTATTGAATTTATTATGACTAAATTTATTGTTGAATATCTATCCTAAAACCATTCACCATATTACTCGGAATGGTTAGAGTTTTATGTTTAATGATTGGGGAAAGTTAGTTGCGTTTCATATGATAGTTTAAATATGAATGTACATGTTGTTTATTTTTATCCCCAATCATATGATGAATGAATTGGATTTATTATGTGATGGGTGAGGCCTGCTATAGCCCCTCGATGCATCGGTAGGTCTCATGAGACAAACTACGATCTTGGCATAAGGCCTTGACAAAATGATTATTTATGGTCCTAGCACGAGGCCTGAACGGTATGGTTATAATGTTCGCCATATTCACTTCCCTCATTATGATGCTAGTATTTGAAGTTCATGTGGTTATTCGACTAGTATAATACCCATGATTATGTTTTATTATAGAATTATTTTCTTAGTTCATATTCATGTCATAATGTGTTCTAGATTATTATTCTTTTTTAAGGCACGTGTTTTCAATTACTTACCATGTCTTATGTTTATGATATCTTAAACTGTATTGATTACCCTTACTGAGCATTTGATCTCACCCCTTCCTTATGTTTCCTTTTATCAGGGTATGAATAATTAAATTATGAGTGACTTTCAAGCATAATCTTGGAGGCTTGGATGTTTTGAATAGAATAATTTAGTGTTGTTTTCATTTCAATATGTAAAGTTAAACTTATGTATGTATCTTGTTTCCAATAATACTAAACTACAAGGTCCTTCAGGATTATTATTCCTTTTTTATATTCCAATGTAATAAAATAAGGCACTGGCTCTGGGCAACTGGGGTCGGGTCCTTACATGCCACCATTCCAATCCTCTGAAGTATCACAAAAGGTCCGATAAACCTCGGTGAAATTTTGTCACCTCGGCCAAATATCTGTAGTCCCCTTCGAGGGGAGACCTGTAGGAAGACATGGTCTCCCTCCTTGAACTCCAAAGGTCTTCGTCTTCTATCAGTATAATAATTATGTCTACTCTTTTCAATCTTCATCCACTCCTGGATGATCTGCACCTTCTCAGTGGTAGCCCATACCAACTCGAGACCTATAAGTGCTGACTCCCCTGGGTCTGTCCAGCATAGAGGTGATCTGCATGGTCGACCGTAAAAGGCCTCAAATGGTTCCATACCGATGGTGGAGTGATATTTGTTGTTGTATGTGAACTCCACCAAGGGAAAGTGATCCTCTCAACTGTGGACAAAGTCTAGGACACAAGCACGAAGCATGTCCTCTAGTTTTTGAATGGTATGCTCCATCTAACCATCTGTCTATGGATGAAAGGCGGTTCTCAAATGTAGATGAGTCCCGAATGCCTCCTGTAATCTCTTCCACAACCAGTATGTAAAACGTGTGTCATGGTTAGATATGATCATCAATGGAACCCCATGAATTCGTACAATCTTATGTATGTAGAGGCATCCCAATCCCTCTACTGATCTCTGCTCTCATATGGGTAGGAAGTGGGACAACATGGTGAGTCAATCAATGATCACCTAGATGGAATCATGTCCCCTGTACATATGTGGAATCCCTATTACAAATTTCATGGAGATACAATCCCACTTCCACTCTAGAACCTCTAGTGGTTGCGCTAATCCTACTGAAACTTGATGATCGGTCTTCACTTTCTGACAAGTGAGGCATCACGAAACAAAATTTGCCACTGCTTTCTTCATCTTTGGCCACCAGTGCTGATGATGGAGGTCCTGGTACATCTTTGCCAAACTAGGATGTACCGCCAGAGGGGATTTATATAACTCCCTTAACACCTCCTCTCATAGCGCCACTGGTACCATAGTGTGTCCTATGAAGAGTATGACATGATCTCCACCTTCATAAAATCCATCAGGTGCCTATCCTGAGGATATCTGAGCACATCGATCCTTGTAGTCAATGTCCCCAAGTTGTGCCTCCCAAACTCACTAAAGAAGTGGGGGTTGATAGTCATAGACTGGAGGTAAGCTACTCTGTCACCTCACTCAACAACTGTAGACCAAACCTTCTTCTAAGTGTTTCTGCTACTACGTTCCCCTTCCGAGGAGTTTAGACTATCTCAAAGTCATAGTACTAGAGGAACTCTAGCCAACGTCGTTGTCTCAGGTTCAGTTCTTTCTATGAAAATATGTACCTAAGACTCTTGTGATCATATTAGACTATAAAATGTTCAACCATAAAGTAATGTCTCCACATATTCAAGGAAAATACCACTACTGCTAACTCTAGGTCATGGGTAGCATAGTTCTACTCATGCTATCTCAGTTGATGGAAAAGATCATCAATCCTCGGAAGTAGATACATGTTCTTCACAGTCACCTTGTTCAGGCACCGATAGTCCACACAGAGTCTCAAAATCCCATCTTCCTTCTTGGCGAATAAAATCGGGGTTGCCCATAGAGAAACATTACGCCTTATGAAACCCTTCATCTGCAAGTCATCCATTTGTACATGTAACTCATGAAGCTCCAAAGGAGCCATCCGATATGCTGGTGTAGATATCGATGTCATACCGGGGAATAGTTCAATGTAAAAGTCTACCTCTGTGTGTGGAGGTAGTCTCGGAACATCATCAAGAAAGACATCGGCATATTGGTCCACCACTACAGGATAGCTCAGACTCTCAACATCAACTACTATGAGGGTTAGCCTAGCCAACTGATGTGTGATCGACTTCGCCCTCCTCTGGGAAATTCCATCCGATTCTAAAAAGGTTACCCTCTCACCGGTGAAGGAAAACTTGGTCCCATCCTCACAGACACACCGCACTTTACACCTAATACAGTCAATCTGAGCATGGACTGTGGATAACCAATCCATACCCAAGATGACGTCATAAGGCCTCGACGCTACTAATAGAAGATCCCAACCGAAGCTCTCACCTCATAGAGTAACCTCACACTCTTGGCACCAGTGTGTAATCATCGAATCCCCTCCATGAGGAGTCTCTATCCATAAGGATAGAGCCAACAGCTTCATTGGAATCTCCGAGCTCTGAATGAGTGTTGTGGCAATGAAAGAGTGACTAGAACCTGTGTCTATAAGTACTGTAGCTAAGGTGGAGTTGACACAGATCATACCTCTAATCATCTCCAGAGTGTTGTGGTCATAGGCCTCAGATTCCTGGAGTTAATCTCATCCTTGTCCTCCGACTCCCTATGGTCGGTGTGGACCACCTGGAGGTGGTGGCGGTAGAACCTCGAATCGTCGCCCACCGCATATTGCACGGCCAGCTCCTCTACCACGTCTGCTACCCTGCATACCTCCTTGATCAAACCTTTTCCTTTGCCTTGATGGTCCCTAAACCGTATGTTGGTCGTCCATGCGGCGGGTCGGGTATTCGCGAGCCATGTGACCTTGCCCGCCGCACAAGTGGCACTACCTGCTCCTCATCTGTCCCCCTCTATCCCGTGAGCCCTACACCACCGACCCTATATTATTAGTTCATCCACTAGAATGTCTTTCCATCTTGGGCCCCTATGTCATCTTTCTACTACCTTCTACGGATAACTCTTCTACCTTGAATCTGATGGTGGCTCTCGCTGTCGGTGCCTACTCAGCTACGAATCTCTCCACTAAATGTTCTCTCTCTAGCACCCCAGCCCGCGTTAGAATGCTGACCGATATCATCGATGCTCTAATATTTCATAGGAGACCCTGATCAAAGGTCTGTGCCCTAAAAAAGGGTATCATACCATGTCATTGGAGTAGTGTGATAGATTAGTGAACCTCATCGAGTACTGGGCCACGGTCATGCTGCCCTGCTGTAAGTACAGTAGATCCACTATACGCATTGAGCATAGGGTTGCTGGGATGAAATCTATCCTTAAAAGGCCCTAGACTTCTTCCTAGGTGAGGGTTTCCTCTTCATGTAACTGGATTGTCAGAATCCACCATCTCCCAGCTACTCCTTGGAAGAGACTAGCAGCTAGGATCACCATCAGATCGGCTGGTGTTCCAACTAAGTGAAATACTCTGGCCACAGCCTCCATCCAGTCCTCAGCTGCCTGCGGATCCATATCACCTTAGAACCTCGGGGGACTATACCATTGAAACTCATGTAATGCACTCAGTTTTCATGCACCCTCTGCTGGTGGGTCTGGTGGAATCTGATACCCAATGGGTGGTGGTGTTACTAGTGCACCACCCGATGGTACTATATCTGTAAGAGGGTCCTACACCGAAGCCTCATCACTCGGTGGTCTGTCATCGTGTACTCTCTCAGGAATTCTACCTGGATATCTACATGGCAGCATCCTGAAAGAAAACAGGTGTTCCACAGTCAATAATTTATACCTGGAGAGCTGACTCAAAGATATCATAAGAAAAAAATTCAAAAACACACACAATCAGTGTTTTTGTGTACTGAGTCATAAATCAAAATTCAGGGACCTGTTGTATGGATATGTTAGCCGCCACACCAACACTGGATTCAATAAATTGAAAACCAAACTCATAAAAATTAACACTATTTCCACATAGAAAAGATCAAAGTCTTAGTTCTTCGGTAGAACTGACTCCTCTGATACCACTTTGTCACAACCCGACCCCCAGGGCCCGTGTCGTGACTACCCCAACCCCGCCTTCCATAAGCCAGGGGCTGCCAACTAGCACCAGAAAGGCATATCCATATAATGGTAAGGCATTGTCTTTAAACCTATAAAAACACACAATCCAAGTACACAACAAGAAGAAACCACGAAGTAAACTGCTCTAGTATAAAGTGTACTAAAGTAAAGGGGCCGGAATACAAGCCCAAATGAAGTGTACAAGTACAACTAAAAGAGAAATAATCTCCTGGAACATCCACCGAGGATCCTACCTAAAGGGTAGGTATAGCTCACGATCAGTAGTCAATGTGTCACGTCACGTAAAATGGTCCACCTCTGAGCATCGTCCAGTCCTAGCTCCCTCATCCTCGTTCAACGTTGTCCATCATCTACACAAGACACATCAAGGTGCGGACATAGCCCATGAAAGGTTGAGTATAACAATGCTCATTAGGGACACCGAGACCCATGAAGGTCTCCCAAAATTCTACAAAGTAAAAGCCACATAGCAAGAACTCAATCACAAAGCACGAAGCAGTCATCAACTCTACTTAGGTATATGCCCATACATATACCTAAGTTATCAAGATATGCTCATATCATACATGAGGAAACATGAGGATCCAACTTTTAAGCCTTTATCACAACTGTTCCATGAGGGAAGAATACCATTAAGGTAACACCATGAAGGTAACACCATGAAGGTAAAAGTACCACAATGGTAACGCCACGAAGGTAACACCACTAACGTAAAAGTACCACAAAGGTAACACCACGAAGGTAACACCATGAAGGTAACACCACGAAGGTAACACCATGAAGGTAAAAGTACCAAAAAGGTTACACCATGAAGGTAACACCATGAAGGTAACACCACGAAGGTAAAAGTACCACAAAGGTAAAGACTCATCTCACACCAGGTATATAACTCATGTACAAAAGTACAGATGATTAGTCGTAATTATAGATCATATTATTCTGTTCAGAGGCTCTATTGCTAACCCACAAAGGATCGATAGATGCTGACCCACACAGAATCACTAGGTGCTGACCCACATAGGATCGATAGATCCTGACCCACACAGTATTGCTAAGTGATGACCCATACAGGATTGATAAATACTGACCCACATAGGATCGATGTTCTTTCTTCATGTTATATCCAACCACGAGATTCTCTCACTAAGCACACTTGATTCTGGGAGTATCCACTCCTCAAGCCATCGGTCGTACCTCAACCTCCACTAAGTTCCATGAGAAAGTAACCCAAAGTACTGCCATTTCATAAGGTTTCCAATGCGATAGACGACACATCAATTGGATGCTCAGTCAGTAAGTTATAGGTATTTTAATACTGAAGGCCCGGTTGGATTCAGTTTCTATCCAACACGGTTGTACTCCATATTTCTCTAAAACTCAATTGGAGTATATCAAAAGGACTTCCTTACTTCAAGGATCCCAGAATCATAGACAGTCCATCAAACGGATGTCTAGTTTACAAGTTATGGCTCTTTTAGTGAAACTCAGCCTAAAAGGGTTCGGGTCCGGTCCGACCTGGTCATACTGACCCAGACCGACCCAGTTCGGGTCGACCCGACCCAATCTGGGTCTGACCCATCCTAGCCTGAACTGGCCTGGGCCGGTCCAGTTGGGTTGGGCCACGGACCAGCCCGACCCACCTGGTCGGTGCGGCCCGTTGTGAAAGTGCAACCTGGCCCACGGAGGGTCGCAGCCTGCTATGCCCATGTGGAATGACCCACGAAGTTGTGTGGGCCGCTGGGCTAGGGCCCGCCCTATTTGGCATTGTGTGGGAGCTCTCCCCCCCCCCCCCTTCTCCCAAACGGCTAAGTCGTTCGGGTAACGGAGCGACGACGTTGCGTGGCGCCGCATTATCACCGTGGGACCTGTAGGTGTGGGTCCCTCCTCCACTATCACGGCTTTGTGTTGTGGCCATCTCTAGCGGCGCGAATGCCACTCCGCCTCAGCCTGTGGCCTGCTGGTACCGGCTGCCACTATCTGTCACGGCTAAGACCGCCGCCATCACCCACTGGCATTGGTCTCCAATGTTGTCATGCCAATGTCACACCGGTGGTCTTCTGCGGGTCACTGGGTGAGCTCTGGTGGCCCATTTTTTCATCCCAAGGTACCAATGACCTTCCCGAGATGCCCTCCTCACTTCTTGACCCTCTATTCCAAGATCTGTCCTACCCGAGTGAGAAAATACATGAAGAACGCATAAATCAACAAAGTAAAGGAGGGTTCATGCCTTGTTCGTTTAGCCTATGACCTCCATGTTAGCTTGATAACATAAAGGAATAATAGGATTCAACAAACTATTGAAATTAAAACAAGTTAAATCGCTACTTCAGGATAGTTAGAGAACTTCTGCATTTGAGTAAGATTTAGTGTTCGTCGATTCGTGATTTACTGGCGCTTGTTACTACTCTCTGGAATCGGTCTCGTCCTCCAAGTGGTTAGCATCGTGGTATTTTACCAGAGTTTCGTCTCTTGGTGAAGTCATGCCAACACCCCTCCCCAAGATACTTATAAATATTAAGGGGAAGAGGTGGGTAACACCATTGAGAATTTATGAGGTTCATTTAATAATAAACCTTCTTAATTCGAGTGGTATGGTTACAAACATTGAGGAGTCAATCCAATTAATGTCTTGACATGTCGTTGGTCCCTACACCACTGCTTTTCCATTAGAGGAAAATAAAAAGAAAAATAAAATAACTTTGTTATTTTATTATTCTTTTAAATGTCCAAAATCTATCTTTTTCTCCCAAACTACTGTGGTTTAAGTGAAGCCTTCCTTAAGTGAATCATGGTGTTTTGGATTCAAAGTTGCTCTCGGATTTTTAATCCGACCATCGATTCAAAGGTTAGAAAACGTCACTCGCTCATTTACTTAATGTACCTTCAAAAAAGTTCAGAAATTCATTTCGAGAACACCGGGCCTCGAAATCACACGCCGTCAAATTTTGCAGATACGTAATAATTTCATACAATTAAAAAAATTACATAGAAAATCCAGGTCTTTGCATTTAAACTATAACATTACTGAATAATAATAGAAATATGGAGAACCTATGGTATATATAGCTGTACACTACTACACATGGTTCAAATCGATTACTTTAATGTTGGTAACTAGTCCCATATTAGGATTTGGGAAGTTTTCAAAAACTTAAATTAAATCTATAAGAGAGTCCTAGGGTAGGAAAAAGTTCCCTATAAAGGGTGAGATAAGACTAATCTCCCACCCTCTCTACCAATACATGTCTAAAGTGTCGTTGTTAAAGGTCCAGTGACCACCTTCCTTTCAAAAATAGGTTCATGCTAGCAGAAAATGTTCATGTTTTTATTGTAAACTAAAAATAATATGATGGACTTGAAATTCTCATTTTTTTGAAAAAAAATGAGTGAGCGGCGTCTACACGTCATGCAACTTATATCCATTTAAAACAATCACAACAAGAATCCCTTTTGATCTTTAAGGATTCTATCTAGTTCACTTGATCTTGATAGGAATAAGGATTGATGATCTTTATTTCATAGATAATTATTGAGATGTTATCACTAGTGATTGAGATAATTCTCTAGGAAAAAATATTGTGTGCAACAATCCTTATTCATAAAAATGATATTATATGTTTTTTATACTTATTGTTAAATATTATTGATTCCAAAAGTATCTTGGTTAATATCTATATCCTAAAATAAAACTCACATTTAATACTAATAATATTATCATTATTTATTTGATGTGCACTCAATCACATAAATTTAAATATCATTTCAACCAGACCCTTATCTTGGCCTACCAATCCTCCTCAAAATTAATAAAACCTTGAATAATAACTATTTATTTAAATAAATAAATATCATTTTATTATTCATTCAATAAATATTTATGTGATCAACACAAACAGAATTATTATTATTCCTTGTAACTTAATAATAATATTTATTTAAATATTAAATTCAAATAGAATTTAACTGATCTTCTAGATACACTTATTATGTGACCCTTTAGGCCTCTTTATTATTGGTATTAGACCAACTTATCTAAAGTCAATTTTCCATATCTAGAAACAAATAATGTAACCCATAGTGAAAAATATTAATGTTGCAATGACAAAAATATCCTATAAATTCTCAATGTGCAATTAATTCATTTTTTCCAATATCTCGTCAAGAAAGTTTCAAACTTGTGTCATCAACCTATATGCTTGGTATATAATTATTTGAATTTCCTGAAATTAAATTTTCAATAAACTACCATGGACATGGTTATAATCATAAAGTTCTATTTTAATCATGTCTTGAGATATTTTCTTCCATTAACTCGAAAGGGACAAATATTTTATTGAATTATTCATTAATTTCATATCACTTATGACGCGCCCAACATATCCTACAACTCCTTGAGAATATTTCCTCATGGTTTCTTTAAATATATCAAAGTACATGATTCATGATATAAATTAAAAAAATATATTAACTCTAAGTACCAATACATGCGTCCACATATAGGAATATCCTCTTCATATATAACATGTTAAATTCCTACTGGAAGGTCTATTTTCATGACCTCCTCTCTTGGAGATTACCATGTGTGAACTTCATGATAAGAAGTCTTAATGACTTATGAGCCTCCAAAACCTAATATCCTAAATCATTTATATCCCATTAGATGTATTTCATCTATCCATAGAACATATATTTTATAATATTATGATAACACTTTACGGTTCTCGTCATATAATTGAACTGTAATTACCTTTCAATACAATAGATACTCTAAGGGAATTATCACATTAATTTTACATATAATAACACTCATAATGTAATAAGATATTTATTAATATTAAATTATTTAAATATATAGGTAATTTAAAGTAAAAAATCATTTGACTTTAGGGTACTAACTCTAATAGAATCCCACTTGCACTAGATCCAACTGCTAAAGACTTTGATCCTGCTTGCTCTCACATGATATTCATGATTCTACTAAGATAAGTCTTTAGTAAATGGTTCAACCACATTATCTTCCATGGAAAATCTATTTACTATGACCTCACTTTTTTGGGAAAAATCCCATAGGAGGTGATAATTCTGAAGTGCATTCTTCATCCATTGATATGACCTTGAATCCTTGGAGAGGGCCACTACTGCAATATTATCACAATATAATGTGATAGAATCTTCACTGTTAAGCACCACATCATTCTCTTTCATAAATTTTCATAGCCAAAATTATTATTTAACTACATCATAAGATTCATTATACTCAAACTCTATTATAGAATCAATGACCATTGGTTATTTTGATCTCTTTTACCTCACAGCTCCTCCGTTAATACAAAGACATATCCTGACTATGATTTCAAATCATTGTGATCTATCTAAAAACAAGCATCTATATATCCCTTGATGACTATCTCCTCATCTCCTTCATAAACCAGTAATATATCCTTAGTACACCTTATATAATTTAGAGTATTATTTATTTTAGTCCAATGTTGGTCTCCTAGGTCTGTTTAATATATACCTATGATTATCAAGGCTTAGGTAACATCAAGCCTAGTATATAACATGGAATACATGGTAGAACCTGTCATAAAAGTTTAATGGATTATAATAATTTTCTATATATATATCTCATGTTGTGTATGAAGACACATTTTCTTAGAGACATGCATGTCATGTGACACTATAAATAATTCCATATTGTATTGTTCTATACTAAATCTCTTGAGTACCTTGTCAATGTATTTTCTCGGACTTAGTCCAAGAAACCTATTAGATCAATCTTAAATGATCTTGATACCTATAATTTAGGCTACTTCATCTATGTCCTTCATGGAGAAGCACTTATTCAACCACATCTTATCTAGCTATAATACTAGTATCTCATTTCCTGTTAGTAATATTTCATCAACATATACTACTAGTAAAATGACCACACTCCCACTAAACTTTTTTCATACACAGGTATCACATTCATTATTTGTGCAACAAAATTACCTTATATATTTATTAAAGTGAATATTCCATTATTATAAAGTTTTATTCAACACATAAATGCATTTATGTAACTTTTATATGTTATTGGAATCACATAGAGTCACAAACTCTTCTAGTTGTATCATATAGACATCCTTCATAAGGTTCCCAATAATAAAAATTATTTTGGAATCCATTTTTCAAATATCATAGTCATGGTAAGATTCTATAAAAAGTATAATTTTGATGTATTTTATCATAGAAATTGTTCAAAAGGTTTCATCATACTCTATACCTTGAAATTTCTTAAACCCTTTAGAAATTATCCATGCCTTATAGGTACTATCTTTACCTTCCATGTACAGTTTCTTCTTGAATACCTATTTTCACCCAATAGGATGTACATCTACTAGAGTATCTAGCATAACATAGATTTGGTTTCAATCTATATAATCTATCTCATAATTCATGGCTTCTTCCCATCTTGAAAATTCTGATATTCTTAGTACTTACTTGTAGGATATAGGTTCATCATTATCAAATAATAATGAGTCTCCATCCTCAGAGATTACAAAACCATATCTTTCTAGTTCTCAAACATATTATGTGATCCTAAATAGTACTTGTGTATCTAGAACTACTTCTTCCGTGATGTCTTGTGTAATTTATTCATGTGACAACTCTTATGTATCTTGAGTGTCAATTTCATCAAAGTCAATATTTCTTTCACCATCCCTTTTGGATATTTTCACCCTCTTGAGGAATATAGAATTTATATACACTATTAACTTCTTATATAAGGGATATTATATATAATATTCCTTTTTTACTTAGTATATCTTATAAATATATACTTTGTTCCTTGGGGTACTTGTATATTTCAAGAGATAAACTTAATAAATACTATGCATCCCCATAGATGTGCATGTGACAAAAAAAATTCTTCTCATACATTAACTCATATGGAATTATATTTCCCAATTAGTTAGAAATAAGCTTATAAAGGGTTTTATAGCCCATAATTCATATTTCAAAAAGGATAATAGAAGGTAGGCATGACTCATCATCGACCATTCCATGTCCAACAAGGTGTGGTTCCTCCTTTCAATGAAACCATTCAACTATATTGTATAAAGAGGATTGAATTGAGATAGAATCCCAAATTTCTTAAGATAGTTGATGAATTATTGGTTAAGATACTATTATAAATAGTCTGAGTGGATATTATTTATATTCTTATCCAGATTATTCTCTACTTAATTCTTGAACTCCTTAAATTTATAAAAGGATTTAGACTTATACCCCATCAATTAGGAAAATCCATTTCTATTAAAATCATTCATAAAATTTATTAAGTAAAGTATCCACCTATAGATTTAACTAGAAAATTTATACACACATATTTATGAAAAAATTCAATACTATGTGTTTCCCTTTCACCATTTCTACCAAATTTTGGTTTAGTCATTTTACCTTGAAAAAAAGTGTGACACATAACAAATGGTTTTAGATAAAAATAATAAAAATAACCATCTTGATATATCATTTTCAAGCACTTGTTGTTCCATGACCAATTTGGCAATGCCACAATGGTTTGTGGAATGAGTCATGCAAAATTGTTTCATTATCGATTGACAACATTTGTTTTTTTTGTATTCTAGTACATAAATACCATTATCAAGATATTCCCTAAAAAAAATATTATATTTATAAAATTATAACTTGTATTCATAAACATGAATATAAATCCATCCATTTCTAAAATAGATGTATATATAATGTTTTTGGTAATACTAGGCCCATAATAAAAATTATTTAAAACTAGAATCAATCTTGTTGGAAAAGTAAGGTGGTGGTATCATATAGTTAATGTATCCATACTTGCACTATTATAATCTCAAGTATCCACCTAAACTCTTACAACCTTCCTAAATCTACTTGGTTCCTATATTTGGATACATATATGATCACCAAAATCTATATCTAATACACAGTTGGTAGAAATAGAGAGTTTACATTCAATAAAAATTTTACCTGAATCTTACTCTTGTTTCCTTAATGAGGTGTAGTTCTTCTTGTAGTGGCCTTTATTTCCTCATTAAAAACACTCTATATATTTTTACTTTGTATGCCTTTGGATCTTTCTCCTCTTGGAAAGGCAGTGCATAGAAGCCTTAGAATTTTAATGATATTTAGGGATCTTTTCATTACCCTTACTCTTGTTCACCATAATGACTATAGGATTTTCATACCTCATGTTCTTATCTACTTGGAAAATCAAGGTAAGAATATTTGGGATCAACTTATCAGTATTATTCATATTATAATTCATAATAAAACTAGAGAATCTATGAGGTAGTGAGGAAAGCATGATGTCCAAGCACAACTCATTAGGTAGATTAAAACCCAATATTTCCAAGTGTTCAATATAGAAAATCATTTTGACTACATGAGGTCTATCTAGTGAACCTTCTCTAAGATTTCATGTGAAAAAAAATCATTGGTGATCTCATATCTTTCATGCCTAGATTTATCTTAATAAAGATCGCATAGATGGGAAAACATAATGAATGAATTGATTTTTTCATAAATATTTTATAAATCATGATATATAAATGATAGCATGAGGCACTAGACATCCAATCAATCATCCACATGTTTCTATAATATATCTTGTTCCTTTTTACTGGCCTCTTTATATGGATATTTCTCTAGAACATGGGACTATATCATGTAAAACTTACACTCTTGGTGTAGTATAATGCATAAGCGTCTATACCACTCCTATAAGTTCATGTAAATTAAGATATTATCTTTATCTAAAATCCATAATAGGAATAATGAATAGGTCGTATAATGTTCCATTTTCTATAACAAAATAAAAGTATATTTTCAGTACTTTATCTTGATTACCAAAAGTTTGATGTGATAAATTTTATTTTACTAGTCCCCAACTATTTTATCAAATCCCAATAACCCTCACAATTAGATTCAAAAAATCTTATCGCATGGATATTCTAGTGGTAAGGATCCATATTTCCCTTATCATAACCTAAAAGGAGTCCTAACAAGTTATTTGAAGGTATTTAGGTATGTTGTCTTACCAACTTAATTAACTCATAGTTACTTGATCCATTAAGTGGGATCCCTAATCCTGAAATCCTAAACTCAAATCAACACTTTCCTCCTAGTTACACCATGTCTTGAGAAGGAAATAAACCATTGAATCTTACTAGGTTAAGTCAACCCAAATTTTTTGTTAAAACTCCCTAATAATTGAAAGCATCATAACAGAGTAAAGATAGTACTTTGAGGTATGGTTTCGTTTTAACTCAAGTAATGGAAGGATTTACTAACTTGATATTTCAAGGGGGGTATTTATCTTATTATGTTCTTGTTAATATTATGTGGATTTTACATAATTAATTAAACTTTTCTTGATAGAAATAGTATATGCATAATCCATTTATTTTATTCTATATTACATGATCATTAATATTTTTATCTTAATTGGTCATGTTTAAAAATGAAATAAACGTAAATAGTTAACCTTGCACTCAACAAAAAAAAATATATGGATTGATCCTGAGATTTATTAATGGTTAGTTTATCAAGAATATGATAAAACAACCCTTGACCCTGGGGGAATAACTCCTTGGATTAGATTTGGTTCAAGTTTCATCATCGAATCTTTCACCTGTGTATCTCCTTGGTTGGTTTCACCTCATCTCCATATTGAACCATCTACACTCACCTATGATATATTTCCTTTACATATGTTTACTCACATGCATGTTAGGGGAACTAGGGTGTGGGGTTATATAAAAGAAATTGTGGAAACATTTTCCTATAAATAATTAAGAGGGGTTGATACATAAATCATCATTCAAATTTAATAATAATTATCACAAAAACTAATGAAATATTAATTAAATTAAAGGAAACCTAACATATAAATAGGTCGTTCAAACTCATGCTCATCCATATATGTAATGATTATGAATTTAAAACTACCTAGAATCTATTTCAATTCATTATTTATTAGGATAAAATTATTAAATTAATAAATTAATTTTCATTTTAATTAATTAATTCTTTTAACTTAATTATCCATAAAAAATCATGAATATTATAATCTATTTTAATTTTAAATCAACTAAATAAAATAATTTTAAGTAAAATTAATTAAGTACACAGTTTGTACTAGATACGACATGATGTGTACCATTCTGCTTCTTCATTAAACCCATTTCAAGAGTTTAGCTATCACATGACATGTTCCATCACATGAAATGGTGTGTGACTAATTTTGTGTATATTCCTTGTCGAATATAGTGTACTTAGACAACATGTATTCCTACATGGAATGTCACAATATAAAAAATGTTTTATTTTGTGACTCAAGTCATCTAGTCAACACGGCATTTATAACAACAAAGCATGCCTTAAAATACCCAATATGTACTATTAGAGATGCTTGTGAAGTACATGATGTATATGATGAACATACATGTCATATATCTACAAAATTACACGGAAATAATTAATTGATGTTTTATTTATTATCACATATAATAATAATAATCAATAGGTAATAAATGTGGTTAACCCTATCACATTACATGTGCATCTAGATGCATGTTATGTAGTTCGATTTTCTTTAATTAAATTCTCCACGTATTGTGCTGCAATACATGCCTAGGGACTCAACATGTTTTTTATGTGGGTTATTATGAATTACATGGTGTGTATAGCCCAATATACACTGTGTAATTTGTTTATTGTCATGTCACTCAGTTGGAAGTCATTATACGATGTGTATTAAGTATATGTCATGTACTTTGACCACATGGATTCAATGATTATCATGGGGTTTAACCATGTTGGGTTGCACAATGTGTACGCCACTACATAATGTGTGAACCCTATCAAACCATGTTCCAACTGGTGGTTAATTCAGATCTCATAATGACTCTGAGTACTAAACCCACACATGATGTGTCATGATTTTCACCACTCATCTTTGTGTGTTTGGACAAGGGTAACTAACATGTACATTTCTGTCACATGTCCTGTATCTGTGTCATATAGCCAAAATCTCTAGTACCTTTGGATGGGATCTTTGAGAATTATTTATCTATTATTAACCTTTTATTTGTTATATTAAAGTGAACAATCATAATATATCAACATTTTAATTAAATAACAAAAAAAACTATAAATGAAAAACTAGCCATAAATGTTTAAATTGATTTAAAATTGATAAATAATTATAAATTAATATATAACCACTTTGATACCACTTGAAAGTTATGAGGCATATCAAAATTGGTTGGGATTGTGCCCAAAAATGTTCTTCCATCAGTTTCCTTGAATAAATACCCAAAACATGATGAAAGATACCCCGAAAGATTCAAAGATAGGATCTTTTCATATATATTCTATGATTAACTTAAATAAATAAGAATTACCTATGCTTTTAATTATTTATTAATTGTTGAATTAGTTGACCTTTCTTGTCATGAATTTATTGTGATGAATTCTCCAAGGATATAATCCCTCTATAATTATCCTCACATGCTCTAAAAACTTGGGAATTTCATCATCATATCAATGGGTGCTAACGTGGAAGGATTAGACCGCTTGTATTGTTCATTGTTGATCATGAAAATAATCCCCTCTAATCATGAAGGATTATATCGATTTCCCGCGATCTTGAGAGGGAGGAGGAGCATTGGTTATCTCTATTATTGAGAGCTTTCTTGAGAAGTACTCTCTAGGGATTGAGAAATTTCACTAGGGAGAGATATTGTTTACAACAATACTTATTCATGGAAATGATATAATATGGGGTTCATACTTAGGGTTTGATGTTAGTTATTGCACAATGTACTTTTTCTAATATATTTATCCTAAGATAAACCCCACATAGATTAATATTATTATTATTATTTCCATGAAATGCGCTATCTTGGTGACATTTAAATATCATTTCAAACTGACCCTTAACTCGCCTTGTCAATCCTCCTCAATATTTATCAAACTTTGAATAATAACTATTTATTTAAATAAATAAATATCATTTTATTATTTGTTCAATAAATATTTAAGTGATCAACATGGTCTGAATAATTTTATTCCTTGGAACTAAAGAATAACATTTATTCTAATATTAAATTAAAATAGAATTTAACTGGGGTTCTGGATACACTTAGTGTGTGGCCCTCTAGGTCTATTTCTTAGTATCATTATGAGAACTGGCCTAAGGTTCAAGATTAGCGTCTAGCAACACGTTATGGAACCCATAGAGAAAGATGTTAATGTTGCGATGAAAAAATCCTCCTATGAACACTCACTATATAATATAATCTCTTTGTCTCAATATCTCATCAAAAATGTTGTATACTTGTGTCAAAAACCTATATGGTTGATATATCTTTCTTTGAATTTCTAGAAATGAACTTGTTGATAAAACTGTTCTGACCATGGACTTAATTAGGTAGTTCATTTCAATCAAAGGGCCTTAGTATTTACTTCCATTAACTTGGAATGGACAAATCCTTTTTTGAATTATTTATTAATGTCATATAACTTATGACGCACCCAACGTATCATACCTCAGCACGATTATATGTCCTCATGGTTTTCATCGATACATCAAATACATGAATCATGATATATATTAATAATAATCTCATGTCTAAGGACTAATACATGCATCTACATATAGGAATATTCAATTAAACATATAACATGTGGAATTTCTATTGGCGGGTCTGTTCTCACAACCTCATCTCTTGGAGATTACTAAGTCCAAACTTCATGAGAAGAAGTTTTCATATCTTATGAGCCTCCAACACCAGATAGCATGCATCATCTGTGTCCCATCAGATAGATGCCATCTGGTCATAGAACGTATATTTAAGAATATCATCATAGTACTTCAAGGTCCTTATCATACTGAGGAATTGTTATGACCTTTTGATGCGACAGATACTCTAAGGACATTATCACATTAATGTTACGTAGAAAAACACTCATCATATGATAAGATATTTATTAATATTCAAGTCTTTTAATATAAAAGTAATTAAAAGTACAAAGTAGTTGGTTCTAGGAAACCAACTCCAATAGGAGTGGTGCGACTGTTAGGGTACTTTTAAAAAGAGAGAAATTGGTTTATCAGTGACAACAAAAAACGGATGGTGAAAGTAACCTTTGTTAATGCTAAAACGATAAATGATGATAAGGAAATTTTTTATCAACACTAAACTTAGCACTAATAAAGATATGTTTTTATTAACGCTAAAACTTTAAGCACTCATAATGGTATCTTTTATCATCTTTAAATTCAATTTTAATAAAGGAAGATTTATTAGCACTAAAGTAAGCATTAATAAACACCTAATGCATAAGAAATTTAATGAATATGTAAGATTTTTTTAGTGATACGTAAGTGTTCCCTTAAAAAAACAATACATAATAGATATTAAAAATAAATAAAAAAGGATAAATAAAATATTAAAAACGATTAATCATTAATTAAATAATAATATAATTATTAATTATATTAACTATATAAATTACTAAAATATTAAAAATGAATAAAGAATTTTAATTATATAAATTAAAATAATGAATAAATATTAAAATAAAAAATGAATAAATATTAAAAATTATATTTAAATACAAAAAAAATAACCACAAATTACTTATTAAAAATGAATAAAAATAATCGAATTAATATTTAAATACAAAAATAATAAAATAAAATGAATAAATATTAATTATATAAATAAAAACATATTAAAAATATTAAAAAATAAAAATGTATAAATAAATATTAAAAAATGAATAAATTTTAAAAATATCAAATCAATAAATATTAAAAATGAATAAAAAAATATTAAATGAATAAATATTAGAAATGAATAAATTATAAAAATATTTAAAAAAATAAAAAAAAATTATATAAATTACAAAATATTAAAAATGAATTAATATTAAAATAAAAGTGAATAAATAATAAAAACTACATTTAAATAAAAAACAATTACAATAAATTAATAATTATATATATATATATATTATTAATTATATATATAACAAAAATTATAACTTTATTTAATATTCTTGATAATATTTAAAAAATATTAATTATATAAATGAATAAATATTTATTATTATAAAAATGTAAACTTATATATACTTATTAAAAAATATTTTATTCATTATTTTTTATATTAAAATTTTATATTTAAAAAAAATATAAATTTCATATACATATATATGATTATTATTAAAATTCACACATATATATGTATATATATATATATATATAAACTTTCATTAATTAAATTTGAATAGAAATAATTATTGGTATTATAAATGATGAAATTTATATAATAATATTATTAATAATGTATTTAAGTATAAATTTCCCCCCCCCCCTTCGGATCAGTGGGGTGGTTGGGGTGGGAGGGGTTTGGGGCGTGTGTCACGGGATCGAGTCCCCATGCATGTTTTCTCTTCTTGCATGCGTTGTACAGAAAAATTTAAACAATTATGAATATTTTCTATATAATTAATTTGTTATAATTAAATTTTAAACTTTTAATTCATTTATTAAATTAAATATTTTAATTTCATTGAAGTATAAATTTATATTAACAATTATATGTATTCTAGCTGTATATTTAACATACATATATATTCTCATCTAGATTTAAATGTGTATGATTGTGTGTGTGTGTGTGTGTGTCTATAGATATGTAAGTATATATATATATAATATATTGAGATATGTGAAATTGAAAAACCAAATCACTTTTCATGTTATATGATGATATATTTATATACATACACATACATATGTATGCCTTCAAATTAAATTTGTATTTCATTTACCCCCCCCCCTAAAAGGGTTTAGGGGGAACTCATACACACACACGCCCTGTGCACTGCCTACTTGCACTGACACTAACCTCGCCCCCATGCCCATGTGAGGGAAGGAGCCCCACCGCCGCCAAGGAAGCTGTGAGAAAGCATGTGCGCGCTTATGAACATGCCAGTGCATCGTGGCCTCCCTGCATCTAGAGCCTCATCGGCACCTCGTCATGAACATTCCCCCACATACATCCACAAACATACACATACACCTATATACACATACACATACGTACATATAATGCACATACACAGATATACATGTACTTACACATACACAAATATACACATGCATTCACATACAGACACATATACATTTATACATATACATATATAGATAGACATGCATGCATACACATACATACACATAAACATACATACACATACACATACACATACATACACATACACATACATCCAGACACATAAATACATACTCATACTAATACATATATATACAGATACACATACATACACATGCACACACACACACACATACATCCAAATATATACACATGCACGAACATACACATACACATACATATATACTTACATACATACATATTTACATACATGCATATACATACACATACATACACATACAGATACATAAACATACATACACATACATACACATACACATACACATACATAAAAATACACATACACATACATGCACACACATATACATACATGCACATATATTTACATACATACATGTACACACACGTGCACACATACACATACACATACTCATACATATATATATACACATACATACATACACATACATACATACACATACATACACATACACTCACATACATAAATACATACATACATACACATAAACAAACACATACACATACACATGCACATACACATACACATACATACATACATAAACACACATAAATATACATACACATACATACACATATAGACACATGCATACACATATATAAATACCTATATATGTGAATTCATACATACAAACATATACATACATACATACACATATATATACATGCATACATATACTGACGCCCCATCTTTTCACTATTTTTTTCCTTTTGTCACACTACGAGCTTTTCAGGTCAAATCAAATATGATTCGCATCCCAACCCCAAAAATTATATATATATATACATATATTAATATAAATATATATTCATATATATATATATATATTATTTAAGTAAAATGTTAATATATTATATTTACATTTACATTTTTTAATGCATCCAAATACATTATTAAATATTTTTATTAATTAATATAAATTTGATAAAAATAATTATATAAATTAGGAAAATAATATTGATTTTGATTTTTTATTTTAATATGAATTATATTTTTAAATGTATATTTTATATGTAAAAATATTTCAATATATTATTTATATATTTTATAATATATGATCATAAATATAAATATATGTAAACACAAAAACATATAATTATAAATATATATGTATGTATGTATTTATGTGTATCGTAAATATATATATGTATATTATAAATTATATAATACGAATATAAGTGTATAAATTTAAATATGAACTATATTTAATTTATTCATATATTTATTGATATAGTTCATATCACTGTATTTTATTATATATATGTAATTATAATTATATATAATTATAAATAAGTACAAGAGAATTAAAAAAAGTATAAACGATTAAAAATACATATAAATTGTATTTATATAAATATATATGTATGTATGTATGTATATTTTTATATAAATCATAATAAATATATAAATATGTATATATATAATATATTATTCAAGGAAGCCTTTATCAATTCTATTTTAGTATTGATTAAGGACACACTTTAATCAATGCTAAAAATCATTGTCAAAGGGTTTCATTTTATCAATGCTTTTATATAGCATTGATAAAAGTGCACCCTTTATCTGTATTTTTTAGCAGTAATAAAATCCAATATTTTATTTCACTTGGTCAGTAGTAGTGTTTTTAAGATTCCTTTCATAGCTAGAAATATACTTTTTTCACCTTCATGGGTTGTGTCATTGATAGCGATATCATGCTCATTCCTTCTATGGATGAGTAGAAACAAAGAAATAGGTTTGTCATAGATGATGTTATTGATTATCTTCATGCTCCCAACATGTCACAACAAGAAATATATAGATTTATCTAGCTACAACATATAATTCATCACATATATAGCCTTCAACTCACTTCAATTTCACCTAAATATCCCCAATACTTCAAAACAACATCTCATTATCATATAATATGATAAAAATAACATCTTCACATCCTATTTAATAGTCAAATTCTTCAAGATTTTCCTTAAATCCTTTAAAATATACTCATAAAAATATCCTCTATAAAGGATCATCCATTTAAATTTTACACTAAATATTAATTACTCTATAAAAATCACAGTGTTAGTTCGTTTTCACAATTATCTCAAAAATATACTAATATTATAAAAATGTGATATTTAACCATATATTATGAAAATATAGGGGATAATTTCATTAAATTATAGAATAAAAATATGTATTTTTTCATTTTCTATATAGTGAATTAGTTGTAGAATTTAAAAACTATTGCTATGTTTCGTCCATAAATAAAAAATTTATTTTTATACCTTGTTTGGAAAAGACATGATTTTTATTCATCCTTAAGAACAAGATTTGTTCAATACACATGAATGAAATGATTTATGGAATTGGTAATATGTTGAATGGTTTATACATTTTGGATATAGATAATCCAAACTACACTATTCCATATAATAAAAACAACATAGTTTTTAACACCACTTATCTTTGGAATTATCTACTTGGTCATATAAATGAGAAACACATTCAAGACTTCATATTGATGAATCATTGAAATAATTCAATTATTAATCATTTGATAAATGTGAATATTTTTATTATGTCAAATTACCAAATAAAATTTTAGTAGAAAATGTGAGAGGGCTAGTGGACCATTGAATCTTATACATAATGATGTATATAGACTAATAGGTACTTAACAAAGTGGGGGGTATAGGTATATCCCAACATTTAATAATTATTTTGATTAGTATGGTTGTTTATTTCCTATAAGACACAAGTTTGAAACCTTTGAAAATTTTAAGGTGTTCAAAAGTGAAGTATAGGATCAACTAGGAAAATATATTAAGATGTATTAAACATATCATGGTGGTGAATACTTGGGCCAAGAATTTATTTATAATTTGAGATATTGTGATATAGTTACTCAACTCAAACTTCCAAGAACATCATAGTGGAATAGTATGTTTGAGAGTATAAATTATACCATGTCATAGAAAGTTTAATCATTAATGGGTCATTTTGACCTCCCTACATCATTTTGGGGATATTCTCTAGAAACTATTGCATTCCTACTTAACTACATTCTATATAAAGTAGTCATAAACAAGACATATGAGATATAGACTGGGAGTCATATGAATTTATCTTTTATAATAATTATTGGTTGTAATGTATATGTATGATATTTTTATTTTTAAAAACTTTTCCTCAAAATAGAAAAATTATTTTTTGTTCCTTATACTAAGGAAATGATAAGATGTTATTTCTATAATAGTATTTAATACAAAGTGTTGGTGTATTAATATGGTTTTTTATAAGGACTACATGAATTATATATTCACTGGTAGAAAATTTAAACATAGATAAGTTTAAAACTAATAAAAATAAATGGTTCATGAGATGGAAAGTGAGTTGGTTCCATAAGTGGTGGTATAAAAAAACTGACTTAGAATATAGAAGGACCTCAAAGGTTTTCTAATATTTGTTAGGATCCTGAGAGATATGGATTTATCATGGAAAATGATAATTAATTAATTCTCATTGGAGATAAACCTATTGTCTTCCAAGAGTATGTTGAGAGTTTTAAAACCAAGAAATGGTTATAGTTTTGAGATCTATAATAGAATCCAAGTACACTAACCATGTTTTAAACTTGATGGATGCACTTTAAGGGGTGGGACCCATGGGCTGTGAGTGGGTTTTTCATAAGAAAACTGATATGGATGGTAGAGAATCTTCTTATAAAGGTTTATTAGTGGAAAAGTGTTATAAACAAATTCAAGGTATTGATTATGAAGAGACTAGGGTAGAGATATTAAATCCTAATTGAATATTCCTTATCATAATGTCTCATTATTATTATGAGATATATATAATGGATGTAAAAATTTATTTCTATAATTTGAATTTAGTTGAGGATGTGTATATGATACATATAAAATTTTTTGAAGTGAAAATAATGTTATTAAATAATGTAAGTTTCAAGAGTCTATTTATGGATTAAGAAAATAATCTTGGAGTTGAAAAATATGGTTTAATGATGTAATAAAAGAGTTTGTTTCATTAAGAACATAAATAATTCTTATGTATATAAGTAGTAAATTTGGCGTGTTGTGGTATTTTTGGTGTTGTATGTGGATGACAAACTAATCATAGGAAAATATATATTAAATTTACATTCTATAAAGTTATAGCTTGAAAAATACATCACTATGAATTAAATGGGAAAATATTCCTATATATTGGGTATGAAAATATGTAATGATAGATTTAAAAGGATTCTTAGTCTGATTTAGAACATGTATATTGATAAATTTCTAAATAATTTTAGCATATAAAAATATAATAAGGGGTATTTACTATTGTTGCATGGAAAAAGTATTACAAATACTAAATGTTCTTCTCAAGAGTTATAAATGAGAAGCATCAATAACACTCCTTATGAATTTTATATAGGATCTGTCATCTATGTCATGTTGTGTACTCGACCTAATTTCCCGTATGCCTTGGTAATAATAATTTTATACAAATCCAATCGTGGTTGGAGCCATTTTATTTCTATTAAGAACATCCTTAAGTACTTAAGAAGAACTAAATAAATTTTCTTGGTCTTTGGAGGTGAGGTATAGCTCATTTTAAAGGGTTGTGTTGATAATAAACTAAAAATGATGATATTATACCTTTATCTGATTAATTTTTTTCCTTAATTATGGAGATATTAGTTAGGAGATTTAAAAACAAGCCAGCATTGAGGACAAAATAATGGATTCATGCTACATCATTTCATCAGATATTATAAAGGAATCTATTTGAATAAATAACTTTATCACTGAACTTGGTTTGGTTCCTAGAATTATGGGATCAATTAAGCTTTATTTTGAAAATGATAGGGATTTTTCTTAGGATAAGGAAAAGCTATATCACCAAATAATCAAACACATACTTTTAAAATTATTTCTTATTTGATAAATCACTGAGATGGTGATGTAAAAATATCATAGGAAGCTATAAAAGAGAATATAGTGGATACATTAATATAACAGAAGAAACAGGTTCGTTTAAATTCTTTGGGTATTAGATACATGATAGAGTGGATGTAATGATTATTGTTAATGTAAATATATCATGGTATTATAATTAATGAAAATCTCCAGTTACCATTCATTCATTTGTGATACATATATTACATGAAAAATTGATTGATAAAACCTTTAAAAGTATTAAGTTGATTTTTCCCTAATTGATAATTACCATGGAGTATTATAGGTTATAATACTATATTAATATTTTCATGATTAAAATCATGTAAATGGTATATAGTATACCTATGACATAATTAGCGGAGTTTTATTATATCTTATGACCCAATAAATTATACCACCTAAAATGTTATAAGTTTATTGATTGTCTTAGGGGTGTATACTTTATATGAATCCTCAAGACATAAATTATAAAATATACATAGTATGTGAATATTTTGATAATAACCTAAGACCTACTAGAAAAATTCCTAGAAACCTTTTCAAATTAACATTTTCCAAGCTCAGGGATCTCTATGATAAAAAAAAGATGCATTTAAGGGTAATGAAAATAAGGAATAAGGAATATTTGTTCATGTTGTAACCCAAATATAACCTATATCTAATAATTATATCCATAATAATTTGAATAATAAAGTAATAACACAAAGTTCTAAAGATAAAATTACTAAATTAATAGTAAAATTTTTGTGTCTATTTCATGTAAAGAGAGCGACTATTTATATCCAAAGGTGGGTAAAAATTTATAACACCTATTTAACATAAGTAAAAATCCTAATAAATACTTTTTGAATACTTCTTAATAATCCCATGACTTTAAGAGACAACTAGCCTATCTCGTTTGAAATTAATTCACCTATCAAATACTTTAAATAAATAAATCCCTCTAGAATTGATTTATATGCCTCCAACATTGACATGAAGTCAATTTGGTGGAATTGGTCTGGAATATTATAACACTATTTGAGATAGAATTTTAAGAGTACATTTGGGATTTAATTACAATAATTTTAGACCTGATTGATTCCTATGGGAAATAGTGTTGGGAATCATCATGATTAATCCTTGTAATGCCTCATCCATTATATTTTTTTCTATCTCTTATAAATTGTAATTTAATTCCTCACAATGGGTATTAAGAATTTATGTTCTTATATTATTGAATCATCTTCCTAATATTGTATCCTTAACCATATATTTTATGTATATATGTGTCATGATCCTTATCATCCCCTCCCTCCTCTAAATGATTCATCATAAAAAATATAAATTCAAAGGGAGAGAGATCTACAACATTAAAGATAATATTTAATTTATTATACATGTTTTGTGGGTCAATATTGTAGGAATTTTCATTGTTCTTCTCTAAAATTTTTTAAAGGACTATCTCCTCAAGGATAAATTTTTTATTTCCTTTTCCCTAGGAACCTATTCTTCCTTAATTTCACCCACACCCATTCTCTAGGTTGAAACACTATTTTTCATAACCCTTTTTTGATTTTTTTTCTCACTTGTTTGTTATTATAATCGATGTTGGACTTTAATTTTTCATGTTAATCATATAAAAACTTTTTCTTTTTTCACCTTCAAGATTAGAAAACGGTTTAGTATAAAAAGGTAGAATATCTAGTTGATCCAATGGGTTAAATCTATACATGACTTAAAAAAGGAAATTTTTTAGTAATATAATGAATAAACTAGTTATAAAAAAACTCAATGTAAAGAAAGAAACATTCCAAATATTTTAAATTGATTCTAAAGATAGCACACAACAATATGAAAATTATTCCATTTAACACCTTATTTTGAAAAAAAACATAGTTGTGTGATAGTGGGAAACTAATGTTTTTTCCCAATTTATTCCAAAATGTTCTCCCAAAGTGACTAAGGAATTTGACAAGCCTATCACTCATTAGAATCCTGGGTAACCCATGAAACCTAAATATTTTCATAAAAAATAGTGATATGATCATAATTAGTTTTAGAAAATGCAATAAAATGACCCATTTTACTAATCATGTCTACTACTATAAAGATAATATCCTTATCTAATTTTTATATAGGAAATATGAGAAAAAAATCCATTGAAATATCAATCCAATGAAGAGATGTAATAGGAAAATAAGTATATCATCCTTGTACAAGAAATTTATATTTAGCATATTACACAAATTAAAATTTACATAATATAAAAAAAAATCCCTATGCATGTGAGGCTAATAAAAATGTTCACACAACAATGAAAATTTTTTCTTAAACCCAAATTCACCCATTAATCCACCACAATATGACTCACTAATAAAAAAATGCACACATTGAACAAAACATAATACATAATTTATTATTCTGGAAAGAAACCCATTATGTATGTAAAAATCATTTTTTCCATATTCTTCTCACAATTTCTAGATTTAAAAACGTAAAACATCATTATTTTATAAGATTTTAAATATTTCAAAACCCAATATTTTATAATGCATATAATTGATAAGAGAATATCTCATATAAAAAACATCAACTATGATATTTTATTTTATATGCTTATTATTGACGATATAAGTAATTTTTTAAATAAATTAAATCCATAAACTATGTTTCATATATGATTTTCCTTGAAACTTATGAAATTTTAGGTTTTCATGATAGGAATGGATTAGAAATTCCATTTTCCATAAGTAATGTTACCAATTTTTTGAAGTCCTTTAGAGGGAATACATCTATTTATCATATGTAGAGTGTTTTAATCTTTCCCCATTATGTTTATCACTATAAAAATGTGATATGATTATATTATTGCATTAAAACTAACCTAATTCATTTTTTAGAGGCATTTTATTCAACCTCAAATACCTTAGAAAAGTTAGGAAAAATTAAGAGAGTGGAATTTTTAATGTATCTTTATGTTTAGATAAAGAATGTTATTCATTTTTTACACACTTGAAGTTCACTTACTTATTTAATATTTAATTCAAATATAAAACAATGGTTGAAAAGTCATTTATAGACATTTAATAGAAACTTACGATCCAATGTAATATTTTCACCTCATTCACATTATTAGAATTTGGACAGTCTTAAATTTATTTTAGTTTCTTCATTAAACTTCATTCCATCAACACCTATATCAAAACCAAGTAAAATAATGAAATTTCAACAAAAAGTGAACTTTTTTAAATTTTTAAACAACCTATTTTTTCTATGAGTATCAAAAGAAATCTTTAAAAATTATAGGTGTTAACAAAGGATATTAGAATAAATGAGGATTTCATCCAAGTAAAATACCATATATCTCCCAATTAATAGAGAAAAAACAAGATTAATTAAGTTCATGAATGTACTAGGGTAACTAATTAACCCAAAATGTATAAATATATATTCATACAAACTAAATTTGGTTTTGAATATTATTTTCCATTCATATAACTCATTTATCCTAATTTGGTAGTACCTAATTATTAAATCAAATTTATAAAAATGTCATAAACCATGGAGTTCTTCAAGAATATCATACAAGAAACGAATTTGATAATGGTACGTTAGCATTATTTTTTGATAACTAAAAAATCAACACATATTCTTTACATACCATATTTTTTTGGAATAATGATTATTGGTACAGTGAAAGTACTAGATGTAATGACCCATTACTTGGATACTATGATTTGAGATTTCATATGGGAATTTGGGATGGTTGTAGTGTGGTCTTGTTTAAATTTTTTTCTTAGGTTGAAGATGAGGCTAAAGAAAAAGGTTTTGGGATGTTAAAAAGGTTTTTTATAGGTTAATTTGGTATATGTAAAGTTAGAGATACAATTATTGGAATTTAGAGGAAGGTATGAAAAGAGGTTTGGTGGTTTAGGAACTACCAAAACTCTAGTAGAGGTTCATCGAATGGTTGGTGTCTTATGAGTGGCTATATATCCACTAGAAAACCATTAGAACTCTAGTGGACACATGAATCGTTCTTCTTAAAAAATGTAAATGAGGTAAAGGTTCAAATTTATCCCTATATTTAAATTCATTCAGCCCCTCTCACTCACCCCACACTCCTCATAGATAAACATATGGGGTTCCCTCATTCTCTCTTATATTTCTTTAACCTTTTATCTTCTTCCTAAGATTCAAGGTGAATAAAAGGGGATTTATTTATTTTTAAGACTTGGTAAGTCCCCCCAACCCTCTCCTTTCCTTACCACTTGTCTTATTCTCCTGTTTTATACAATAAATATATTCTATAATTAGGTAAATACATTTAAACACCTTTATTCCTTCTTATTTGGTTTAAAGAAAACCAAAGTGGGATATTTCTAATCTCTTGGTCATTAATTTGATACAATTATATTATTCATTGATTTATTTTGGATTTTCTTGATTTAATACATTGATTTAGGGATTTTAAGGTCTATTATAATTTTTTATTCTTACTTAATAATGTTTACATGTATTATTGTGATATTCTTCTTGGTTTTATCTTGGTTTTGATTTAGTTTACAGTAGGGAGGTTTTGATTTCATAATTAATTGATTCTGAATTGTAATTGAATGTTTATTTTCTTGTTATAGGGGATTATATGGTGTTGTTAGCGTTTTATTGAATAATTTTTATGGTTATTATTATTTTAAGTTGTCTCAACTCACTGAGAGATTCTTGGGATATTTATACACTTGTCATCCTTTATTTTAATAAATTAATAATGAAGCCTGTTTATATTTCAAAATATAAATTATGGGTTTTATGAGATATATTATATAAAATTTATTAATTGTTTCTAAGGAGTTTGTTTCGAAATATATTTTACAATATCACTCCCTCAAGTTTTTATTTTGAACCTTATTAACTGGTTTTTATTTGGCTGATCCTTTGAAATCCTTTCTTGTTATTATTGAGTTTTTCTTCACATTTAAGTTGGGTACATTGTACTTAAGTTATGTCATTAAAACATATTTTCCCAATGCTTTATACACTTTATTTTATGTTGGACTTAGTTTGAAATGGAATTACTTTGAGTGGGGTTATCCTTAAAACATTTTTAAGATATCCTGAATTGTGTGAGTCTCTCCTTGGTCTAAACCGGTTTGGATTCCTTTTATATAACTAAGGTGAAATTCCTTAAGTACCAAACATTTCTCGTGAAGGGAATCACCTAGTCCCAATTAACCCTAAATGATCTATAATTCAACTAACTACACTTAACCAATAGTTAAGAGGGTGATTTAGTGGTGATTTGGTAGTTGGGTTTATGAGGTTAGAAGAAGTGGTTTTATATTAAAATCCTAATGGTTTCTAGTATTTACCCTTCAATTAATTCTTGATAACTTCTATGGTTTTACATGGTTTAAAATTATAGGAAATAATATTTTAGAACCTTGTTTTGAAAATGTTTTCTTCTAAAAATACCCATTTGATTAGATTTCCCCTTTTCCTTCCTTCTTCCACCATTAAAATGTTTTTTTCTTAAAAACTATTCTTTAAACACCAACATTCTTTCCTATTTTAAAACATGGTTTTAAATCAAGATTAATTCCATCAAGTATCAGTTTTAAATATTAAAGTGTGGTTTGGAAAATAATTTTGGACCTTGATACTATTAAATAGTAATAAATAATCATATGTTAATTGATGCTCCTAGTTGTAGGTTATCCATTGGTCGTGTTATCTCAACCACTACCTTTAGTATTCCCTCTATAATGGCTCGCTACTTTAACAACCCATAAATATGATTTTAATAACAAGGATTTTAAATTTATATATCCGCAATATATTTTAGTTTTACATTTTTAGATAATTATGAAAATAATAAAATAAAAAAGTAGACACTTCTATACAGTTTTCATTTTTTCCATAAAAATAGGGCATTAAGTTTAAACCATTGTTTCATTTAAGACAATTTTTCTTATTTTAAGATGAGTCTAAAGAAGAAGAAAATGTTTGTCCTTGATATAGTTCCTTCTAATCCTTAGATCCTATTAAAAAAATTTAAAATGTATGATGAGTATAATAATATTAATAAGGGATATAAAAATAAATGAACCTTATTAGTCCAGTGAAAACTTGAAAACTTGTGAAATTTTTTTCCTTTTTTCCAATAAAAATTTGAGCACATAAATAAAAAATTTACACGTGGAAATAAACCTATCCTCAAATAAAAATTTTTATTAACCATTATTAAGCATAGTAAATCTATGAAGGAATCTTGATTCATGTGGTAACTTAGGAAAACATTTCAAACCATTCATAATTAAAATTTTATAAACTTTTATAACCATATAAAATCAAAATATTTTCATAAAACCCATTTTTTCAAGAATAATATAGGTATCTTGGAGAATCATATTCATAAACTATTTTCACTCATGTTTAACCCATTTCATAATAACTAAATCGTAGTTATAGGATTAACCAACCTTGTTATCCCCATCATTTCTTCTTTAGAAGACTAAATCATTACCAAATGCATTAGAGAGCTATATCAGACTCACCCATTATTGAGAGATGTATCAGGATCACTCTTCATCATATATAATTTTCAATTATTGTAACATGAACAAAAAAAATTTAAGATTAAACTATTTCATCATAAAACCCTTGAAAAAATTCATTTGAACCCATAAGAAAAAAACTCTCCATTTTTACATAATCAAAAGGAGAAATATCCTTTTTTTACTCTTAAAAATGAAAAAATCTCAAAAGAGTGAGAATAATATCTACTCTGAAATACAATGTTAAATTTTTGATTAATCTTAATAATGAATAGTTACTATTATGATTGGAAAATTCAATCAATTCATATATGTTAAAAAATATTCTTTTTACACTTGTTTAAAAAGTTAAAAATAACCCATATGGAAAACATAAAAAAGATTACTATTTTAACCATTGTAAATAAAGTTAAATATATTATAAAATTATATTTATCATCATTTTAATCATAAAAATAACATTCATGTATCATTTAAAATAACCTCGATGTGGAAGAAAAGGATTTTGAAGGAAAATTTTAAAATAATATTTTCAAAAGAATGTGTTGATGCACCCACATGCATTATTGAATTGGCGTGGGATGTAGTCAGATTATAATTGTATTGTTTTATGAAACTGCACTTTCTACTAGGTCATGTTATAGTGAAATTATGGAGTCTATCCCGTGAGGAATATAAGATGGAACTGAAAGTCAATGGATTGGGACCTTTTGGTGTAGGAGTCCTTCCTAGTTGGTTCTGTTTGGGAATGCTCTATCTAGTGAGTTGATGATTTGTTTCAAGAAAAAGAGAGGTATCAGGATCAATTTTGGGTATCTTTTGAAAGGATGATCTTAATTCTAACTTGGTAGTATCCTAAGTTTTAGGTTGTGAAGCAAGTGGAGGTCTCTAGTTGATTTTGGTCAAATAAATTGGTTCTACCAAAGAGGTAACTATTCCTTTATCAAGAAATACTGACAACCTAGATGCATTAAGCATGGATTTTAAGGAATAAATTATTTTAGCTTATTGGTCGTATCCTAATATACTCCAACTAGGATAGGTTCATTCACTCGAATACCCCATTTTTAGGGATTTTTGAATGAATTGGATAGAAGAATATTATTTATCATAATTCTTAACCCTTAAGGTTACCAAATTTAGAATTAAATAATTATTCTATTCAAATAAACCTACTATTGATCCCTACCATGTGTGGTTTAGACACTCATGGTAGGAATGAATGTATGTGAATATAGAATTGACATCATGCTTAATATACTAAGAACGATTGAATTTAAAAAGTTTATAACCATGAAATAATTTGGATTCACTAAAGGGGATAAGCATGAAACTAGGATTAAGAAATGTAAATCACAATTTAACTAAATACTTATCTTAAATAAGAGAAAAAATAGATTCCACATGTGTTCGTTGATGATCGGTGATGAGCGAAGGCAATTATGAAAACAATCCACAATGCTTTTATTAAAACAAAATAATAAAAGAGACGAGGAAATTTAGAGTTTATGGTTGAGGGAATAAAAGGAAACACAAAGGGAATGAAAAAAATGGAATTTATTTTCTCTAGAATCTCTCTAAAATCCATTTTTTGGCTACATTATTTATAAGTGAAAAATTACATGATGTGTAATGGGACTCATGTTTTGTAATGTCGATCCATGTATATCTCCATGGATTTTGAATCTATGTATATCTCACGTGTATCTCATCTGATATTTTAATATTTTTCTGCTTTCACATTGTGTATCCTAGAATCACAATGTGTACCTTCTTTCCATTTATATCTTCAGATCGTATTTCTCGTTCAAAGGGTTTACGATGTGTATTGGCCACTCATGACATGTAATGGATTATCCACTTGGAATCTTCACAACTTGAGTCACGAATTTATTCACGATTGAAAGAAAGCTATGAAACCCTACTACACGTCGTGTAATGAGTTTTCATGATGTGTAATAGGAAAATTATTCTCTTTTTTTGCATTTTATCCATTGAAAACTTTGAAGCCTCATTTTTAAAAAATTCATCACATACCAAGCGCATTATCAAATAATTTAGTAAAAATACTTAACTAGATGACAAAAAAAGTATCTATGATTTCATATTATCAAATCCCCCCACCCTTGATCAATTGCTTTTACTTAAGTAAAAAGGTCTTAATAGTGATTTCAAAGAGATGATCAGTTTTTTAAATAAGAAACATTCATTAGGTCTAGGAAAATAAAACTAAGTGTAAGCAGAAAAGGTTAGTCTCTAGAAGAATCCCTGTATAAAAAATTTCTCCATGCATCATATCTCAGTTCTTTAAACAAATTCTAATATTTTAATTAAATCTCTTGATTGTTCCTTGAATTCTATACCCATTTTCAATTTACCTCACAATTAATTTTCTATCATCACTCAAGGTAAAATGTAACTGGAGTTTCACTCATACCCTAATTAAATGATCCTAACCATAGGCTTGAATTGGTTTTATCATCTTCACTTTGTAAATACAAGTAAAAAAATCAATCATGAGGGCTTCACCATTAGGGTTCTAATGAATCTGAGGCTGTGGGAAGTTGGGTAAATAGTGAAAATCAATCTCAAAAATGAATTTATGCTCTGAAGTATAATGAATGAATTTCATGATGAGTGTAATACAATGACTCCTCCAAGCTAATCGAGTCCACACTCACAGCATCTCAGGTTGGATCCATGTATATGTCAAGTAAGTGCAAGATGGGCATCCTATTCCTTTCCTTTTTATTTTTTTTTTCTATTTTTTAGAAGTCATGTCTAAGAAAGATCCCACATCAAGCCTCTAACCACATATGATCCTTCATGGGATTAATCGGATTGGAAATAGTAATTTTTGACCTTCATAATACACAATCCATGTCAATTTCTTTTTTTTTTGTATTTTTCAAAGCAACAGAATTTAAGTGAGATTCTCCAAAGTAAAAATGGATCTCAATCAAATAGTCTGATGAGTAGCAAAATACATCTTCTCAATAAAATCATCCTTTTTTTTGAAATACTCCCCCACACTTGTTCAATGGTAAAATCATGCATTATAAAAATAACAGGGTGGGAAGGGATAATTAGATTAGAAAAGATTCATCCTATAAGGTCATTCATGGAAACTATGGGCATAATGAAGAAAAGATGAAATGTGGGTATTAGGAAAAAGTATATTAGAAAATATTCCCTCAATCATTTTAAAAATGTGCTTATTCAGTCATAGCCTCAATAAGATATCAATGCATGTTCTGATAGGTTTACATGTCCCGGTTATCACTCAAGAAGTATGCTCATAAAGAATATAAAATTTTAGGTTTAGAATCATCTAGGGAATGAGAATAAAAATAGAAACTGGAAATCAATAAGGTTATAAAACCAATTAGTAATTCACTTAAACGTAATTTCAAAAATATTTAATTTTAATTAAATTTCTAAGCTCAGCAATCATTCTAAAAATATAAACAGAGACAAAAACTAGATTATAACCATTTACAACTTAAATTTTTCTTTTATTTAAATGGACATAATATTTTTCAAGTTTAAATAATTCTTATAATTTTGGAAAATTTCTCCTAGACAGATGACAACAGACAAAAAATACAAGTGTATCGAAAGTGAAAATCATGTGAAACTCCCCCACACTTCGAAGGATACAGTGTCCACACTATCCATGGAATTATTTGTGGGAGTGTTATAGAAAATAAAGCTCATAAAAAATTAAATGGAAGTTGAAAAATTTTCATCTGAGGGAATCAAGATCTCCTTGTAATACTTGATTCCATGATGGAACTTGGGCTGTCATGATGATGAATCTTGGTCACCTGAAAAATGTGTTAGAAAAAAATTCCTACACTAGATGAAACATTAGTCTACAGATTTACAACATTAATAAGTATAATAATAGGCAGGTGCAGAATATGATAAGAAATAGTAACAAATTTTATTTAGCTGTAGAAACTTTTTACAATAATGATTTTAAGGGGACTCAAAATGAAAATAAAAAGTCTCTAGAATGAAAAATCAATCTAGATAATTGATGAACTATGAGTTTCCTACCACAAAGCACTAATAGAAATGACATCAGCCAAACGGATGGACAAAAATGTATCAAGAAATGGGGTCCATCATCTCAATTTCTCCTCTGATGTCTACAGCTACTTGTGGAAGTGTTCTGCAGCTCACAGGGTCACTTGTCTAGATTGATGACTTCAGGAGAAGTGTAAGCAAGAATTAGATATGGAAGGATTGGTATCATAGCTCGAGGTAGTTACTATTAGGCATGGATATCCAGTTAAAGTTCATGAATTTGGCATTCTATTTCATCACCCACTGAGACACCCTTTATACCATAACAAATGGTGGTATAGGTCCATCGATAACCATAGAAGACATAGAGGTTCTAGACATGGATATTAAAATTACGCAAGAAATATTAAAATCAATCCATGTAAAAGTGATGAAAAAATCAGTTCCCATGTATATAAATGAACAGTGAAAAATGTGGGAATATACAGATGACAAAAAGAAAATAGCCAACCCTATCTCAAAATGTCTATAATTAAAAACAAGAAAATTGTCCGACTATGATTAGTTGTCAGATCCAGAAATCTCTTCCTATGTCAACCTACCATCTATTAGTGATGGAAGCTGTCCGACTGAATCAGTGGAAGAGGGTGGATTTGTGGATATGGATAGATGGTATGGGTTGGATGGTGGAAAGGTTCCAATGCATAGTGGGGCTGTGATTTTGGCAGTTGGATCAATGAATGGAACTTCATTAGATGTAGCGGTGGCTGACCCATTTCCCCATAGGGGCTGGTCAGTTAGGTACTCCGACTAGGAAGTAGGGTGAGTGATATATATGGGCAGGATGGGATGGGTTGTAAGTGGTGTGGGAGCGGTAGAAGAGTAGTGGTCAACAGGTTCTGGTGGTGGCAGGGTGCTGAAATCAGAAAGCTTGGCGAAAGGAAGGTGCAGATGGGTGGAGATCTGGTGTAGGTTCTCCAAGATGAATAGCTACATAACCTAGAGATATTGCAGGGTGGGATGGGTGGGTGGAGGGGTGGTATATGTGGTGGTGGTATGTGAAGGAACATGGGTAGATGGTGCAGGTGGAGAGGTGGTGGGAGATCAGCTGGTGGTTCTGCTACTGCTGGTGGGTCTGCTGATGGTGTTGCCACATTCACGCCCAGTGGGAGATTGTTGGATGGTGTAGCCCGATCCGGTTGGGCCGAATTCTTGTGGCCCTCACTGTATCATCTATGACCATTGTAGCGGAGCTGACCGACTGACACTAACAGGCACTGTAGCAGCACAGACTTCGGGGTCAACTGAACTGTAGCACTTTTGACTTCCACCCGGCATCCACTGTAGCGCTTTTGACAAAGCTGGTCGTCATTCACTGTAGCGATGCGGACTCACTTTTTCGAACAATGATCATATTCTCCATTGTTTTATAGCCCATTTTTGGGCTAGGGTTACTACTAAAAATCCTATGTAATCTTGTGCTCCCGATATAGTGAAATTATGCATCTCCCATGGACGTAGGGGTTATTTCTGAACCACATAAATCGTTGTGTTCTTGTTGCTTTCTTTCTTTCATTTTCTCGTTTCTGTCGTTGTGCCTCCCGATGATTCCACAACATGTCCAATGAAAGATATCATCATCCCCCACCAATATCTACATCTTGTGCATCATCATGAAATCAATAATCTCAATGGGTCCCATGGAGGTGAGTGGAATAGGTTCATTGAACACTCCGAGGTGTCTTGCTAGGTGGTTAATAAATGATCCGCCCAAAAAAGTACCTTGAGTCTATTGTGAATGAGCCTTGTAATAGTGGGTGAATTGTGAATTCATGTTGATTCCTGTTCCACCCATGGCTACTGCTAAAATTAGTACATCAATTTGTCTCACACTCCCGTCTCACTCTGCTCATGAAAACCGCATGTGTTTTAATGCTCTATGAAGTATCTGCAAGGCGAGGCTATGCAACTGGGTAGACTTGGTGATCTATGTGTCATGGGGTATCTAAGGATCCCATGCAATCATCTGTCAAATATGTTTCAAATCGGATTTGGGTGGCTCCATATGAAGTGTCGAAATGACCTCAGATGCCGTAAAGTCATCTGTAAAAATACTCAGGCCAATTCCGAACTCAGCAAATAATAGCTTATGTGGTCGGCCACCAAGACGGAAAAGTAGGATATCAATGGGTACCTCAAAAGTAGATAGGAACACTATAAATAGATCCTTGTAAATCTCTTCTCATACCTCAATAATGCAATCTAAATGTAGTGTCTAGAGGAGGTCGGGGATGGAGTCACTGAGGTTCAGGCGAGAAAGAATAGGCAAGTCCAAAGTCGTGTTCATTCTCATGGGATTTTCCTGCAACCTGGTGAATTTTACACAGTGATTTGGGTTATAGAATCATAAGACAGGGTGTAGGTGGAGGTTATCATCATTGGATAAGTCCTTGGAGGAGGATGAGGAGTTGTCTTGGGCATCTGGTGCATCACGGGCTATTACAGGTATTACAGAAGGTGCTGGAGGTTCGGCATTGCGTGGGTGCTTGGCTGGCAGTTGGATGACGACTTGGAAGGTTAATTCCCCAAGGTTTTTTTCCTTTCCATCACAAAAGTGAGGCCGAGGGGTTCCATTGAGGTTGGGATTAAGATGGGTGGTTTGGTTGATGCGGCTGAGGGAGAAAGAGGATGGGGAGGGGAGTGGCGGGTGGTGTGTATGACTAATCGAGAGGATGGGGAGGAGGAAGGGTTTGGGGGTCTCAGGTGGTCTCAGGTGGTCGAGAGGTAGTATTAGGTCGAGGGAGGGGAGTGGTTAGGGTATTTTTGTAGGAGGGAGATGGAAGGTCGGGAGGGAGGTGTTTCACGGGTCGTGAAGGATAATTTTTTTAAATGGGTTTTTGGAAAAAAAAATTGCCTAAAAAGGATAGGGCTTGCAGTACTTTTAAAAATGGGTCGGAGATGCGTGCACCCCGTTCACACATCCCCGATCTCGGGAAGATGCGTGAATGGGGTTCATGAATCTTCAATCCGAGTGAGATGCATGAACCCCGTTCACGCATCCTTCATGAATCAGGTGAAGGATGCGTGAATGAGGTTCACGCATCATGCAAAAAAAATTAATAGTTTTAAAAAAATATATTTTGTTTTGTTTTGTTTTGTTTTGTTTATATATATATATATATATATATATAACAAAAAATAGCATAATTTATCCGCTATTTAAAATCCTACAGTATTGTCATTATAGCATTCTGGATTCTGACAGAAACTTTCACCCAGGACTCCCTTTTATAAGAGGGATTGCCCTGAAAATTATTCTGCATTTTTGATGTGGGATACAGGTTCTTCCAAACCTGCACAGTACATTCTACATTTCTGATGTGGGATTCTGTTTCAAGTACGTGAATGTGAAAGAGTATAAAATATAGACTATAAGACTAATATAAATGAAATTTTAAACATTGATTAAACATATAAGAAATAGTTGAAAACAAAAAGAATTTCATAAAAAATGTTGATCAAAAATAAATTATAACCATTCAAAACCATCAAATTGAAACTTAAAAATGTTTTACGTATTTCAAGTACATGACTTTGAAAGACTATAAAATATAAACTATAACACTAATATAAATGAAATTTTAAACACTAATTAAACAGATAAGAAATAGTTGAAAACAAAAATAATTTCATAAAAAATGTTGATAAATAATAATTTATAAGCTTTCAAAGCCACCAACATGAAACTTAAAAATGTTTCAAATACGTGTCTTTGAAAGACTATAAAATAAAAACTATAAGACAAATATGAATGAAACTTAAAACATGGATTAAATATATAAGAAATAGTTGAAAATAAAAAGAATTCTGTCAAAATGTTGATGAAAAATAATTTATGAGATTTCAAAACCACCAACTTGAAACTTAAAAACATTTCAAATACGTGGCTTTTAAAACCTAAAAAATAAAAACTATAAGACCAATATAAATGAAAATTAAAACACGGATTAAACATATAAGAAATATTTAATGATTTATTATTTAATTAGCAATATAATTATTAATTATTTTAGTTAATTAGTAATATCATCATTAATTATAGAATAATTAATTAATTGATTTGTAATATAATTATTAATTACACAATAATTAATTAGTTAATTAGTAATATAATTATTAATTATACAATAATTAAGTATTTAGTAAGTAATATAATTATTAATTATATAATAATTCATTAGTTAATTAGTAAATTAGTAATATAATAAATAATTATAATTATTCATTACAATTATTAGTTATTAATTATTAAAAATTAATTAGTTAATAATAAATTAGTTAATTAGTAATATAATTATTAATTATATAAAATAATTTACTAATTAATTATTATATAATTAATTTTTAATAATTAATAAAATATTTAATGATTAATTAGTTAATTAGCAATATAATTATTAATTATTTAATAATTAGTTAATTAGTAATATCATTATTAATTATATAATAATTAATTAGTTAATTTGTAATATAATTATTAATTACATAATAATTAATTAGTTAATTAGTAATATAATTATTAATTATACAATAATTAAGTATTTATTAAGTAATATAATTATTAATTATATAATAATTCAATAGTTAATTAGTAAATCAGTAATATAATAAATAATTATAATTATTCAATACAATTATTAGTTTTTAATTATTAATTGTTAATTATATAATAATTAATTTGTTAATTAGTAATATAATTATTAATTATATAATAAAGAATTAGTTAATTAGTAATGTAATTATTAATTATAATTAGTAATATAATTATGAATTATAATTACTAATATAATTATGAATTATAATTACTAATATAATTATTAATTATAATTATTAATTATTAATTATATAATAATTAATTAGTTAATTAGTAATATAAGTATTAATTATACAATAATTAATTAATAATATAATTATTAATTATAATTATTAATAATAATTATTAATTATAATTATTAATTATAATTATTAATTATAAATATTAATTAGTATATAATTATTAATTAGTATATAATTAATAATTAATAATTATAATTAATAATTATATTATTAATTAATTATTGTATAATTAATACTTATATTACTAATTAACTAATTAATTATTATATAATTAATAATTAATAATTATAATTAATAATTATATTAGTAATTATAATTCATAATTATATTACTAATTATAATTAATAATTATATTACTAATTAACTAATTCTTTATTATATAATTAATAATTATAATACTAATTAATAAATTAATTAATATATAATTAACAATTAAAAATTAAAAATTAATAATTATAATGAATAATTTTATTACAAATTAACTAATTAATTATTAATTGATTAATAATTAAAAATTATAATTAGTAATTATATTACTAAATATAATTAATAATTATATTACTAATTAACTAATTAATTAGTATATAATTAATAATTAATAATTATAATTACTAACTATAATTAATAATTATATTATTAATTAATTATTGTATAATTAATATTTATATTACTAATTAACTAATTAATCATTATATAATTAATAATTAATAATTAATAATTAATAACTAATAATTATAATAAATAATTATAATTACTAATTATATTAAAAATTATTTATTTATTTATTTATTTTAAATTAATAATTATATTACATAATAACTAGTTTATTATCATATAATAAATTATATTACTAATTAAATAATTAATAAATAACTAATTAACTAATTATTAACTAATTAATAATTACTAATTAACTAATTAATAACTAATTAATAATTATATTACTAACTAACTAATTAATAAATAACTATTTCTTATATGTTTAATCCCTGTTTTAATTTTTATTTATATTGGTCTTGTAGTTTTTATTTTATAGGTTTTCAAAGCCACGTACTTGAAACGTTTTTAAGTTTCAAGTTGGTGGTTTTGAAAGATTATAAATTATTTTTCATCAACATTTTTTATGAAATTCTTTTTATTTTCAACTATTTCTTATATGTTTAATTCATGTTTTAAGTTTCATTCATATTGGTCTTATAGTTTTTATTGTATAGTCTTTCAAAGACACGTATTTGAAACATTTTTAAGCTTCAAGTTGGTATCTTTGAAGGCTTATAAATTATTATTCATCAACATTTTTTACAAAATTATTTTTATTTTCAACAATTTATTATATGTTTAATCCATGTTTTATGTTTCATTTATATTGGTCTTATAGTTTGTATTTTATAGTCTTTCAAAGTGACGTACTTGAAACAGAATCCCACATCGGAAATGCAGAATGTTCTGCGCAGGGAAGATAGCAGTTGAGTCCCACATTGAAAATGCAGAATGATTTCCATGGCTAGCCCTCTTATAAAAGAGAGCCATGGGTGAGGGTGTCTGTCAGAATCCAGACTACTGTAATGGCAAAACTGCTGGATATTAAATAGCAGATAAATACTGCTGAAAATTTTTGTTATATATATATATATATATAAACAAAACAAAATAAAATAAAATAAAAATAAAAATTTTAAAAATACAAAAAAAAATCTTTCTGTAGGATGTGTGAACGGGGTTCACGCATCTCAGACCCATTTTTAAAAATACCGCAAGCCCTATCCCTTTTAGGCAAAAAAAATTCCAAAAAACCAATTTAAAAAAATTACTCGGTCATGAACTTAGGGTCAACAATTATTTTAAAAAAACAAGCACTGGATGTTGCATGATTTTTAACAAGGTTTCACTTTGTGTAATAAGTTCCTTGTTGAATTTTTGGATGGAAAATGTACATGTCGTGTAACAGGGTTACACAACGTACAGCTTAATATTTTAGCACAAAATTGTTTGAACCCTAACCTCTAGTTCCTGGAATATTCTAATATTTTTTATGGCTATACTAATATAAATCTAGGATATGATGACCTACCCCGGGTTTCATCCCTCTCAGTTATTCCTTTAACATCAATAGCTTGACTCAATTAAGGCTCAAGTGAATTTAAGACCGATGATATAGCCCTCACAGAAGGGTTCTTGGAAGATTTTTAAACTTTTACTATTTACCTTGAATGGTGGTCTACCCTCTCTATAGAGTTAGATGGTCCCATAGGGAAATACTTGAACAACTTCTAAAGGGCCAGACCATTGATATTTCAGCTTACCAAGGAACAATTTTAATCGGGATTTGAATAAGAGGACCTTATTCCCTTTAACAAAGACACACCTTGTAATGCATTGATCATTCCATTTCTTAGTTTTTTATTTATATATTTTGGATTTGTCATAATAATCCTTCATAATTTCCTCCAATGCAGTCAACTATAGCATCCAAGATTCTCCAGCTTTCATAGAATCCAAATTCTTCTTTTTAATTTCCCAATATGAGTGATGCTCTAGTTCAACTAGGAGATCACATGGTTTCCCATAAACTAGTCTGAATGGTGTTGTTCCTATGGGTGTTTTTTATACAGTTCAGTACACCCATAGTGCATTATCCAGTTTCAGACTCCATTCACTTCGGATTGTGTTAACAGTTTTCTCCAATATTTTCTTGATCTCCCTATTTGAAAATTAGACTTTCCCACTTGTTTATGGGTGGTAGGGAGTTCCTATATTGTACTAGATTCCATAATTTCAAGTAACCTATTCACATATTTTTTAGTAAAATGTGTTCCTCGATCACTAATGAGTAATCTTGGAAATAAAAATCTTAAGAACGCATTCTTTTTTAGGAAATTCATAACCACTTTCATTGTGTCTGGTGATGTATCTTCACCTTCTACCCACTTCGACACATAGTCAACGCCAACCTGAATATAAGATTTTCCATGTGAAGTGGGAAATGATCCCATAAATTCTATTCCTCATGAGTTAATCATTTAGACTTCTATTTTTGGGTTTTAAATCATTTCATTCTTTTTTCCAATGTTCTTAGTTTGTTGGAACTTATAACATCTTTGATAGAATTCCCCTGCGTCTTGGTGTAGCATGGTCCAAAAAAATCAACTTTATAGAATCTTTTCTATGGTGTACTCAGTTCTATGATTTCCTTCGGTTGGTGATGTATGACACATTTCTATCACATTTGGGATTTCATTTTTAGTAATGCAACATCGTAATAGGCCATCAACATAATGCTTGAACAGGAGTGGTTCATCCCAGTAAGAATGTTTTGTTTTAACCAAGAATATTTTATTTTGTTGATATGAGAGGTCTTGTTTCAAATATCACATGGAAAAATAATTGTAAATATCATAAAACCATGATTTTACTTTAATGTTGAATAGGGTTTCATCTGGGAAATTGACTTAGATGTCAATATCGTTGTCATCCTTAATCATGGTCAGAGGAATTTGGAATAAATGACCAGCAATCACATTTTTCATGCCTTTGGAATATTTGATCACGATATAAAACTATTTTTGCAGAAGGATCCACCTTATAAGCCTTGGATTGGAATCCTTCTTATTCATTAGATACCTTATGGTATCATGATCAGTGTGCACAATCACCTTAGATAAGACCATATGGAAACAAAAATTATCAAAGGCATACACAACAACTAAGAGTTATTTTTGTATAGTTGTCTTGTTGACTTAGGATTCATTCATTTTATGGTTGGCTTAGTATATAGGATAGAATATTTGACTAACTCATTGTCCTAAAACAGTGCCAACAGTGAAGTCGCTGGCATCACACATCAATTCAAATTCCTTGACCTAGTCAAGTCAAATGATTACAGGGGATGTTGTCAGGCTTTTCTTCAAATTATTGAATTATTGCTGATATTATTTAGTTAATTCGAAAGGAACTTTATTCGATAATAGGTGTGTCAATGGGTGGGAATCTTTTTCAAAGTTTTTTTATAAATCTCTTGTAGAATCTAGCATTACCTAGAAATCTTATTACACCCTTAACTGTTGAAGGTTCAGGTAAATCCTTGATGACCTTTATCTTGGATAGGTCGACTTCTATACCTTCCTTGTAAATTTTATGTTCGAGGAATATGCATCCTTGAACCATAAAATTACACTTTCCCCAAATTAATACTAGGCATATCTCTTCATAGCATCGCAGGACAAGCTCCAGATTTCTTAGGTAGACTTTAAATGATCTTTCATAAACTGACAAGTCATCCATGAATATTTCTATGAATTATTATACCATATAATAGAAAATATATGTTTGGAATATTTTAAATGTTTTTGGAGAATTAAACATTCCAAATTACATACTCATGTAGGTGAAGGTGAAAACAGACATGTGAATATGGTCTTTGGGTAATCAGCTAGGTTGACTGCAATCTGGTTGTATCCTGAATATCCATCAAGGAAATAGTAAAATTCATGTCCTACAAGACTTTCCAACATTTTACCCATGAAGGGTAAAGGAAAATGATCTTTTATTGCTGTTTTATTAAATCTTATATAATCCATAAAAAATATCCATCCAATGATGGTGCGTGTTGATATCAATTAATTTTCATCATTCTTCTCTACTGTTAGTCCACCGTTTATGGGAACTACTTATAGAGGGATTACCCATTCACTATCAGAGATTGAAAATATTATTCCAGCATCTAAAAGCTTCAACACTTCCTTTTTGATAACTACCTTCATTGGTGGTGTGATCCACCTTTAAGGTTGACGTTTTGGTTTTTCATCTTCCTCAAGTAGAATCTTGTGAGTTCATACAGTTGTACTGACTCCATTAATGTTTTCCACTCCCTAGTAAATTGACTTCTTGTGTCTCTTCAAGACTTCAACCAATTTTTCTTCTTGTACCTGAGAGAGTTTAAAGTTGATGATCACTAGTAGAGAGGTTGAATATCCAAGTTATGAATACTTAAGAGTAATGGGTAGAGGATTTAACTCTAGTATTGGTGGTTGAATAACTGAGGGGGTGAAGGGTGGTAACGTGTCCCTTGTGAGATGTTCATTGAATCTCACTTCCTCAAAATTATACTATTCTTATGCATTTGAGAGTGGATCATCACTATCTTTTTCTATGTCCATATATTCATTTCCTTCTTGGGAAATAGATATGGCATTACAATTAATTGAATCCTCTGATTGTTTAGTATATTTGATGAGGTTGAAGACTACATGTTCTTCTCTGATTCGAAATATTAGACGTCATGGATTCACATCTATTGGAGCCTTTCCTATGTCTAGGAATGGTGTTTCAAGAATAATAGGAATGTCTCCTTCTTCTTCCATGTCCGAAACTAGGAAGACTGGTGGAAAGATAAATTTACCAACCTTTACTAACACATATTTGAAAATTCCTCTAAGATGTTTCACTAATCGATCTGCAAGTTATAGTGCTACTCGAGTGTTTTTGATCTCATGGAGTCCCAAATTTTGGAATACACTCATTGGCATGAGGTTAATTATTTCTCCAAGATTTCATAGAACTGTTCCAAATTCACTCTCTCCAGTAGCAAATGGAATCAAGAAACTTCAAGGATATATTATCTTTGGTGTGATTTTATACTAAAAATATCAAAGCATTATTCATTCAAGGAGATGATACCAAGATCTTCCATTTTTCTTTTATTGGACATCATATCCTTAAAGAATGTGGAATACTTTGGCATTTGAGAAATGTCCTCTATAAATGGTATGTTGATATGCAGTTCCTTGAACATTTACAAAAAAAATCGTGTATTATGCCTCCTATCAGCCTTGTATTACTCCTTTTGGAAAAGGAAGAGGTGGTTTGTATGTTAAGGAAATATAAAATAGTTCTTTTTCTTGCCTAGGTGTTTGGGCTAGTGATGTCTCCTAGGGTGTTACTAGTGTGGTCCCATCAGACAAAGTCTTTGAGATCTGGCCCATTTGAACTTTGAGATTGTGTAATGAAACTCATTGTTTATGCATCTCCATCTCTTGAGTTGTCAATCTTTAGTCTAATTTTTGAACAAAAGTATCCATGAAGTACTCTAAATTACTTTGGATATGAGAAATTTTATGTTGAGGTCTAGGTTCGGTGGGTTTAAATTATTGTCGTGATATTTGGGGGAAAGGTTGATGTTGCACTTGTGGTCTTGGAACAGAGTTCATGGGAGGATACCCTAGTGGTCCTTGATTTTGAAATGGTGCTTTACCACTTTTATTCTGATAATAGTCTTAGTTTTTTTGAGGTGGATACTATGTTGGTCTCTTTTGATAATTTTGTTGTTGTTGTTGAAATGGTGGGTTTTGCTGATTATAATTACTATAACTATAATATTGAGCTTGTGGTTCTTCAACTCCTACCTTGTGTTCTTGGTATAAGTGTCGACCAGCGCACATTTCACATGATAGTATCTCCATCATAGGAGCAGAAGGGGGTTGTGTAGTAGGTAGCTGGAATGATTCTATCTTCTTTGTTAGCACTTTGAATTGCACTTCTAGTCTTTTATTTTCATCCATTGGGTGTATACCACACTGAGGTGGTCCACGATCACTTTTCCACAGGTTTTCATTGTGTGAGAATTCATCTAATAGGAATATTTTGGCTTCCAATTTCTTAAACATCAGTCCTCCATCAGTGGTAGCATCGATGATTTTTTGTGTGGATGGTTTGAGGCCTTGTTATAATATTTAAATATGGATCCACATGTCTAGACCATGGTGTGGGCACTTCCTCATCATCTCCTTGAATTTTTTCCAAGGTTCCCATGTGGAATCTTCATCAGTCTGAGTGAATTTTTGAAAGCCATTCTAGAGTTTCCAAGACCGGATTGGTCTGAAGTATTTATCCAGGGACTTCTTGGCTAGATATTCCCAAGTCGTGATTAACTCGGTTGATTGAATCTTGATCCAACCCTTGGATTTTTCTCATAGAGAGAATGGAAATATGATGAGTCTAATATCCTCTGATGATATTCCCTAGTTGCGAAAGGAATCGCATACTTCCAGGAAGTTGGAATGTGTTTATGTTGATCTTCACTTTGCAGTATGCTAAACCGCCCCATGTTTTAGATCATGTGAATGAGTCCATGATTGATTTCAAAAGTATGGTCCTGGATGGAAGGACACACTATTCTTGGTGTTGCACCATGGATTGATGGAAATCCATAATCTATGATGGTTCTCTCTTAATACATCGGGTGCTCTCTAGGAATCACTTGTTGCATGTTCTGAGGGTTCGGTGGGTTGGGTCCTGCTTGGTGGTTTTGATCGGCCATGGTTGACCGATGGTGTGAAAAGAGATACCATTTGATCTTAGGATCTAAGGCTAGCTATTATTTTGTCTTTAGGATATTCGAACGATTCGAAGGACATTGGTACATGCACTATGCCTCTAGATAAGACACACAGTGCTGTCTTGAAAGGAGAAATAAAGAAAGACTTAAATGGGGTGAGGGAAAGGTAATCCTAAGAATTTTTAAAGAGGTTTGATTGTGTGAAGAAAATTTTAATTTCATTCCTTATAAACGGTGCCAAATTTTGGCATGCTCTCACTTGTCATTTAATTCATATGGGATACATTCAGATTAGAATTGTATTATTTTCCCAAACTTCATTTTCTACTAGGGAGTAGTGTAGTGAAAGTTCAGAGTTGATCCCACAGGGAATGTAATATGGCACTTATATTAAATGGCTTGGGACCTTTTGGTGAAGGATTTATTTATAGTTGCTTCAGTTTGGGAATTCTATATCTAGAGAGTTGATGGTTTGTTTCAATAATAAGATATGGATTAGGATCAATTCCAAGAATCTATAAAAAGGGTGATCTTAATTATAACTTGGTAGGATCCTAAGGTTTAGGTTGCAAAGAAAGAAGAGGCCTCTAGTTGATTTTGGTCAAATAAACTAGATCTACCTAATAGGAAACTATTCCTTAATCGGGAAATAGTGAAAACCTATATGTATTAATCTTGGCTTCTAAGTCCGAAAGTATTTTAGGATATTGTTAGTAGCCTAATATACTCTAACTAAGATAGAGTTATTCACTCGAATACCCTGTGATCAGGGATGTTCTAATGAATTGGATAGACAACGATTATTTATCCTGATTAATAACGCTTAAGGTTAACAAATTGAGAATAAAATATTTATTATGTTCAGATAAACCTACTATTGATCCCTACCCTAGGTGGTTTATCCACTCATGGTAGGAATGAATGTAAGTGAATAGATAATTGACATCAACCTAAACATGATAAGAATGATTTAATTTAAATAGTTCACAACCATGAAATAATTGGGATTCACTAAAGGGGATGATCATGCATCCAAGATTAAGAAATGTAAATCAAAATTTAACTAACTACTTACCTAAAATGAGAGTGAAAATAGATTCCACGTGAGTTTATCGATGATCGGTGATGAACGAAGTAAATGATGAAAAATAGGAATGAAGGAGATGATGAAAAAAAATCTATAATGCTTGTATTAAAACAAAATAATAAAAGAGATGAGGAAATTTAGATTTTAGGATCGAGTGAACAAAAGGGAACTCGAAGGGAATGAAAACACAAAATTTATCTACTCTGGGAGCTCTCTCAAATTCACTGCCCGACTTCTTTATTTATAGGATAAAAATTACACCATGTGTAATGGGATTCATGTCATGTAATACCCATCTGTGTTAATGGTATTCATGTCATGTAATGTCAATCTGTGTATATATCTGTGGATTTTGAATCTACGCGTATCTTATGCATATCTTGTCTATGATTTGAAGATTTGACTACTTTAACATAATGTATCAAAGAATCATGATGTGTCCCTTATTTATAGTTATACAATCAGAGAATATTTCTCATTCTTAAGGTTTCATGACCTTTATTGGCCACTCACGACATGTAATGGATTCTTCACTTGAAATCTTCACGACTTGCTTCATGACTTGTAGCAAGCTGTGAAACCCTACTATATGTCATATAATGAGTTTTCACAGTGTGTAATATAAAAATTATGCTCTTTTTCTTCATTTTCTCCTTTTAAACCTTAGAGGCCTCATTTATGAAAAATTCAGCACATACCAAGTGCATTATAAAATAAAGCAATAAAAATCCATAACCAAATGATAGCAAAACGTATATATGATTTCAGCTTATCAAGTTCCTTGACTTAAGTCACGCCTAGATTCATAAATTATCTTAATATTGAATAATAAATTTATATTAGTTATTTAATTTCTTAATAACCTTTTTCATGATCATTATATTATCATTATTATCTTTATTCCATTTTTTACCATTTCTTATTTAGTTACTAAAATGGTTAATCCTACTTTGGATGTTTTGGGGTTGATCAATTTATAACCTCAAAATAACATTGGTGCATTCCCCATGGTCAAAGGTGTTATGATTATATTATCTCCATAATATTAAAAACATTATAATTATAATATTTATAAATTTAATACACTTTTAAAACCAACCATGTAAGGAATCCATGAAAAATGAATCAAATTGTTTCATGGAGATGGTAGTTGTACATAAATATGAATGACATTTTCATTTTCCTTATGAGTGGAAAATAAATAAATTAGATAATATTTTACTTTTATAAAATCATAAATATGGTAAAAATGTCATATTTATTCATTATTTCCATCCTTATGACCATACTTTTAAGGTGAAAATGAAAAACAAATACATTACTTCATGGAGGTGGTAGTCCACATGTATGAACAAGCGACGTTATCATTTTCCAATAGATGGAAGGGTAAGAATTTAAGTGATATATTATAATTAAAAATAATAATAATTTCAGAAATATAATATATATTTTTTGGATTCATCATTTTAATCATCCATATGATCTGGTGATGAAAAATGAAACACATCGTTTCGTGGAGGTGGTAGTCCACACGTACACATGCGTGATGTTTTCATTTCCCATATGATGGAAAGGGGGATGAAAAGGGGTTGAAACATAAACATAATAACGTTTTTTTATATTTAATATGCTTATGTTATTATATCATCATGGTTAAATAATATTTGAAATAGGTAGGAAAGGAAATAAATATGAAACACTCGGTTAATAATTATACATCTTCTTTGAAAAACCTCCCTTATCTTAAACCTTAATCCTTCTTAGTTTAGTATTTTAGTGATAAAATGACCTTTAGAACTTGGGGAGGAGATTTGGGAAGGTATTTGGGTAGATATTGTCTAACATATATTTCTCAAAGTGTGTTAATAAGAAAGAAAATGAGTTTCCCTTTTATAAGTTAAGGGAGTGAAACACATGTAAATACTTAAAACCTTTAAATTTATTGTATGTATTTCTTAAAGTAAATGTCATGACCCATCCTCAGGGCCCGTGTCATGACTACCCCAATCCCGCCTTCCATAGGCCAGGGGCTTGGGACTAGAACCAAAGGCATAAATCCCAAAGTTGGGAAGGCATTGCCTTTATAAAAGTAAACAAATACAACATAGTATGCAACAGGGAGTAAACACTAAGTAAAACTGAATACAAAAGAGTGTGTTGGAAAGTAAATGGGCCAGTATACAAACCCAACTGAACAACAAGTACAAGTAAAAAGGGACAGATGGCCACCTCAGTACAAGTACAAGTAAAGAGCAGCTCCTGGATCGTCCTTCAGGGTTCCTACCTGAAGGGTACAGATGGCCACCTCAACACTCACGTCTGTCAGTCTCCTTCATGTGCCGACTCATCGCAAGGTCCACCTCTGGGTACCGTCCAGTCGTGGCGCTCTCAGCCTCCATCAGTGATGTCCTTCATCTGCATCCAACACAATGAGGTGCGGGCATATCCCGCGTAGGGGTGAGAATAACGATACTCAGTAGGGACCCTGAGACCTGCAAGGTCTCAAAATATCCACTAAGGATAAACAAAAGAAGAAAGATACAATCAAGAAGTATCAACCAACCCTACTTAGGTATATTCTCATGCATATACCTAAGTTACCAATCTCATTCTAGCTCCAACTCTCGAGCCCAAGCATAAACCAATTCCACAAAGGAAGTAAAGTCAATCACCATGATGATAATGGTTGAAAGACATGACTCAGCTCACATAGGTATGCTATAAAAGTAGAGAGATATAGATGATCAGATGTATCCACTGGATCATCTAAGCTATCGGACCCACACAGGATACAGGACCAGCTAAGCTGTCGGACCCACATAGGATACAGGCCAGCTATCTTGTCTAAGCTATCGGACCCACACAGGATACAAGACCATCTATCTTGTATAAGCTGTAGGACCCACACAGGATATAGGACCAACTATTCTGTCGGACCCACACAGGATACAGGAATAGAAGTCAGAACTTCCGAACCTACACAGGATTCTGGTACATTAGTCATCGTCGTTGAACCCACAGAGGATTCCAGTACAGTAGTCGTCGCAGTCGCAGCCAGCTCTAGGGTTCCCGTACACAACACGCTTGATTCTGGGAGGGTCCGCTCCTCGAGCAAAGGGGTCGATATATCAACTATCACGAAGTCCTGAGTTGATGTATCCCGAAGTTCCGTATCATCAAAAGAAACCCAACGTGACAAATGGCACGTCAATCAGACGCCCGGTCTGAGAGTTATTGGTTTTTCTGTTCTAGGGGGGCGGTTGGATTTACGCTCGATCCAAACCCGGCCATTTTCCAAAGTCATCCAAAACTCACTTAGAGTATCTCAAAAGTACTGCCTCGCTGCAAGGGTCCTAGTGTCGCAGACGGCACGTCGTTCGGACGCGTGGTCTTGAATATATTCACATTTAAGCAAAGTCGGGCCTGGCCTGTCAAGCCTAGTGGGTTGTTACGGGTCGGCCCGACCCAGTTCGGCAGGTCTGACCCGGCTGGGGGTTGGCCCAGCCCGGTGGAGCGCAGCCCACCTGTGGACCCGGCCTAGCGGGTCTGACCCGGTTGGGGGGTCGGCCCGGCCCGGTGGGAAGCGGCCCACACGCGGACCCAGCTCACGCTGCGGGCCGGTTCATTTCGCCCGAAGGCACCAAGCAGTGCCGCCCCTCCTCTGCCTGGCTAGCCGTAGTCGGCCGGTTCTGTCCAGCACGAGCGGCCCGCACATCAGGCCGCGGTTCTCCCCACGTGGCGTGAAGTGGCGCCGAGGTTTCTTCAGCCTGGTCAGTTCTCCCACGGTTTCAGTCTGCGGTCTTCTCTACAGAGCGGTGTTGCAGTCCTCCAGCCCGACCGGAAGGCGGCTGGCCAGTTCGGTTCATTTGAGTGGCCCGTGGATGCGGGCCACGGTTTCCTCCATGCAGCCAGCGCGACGGTGCCAGTCCTCCACCGCCGTGGCCCGGCCTGGTCGCAACCTTCGGTTTCCTCCACCTTTGGTCGCCACTGCCTCATGGTCATGGCCTCTTCCTCTGGCAGGGTGTGACGGCACCGCACCCTTCCGGATCTGCCTCCATTGTTAACACAATCAAGAATCAACGAAGGGTCATCGGTCCGTGTTTTTTTGGTCCGCTCCCTCCGCATTAGGCGATAACAAATGTCCAAAGATGAACCAAATCTTTCATCAAGAATGATGGTATAATTTTATTCATTTAAAATTATACAAAACCCCCTACCTCATAATCGGCGTTGTACGTTGATGAGTCGCAGAAGACGGGCATCGCGGAAGATGGGCGTCGTTCCGTCAACGTCAGAGGAAGTATAGATCGAAACGTCATGTCGATACAATGCCTTCAGTGTACTTCGTGGGTGAGGGTTCCTCCTTTCCTTGCTCTGGTTGAAGAAGTGGAGGAGATGTTACTTCACGTCCTTCAAAGACGTGGAGCGTTCTTCATTGAGAGGAAGATGTTCTTCGCGTTCTTTGTGGGAAGAACACTTTCTTTTTAATTCTCTAAAGACTCTCTCAAGAGATCCTCCCAAGGTTATGTCAACACCCCCAAAGAAATAAAATAAAAGCTCCACCCTTATTTTATTATTTCCATGCAACCAATAAGGATTCAAAATAATTCTAATCCTTTCAATTTAATTAATGAAGACATTAATTAATTGTGTTGGCATAATTAAGGGGAAGGGAGGTGGAGAGTTCACCCAAAATAAATGTGGTGTGGTGGCCTTAATAAATTCAAGGGGAGTTAAAGAGTTAAAGGGGGTTTCAAGGGGGTTTCAAGGGGAGTTGAGAGGTTTGAACTCGTATGGGCCCCACCACAAAATATCCTCCCATGGGAAGTTATGTGGGGTGTGGGCCCCACCTCCGACTTCCCTTTGGAGGAAATAACCACCACCTAAAAATAAAATTATGTAACACATAAATTTTATTTAATTTATTAAGAATCCCTAAAATTAACTTCCGCTCTCGACCAAACGCAACTGTGGTAGAGGTCTCTTTAAGCAAATACTGGCGATGCGAGTTCATCGATGTCCTCGGATTTCAATTCCGAGCACCGGTTCAAAAGATATAAAAACTCACACATACGTTTACTGAACGTACCTGAACAAAACTTCAAAAATTTATTCTGGGCCTCGGAATCAGGCACCGTTAGAAACTGCGAACTCGTAAAATTCCAAATAATTTAAGAAAAAAAATTCTTGAAATTCCAGGGTCTTTTTATTACCCCCACCTCAGGGATTTACGTCCCCGTAAAGCTACAACACACAAATGGGAAACAAATAGGGGTAATGGGCACACATCTGAGCCTCCCGCTCTCATGTGCTCTCCTGGAGGTTCTCGTGCTGCCAGTGAATGCGCACTAGAGGAATCGACCGTCCACGCAGGATCTTCTCCTGTCGATAGTCAATCTCCACTGGAACCTCCATGAAATTCATCCCGTCATTGATTTTCGTCTCCCCATGGTCGATGATGTGGGACGGGTCGTGCACGTATCTCCTCAGTTGAGATACGTGGAAGACGCCGTGCACCCGGTGAAACTGAGGTGGAAGGGCCAGGCGGTATGCCACCTCGCCTACTCTACTGAGGACCTGGAATGGCCCGATAAATCTCAGAGATAATTTTTCGCCTTAGCCAAATTTCTGTAGACCTCGTCGAGGTGAGACCCGTAGGAAGATGTGGTCACCATCATCGAACTCCAGTGGTCTCCATCTCCTATCAGCATAGGACTTATGTCTCCTCTGTGCAGTCTTCATTCACTCCGGGATGATCGCACCTTCTTCGTCGTAGCCTGCACTATCTCTGGTCCTACAAGTGCTGACTCCCCAGGGTCAGTCCAGCATAGAGGTGATCTGCAAGGTCGTTCGTATAGTGCCTCATAAGGGGCCATCCCGATGGTGGAGTGGTAGCTATTATTGTACGCAAACTCCACCAAGGTTAAGTGATCCTCCCAACTGTGACCAAAGTCGAGGACACATGCACGAAGCATGTCCTCGAGAGTCTGAATGGTCCTCTCAATATGACCATCTGTCTAAAGATAGAAGGTGGTGCTCAATCAAAGCTACATCCCAAAAGCCTCCTGTAACCCCTTCCATATCCGGTAAGTGAAATGAGCATCTCGATCGGAGACGATGGTTGATGACACACCATGAAGTCGTACAATCTCTTGAACGTAGAGGTGTCCCAATCATCGGTAAGAAGTGGGCCAACTTGGTGAGTCGGTCTATGATCACCCAGATAGAGTCGTGTCCTCTGGATGTACATGGAATTAACATCACGAAATCCATGGATATCTCATCCCACTTACACTCTGGAACATCTAAGGGTTGAACCAAGCCTGCTGGAACCTGGTTCTCCGCCTTTACTTACTGACAAGTGAGGCATTGAGAGACAAACTCTACTACTACTTTCTTCATACCTGGCCACCAATGCTGTTGTCTGAGATCCTGATACATCTTCTCCACTCTTGGATATACCGCTAGAGGGGAAGTTTGGAACTCCCTAAACACCTCCTCCTATAGTGAAACTGGTACCATGGTCTGTCCTCTGAAGAGGATGGCGTGCTCCCCACCTTCAGAAAACCCATTAGGTGCCTGCCCTGAGGATATCTGAGCACGTCGCATCTCACAGTCAACGTCCCCATGTTGTGCCTCTCTGACTCGTTGAAGAAGTGGAGGAGTGACTGTGAGAAACTGTAGAAAGGCTGCTCCATCTCTATCCACAAATGATATATGCAACGCGGTCAGCTGCTCTGTTTCCTCTCCTAGCAGCTGAATGCTTGATCTTCTGCTGAGAGCATATGCAACAGCGTTCCCTTTCCCAGAAGTATAGACTGTCTTGAAAACGTATTCCAAGAGGAACTCGAGCCATCTTCACTATCTTAGGTTCAGGTCCTTCTGCGAGAAGATGTACCTGAGACTCTGGTGGTCAGAGTAGACTATAAAACGCTCGCCCATCAGATAGTTCCGCCACATCTTCAAAGCGAAGACCACTGCTACTAACTCCAGGTCATGGGTAGCTTAGTTCTACTCATGTTGTCTCAACAACCATGAAACATATGCAATCACTGCCCGATCCGGCATCAGGACACACCCGAGTCTGGTCCCTGATGCGTCGCATTAAACTACATACCCTACGCCCTCCTCTGGTAGCCTCAAGATGGTCTCACTGGTCAACCTATGCCTCAGCTCCTAAAAGCTCTGCTGGCATCTATCTGACCACACGAAGGGTTTCCCCTTTTTTGTCAATGCTGAAAGCGGTGTTGGTACTCTGGAGAAGTCTGGCACAAATCTCTGATACTACCCATCCAGACCCAGGAAACTCCGCACCTCCGTCACACTCCTGGGTGGCTCCCAAGCAAGCACTTCCTCGATCTTTTCTGGATCCACTGCAACTCCAGCCTCCGACATGACGTGACCCAAAAAGTGAACCTCTCAAATACAGAACTGGCACTTCGAGAGCTTACCATAAATCTGGTGCTCTCGAAGTGTGTCCAGCACTACCCGCAAATGGTAGGTGTGCTCCTCCTTAGTAGTTGAGTAAATCAGTATGTCGTCGATGAAGACTACGACAAATAGATCGAGGTAAGGATATAAGATCATATTCATGATACTCATGAACACTGCTGGAGTGTTGGTTACGCCGAAGGGCATAACCAAGAACTCGTAGTGGCCATACCGACACCTGAAGGTCATCTTTTTCACATCCTCGTCTCGAACTCTGAGCTGGTGATAGCCTGACCTGAGGTTTATCTTCGAGAACCATCGTTCTCCCTTGAACTGATCAAAGAGGTCGTCAATCCTTGGAAGTGGGTACTTGTTCTTCACGGTCACCTAATTCAGGAGACGGTAGTCGACACACAGTCTCAAACTCCCATCCTCCTTCTTGGCGAACAAAATCGAAGATGCCCAGGGTGAAACACTGGGTTGGATAAATCCCTTACCCTGCAAGTCCTCTAGCTGTACCCGCAGCTCACGAAGCTCGGCAGGAGCTATCCAATATGATGGATTAGATATCGGTGTTATCCCAGGGTACAGTTCAATGTATAAGTCTACCTCTCTGTGAGGAGGTAGTACTGGAACGTCGTCATAAAAAACATCCGTGTACTGATCCACAGCAACAGGAAAACTTAGGCTCCGCACATTAACCGCTCCAAGGATGAGACTAGCCAAATGATGTGTGCTCGGATGCCCCCTCCTCTGTGTAAGTCCATCCTACGTTATTAAGGCTCCCTTATCACCAGTGAAGGTAAACCTGGTCCCATCTGTGAAAATAAACCGCACTTTGTGCCTAATACAGTCAATCTAATAATGGACTTTAGATAACCAGTCCATACCCAGGATGGCGTCTTAAGGCCTCGATGCCGTTACAAGAAGAACTCAACTGAAGCTCTCGCCTCCTAGAGTAAGCTCACACTGCCGGCACCAGTGTGTAATCATCGAGTATCCTCCCATAAGAGTCTCTAGCCATAAGGATCGAGCCAACGGCTCCATCAGAATCTCTGAGCTCCGAACAAGGGTAGCAGAAATAAAAGAACGACTTACACATGTGTCTATAAGTACTGCAACAAGGGTGGAGTATACATAGATAGTACCTAGAATCATATCAGGTGTTCCGTGTTCGTAGTCCTCGACTGCTTGGAGCTAAGCCCGCCTTTGTCCGCCAGCTCCCTGTGGTCGGGGTGGACCTCCTGGTGGTGGTGGTGGTAGAGCCTCGAAACATCACCCACCACCCGCTGCTCGGCCAGCTCCTCTGCCACGTCTGCCTTATCCAGGAGGACCACCACGGTCAAACCTCTACCTCTACTGGGAGGCCCCTCTACTATTTTCTGCTCATCTTCATGGTGGGTCGGGCAGTCATGATCCATGTGGTCCTACCTTCTACATGCATAGCACTGCCTGCTCCTCGTATAGATGATTATGTCTCGTGTTCCCTGCAAAACTGAACCTGTATCCTGGGATCACCCACCTGATGGCCTGGTCTGCTTGGACCTTTGTGACATCTGTCTACTGCCGGCTACAAAATACTTCGCTACGTTTTTCCCTATGGTGGGTCTCGCTACTGGTGACTTCTCAGCGAGAAATCTCTCCACTAGAAGGGCCCACTTCAGCACCCCCGCCTGCGTCGGAATGCTGAGGGGAATTGTCGAAGCCCTGATCTCATGCCTGAGTCCCTGATCAAAGGTCTGGGCCCTAAATAACGGGTCCCACACCATATCTGTGGAGTAGCGTGAGAGTTCGGGGAACCTCTATGAGTACTAAGCTACTGTCATGATGCCCTTCTGTAGATGTAGTAACTCCTGAATTTGCACCGCACGAAGGGTGGCTGGAACAAACTCTATCCAGAACAGGCTCTCAAAGTCTTTCCAGAGTAGTGATGTCTCGTGATGCACCTGGAGCATCAGGATCCACTATCTACCTGTTGTTGCTTGCAAGAGAATCGCGACAAGGATCACCATAAGGTCAGCTGGTGTCCCTACCAATTTGAAAACTCTCACGATATCCTCCAGCCAATCCTCAGCTACCTGTGGGTTTGTCTCTCCCCAAAACCTAGGTGTCCTCTGGCGCTGGAACTCATGCAGCGCACTCAGGTAGCGTGCACTCTCTACTGCTGGAGCTAGTGGTATCGATGGCCCTACGGGTAGTAGTACTGCAGGTACCTCCGCTATGATGGGGTCCTGTACCGAGGCCTCATCGCTTGGTGGGCTACCATCTTGTACGTAACTCAGAACCCTAGCTGGCTACCTTCATGGGGCCATCCTGAAAAGAAATAGGTGCGCCACATTTAAAATAGTATACCTGGTGATCTAAAACAAAGTAATCATGAAGAAAAATTTTTCAAGGAAACACACACGCAATCAGTGTTTTCATGCACTGAGTCGGAAATCAGAGGTCAGGGTCCTGGTGTATGGATACGTCGGTCGTCTTACCATCACCGGTTTCCCTAAACTGATAACCACACCCAAAACAATTAACACTAATATCGTTAAAAGAATCAAAATCTAAGTTCTCTGGTAGAACCGACCACCTATGATGCCAATTTTTCATGACCCGTCCTCGGGGCCTATTCCATGACTACCCCCAAGCCCGCCTTCCATAGGCCAGGGGCTGGAGACTAGCACCAAAGGCGTAAATCCCTAAGCTGGGAAGGCATTTCCTTTATAAAAGTAAACAAACACAACAGAGTACGCAACAGGGAGTAAACACTAAGTAAAACTGAATACAAAAGAGTGTGTTGGAAAGTAAATGGGCCAGTATACAAACCCAACTGAACAACAAGTACAAGTAAAAAGGGACAAACAGCTGAAAGTAAAGAGCAGCTCTTGGATCGTCCTCCGGGGCTCCTACCTGAAGGGTAGGTACAGATGGCCACCTCAACACTCACGTCCGTCAGTCTACTCTTTGTGTCAAATCGTCGCAAGGTCCACCTCTGGATACCATCTAGTCGTGGCGCTCTCGGCCTCCGTCAGCGATGTCCATCATCTGCATCCAACACAATGAGGTGCGGGCATAGCCCATGCAGGGGTGAGTATAACAATACTCAGTAGGGACCCTGACACCCACAAGGTCTCACAATATCCACTAAGGATAAACAAAAGAAGAAAGATAAAATCACGAAGTATCAACCAACCCTACTTAGGTATATTCCCATACATATACCTAAGTTATCAATCTCGGTCCGGCTCCAACTCTTGAGCCCAAGCACAAACCAATTCCACAAAGGAAGTAAAGTCAATCACCACGATGATAATGGCTGAAAGACATGACTCATCTCACATAGGTATGCCACAAAAGTAGAGAGATATATATGATCAGATATATCCACTGGATCATCTAAGTTGTTGGACCCACACAGGATACAGGACCAGCTAAGCTGTCGGACCCACACAGGATACAGGCCATCTATCTTGTCTAAGCTGTCAGACCCACACAGGATACAAGAACAGCTATCTCGTCTAAGCTGTCGGACCCACACAGGATACAAGATTAGTTATTCTTTCGAACCCACACAGGATACAGGAACAGAAGTCAGAACTGTCGAACCCACAAAGGATTCTGGTACAGTAGTCGTAGTCGTCGAACCCACGGAGGATTCCAGTACAGTAGTCGTCGTAGTTGCAACCAGCTCTAGGGTTCCCGCACACAGCACGCTCGATTCCGGGAAGGTCCGCTCCTCGAGAAAAGGGGTCGATACATCAACTATCACGAAGTCCTAAGTTGATGTACCCTGAAGTTCTGTCTCATCAAAAGAAACCCAACGCGACAGACGGCGCGTCAATCGGACGCCCGGTCTGAGAGTTATTGGCTTTTCCGTTCCAGGGGCCCGGTTGGATTTACGCTCGATCCAAACCCGGACGTTTTCCAAATTCATCCAAAACTCACTTAAATTATTGAAAAAGGAATGCCTTGTCACAAGGTTCCCAGTCCCGCAGACGGCGCGTCGTTTGGACGCGCGGTCTTGAAGATATTCGCATTTAAGCGAAGTCGGGCTCGGCCCATCAAGCCCAGGGGCTGTGGCGGGTCGGCTCGACCAGGTTCGGTGGGTCTAACCCGGCTAGGGGTCGGCCCTACCCGGTGGATCGCTTCCCACCCATGGACCCGGCCCGGTGGGTCCGACCCGGTTGGGGGGTCGGCCCGGCTCGGTAGGGCGAGCCCACCAGCGAACCCGACCCGCGTTGCGGGCTGGTTCAGTTCGCCCAGCAGCGCCACCCCTCCTCTGCCTGGCCGGCCGTAGCCGGCTGGTTCTGTCCGGCGTGAGTGGGCCGCATAGTGGGTCGTGTTTCACCCCATGTGGTGCGAAGCGGCACCGCGGATTCTTCAGCCCGGCAGGCAGGCGGCCAGCCAGTTCGCTCGCCGAGAGCCCCGCGGTTGCGGGCCGCGGTCTTCTCCACAGTACGGCGCCACGGTCCACTAGCCCGACCGGCAGGCGGCCAGCCGGTTTGGTTCATCCGAGCGGCCTGCGGATGTGGGTTGCGGTTTCCTCCACGCAGCCGGCGTGACGACGCCGGTCCTCCACCACCGCGGCCCGGCCTGGCCGCGGCCTTCGGTTGCCGCCTCCTTCAGTTATCATCGCCTCATGGACGTGGCCTCTTCCTCCGGCATGGTGCAACGGCACCACGCCCTTCAGGATCCACCTCCATTGTTAACACAATCAAGAATCAACGGAGGGTCATCGGGCCGTGTTTGTTCGGCCCGCACCCTCCGCGTTAGGTGATAACAAATGGCCAAATATGAACCAAAGCATTCATCAAGAAAGACTATATAATTTTATTCATTTAAAATTATACAAAACCCTCTACCTCTTAATCAGAGTTTTACGTTGACGAGTCGCGGAATATGGGAATCGCGGAAGACGGGCGTCGTTCCGTCAACGTCAAAGTAAGTAGAGCTCGAAACGTCGTGTCGAGACAATGCCTTTGGTGTACTTCGTGGACAAGGGTGCCTCCTTTCCTTACTCCGGTTGAAGAAGTGGAGAAGATGTTGATTCACGTCCTTCGGAGACGTGGAGCGTTCTTCGTTGAGAGATATGTTCTTCGCGTTCTTCATGGAAAGAACACCTTCTTTTTAATTCTCAAAAGACTCTCTCAAGAGCTCCTCCCAAGATTATGCCAACACCCCCAAAGAAATAAAATAAAATCTCCACCCTTATTTTATTATTTCCAAACAACCAATAAGGATTCAAAAGAATTCAAATACTTTCAATTTAATTAATGAAGATATTAATTAATTGTGTTGGCACAATTAAGGGGAAGGGAGGTGGAGAGTTCACCCAAAATAAATGAAGTGTGGTGGCCTAAATAAATTCAAGGGGAGTTAAAGAGTTAAAGGGGGTTTCAAGGGGAGTTGAGAGGTTTGAACTCATGTGGTCCCCACCAAAAAATATCCTCCCATGGGAAGTTATGTGGGGTGTCGGCCCCACCTCCAACATCCCTTTGGATGAAATAACCACCACCTAAAAATAAAATTATGTAACACATAAATTTTATTTAATTTATTAATAATCCCCAAAATTAACGTCCACTCTCGACCAAACACAACTTCGATAGAGGTCTCCTTAAGCGAATATCGCCACTATGAGTTCATCGGTGTCCTCAGATTTCAATTCTGAGCACCGGTTCAAAAGATAGAAAAACCCGCACGTACGTTTACTGAACGTACCTGAACAAAACTTCAGAAATTGATTCCGGGCACACCAGGCCTCAGAATCAGGCGCCGTTAGAAACCGCAGACTCATAAAATTCCAAAAAAATTAAGAAAATATTTTCCTTGAAATTTTTGGGTCTTTACAGTAAACTAGAACCAAATTAACATATTTAAAATATTGGTTGAGTATTAGTTGAAATAAACTCATAAAATCAAATTTAAATGTGTTTTTATGATATTTTAAACATTACCTCTTAGTTTTAACCACCTTATTAATTCTTCTAACCATTACTATGGTGATAAAGTTTTACCAAGGTCACTATTCATAATGAAAAAAAATGAAATGAAATTATTTCCATATTTCAACCTCCTAATTTAAAATATTAAATCCATTTTATCATATTCAATTTCCATAAGTGTTAAGAATTAATTTTAATATAAATACGTAAACCACAATGAAAATAGTTTTTAATAAAATTCCATTTTAAGCATAAAAATGATTTTATACCAAAATAAAGTATAATACTTATTTATATATAATTAATTGGTTTATTTTTAGTCTAATGGGACTAATTTAACATTAAAAAAATACAAAATATAATTATAATTTTCAAATACTTGAAAATAAATGACAGTTTTAATAAAAATGGTATTTTTTATTATTCACCAAAAAATCAATCTTTTCATAAAAATACCCAAAATTAACACTGAAATAAATTAATTTTTATGATTTAAAAATTAATTATTTTTTTATCAAATTCAGATTCTAATATCCTGAAATTTTACGTTTAAATAATACTATAATATATGGAAAAACAATTTAGTTAAATAAATTATTCCTTTTTCAATTGAAAATTTATATAATTTTTTTATAAAAATATGGTGAATATGAATCCAAAAATTGAATAATTATAAATAATAATAATAATTTATTTCTAGTATTACCTGGGTTGTTATATTCTTCCCCCATTTAAGAAATTCCTTCCTTGAAATTTTATTCACCACTTAAACAAGTGAGGGTATTTTTCCATCATAGCCTTTTTTTTATTCTCATATTGCTTCCTCAATCATGTGATTCTTCCATAAAGACTTAACCTAGTTAATAACCTTTTTTAATAGTACCTACTCTCTTTAATCCAAAATATGAACTGGATTTTCTTTATAAGAAATATTCTCTTCCAACTATACCACGTTAGGGATCAAATCATGAGATGCATAAAGTACATATTTCCTTAGAAAAAAAACAAAAAACACATAATGTGACAGAGATAAACTCAAAGGTAAGGCTACTTGGTAATAAATTTATCTCGCTTTTTTCATAATTTCATGTGATCTAATAAACTAAAAAGTTAACATTCCATTTTTTCGAAACATATAATAGTTTTCCAATTATATAATTTAATAAAAACATGATCTCCTACCTCAAATGAGAGATCTTTTATCTAGTTATCTGCTTAAATTTTATGCCTACTCTGTGCTGAACTCATATACTACTAAATAATATTTATCTTATAAACCATATCTTCTACCAAATCTATTCCCAACAACATCCTTTTATTGGATTCATCCTAACATGATAGAGTTTGATACTACATTCCATATAATACCTCAAAATGTGTCATCTTTATATTGGAATGAAAACTATTATTATAGGAAAATAAAAAAATAATTTATATTGATACCAAATTCCCTAATAATCTAAATAAAAATAATAAAATATATCTTCCAAAGTCTAAATTGTTCACTCTGATGTTCAATTAAATTGAGGATGAAAATCTGCACAAAAATTTAATTCATTTCCCAATGACTTTTGAATTCATTTCTAAAAATTAAATGTAAATCTAGGATCATGGTCCAATACAATAGAGAGAGTATCTCTATGTAATTTTACTATCTCTTTAAGATAAATTCTATCAAGTTGATCCAATGACATAGTATCTCAAAAAGGAGAAAAATAATAAATATTAAATTAATCAATATACAAAAAACCAAATAACATTATTACCTCTAAAATTATTTGGTAATCCAACCATGAAATCCATGGATATATTCTCACATTTCCATTTAGTAATTGTAAAAGGTTTAATTATTCACTTCGGTGGTTTTTATTCAACTTTAACATATTAAAAAGTTAAACATTTCATGGTAAAATCAACAATATCCTTTTTCATTCCTTCCCACTAGTAATATTCTCGATGCTCTATATACATCTTAGTACTTATAGGATGGATGGAAAATAAAGAGTTTTGATCTTCACTCAAAAATCACTTATTCATCTATAAACCACCTAGAACACACAACCTCTTTCCAAATTTCATAACACATTCTTTATCAATATTAAATTCATGAAATAACCCTTTTTAACAAACTCAACTCTTCACTATATACTATGACCTTTCTTATGAGATTCTTAATTCTATTGGACAAAGATGATTGTGATGACACCTGAACTAAAAGACAAGGAGTTCCTTCTCTCACATTTTCTAGTCTAGAATTAATCAAATCATAAACCAAATAATCATGTTCCAAATGTAATATAGTTAATGATATATTATCTTTTCAAATCAAGGAACCAATTACCTTTCTTTATTTACCTAGAAGATAGTGAATCATGCAATCATAATACTTTATCATTTCTAGACACCTTCTTTTCCACATATTTAACTCTTTTTGAGTAAATATATACTTTAAACTTTTATGGTTAGTATATATTTCACATTTTACCCCATATAAAATATGCCTATAAATTTTTAAACCAAAACACTACTGAAATGTCAAGATCATGTATAGGGTAATTTGGTTCATGTACTTTTAATTAAATTAAAGCATTTTAAATTACCTAGTCATCTTATATGAATACACAACCAAGTCCCTTCAAAGAAGCATCACTGTAAATAAAAAAATCACCATTTTTTATTGGAAAGGATAACATTAGATCATTAACCAGTATTCTTTTCAATTCTTGAAAACATCCATCACATTCCTTTATTTATATAGATTTAACTCCTTTTTGAGTTAACTTAGTTAGTGTGATAGATAAACAAGAAACTTTTTCAAAAAAAACATTGATGGTAACCCACTAATACACGAAAACTTCAAATGTAAGTGAAATTTATAGGTCTTGGACACTATTAAACCACTTTAGTTCTAGAAAGATCAATAGTTAGGCCATATTTAGAAACAATATTCCCAAGGAATGAATTTTTTTTTAGCCAAAATTTACATTTTCTAAAGTTTCCATATAAATTATTTTCTTTTAAAGTATGCATAAAAATCCTTATAGGAATTTCATAATACTCACACCTTTTAGAATAATCCATAATGTCATCGATGAAAACTACCAAAAAATTATTTGAATACTCATGGAAAAATCTATTCATAAGATCTATAAATACAACAGGTTAATTAATTAACCCAAAAGTCATAACCAAAAACTCATAATCCCCATATCTAGTATAGAACATCATCCTTATAATGAATTACTCCTTCACCTTCAGCTGGTGATACCCAGACCTAAGATTAATTTTCTAAAAATATTGAGTGCATTGGAGATATCACCACTTTATTTTATGGTATCACATTAACCGTAGTGGTAGAAAAAATGAATTATCACACCTTTATATTTTTAATATTTATGATTCCCGCCTTGAGTAACTAAATTTATAAATTAATTAGCATAATTCCCCAAATAATTGAATTTAAAACAACTTACTACTAACTGACTATCTATTTTCCCATTAATTTTTTAATTAGAACTCTTTTCCATAAAGTCATGAGTCAAATTAATGATCTTAACACATCGTTAACATATCCATGATCCTTTAAAACATTATTTATAAAAACTTTTACCACATTTAAAAAAAATCCTGGGATTACCTCTAGATTTCTTAGTTGAATACTTCTACATTGCTTTCTATCTAGACTGCTTCATACTCTTGTTATCATGAGGTACATAAGTTTCTAAAAACTCCATCTCAACTTTCTTAGTACAATTAACAATGTCCTCATAAATTTTAAATTCACAAGAGGTTTATTCACTTTGTAAAATCATTTTTAGACCTGTGTAAAATTTATCAATTTTACTCTCATAGTCTAGAATGAAATTTGGTGCATGCCTAGACAATCTGGTAAAATTTTCTTCAAAAAAAGACACTAATTATTATTCTTTTTTCTTTAAGTATAGAAATTTACTTTCCATTCTATGTTAAATAACATTGGGAAAATACTTCTCAAGGAAAATATTTTTAAATATCATACACTCCGTGAAACCAATCTCATCCTTTTCCTTAGTATTTTCAATTAGATACCACAATCGAACAACTTCACCTTCAAAATGATAAATATCAAAAATTACCTTTTTATTTTTTGTATATACCAAAACGTAAAATTTTGTCTCAACTAAATTGATACATCCTTCAACTTTCACCTCATATAAAGATCAACCAAAAATTGACGGGTTTCATTTCATAAAATGCTCCACTATAGACATGTTCCTTTGTGTAGAATTTGGTCACTCTCTTTCATGGGTTCCACTATTAATATCTTGTGAAAAATAAGTTAACACTACCACAAATTATTCTATTCCAATCAATATAGGTTATTTATTTGGAATATTATTATCCTCTTGATTTCTCTTTACTTCATCTTCCCTATTTCCTCTATGGTAAACCATTCTAAAAATACATGGATTAGATAAAGCAACATGGAAATATTCAAAATCAATCTTATTATAATATAAACATAAATATAAATATCTTATGATTTTATTTTAGTATTTTTTATCCTTTAAAGGTACCTAAACCTTTCTCTACTACCAACTATAAAAACACATTACTTTAATAGCCCATAAATATTAGTTTAATAGCAAGGATTTCACATTTTCAAGATCTATCAAGTTTAGAGTTTTGGAGAATTAAAAAAATACATAACAAAGTTTAAATTTCACATAGTGTATATTTTCTCCACAAAAATTAAGGCATTAATTTTGCACACATGTTTCATTCAAGATGATTTTGTTTCTTTTAAGATGAGTCTAAAGTGGAAATTTTGACCTTTATATAGTTTATAATCATCATTAGATCCTATGAAAAATATTTTAAAATTTTTTATATGAACAAAAATATCAGTTATGGACATAAAAATAAAGGAATTCCATTAGTCCACTGAAAACATGAAAATACTTTAAAATGTTTACCTTTTCACAATAAAACTTTGAACACATAAATAAAAAATTTCCACATATAAATATCAATACTTTTATAAATAAAACATTTTATAAACCATTATTAATCGTATTAAAACAATGAATAAATATTAAGGAATGTGAAAAAAAAATTCAAACCTTTTAGCTTTAAAAGTTCACAAACTTTACTTACCTCATGAAATAAAAATATTTTAATAAACACCATTTATTAAATCATAACAAAGGTATCTTGTAGAATCATATTTATAAGCTATGTTCACTCGTGTTTAACCCATTTTTGAATAACTAAGTCCCTCTTAATTCTATAGGTATAACTAACTTGTTAATCTCCCCCATTTTTTTCCTTTAAAGACTAAATCATTACCCAATGCATTAGAGAGTTATATTGGGGTATCCCATTCTCTTGGGATATATTGGTCTTAAATTTAATAATATATAATTCTAAATTATTATATCATGAACAAATAATTTTTAATATTTCAATTTTTCATCATAAAACCCATGAAAACCCATTTGAACCCATAAGAAAAACACTTTCCATTTTCACATAATCATAAAGAGAAATATCATTTTTCTTTTGAGACACTTATAAATTAAAAATCCCAAGTATAGTGGAAATAGTATATAATTTGAAATACCATGTTAAATTATAAAGGAATCAAGACAATGAATAGCTATTATGATGGTGGGAAAGGGGGTTCAAGCCATATATGTTAAAAACATTCTTTTTTACTTTTTTTTTAAGTTAAAAATAATGCATACGGAATACATTGGAAAGATTATTTTTTTATAATTTATAAAGAAATTAAAATAAATTTAAAAATGAACTTTGTAAACCTTTTAAGAATAAATCAAAATGTTATTGAAATTTTTAAAAGAACCTTGACATGGAAGAAAAAGAGTTGGAAGGAAAACTTTAAAATAATATTTTCAAAAGAAATTATCTTAACTTAAGTCATATCTAGCTTCGAATGTTATATAACTACTAAATAATAAAATTATATTAGTAATTTAATTTATTAATAAAAAAATTCATGTTCATTTCATTATAATTATTTCCTTTATTTCATTTATTACCTGTTTTATTTAGTTACTGAAATGGTTATGTACACATTGGATTTTTTGGGATTGTTTGGTTTATAACATCAAAAAAACATCAGTGCATTGAAATTGGTCAAAGGTATTATGGTTATATTACATCAAAAATATTAAAAAATATATAATTATCATATTTATACATTAAATCACTTTTAAAACTAACCATGTAATGTGGTCATGAAAAATGAAACACATTGTTTCATAGAGATAGTATTTCGTACGTACGCATTAAAGACAATTTAATTTTTCTACTAGGTGGAAAAGAAATAAAGTACATAATAGTTTAATTTTACAAAATCATCAATGTGTTATAAATATCATATTTATTAATTATTTATATTCTTATGATCATCCTTGTAATGTGGAAATAAAAAATGAATCACATCGCTTTGTGGAGGTGGTACTCCACACGTATGCACGAGAGACGTTATTGTTTTCCAATGAACAGAAGGATAAGAATTTAAGAAATATATTATCTTTATATAATCATAAATACTTAATAATTATAATATATATTTATTTTATCCTTCATTCATATGATTTGGTGATCAAAAATGAAACACATCACTTTGTGGAGGTGGTAGTCCACCTGTATGCACGAGCAAAGTTTTTATTTCCCATGGGATGGAAAAGGGTATTAAAAGGGTTTTTACCATAATAATAATAAAATTTATGTTTATTAAATATATTTATGTTATTCTATCATCATGTTTAAATAATATTTTAAGGAATTAAAATAATAAATAAATATGAAACACTCGGTTAAAATTATATCGCTTCTTTGGAAAACCTCAATTAGCTTACACCTTAAGCCTTCTTAGGTAGATCTTTTTGTGATACCAGAACTTCTAAGTTGTGTGGAGGAGAGTTGGGAAGGGATTATTTTGTGATATTCCAATATATAGTTCCAAAATTGTGTTAATAAGTGAGGATATGATATTACCTTTCATAATTGAGGGGATTAGAACACCTGTAAATACTTAAAAAATTTAAATATATTATATGTATTTATCAAAGGAAAGTGGCACAAAATTGACATATTTATAAGATAAGATGATTATGGATCAAAATAAACTCATAAAATTAAATTTAAATAAGTTTTTATGATATTGTATACCTTATCTATTAGTTTTAACCCCCTCATTAACTCTTGTAACCATTACCATGGTGACAAAGTTTTAACAAGGTTACTATTCATACCAAAAATGAAATTAAACTTATCACCAAATTTGAAACTCCTAATTAAAAATATGAAATCAATTTTACCATATTCAATTTAAAATAGTGTTAAAAATTAATTTTAATATAAATACCCAAACTGCAATGAAAACAGATTTTAGAAAAATGCTCTTTTTAATAATAAAAAGATTTAATACCAAAATAAAGTATAATGTTGATTAACATAGAATTAATTGGATTATTTTTATTAATATGAGACTAATTTAAATTTAAAACCAATCAAAAATATAATGGTACTTTTTAAATACTTAAAAGAAATGACATTTCTAATAAATATCAGTATTGTTCATTATTCTCCCAAAAATAAACCTTTTCAAAAAATCCCAAAAAATAACAATAAGATAAATTCATTATGATTATTCCAATACTTAATCCATTTTAATTAATATAAAATTATAAAATCATGAAATTTAAATTTTAAATAAACCCTTGTAATACATGGAAAATAATTTAGTTAAATAAAACTATTCCTTTTTCAACTGAAAATTTATTTAAAATTATGATGAATATGAATTCATAAAATGAATACTTATAAATCAAAATATTGATTTATTTCTTGTATTACATGGTTTTCACACCCTAATTTATAACCATGGTTGGTTCATGTACACTCATTCAAGATACTATGATGAATTAACTATAGCCTTAATTAGTATCTTCCTAGTATGTCACAGAAGACAAGTATACAGACTTTGGTGATTTAATTATAATTGATTTGAAATGTTTGAGTATTGTTTTATTATCACTAATTATTAGAAAAGTTTAAAACTTTAATTCTTGTTCATATTCTATATTTATTTTTATTATTCTTGAGTGTTTTCATGATTCTTTATATTCTGAGCATGGATATATTTTCATGTTGTGACCAAGAATGTTATCACTTTGTTATACAAATCATGATGAATGGTATAATTGTTATATCATATTTATCATGGATATGGTTCACTATAGTGCACACAACATTTATTTTTTATATTTATCTTGTTTTTGGTTTATTTATTTGATATTATTGGTTGATATAGTTTGTAATATTGACTAAAGAATATCAACTAGTTATTTTATATCATGGTTATTGTTTGTTAATGAGAATGTTTAATATATAGATATTGTATATTTTTATTATATACTGATTGAGTAGGTACTCCATATTAGATAACATGTTGAAGGAATGGAAAGGATCATAAATTCTTAGCCACATAGGTCCAACACATAACTTATTTAGGATAGAATAAAATATTAACCTGACTTTTTATACCTATTCCATTATCCCCTATATTAGGATATAATATTTTCATGACTATATAATCCAAATTTCTCTTCCTAAGATGGGTTTCTAGGACTTTGACTTCTGATGTACACATCTACTCATATGTGTATGTTCAAATGTGTACATGTGTGAGCTATTATAGGAACTGAATTAGCCTCGCATAGGGGTTGTCCTTATATCATCATCTCATATTCTAAGATGAGGCTTGAGGAAATTTATATAGGTATGGAACCTCTGGGTATAGGGAGTTATTATCTATAGCTAGTATTGATTAATGAATTACCATAAGGTTAATCTATTTTCATATCTTGTATGCTGATTACTAGACTGTTTTATTGTATATAAATATAAATGTGTATACATGTCTGTGTATACAAATCTTATATCAGTATTATTTTGATACGTTTTTGGTGTTTCCATACTGAATATTTTATGCTCACACCCTATATAGATATCTTAGTGTAAATTTGGTTTCTCCATCACTATTTTTAAGTACTTATAGGTACTCTGGTAGGTGTTGTGCGTTTATTTGGTTGTTATCGTGTTTTTTATATAAATGGAATTGGTTTCAGTATCATATTTGGATCCATTTGAGGTGATAAAAGGACACATTTTTCTCTTCACCTTTCCAACTTTATTTTTCCCTACCATAGCATCTATTTGTATAAAACTCTTATTTAAGCCTATTTCTTCACTTTGTTCAGCCTATTGATTAATTTTTAGGCATTTATGTATTAATTTGTGGTTTTCATCCATTAAAATTTGTTCCATTATGATTTTTTTGGGTGTGAATTATATATTTTTAATGTCTAACTTATGGACAAGACATTCTAATCATCTTATAAAAGTTGATATTGACTAATTATATAAATCAAAGTGGGTAAATTATTCCTTGATGTTTCTTTTGACCCATCATGCTAGTCTACATCCCCTTGGGATCATGAGTATAGTGGCCCTAGTTTAACATACATGGATATTACATCATTTTAGATGAATATTCAGCACATTACAAAAGTACATTCCCAAAGACCATAATAGTTTAGTTTCTTTGGAAACTTAGAACACAATATTCTAACTTGGTTAAAGATATTCAATGCTTCCCATGATGATCCTCCCATTTAGTATTCCTACTTAAAAACATTATTCATAACTTAGGGAAAGAAAACATAATAAAGGGTGAGATCAGATGATTAGTAAGGGTAAATAAAGAATATATATAAGAATAACATGAACATAAGAGTTTGTGAACATGAGAATAAGATTATAAGATCATACCCTTCCTATCAAAGATCATAAACATGAATCATAGATTAATGATAGGTATTTCAAAAGACATCAATCATAATGAAATCATAGAACATGAGTCATGATATAATAACATTGGAATAAGACATAGAATTTTTGTCAAACACATAAACATATAAAATAATTCCCTATAAGTCAAGGCTCATTTACAAAACTTATATGGGAACTTCATGGGGGATGCACCTACTAGGTGGGACACACCACCATCTCTAGTCATAGTCTTTTCCATATAGTGGATCAAGTTACACCTTCTTCCCATAGTGGATCAGGATGCATCTATTTTCTATAGTGGTTCAGGATACACCTATTTCCCATTGGGGATCAAGACATGTTGGTCGGAGTGGACACTCAAGAGGGGGGTGAATTGAGTTCCAATTAAAATTTCTATTAAAATATTGTCTAGTTAAAATCCTCCGATTTATAAAATAAGTTAAACTGTAGTGAATTTATACAGATTGTAAATGTTCACTTAGCTTCTCAAAGATTGATTAGGTCTCAATTAATTTAACCACAAGGTCAAACTAACTTTTTAAGCTAACCTATTGATTTACAATAAGTGTAAACACTTGCTAATTTAACTATCAAAATAGCTTCAAAATAGTTTTGTATTTCAAAGTAATAGTATAGGAATAAATAAGATATATGTAGTATACTTTAAACTTAAATAAAATATGCACAGCAGATATAACAAGAGGTTCAGTCTCAAGCCGAGACTTAGTCCTCTTAAATATATATAAATTTGATCCACACCCTGGATTGGGGTTAAAAACAGTTTTACAAAACTGTCCAGGCCACGCAGGGACCTCTACCACTGTGCTTCGTGGGAAACAAAACAAAGATCAGGTCACAAAAGGACCTCTTCCACAGTTGACGTGGGTAAACAGAAGTTAAGAGAATTTGAGTGAGGATTTTGATATCCTCCAGTTCAGTGCAGCAGACAGTGTGTGTAAAGATATATAGAGTACACCACACTACTCGAAAGTTAATAAATAAATCATGTAGAGAAGATAGATGAGAGTTTAGAAAGATGTAGTGATTATCAATATAGCTCTGAACTCGTTGGATTCAGCAGGAATGCTTTTGATTCTTTCTCGGGTTTTTCTGTTGAAAAATAGAGTGTCGTAGTTCAGCTTGTCTTCTTTAGGAGTGAGAAAGATCTCTTGATTCTTCGTGTGTTCTTCAATAGTATTGGATTGCATACATGAGAGTTCTTTTAAGGTCTTGAACTCTACTTCTTGTTCAGGATTGTTCTTCTTATTCAGCATAGTGCACTTGGGTGTATTTAAGTTCTTCGTGTTGTATATTCACACTTGCACACTGCTTTTCGTGTACTGCATCTCAGTCTTTCTTATATTCCATGAGTTCTGAAGTAGGAATGATTCCCTTCTCATAGGTATGAGATACGGTTTCCTAACATGCCAAAAACTATCATTAAATAACATTAATTTCATTAAAAACAACAAATATGACCGTTAGAATTATTTAAATAATATTGAAAAAAACTTAAGAAACGGTGTCACAGTGATTATGGAAACGGTGTCTGGTCACAGTGTCTGGTTCACGGTGTCTAGTCACGGTGTCTGGTCACAGTGTCTGGTCACGATGTCTGGTCACGGTGTCTGGTCACGGTGAGTCCTTCACGGTGTCTGGGTCACGGTGTCTGGTCATGGCGAGTCCTTCACAGTGTGTTCTTCACGGTGTCTGGGTCACGGTGTCTGGTCACGATGAGTCCTTCACGGTGTGTCCTTCATGGTGTCTGGGTCACGGTGTCTGGTCACGGTGTCTGGTCATGGTGAGTCCTTCACAGTGTCTCCATACTTAGACAAATATCTGTATTTGGACTAAGATAGTGATATGCAGAATATGGATTAAGGTTAATCATTAGAGAGTAAGAGAATGTGAATCATAAATATAAAGGTGTGATAATATATGTGAGATTTGTGATTTTGCATAAGACTTGTAAATGATAAAGAGAGTAATTAACATCCATAATATTTGTTATTATAAAAACATGATGTGTTGCTATTATTGAGATTGAAGAGCATTAGCCAGATGTGCAATGAAGATCAAGATTAAGTAACAGTAATGAGATTTGTGATCATTAAAACATGATTAACACATGAGGAGTCCAACAATCTCCCCCTTTTTAATGATCACAAATCATATATAGGTATAATATAAATGACATGTAATATTAAAGATACTAGCTTAGTAAAAACATTATAGAACTGATGCTTGTAGTTTTTCTCCACCATTTATACTATTATAGAACAGACACCTTTAGTTTTTCTCCCACTTTTGGGATTATCAAAAAGTGGAGAGAATGAAATGAAACACTGCATTTGGTATTAAACAAAGGGTTCAGAATACAATAAAACATGAAACAACAAAATACATACCATCAAAAAGAAAAACAGTCCTCGGACTCTTCAGAGATCCACCTTGTCTTTTCCTTTATCAACAGCAGGAGCTGGTGCTGAAGTAGAAGAAGGAATAGATGTGGTAGACAATAAGGGTAAGGGTAGACCTTCAAAAACAGATGGTGCCAAAGTAGGAGTAGTAGAAGATCTAGGCTGGGGTTGGTCAAGAATGACTGGCTGGATCTGAGAAAGAGCTTGGCTAACTGTCATGGCAGTTGAGGCTAAGGCAGGTAGTCCAGGTATAAGAGGTGCAGCAGCTGGAGCAACTATAGCAGTACTCTGTACATGAAGATACGACTTCAAAAGATTGATGAAATTAGTAATGATTTCACCACCATACTGCTTAGCCTTTTCAAAATCATCCTTATTCTCCAGAAATCTGTCCAACAATCTGGTGAAATCTGAAAGTTTCTGAACTTGAGCTTTAAAAGATTGAGTCACCGGAGGGATTCTCAAATTTTCCACAAGATATCTAAAGTGATCTGTCATATCACTTTTAGAGAAAATCTGGGAGAGATACAAATCTATTTTCTTGGAGATCTCTTGTTGAGAATCATTGGCTATCTTAGAATGAATCCTAACCAAGTCCAATGCTCTATCACTATTCTTAATCAGTTCTGACAAAGAAGATAGATCCAAGCCACTGAAGGCATTCTCAAATTCTTCCTTTATTATGGATCACATCATAGAATCATCCAAAGAAGGTGTGGAGGTCTGACCAAAAACAAGTGAAGCCTTGACAGCTTCGGTTAGAACTTTGAGGTATTTCAGAACTTTTTGCAGACATCCAGTGTATTCATCTGTAAGCTTATTCAGATTTTCCACAAGCTCTCTCATGCGTTCCAGCATCTTGGTGTGCCTTTTTCCAATATTTTCATCAAAATATAGTAGTTATGGATGAACTTGAGACACAATCTCCCTAGAAAGGAGGGAATCATAAGACTCAGGAGAAACAGTAACAGGTGCAGAGGCAGAAACAGGAGCAGGCTCTGATCTCAAAGAAAACTCATTCTGCAGACTTGCTACCATACTTTTCAGATTTGCAACATCAGCACTCAGTAGCTTATTCTCTACTCTGACTTCTTGAATTTCTCGGATCATCCATGGTTTAATATGCAAGATAATATTTTCCAAGAGAATTGATGCATCTTATTGACTTAACTGAGTCACTGGGTGAGGTTGAGTGGAGACAATTTTCTCAATTCCAGCTAACAACGTCTCTCCAAAAAATTTCAGATCATATTTGGTCACAAAGGAGTGAAGCTCAGGTAAGGATGCAGGTAACGGTAAAGGTTCAGATTCTGGTTGAGGTTCAGAGTCATCTTCAGACTCAGATTATGATTCTGATTGAGGTAGGGGCTCTGGTTGAATGAGCTAAGGACTTCAGTTGAAACAGAGAAGAAAGATCCATTCCAGTTGTAGTCACTTGTTGTGACTCATTCACATCATAAAATCTTGGGAACTCATACAGAGAGTACACAGAAAAAGTGACAGAAGGTTGAGAAGCTTCAGCAGATCCAACATCCACAATATCAAGATTTTGAGGTTTCCTCCCCCTCAACTTGTGCTTCCCTTCCAGATTCTTGAGGTTCAGGAACATGGAAAAGATCCACAGGATCATCCCTAATCTCTTCAGCAAACTCTTGCATTGCCAGCTGAAAGGCAATTTCCATTCTTTCTTCAGAAGATGCACTAATCTCAGGAACCGATTTTTTCACTAGATAAGCTTCCAGACTTGCTTCTTTCTCAATAGAAAGAGTCTCTACAACAAGATCTGCCTCTAAGGTTGCTTGTTGTTCTGAAACAGGAAAAACCAATTTTCTTGCAGCATTGGGATGAGGTTCTTACTCATGAAGAACAACTGAAGGATCCTTAGTCTTTTCCTTTTAAACAACAACTTCCTCTCCTTGAGGTATTTCAGCAGTTACTTCTTCTTGTTCTTCTTCTTCTGAATACTCAACCACTTCATCTGGTTCCAAACCAGGATCACCTAGGTTCTTAGGCCTTCTTGGATAGTCAATAGGATTAAACTTTTTATACAGTTGATCACTATCCTCAACCCACTGCTTCTTCAAGGGGTTCTAGCTTATCTTAATCTTTCTGATGATAGGCATGGATAGGCAGAAATCAAGATCCTCTAACTTTTCTTCATCCAGTCCAACCATCCCTTTTGCAACTAACATAGCTGAAATCATCCTTGAGTAAAACAGGGAGGTGGATTTGGAAGTTACTTTGATCAGCTCACAGATATAGTTGATAACATACTTACACAGATTGATCTTATGGTCATTCTTCAACAGGTGAATCAGGAACACATCCTGATACTTCATCACAGCAAAATCTCCTTTTCTTGGACTAACCAAATTCTGAACAAACTTGAACAGAAGTCTTGTATCCCCATCTAGTTCAGTAGCTATGTCCCTTCGCTTGGTTCCATTTCCAGTTAGACTTTCCAAAGCAGTCTCCAGGTCAAAGATGTCGGTTGTTGGAGGAGGTTCTCTCTGGTAATCTTCACAAACTCCTTCATGTGGAATTCTTAGGCATGCAGCCCACAGCCTTGAAGAGAAAGAGCACTTCTGACCATCGATTCAGCTGGTCACCATAATGATTTCTCCAAACTCAAAATAAAACTTCACATACTGATAGAATTGAGATACAAGCCTTGGGTAAATCGGTCTATTCTGTCCAGTGAACCATTCAATCCATCCTTGTTCTCTTAAAACTTTCAAAACTAACGATCTGCAAGACAGCAACCATTCAGGGAAAACCTCTTTTTTAGGTACAACTATACAGCTTACCAGGTTTGGGTTTAGAGGTCCTTCAGGAGCTATACTCGGTATCCTCTTTAGTTTCTTAGAGCGGCGCTTCTCAGACGAGGGTGAAGATGGATGCTTCATCCTTGGCAATCACTAAAGGTTTGGGAGAGAGGGAAGAGAAGGTTCAGGAGAGAGTTTGGGTAAGTAATCGAATGAAACCCTTATGTTTTATCACTTGGGAATGTCAAACGTCATAAAAACAAAGATGCGGGAAATCAAATAGTGGTGTAATAAAAAAATTACCGTAATACGGGTTAAAAATAAGAATAAAAATAACTCTTCCCGGTGAGACCATGAGTAGGTATTACGGTGAGACATAAAACTATTCATCACGGTGAGACAGTTTGTAGTCGTCACGGTGAGACAGTGAGCATTTTATATAGTCACGGTGAGACAGCGAGTTGTCAGACCGTTAGCATAAAACAGTAACTTAGAAATAGTAAGTATGAAACTATAAAGTAAAGTACAGTAAAGTATTAAACATTAAAATTAGTAAGATATTCATTTATGATTAATCATACCAAGATCATGTATAATGTAGTCTAATATTTCATAATTTAATGGTTTAGTGAATATATCAGCAAGTTGATATTTAGTACCAATGAATTCCAAAGTGATATCACCCTTTTGATAATGATCCCTCAAAAAGTGATGTCTTACATCAATATGTTTTGTCCTAGAATGAGAAACAGGATTCTTAGAAATATTAATAGCACTTGTGTTGTCACAATTTATTGATACATGTCTGAATTGATATCCATAGTCTGGTAATGTGTGTTTCATCCATAAAATTTGTGCACAACAACTTCCAGCAGCTATGTATTCAGCTTCTGCAGTTGATAATGCAACAGAATTTTGTTTCTTACTACACCATGATACTAGTGACTTGCCTAAAAGGTGACATGTTCCAGATGTTCTTTTTCTATCTAGATTACATCCAGAAAAGTCAACATCAGAATAACTAACTAATTCAAATGATTGTCCTTTGGGATAGAACAATCCTAAATTCGGAGTATGCTTGAGGTATTTGAAAATTCTCTTTACAGCATTTAAATGTGACTCTTTAGGGTTTTCTTGAAAATGAACACACATACTCACACTAAACATAATATCAGGACGACTAGAAGTCAGGTATAGTAGACTTCCAATCATTCTTTTATAGGTGGTTTGATCAACAGATTTACCATTTTCATCAAGATCCATCTTACAGGTGGTACTCATGGGAGTGTCACTACTTTTTGTGCTTTTCAATCCAAAACGTTTTAAAAGATCTCTAGTATATTTACTTTGAGTTAAAATAATTCCATCATCATTTTGAAAGATTTGAAAAACAAGAAAGAATTTAAGTTCACCCACTAAAATCATTTCAAATTCATTTTGCATCATTTTAGAAAAATCAGTACATAATGTAGTTTTTGAAGATCCAAAAATAATATCATCTACATAAATTTTTACAACTAAAACATCTTTAGAAATTCATTTTATAAACAGAGTAGAATCAGCTATTCCTTTTGTAAAACCTTTAGAAATTAAAAAAGTACTTAATCTATCATACCAAGCTCTTGGAGCTTGCTTTAAACCATATAAAGCTTTTGATAGTTTGAAAATATGATTTGGAAAATGAGGGTTTGAAAATCCAGGTGGTTGTTCAACAAAAACATCCTCAGCAATATATCCATTTAAGAATGCACTCTTGACATCCATTTGATATAGTTTGAAATTTATATGTGCAGCATAAGCAAGTAAAATCCTAATAGCTTCTAATCTGGCTACTGGAGCAAAAGTCTCCTCATAGTCAATACCTTCTTCTTGACAATAGCCTTGTGCAACTAGTCTAGATTTATTTCTAACTATGTTTCCGGATTCATTTACTTTATTTATAAACACCCATTTAATGCCTATTGTGAAAGTGTCCTTAGGTCTTTCAACAAGATTCCAAACTTTATTTCTTTCAAACTGATTGAGTTCTTCTTGCATAGAAATTACCCAAAATTTATCATTAATAGAATCATCAATGTTTTTAGGTTAAAGTTGTGACAAGAAGGCTTGATGTTCAACCTGATTTCTAAGAGAATATCTAGTCTGTGTCCCTCTATCAATATTTCCTACAACAGCATCTAAAGGATGATTCTTTAGAATTCTAGTTGATATAGTAAAGGTAGGACCAGAAACTTTAGGTTCATCAACAGGTTGGGAATCAACAGAAGCAGGTTCTGGAAAATTTCCAGAACTGGTTGTCTTTATAGCAGGTTCATTTGATTTTTCATTAAGGTCCAGAACAGATAAATCTTCTTCAAGATTTTCAAGAGAGGTTTTAGGCTCATGTGGATCAGTTCCATCAAACTTGATGTGAACAGATTCTTCCGCACACTTGGTTCTTTTATTGAAAACTCTATAGGCTTTACTTGAAATACAATAACCTAGGAAAATTCCTTCATCACTCTTGGATGAAAACTTTTCAATATTATCTTTGGTATTAAGAATAAAGAATTTGCATCCAAAGACTCTAAAGTAGTTAACCTTAGGTTTCCTATGGTTCCACAACTCATAAGGGGTCCTCTTAAGAACAGGTCTGATCAAGACTCTATTGATAATATAACAAGCTGTATTTACAGCTTCAGCCCAAAAATAAATAGGCAGGTCATATTCATTAAGCATGGTTCTGGCAATTTCTTACAGGGTTCTATTCCTCCTTTCTACTACACCATTTTGCTAAGGTGTCCTAGGGGAAGAAAAGTTATGACTATAGCCATTGTTTGAGTAATAGGATTCAAAATCATGATTCTCAAACTCACGGCCATGATCACTTCTTAGATTTTTAATCTTAAGTCCACTAATATTTTCTATAGATTTTGAGTATTTAGCAAAGTAAGAACAAGCTTCACTTTTGTGAGCTAATAATTATACCCAAGTATATCTAGAAAAGTCATCTACTAAGATATAGACATAGTGCTTCCCATTTAAGCTAGAAACTCTAGATGGTCCAAACAAATCCATGTGAACCAACTCGAGAGGTTGAGAAGTTGAAACTTCTTTCTTTGGTTTGAAAGAGATTTTGTGTTGCTTTCCCTTTTGATAGGGATTACAAACTTTGTCATTTGGAAACTCATGTTTGGGTAGGTCTCTCACTAAGTTATTCCTAGTAAGTTTTCTAAGTGATTGTATATTGCAGTGTCCTAATCTTCTGTTCCAAAGCCAAGACTCTTTATGAAAAATCATTTAAACAAGTAATATTCTACATGTCTAAAGAATTTAAATCAACATCATAAACATTTTCATTTCACAGGGCAGAAAATACTAAAGCATTTTTAGAATTAAAAACATTGCAAGAATAATTTTCAAATTTAACATTAAAACCATCAGCACATAACTAAGAAATACTTAACAGATTATATTTAAGTCCATCAAAGAATAAAAATTTAGAAATTAATACTGAGTCAGTGTTACCAATATGGCATAAGCCGATGATTTTCCCTTTAGAATTATCACCAAAGGTGACAAAGCCTCCATCAATTCTGACTAAGCTTTTAAATCATGAGAAGTATCCTGACATATGTCTTGAACATCCATTGTCCAAGTACCATGTCTTCCTACAGGAGATCTTTAAGCAGATTTCCTACAAAATAGATTTAGATAGGAAATGATTTTGGTACCTAGATCTTCTTGGGTCTAGACAGGTTAGAAATCAAATCTTTCGATACCCGAATTTGTCTTATGGGTCTCATAAAATTTGTAGAATCAACAGACTTTGAAAGATAAACCTTATTAGATCCATAACTATGAATATAACTAGTTGAAGCATATAAATGTCCAGAACTAGAACTAGTAGTATTCTGTCCAGATTTAGGAATAAATCTATTCTTAGTAAACTATCTATGTCTAGGTTTGTAGCCTATTCCAGTAGTGTATTTTGGTGCAACTTGATTTCCTAGCATTTGAGTTAGTGTATCCTTTCCATTTGTAAATTTCTCTAAATCCTCTAAGTTGCTCATTAGACATTTTCAATTCAGTGTTCTCCTTTAACAGTTGAGCATTTTTCTCTTTTTCAATAGTAAGTTCAGTTTTAAAAGTAGTAGTGAGAGCATGATGTTTCTTTAATGATTTGTATTTATCCATAAGTTCATTGCATGTCTCTTCCAGCATATTACAATATTTAAACAATTCCTCACTATTCATGTTTTCAGAATCAGAATCAGATTCTGCACTATCTTCAGAATAATAAGAATTTAAAGCAGGAGTATTTAAGATTACCTCAGATGTGTTTTTCATAAAACACATGTTTTCCTTATTTCTGGTTTCAGTCTCAGAAGCTTCAGATTCACTGGAGCTATCCTCAGAAGCGCTCCAAGTAGCCTTCATAGCCTTTTTGTACTTACTGTCCTTGTAATCATATTTCTTCTTGAATTTGAGCTTTGGGCAATCTGCTTTAATATGTCCTTTTCTTTTTCACTCATAACAGACAAATTCATCACTTTTATCTGACTTTTTCCAATCCTTCTTACAATGTCCCTTCTTGTCATACTTTCCTTTGTAATTTGATTTTCTTAAGAATTTCTTCTTCCTGTAAAATTTCTTAAACCTTCTGGCTATCTAAGCCATTTCAGCATCACTATCAGAGTCTAAATTTTCACTGGTTGAACTGTTAGTAGGTAGTTGAGATTTATCTTTTTCCTTGCTCTTTGAAGTAGGAGTCTTGAAAGCCACTAATTTCCTTGTAGGTTCATCATCTTCCTCTTTATCCACCTTGAGTTCTTCCTCATACATCATATGCTTACCAATGAGTTCTTTGACAGGTAGAGAAACAATGTCACATGACTCTTTGATTGAAACAGATGTGCCTCTCCATCGATCTGGTAAACATCTCAAGATTCTCATAATTTGTTCCTTTGTTGGAACAACCTTTCCAAGTGAATTCATTGTATTGACTATCTCATTAAACCTGATATACATATCAGAAATGGGTTCATCAGTCTTCATTTTAAAATTATCATATTTAATAGTATAAGTACTTAATCTCATTTCTTTAACATTGGTTGTTCCTTCATGAGAAACACCCAAAGTATCCCAAATTTCAAAAGCAGTTTTACAAGCAGAAATTCTGTTAAACTCTTCATCTCCTAAAGCATAGTACAGGGAATTCATGGATTTGCAATTATTATTGTAAGCAGTCTTTGTAGGTTCATCCCAAGTGGATCTAGCAGTAGTGGGAAGTTTATATTCTGATTCTATGGCAGTCCAAATATCAAAATCTATGCTTTCTAAATGAATTTTCATTTTAAGTTTCCACTGATCATAGTTTGTACCATTGAAGAAAGGTGGCATGTTAGTAGCAGCACCCTCTAGTCTATTATCCATAACTAGATTTTAGAAAGATAATTTAAAGAGATAAAAATTTATAATTAACAAAAATTTAAGATCTTTAAAGATGCAACTAAAATCATAGTTGAAAAATAGATTATTTCAAAAAACATTAAACAAAAACTAATCCTCTGATACCAAATGTTGCTCAGAGTGGACACTCAAGAGGGGGTGAATTGAGTTCCAATTAAAATTTCTGTTAAAATATTGTCTAGTTAAAATCCCCCAATTTATAAAATAAGTTAAACTATAGTAAATTTATAAAGATTGTAAATGTTCACTTAGCTTCTCAAAGATTGATTAGGTCTCAGTTAATTTAACCACAAGGTCAAACTAACTTTTGAAGCTAACCTATTGATTTACAATAAGTGCAAACACTTGCTAATTTAACTATCAAAGTATCTTCAAAATAGTTTTGTATTTCAAAGTAATAGCAGTGGAATAAATAAGATATATGTAGTATACTTTAAACTTAAATAAAATATGCACAACATATATAACAAGAGGTTCAGTCTCAAGACGAGACTTAGTCCTCTTAAATATATATAAATTTGATCCACACCCTGGATTGGGGTTAACAACAGTTTTACAAAACTGTCCAGGCCACGCAGGGACCTCTACCACTGTTCTTCGTGGGAAACAAAACAAAGACCAGGTCACACAAGGACCTCTTCCATAGTTGACGTGGGTAAACAGAAGTTAAGATAATATGAGTGAGGATTTTGATATCCTCCAGTTCAGTGCAGGAGATAGTGTTTGTAAAGATATACAGAGTACACCACACTGCTCGAAAGTTAATAAATAAATCACGTAGAGAAGATAGATGAAATTTTAGAAAGCTCTAGTGATTATCAATGTAGCTCTAGACTCGTTGGATTCAGCAGGAATGCTTATGAGTCCTTCTTTGGTTTTTCTGTTGAAAAACAGAGTGTCGTAGTTCAGCTTGTCTTCTTCAGGAGTGAGAAAGATCTCTTGATTTGTCGTGTGTTCTTCAGCAGTATTGGATTGCACTCATGAGAGGTCTTTTAAGGTCTTGAACTCTCCTTCTTGTTCAGGATTGTTCTTCTTGTTCAGCACAGTGCACTTGGGTGTATGTAAGTTCTTCGTGTTGTATATTCACACTTGCACACCGCTTTTTGTGTACTACATCTCAGTCTTTCTTATATTCCACGAGTTCTGAAGTAGGAACGATTCCCTTATCATAGGTATGAGATACGGTTTCCTGAAATTCCAACAACTATCATTAAATAACATTAATTGCATTAAAAACAACAAATATGACCATTAGCATTATTTAAATAATATTGAAAAAAACTTAAGAAACGGTGTCACAATGATTATGGAAACTGTGTCTGGTCACGGTGTCTGGTTCATGGTGTCTGGTCACGGTGTCTGGTCACGGTGTCTAGTCACTGTGTCTGGTCATGGTGTCTGGTCATGGTGAGTCCTTCACGGTGTCTGGGTCATGGTGTCTGGTCACGGTGAGTCCTTCATGATGTGTCCTTCGCGGTGTCTGGGTCACGGTGTCTGGTCACGGTGAGTCCTTCACGGTGTGTCCTTCACGGTGTTTGGGTCACGGTGTCTGGTCATGGTGAGTCCTTCACGGTGTGTCCTTCACGGTTTCTGCGTCATGGTGTCTGGTCACGGTGTTTGGTCATGGTGATTCCTTCACGGTGTCTCCATACTTAGACAAATATCTGTATTTGGACTAAGATAGTGATATGCAGAATATGGATTAAGGTTAATCATTAGAGAGTAAGAGAATGTGAATCATAAATATAAAGGTGTGATAATATATGTGAGACTTGTGATTATGCATAAGACTTGTAAATAATAAAGAGGGTAATTAGCATCCATAAGATTTGTTATTATAAAAACAAGATGTGTAGCTATTATTGATATTGAAGAGCATTAGCAAGATGTGCAATGAAGATCAAGATTAAGTAACAGTAGTGATATTTGTGATCATTAAAACATGATTAACACACGAGGAGTCCAACAGGGCACACCTACTTCCCATTGTGGATCAATCTCGTTGACATATTTCTCATATTTATCTCATGAGATATAAATATTTAACCAATGCATTGTAATTATATATAGGTCCCACCCATATCATAATGAAATCATTAAAATTTGTTCCATAAGATCTTGAAACATTCATCATATCATAAGCCATGAAATGAAATGGGTATTATAAATATTTCATAATATCATAACTTGTGGAAAATAGATAGGTTTCACAATCATTTCATCACAGTATAACCCATGAAAATAAGTGGGTTTCATCATGGTATAACCCATGAAATAGAAATACTTTTCATAAAAAACTTTTCATCCTAAATATAAACCATTAAAATAAAGAATAAGAATGGTTCCCTTGGATCCTATCCCCAATAAATCATAAACTATATCAAAGTATGTAATCTTAGATGTAGGAGTATTTTGAAATATCACTTGGACCATTTCTTAAGGTAAATAACCTTTCTTTTAAAATCAGATTTTTTAAAACATAAAACATTTTCAAAATACTTTTCTTTGAAAACCACTTTGAGACAAGGAATTTTTAGAATATTAGGAAAAAAATTTCTTTAAAAATAACCCTATAAACATTAAAATAAGGATTCAAGTAAATTATGATCATGATGGTGGGTAAATCCATACATGTCGAACATTCCTTTTTCACAGTAAAATGTTTAGAAAAGTTACTTGATCGTAAAATGATAATAATATTCCTTTTAAAACCATATTTTTATTAAAACACATGGGTAAAAATGAATTTATAAAAAATCATAGTATAACATTTTTGAAAACATTTTTAGAAAACATGGTTTTGTGATAAAAAATATTTCTAACCAAAGATAGATATAAGGTTGAATTTTCTTGAAAACATTTTCTTAATCATATTAAGTAACAAAGAGTTGTAAAATGGTACCATTACATGAATATATCATGAATAACTATAGGAGGAGAAAATTCATGAGAGTTATTAAGAGATGGATCATAATATTTCATCACTGGAAGCATAATCCTAAACAATCCTGAAAAACAATGAGATTGTAACAATAAACTCGTACCACTTTGGTAACTTTGAATCATAATCCCTATGAAATAATAACATCACATTAAGATTAAAATATAATGAAAAAAATTATATACATGATATAATATGTAAAATTTCATTATATACACCTCATAAAAGGATATAGGTGCATAATATAATGTGTGTCTCAATGAAGGAAAATTGAGACAAAATTACCTTACCAATTTGGTAACTTTGAAACCATAAACCCCATGAAAGAGAGTTCATGAAATGGATATTTAAATAACCATAAATTTAAGAATAAGTATCATATAATAAATTATTGTTAATTATATACACCACACAAATAAATGAGTTTTGAATATGGCATAAGTCTCAGAGAAATAAAAGTGAGACTAAAAATCCCCTTACTACTTGAGTAACTTTTGAATCATGAGATACATGAAATAATAACATCAATTTAAACTTTTAATATCATTAAATAAATTAAATTAATGATATAACATGTCATAGGGAACTATATACACCACATGACAATAATAAGTGGTGATTATAGAATATATCTCAGTGAAATAAATGTGAGATGAGAAAAACCTTACTATAGTAACTTTTGAATTGTGAGATACATGAAAGAATAACATAAATTGAAACTTTTAATATCATTAAATAAATTAAATTCATGATTTAAAATTACATATTTCATTATATACACTATATAAAAGTAATTAGGTGCATAATAATGAATAAGTCTCAATGGAATATAAATTGAGACGAAACCCATTACCATAAGTCTTGAATTTATTCATATACATTAAAAAATTTTGTATAATAAATATAAGTTTATTATAAATATTCCATATAAAAATATTATTATATATAATACAATATATTATTTTATTATGACTTTATGTTACCCTTTAATAGCAATTTCATGTTAAAGTTACGTTTCGGGTAATAACTGCTTTGTTTTTCGTACATGTTTTGACTTTTCATTCTTAGTACTATTACTTAGATCATGATTTATTTATTTATATAATATAAACCATGATATTAATATCATATATATTCATTATATATGTATTTATAATAATATATAAAATATATAAATATGAAATGAAATACATTATTCATGGAGATGGTAGGTCGTACGTACGCATGAAAGCTCTTTCCATTTTCTTATCATATTGAAAGAAATAAAAGTAAATGATATATATATATATATTACCATTATATTATAATTATTATTTCATAATTATCACATATTTTTAATAAAATCATCCTTAAAACATTCTATGTAAAGCGTGAACAAATCACATCACTTTGAGGAGGCAGTAGTCCACACGTCCACAAATGATGTTATTGAATTCCCAAGAAATGGAAAGAATGAAGGTATGTGTTATATAATAATAAAATAAGAATAAATAAATCATAAATATTATATATATCATATAAAATATAAATTTAATCATTATTACCAAACTTTAGAGGTGGTAATAGAAGAAATAAGGACATCAATTTGTGAGGCGACAGTCTTTCGTACACATGAATGATGATTTTGTATCCCATTTGATGGAAGTGTGTGTAGGTATAAGTAAAAAACTTAACATAAAAAAATATCAGTATATTTAGGATACTGATTTTATTATATAATAATGTAACAATAATAATTTAATGGGTGGATAAATAAATAAAACAAAAGTGTCTTTTGAAGAATGTTAACTCTTCTTCAGGTAACTCCTTTTGGTTTTCTCCAAAGGACTTCCTTGGTTTAGTTTCTGACTAAATAGAGTCTTCTGTAATGAGAGGATGGATTTTTTGATATTATTTGAGAATTTTTTTGATGATACAAAAAGGCTTGATATCTATGAAGAAGTGATGGGGGGTGAGTGTCCTTTTATAGTGGAGTGGTATTCTTGTAAATAAAAAAAGGTAAACACTATTGAGAGGTATCCCTTATATCATGTGCCTCCAATAATGGTTAATTTCTTATAAAATAGGATAAATATTATAAATATGGAAATAAAATGTTTTTTTGACAAGTTTCTAGGTCAATTGGTCCCTTGAGATTAAATTTTAACAACTAAGTAAACTCATTTTCACCTTAATCGCAGTAATTAATTTTAATTGCATTCACTAGTAATTTTGGTCAAAAAAAATTCCTTACTATAAAATATAAATTATTATTATTGAAAATATGAAATCAATTTTTCAAAATTCTAATCACATAATTGGAAAAAATTAATTTAAAATAAATCCAGCTAACGGGACGGAAAAGTGGGGTTTTAAAGTGAAAATGTTCAAAAGTTCACTAAGATTTTATATCCAATTTCAATTTTAAATTTATTTCAATGAAATAAATTGTTTTGATAGATTTATAATTTATCTAAATATACTTTAAATCCAATTTAAAATATAATTTAATTATATAAATAAATTAGACAAAAATGCAGTTTTCAATTAAAATTCTGTGTTTTTCACTATTCATAAAAAAATGAAACTTCTCAGAAAAGTACCAAAAAATTAACCAAAGTAAATTTTTATATTAAACATTAAAAAATAAGGTTTATTTTTTCAAATATAAATTATAAAAGTATCAAAAATTATTTTTAAAACAAGTCTTCTGTTAAAAGGTGGTAAAACTGCGTTTTAGAATTATATAGCTTTTTATGCCTAAAACTGGATTTTTTTTATTTTATGTCAGTAAAACTTATTGGATGATTTTAAAAATATTTGTTTGGATTTATAATATATAAATTTAATTAATATATATCACTAATAGTGATTAATTTAATTTATTAAGATAAAATGGCTTTGTGGGCATAAAAATAGTTTTTTCATAAAAACACTTCCTTTACATTCAATTGGTTTTTATTTTTATTTATATTTAATTGATAAAAATAATTCATTTCATATACATGTGTAAACCATATTTTCACAATTTATTTAATCATATTCGTAACTTCCATTCCAATGGCTAGGTGATAACTATAATAATATTTTAATAACAATATTAATAGTATATTGTAGTTTGGTAAAACTTAGTCTTGTGTGTAACAAAATCTATTGAAGGGACTTGGTATTGTGTGTAACACAAGATAAAATTAGTGTTTCGTCTAAAAAAATCTTGGATAGGTGTTGTTTTTAGTGAAATCTTAACTTATTGATGTATATAAATAAATCTTAACATGGTTTAGCATGCAATGTAATCCATCAAAGAAATTTAATTTATTAAAAAATAAATTAATTCATAAAAACTAGGGGCATTACATTCTACCCCCCATAATATGAATTTTTCCCTCGATATTATTTTGGGTTATAAAATTTTTAATACTTTAAAGTTTCTTTTCAAGAAACCTACATTCTAAAAATGAATACTAAAACTTTCTTTAAAAATAAAAGATGGAAACATAACGGTTACCCAAAGTAACTCATAACTATGTTACCACATAGGAGAACATTGGTGGAAAGTGAAAACATGGACATGGAAGAGAAATATAAATAGAAAGTTATGATGGATATTGATATAGAATATGTTCAGGAGAATTTTAAATATCACAAATCCATAAAACAATGAGGCTTGAAAAGGTTATTGGTATCATCAAAAATGATGCTAACGGTACAAAATTTTATTTCAAGACCCTTTTTCTAAAGTTGAATAATTTTTATAAGAAGATATACTTACTTGATTTAATTCTCTTTCATAAGAACAATATCACCCTTTGGTTATTCCTTGATCAATTTACACTTCATCTCTTACTCTAAGAAATAAAGGTGATTTTTTATCCCTGAAGCACTCATGAATCATAAGACCCATAGATAGACTGATAAGTCATTTTTTCTATCAAAAATATGGTTAGCATAGGTTATTCAATATTCATAAATCTTCATATGTTGAATTAATATTTTAATCTCCAAAACCTCATACAACGTTCAATTCAAACCATTCCATAAATGTTTATCCATATAACCCTTCCAAAAGATGACAGTTTAAAACTTTAGAAAGAAGGTCATAAACAATATCCAATTTAATTTATTCATATCCATCATCTCTTTATCCAAGATTAAAAAAATTTCTAAACATCCATAATACATTAAGGGTTTCCTTCCCTTGATCGTAATATCACATTTCCATTAAATCACCTTTCTAGTTCATCAGCACCATTCAATATATTTTTGCAAAACCTTAATGAGCATATATTTCATGATTCAAGTAACATAATTCTTAAATTCCAATACATGTTCACTTCAATAATTGCACTTATTTCTCAATCCATTAACTATGATTTGTCATATTCTTCCTTAGCACCCCTTTACTAAAATATGAAATATGAATCATGCCTTAACATTCATCAAACTCAATCTAATCATGCTTATAAGAAATACTGTTAGAATAGAACTTGCCTTTCATATGTCACTCATGGTCTCTTCATCATCAGCAGCAAGAACATTATTCTTACAACCTTTTTGATTCCCTTCATGAGATTTTCCCCTAAGACATTTATATGAATAATTAGGGAGGCCATATTTAAATCTTTCAATAGTCAATAATACATTAGGTCCATATTTAAATCTTTCAATAGTCAATAATACATTAGGGAGGCCATTATTCTCATCAATTTCACTAAATGAACTTTTCATTTTCCTTTTACAGTTACTTTATTTGGTCCTTTGATTAAAAACATCTTCTTTTTCCCATATGACATCCACTTTTAGTATCTAGATAGGGGTATAATTTATTATAAACCACTCTATCAATTCTTTACCAAAAATATAGGAACTTTTCTTAAAATTTAACTTATCCTGAGACTTATCCTTAGAGATATCCCTATATATATCTTTAAAAATATCCCCATGGTTTTCATTAAATTTTTCTCATCCTAGTTTCCAAAGGTTGAATAAACCTTTCCTTTGATACCAACTATAGTGACCCAAGATTAAAATACATGGATTTTATATCATTTTAGATGAATATTATTCACATTACAAAAGTACATGCTTAAGGATTATAATAGAGTAATTTATTTAGAAACTTGGAACACAATATTATAACTTGTTGAAAGGTATTAAATTCTTCCCATGAAGATCTTCCCATTTAGTACTCTTACTTAAAACCTTTCTTCATAACCTGGGGAGAGGAAACATAAGAAATCGTGATCTCAGATGCTCGGTAAGGGTAAATAAATGAGATACATAAGGATAACATGACCATAAGGGTATGAGAACATGATAATAACATCATAAGATCATACCCTACATATCAAAGATCATAAAAATGAATCATGGAATAAATATCGGTAGTTCATAAGATGTGAATCATAATAAAATCATAGAACATGATTCATGAGAACATAACATTGGAATAAGACATAGAATTTGTGTCAGATACATAAACATGTAAAATCATTCCCTATAAGTCAAGGATAATTTCTAAAACATATCTGGGAACCTCATGGGGGTTTCACCTACTGGGTGGGACACACCATTATCCCCAGTCGTAGTCCTTTCCTTATAGTGGATCAGGTTACACCTTCTCCCCATAGTAGATTAGGACACACCCATTTCCCATAGTGGATCAGGATGCACCTATTTCCAATTGTATATTAGGACGCACCTATTTCCCATTATGGATCAATCCTATTTAATTTTTTCATCTTTATCCCATGATATATAAATCCTTACCTAATGCATTGGAGTGAGATATAGGTCTATCTCGTCACATAATTAAATCATACATATGTGTGCAACAATTTCATAAAATATTCATCATATCATAAACCATTAAATGAAATGGGTATTATAAAAATTTCATAATATCATAACCTGTGGAAAAGATACATGTTTCATAATCATTTAATCATATCATAACCCATGAAAAATAGTGGGTTTCATCATGGTATAACCTATGGAAAATAAATGGGTTTCATAAAAAAATTATCATCATAAACATAAACCATTCAATAAAATAATAATAATGGTGTCCTTGGGTCATATACCTAATAAATCAAAAACTATATTAAATTATTTCACCTTATATGGAGGAGGATTTTGAAAGATCACTTGGAGAATATCTTAAGGGAACTAACCTTTCTTTGAAAATCAATTTTTTAAAAACATAAAACATTTCCAAAATACATTTCTTTGAAAACCACCATGAGACAAAAAAAAATATAGAATATTAGGAAAAAAGATATTTAAAAATAAAATTTTAAACTTTAAAAGGAAGATTCAAGTAGGTTATGGTAATCACTGTGGGTAAATCTTTACATGCTGAACAATCCTTTTTCACTGTAAAAAGTTTAGAAAAGTGGTTTGATCAAAAAAGAAAAAGAAAATTCTTTTTAAAACCTATTTTTATTAAAAATGTAAAACATGGATAAAAATTAATTTTAAAAAAATCATGGTAAAACTTTTTAAAAACTTTTTTAGAAAACATGGTTTTTGGAAAAAATATATTTTTTACCGAAGAGATAAATAGGGTCGGATTTTCTTAAAAACGTTTTATTAATCATATTAAGTAATAAATAGTGTAAAAAATATACCATTACATGAATATATAATTAATAACTTTAGTATAAGAAAATTCATGAGGTTTTTTGAGATATGGATCATAAAATTTCGTCATTGGAAGTATAATTGTAAGTAATCCCAATAAATAATGAGATTGTAGCAATAAACTCATACCACTTTGGTAACTTTGAATCATAATCCCTATGAAATAATAATATCACATGAAGCTTAAAATATCATTAAAATAATTATATTCATTATATAACATGTCAAATGTAAGTATATACACCTCATAAAAGGATATAGGTGCATAGCATAATGTGTATCTAAAAGAAGGCAAATTGAGACAAAATTACCTTACTGATTTGGTAGCTTTTGAGCTGTAAACCCCAAGAAATGTAGGTCATAAAATGGATATTTAAATACCCATAAATTTTAGGATAATGATAATATAATACATTATTGGTAATTATATCCACCACACAAAGAAACTAGTGGTGAATATGGCATAAGTCTCACAGAAATAAAAGTGAGACTATAAATCACCTTACTACTTGAGTAACTTTTGAATCATGAGATTCATGAAATAATAACATCAATTTAAAATTTTAATGTAATTAAAATAATTAAATTAATTATATAACATGTCATGGGGTAGTGTGTACACCACACAACAAGAATAAGTGGTGATTATAACATATATCTCATAGAAATAAAAGTGTGGTGAGAAAACCGTTACTACTTGAGTAAATTTTGAATCGTGAGATATATGAAAGAATAACATAAATTTAAACTTTTAATATCATTAAATAAATTAAATTCATGATATAAAATTTCATAGGTCAGTATATACACCATATAAAATTAATTAGGTTTGGAATAATGAATAAGTCTCAATGGAATGTAAATTGAGATGAAACCTCTTACCATAAGTCTCGACTTTCTTCATACACGTTCAAACCTCCTGTATAATAAATATAAGTTTATTATAAATCTAAAAAATAACCATATTATTATATACCATACCATATATGATTTTATTATGACTTTATGTTTCCTGTTTATTGTCAATTTCATGTAAAAGTTGCGTTTTGGGTAATAACCGCTTTGTTTTTCATACATGTTTTGACTTGTCATTCTTAGTCCTATTACTTGGATCATAAATTCCTTATTTATAGAATTTAAAATATTATATTATATTAATATATATTAAGTATATATTTATTTATAATAATCTATAAAATATAGAAAAAATTAAATGAAATACATTGTTCATGGAGACGGTAGGTCGTACATACGCATGAACGCTCTTTCCATTTTCTTATCGTATTGAAATAAATAAAAGTAAATGATGTTATATATATATATATATATATATATATTATCATTATATTATCATTATTATGTCATAAATATCACATATTTTTAATAAAATCATCCTTAATACTTTCCATGTAATGCATGAACGAATCACATCGCTTTGAGGAGGTGGTAGTCCACACATCCACAAACGATATTATCGTATTCTCAAAAAATGGAAATCATGAAATTATGTGTTATATAATAATTATATAAGAATAAATACATCATAAATATAATATATAAAAAATAAAAATAGTAATTACATCATTATTTCCAACCTTTATAGGTGGTAATGAAACAATGAATGGCATCAGTTCCTGAGGCGGTAGTCCGTTGTACACACAAACAATGATTGTGTATCTCATTTGATGGAAGTGTCTGTAGGTGTAGTTTTAACCCTTAAAATAATAAAATATAATTATATTTATAATAATTATGATACTATATAATCATGTAATAAGAATAATTGAAGGTATGTAGAAAGAAATAAAATAAAAGTGCTAGTTGAAGAATTTTACCTCTTCTTCAAGTAACTCGTTTTGGTTTGCACCAAAGGACATAGTTGGTTTGATTTATGACCAAACTAAGTATTATAGAATTATATTAATGATTTTTTGAGCTTTTTTTGGAATGTTTTTTATGATCCAAAAGTCTTTATAGGTGTGAATAAGTGAGGGGTGAGTGCCCTTATATAGTGGAGGAGGAGTGGCATTCTTGTAAACACAAAATGGTAAACGCAATTGAGAGGTATCCATTACATCATGTTCCAAAAATTACGGTGTATTTTTTATAAAATATGGTAAATATTATAAATATTTCCATAAAATAGTTTTTTGAAAAGTTTATAGGTCATTGTTTCCCTTTAAATTAAAGTTTAACCACTAAGTAAACTCATTTTCACCTTAATCATTAAAATAATTTGAAATTACTAGAAATTATAAATTATTATTATTCCAAATATTGAATAAATTTTTATAAATTAAATTCATATAAGTGGTAGAAATTAATTTAAAATTAATCCCACAGATGGGACGGAAAAGCAGGTTTTTAAAGTGAAAATGTTCAAAAGTTCACTAAGTTTTTAGATTCCATTTCAATGTTAAATTTATTAAAATGACCTAAATCGTATTAATATATATATATTTGATCTAAATATACTTTAAAACAAATTTAAAACATAATTTAACTATAAAAATAAATTATACAAAAATTCATTTTTCAATTAAAATTCAGGTGTTTTCATTATTCATCAAAAAATAAAGCTTCTCAGAAAAATACCTAAAATTTACCCAAATTAAATTTTGATATTATTTTTTCAAAAAATAGGTGTATTTTTTTCAAATATAAATTGAAAAAGTGTCAAAAATTATTTTTAAATAAATTCTTCCATTAAAAGGTTGTAAAAATGCCTTTTAGAATAATATGAATTTTTATGCCTAAAGTTGGATTTGTTCTTATTTTATGACTATAATACTTATTAAAAGAATTTAAAAACATTTGGTTGAATTTATAATATATAAATTTCATTAATATCTCTCACTAATACTTATTAATTTAATTTATTAAGATAAAATTCCTTTGTGGGAATAAAAATAGTTTTTCTATACAAATAATTCCTTTATATTCAATTGGTTATTATTTTCATTTCTAATTAATAGATAAAGAAATAATTAATTTTATAAAAATTTGTAAACTATATTTTCAAATTTTAGTAAATATTATTCATAACTTCCATTCCAATGGATAGGTGGTAACTATAACAATATTTTAATAATATTATTAATATTATATTATAGTTCGGTAGAACTCGGTCGTGTATGTAAAGCAAGTTGTCGAAGGAACTTGGTATTGTGTGTAACACAAACCAAACTTAGTTTTGTGTAATATAGTCTTTATGTTTCATATAGTTCAATATTAACTAAGTGTTTCATAGATAGAAATATTAACTTGGTGTAGCGTGTAATGAAAGCCATCAAAGAAATTTAATTTATTCAAAAAAGTTAATTCATAAAAACTCGGGGTGTTACAATGTGTGCTATTGGGATAGTAACACATGTGATTCGGGTGTCATATGGGTATTAAATTCATGGATATTTCAAATTGGTGTCATAATTATGTCGAGACTTATGTGGTTTTTAATTTTCCTAAACACGAGTAGGGTTTTTGAGATTGTAAAGTAACCCATAAAAAGGCAGCATAAACTTCTTTATAGAAGAAGATTGAGTTGGTAGGGGTGTTCGGGTATTCAGTAGGCATTATAGGTTTGAGTGAGTCATTTTTTCAGTATTAGGTATGATAGAAAGAAACTTGAGATGTGTATCTAGTAATTATCTATGATTCAATCTCTATTTTGGTTCATGCATCATGTTAGGCATCAACAGGTAGTTACACATGGGATTTCATGACATATTTCCTGATTTTATATGATTTTTTCATTATAATAGAACTTATTAGGGTTTATATTATCTAAAAAATAATATATATATATATATATATATTGTTTATATATATATATTGGTTATTATTATATTAACATAGAGTACTAATTGGTTCCCTTAATTGAGATAGACATGCTTATATATTTTCCTAATAGCTAGTCATTTATGTTTAATGCTTTAATTACTAAAGCCTACATTTTTTTTTTGTTCATATTTTTATTATTGAGAATTCTATTTAAATTTTGATTATATTTTTTTTACTAATAATGTTACTACTTTTTTTATTAGTGTTTTTTTTAAGCATGCCTTTGTTTGTTATTTATATTCTCTTCCCAAATATGCAACTGGTATCACTTATGTAAAAAATTTCATGTTGATTATGCTATTTACTTTAATATTGTATGATATTTTTGATAATTTTGAAACCTTTCTAGTGATAATGTTGTTTATTTCTTATATATCAATGTGTTGTTAAACTATATTTTTGAAAATGTTGCATGAAAATATATTAGTATCTACCTTTTTGTCATGCTTGAGGGGAGTCTGCATCATCTAGTGTGAGTGACTATAAAGAGTATAATAGTTTCATAGGGTAAAGGAATATATTTATAATTTTATTTTTTAATAAATAGATAAAATTATGTGATCCAAATTTGTTTTAAATGGAAGTATATGTTAAAATGGGGGATTTTGTTTCCTTTAAAACTAATTTTTTATATAATTTAGTGTTCAAAAAAATTAGTGTTTCTAAATAAGGATTTCATTTTTTTTTGTTTAAACAGAATGGTTCTTAGTGAAAACTATTTTACCCTCTTCATTATTTTAAATTGGGTAAAGGTTTATTTTTAAAATGGAATGGAAAAGTGATTTTGAAATGTAATTTTGTTTCGATTTTAAAATAAAATGGAGCCTAATGTAATTCAATTTTAAGTTGAATATTTTTTAATTCATATTCTTAATCTCATGAAATTATAATATTTAGATTGGGAAGTTATTTTTATAACTAATGTTATATCATGTGTTTTTAATATAAATATTTTTGTTTTTGGGAATAATTTGGTATGTGGTTATTCAAATGAATAATGCTTCTTTTTAAACCTTTAGATAAATGTATCTCATATATAAAATAAAATTCATGGTATTTTGGGCATTTATATCCCTAATAAAATCCTATGGTGGAGAGTAACTTTGTTTTTATTCTAACCGGTTGATGGTATTTAGAGAGTTATAAGGATTATAGTACATACTTTAGTATTGATGTTTTATTGATGGTTTAGTATCTTGTTTTGGTTTCAAGAGTTTTGAATTAGTAGAATGATGAAGAATTTGAGGATATGTGAGATTGGTGGTTGTTGTTGTATTTTATCTATCATAATTTTGTGTTTTTATTATTAAATATATGGAATTTAGTGTTTTTTAATCATTTGATGTTCATTTTTAGTAGTGTTGGTGATGTGATCTTGGTTTAGTGATTTAGTAATTGAATTGGTTGGCCTTAGTGGATTTTGATTGCATCATAAGTTGTGTATTATAGATTTAGTGTACATTTATTAGAGTATTAGGGAATATAAATCCTGGTTAAAGTGTCACTTGATACTTCTTGGTGATGAGGAGTCATATGGTGGAGATTTTGTAATGAATTGTATCCAGAATATAGTGATTTTAGGTACTAAGTGGAAATCTATGATGGTCATATCATGGGATCATTTTAATTTTTTTTAGGGTAATGATGAGGATATTATTTATGGTTTTAAAATTCTTAAAATGGTCTTTTGGAGGTGAATTGGGTAAGTGGAAAATTTGGGTGACAATTAATGGAGGTTAGAGGAAGGAATTCAAAGGGGGTTGGGGTCTGGGAACCATTAAACTCTAGTGGAGGTCCACCAGAAGTCTGGTAGCTAACCAGTGTCTTATAGCCACTAGATATCCACTGAACATCTTGTGGGAAGATTCCATAACTCTAATAGACACCTGGGTAGTTTTTCTTAAAAAAATTAAATGACTGAAAACATATAATTCATCCCCTATCTATTAAACCCTTTTGGCCCCTATCACTCTCACCACTCTTCTCTTAGCTAAACTAATTGAGAACCCTCTTTATCTCTTGTATTTATTCAATCTGTCATTTTATTCCTTGGATTTAAGGTGAATCAAAGGGGTTTTATTCAATTTTAGGAATTGGTAAGTCCCTCTAACCCTCTCATTTTATTCCCTCTTATCTCATTCTTTTTTTGTTGTAAATAGATTCTTTAATTATGGATTTCACTAAGGTCATGGTTAAGTCCATTAAAACACCTTGCTTCATTCTTGTTTGGGTTAAATAATTCCTTAGTGGGTAATTTCTAATCTCTTTCTCACTTCTTTGATAAATTTCTAATGTTTATAAATTTATATAGGGTTTTCTTGATTTAATACATTGATTTAGGGATTATTAGGTCTATTATAATTGAGTATTTTTACTGAATAATAGTTAGAGTGATTATTGTGATATTCTATTTGTTTTTTATCTTTGTTTTAGTTTTTATTTCAATAGTGGGGTTTTTATTTAATAGGTAATTGATTATGAATGGTTATGGAATTTTTATTTAGTGATTCTTGGGGATAATGTGGTTTTTTGAAGTGTGAGTGAATATTTTTCAAGGATAATATTATAGTTGGTGGTCTCAACTCACCAATTAATTTTCAGGCTATACCTTAACATTTTAACCATTAGTTTTCTAAATTAATAATTAATTTTATTTATATTTCAAAATATAAACAATGGTTTTTATAGGAAATCTTCTATAAAATGGATTAAATGTTTATAAGGAGTTTTCTAGGAACAATATAATACAATATCACTCCCTGTATTTTGTATTATAAACAATATTAATTGGTTTGTATTTGGTTGATCCTTTGCAAGCCTTGTTCATTATTATTTAGTTCCTCTTAACATATAAGTTGGGTACTTTTTTCTCAAGTCATTTCATTTAACCCTATTTTTTCTATGGTTAGTCACTTTCTTTGATGTTAGCTTTGGGCTAAATGGAAATCCATTGAGTGTTGTTAGATTTATAACTTTCTGAGGACATATTAAAATATGTGGGTCTCTCCTTGTTAGAAACACTTATGGATTGATTTTATATGACTAAGGTGAACTTCTTTAATTCAAAACCATGTCTCATGAATGGAATCACTTACTCCCACTTAAATCTGAATGAGTTATAAGTCAATGAACCACAATTAACCTATGGTTAAGAGTTTTCTTCAGTGGTGACATGGTCGTTGTGTTTTTGAGGTGAGAATAATTGTTATCATATGAAAATCCTAATTGTTTATAGTATTTATTATTTTATTAAATCTTGATAACTTCTATAGTTTCCTGTGGGTTACAAGTATGGGAAGTTTTATTGTAAAACCTAGTTTTAAAAATGGATGCTCCAAAAAATATCTATTTGATTATATTTTCACTTTGCCTTATTATCCCCACTTTAAAAATTTTCCTTTATTAAAAAATATGCCTTCAAAACCAACCTTCTTTCCTCTTTTGAAACATGTTTTTAAATAAATATTAATTCCATCAAATGTTAGTTTTAAATCTTAAATTGTAGGTTGGAACATACGATGGGACCCTATTCAGTAGTAATAAATCATCATTAGTGAATTCATTCACCTGATTATAGGTTATAACTTGTCCATGTTGTCTTGATCACTAACTCTATTATTCCCTTGTTTAAAACCATGATTGGTTCATTTACACTTAGTTTAGTTACTATAATGAACTAACTTCCACCTTAATTGGTGTTGAAAAAAATCAATCATGGTGGTGCTTTTGGGTTTATTATGTTTTTTGAAAATGTTTTAGGTTTTTGGTTAAGGATGGATGTCAAATAAGGAATGAAGAGTTATCATGAATGTTTGATCTTGTGTAAGCATGAAATTCATGTTCTCACAGAAGAGAGAAATATATGATCTCATGGAAGCACAAAATGTCTGATCTTATGGAATCATGGAATGTCTAATCTCACTAAAGCGTGAAATGTCTAATCTCATGAAATCATGAAATATATGGTCTTACTGGAGTATGAAATGTCTGATCTCTCAACAGATAAAAATGTATGATCTTGTAGAAGAGATAAATTTTTGATCTCATGAAAGAGCGAAATATCTAATCTCACAAAAGAGATAAATGTATGATCTTGAGAAAGAGAGAAATGCATAATATCATGGAAACCACAAAAGAGTAACCTTCAGGTTTGTTGAAAAATGTGGAGAAGTTGTGACTATAAAAGGTGGATAAAATGTCTTAATCAGGATAGGGGAGATGTTGATAATGGGATCAATGAATTAGGGGGAGTTTTAAATCAGATTATGTTGAAGATAACTGATTAAAGGATATATGTCACAAAAATTTGAGTTCATGATTAAATAAAATGAGTAGTTTTGGGAATTAAGTGATTCATTTATGATCTTTTCATACTATTCTTGTTTATCATGATGATCATGGCTCATGTGGGATTAGAGTATTTGTTAAGTAATTCCTTGATCACTATCTAGGGGTTTTAGAATGAAATGGTTTCGCATGCACATGATGTGTCAACAAGTTGATTCATGAATATTATATGTGTTTTCAACAAAACCGAAGGGGTATTGTTGGAAAAAAACAATCATGGAGGTTCTTTTGGTTTTATTGTGTTTTTTTACATTTTTTTAGGATTTTGATGAAGGATGGATATCAAAAAATGCATGAAGAGTTATCATGAATGTTTGATCTCATGAAATCATGAAATTCCTATTCTCATAGAAGATCAAAATGTATGATCTCATGGAAGCATGAAATTTATGATCTTATGGAAGTGTGAAATGTCTAATCTCATTGAAGCATGAAATGTCTGATCTCATGCAAGTATGAAATGTTTGATCTTGATAAAGTGTGAAATTTTTTATCTCATGGAAGAGAGAAATGTATGATCTCATAGAAGAGCGAAATATCTGATCTCGTGAAAGATATAAATCTCTAATATCGCAAAAGAGAGAAATTTAAGATCTCATGAAAGACCAAACAGTCTAATCTCATAGAGTTTGAGAGTCTAAACTGATCTCGCATAGTGTTAGATTCTAAACTTATCTCGTAGAGAGAAAGAGTCTAAAAGAATCTCATGGAGGGATCTCATGAAGCGCATGATGACAAATCTTGATTGTCAAAATATCTCATAGAGATATATCATTAAGTCAATGATGAAAAATCATGACTGTCAAAGGATCTTGTGGAAAGATCTCGTGAAGCGTATAATTGTATTTTTATCTCACGATGGGATCTCACAAAGTACATGATTTTGAGGTGGTTGAATGGATGGATTTCCACAATTTGTGGAGTTAAGGAGGTGGAATCTCACCTATAAATACCCAATTATCTATATATAATAGGTGAAGAAGTTGTTCTTAAAATATATATCTTAATAAATGTCCAGAAAAGGGGTTTCATGTGATGTGAAGGAGCATATGTGATTGATATCACATAAATGTTTTACATGATCTGAATCAAGCCTTTCATTATGATATTGTGAAAAAGAGTCTCACACCAAGATCTTTTGAAAAGGAGTCGTATGCCAAGATCTCTCACAAAGGAGTCTCACACCAAGATCTCACATAGAGGAGTCTCTCTCTAGGATCTCACATAAATCAAAAAGGAGTATCGTGCCAAGATCTTGCAAAAAGGAGTCTCATGACACGATCTCATGCAAAGGAGTCTCGCACCAGGTTCTCACACAAAGCACAAACGATTCTCATGCTAGGATCTCACATAAAGGAGTTTCACACCAGGATCTCATGCAAATGGGTCACACTAGGATCTCTTGCAATGGGGTCTCGTGTTAGGATCTCATGTAATGGGGTCTCAATCTAGGATCTCACACAAAGGGGTCTCACGTTAGGATATTTTACAAGGGGTTTTGTGCCAGGATCTCATGAAAGGGTTACATTCCAAGATCTCGCACAAGGGTTATGTTTCAGGATCTCACACAAAGTGGTTTCATGCTAGGATCTCACACAAACCTTATATTGTTATTGAGCTTTAATGTATTTGGTACATCAGTACATTGTCATTGTATACTCTTTGGACATATCCCAATGAGGGTGAAGCAAGTAAAAATATGTGTTTACTTATTATTTATTTATTTATTTACTTTCTATCCAAAATCATGATATAAATTTAGAAAGGATAAGATAAACATTAACATTAAAGATCAAAATAAGTGAACCTCATAATAAATATTTCAAGATTTAGTGGGGAAGGAAGAAGTTTGAAAAGAATATACATACCCTGATTCACCCCCCTCTTAGGGTATCTAGGACCCTTTTATGCCTAAAAATTGGTATCTTCCTAGTATAACTTGGAATCCAAGTATTTCCAACCTGAGTGAGTTAATTATAATGTCTTGGGCATGTTTGATTAATGCATTATTATAACTACTTCTTGGATCTATATACAGTTTAAAGTCTTGTTCATGTTCTATGCTTATTGAAATTATGCCTGAGTTTTATCATGATTGTTTATATCCTAATCATGGTTATAGTTTCATGTTATTAAAAGAATATTATCACTTTTTTATAAAAATAATAATTAATGGTATCATTATTATGCCATTGGGGTCATGGATATAATTTATTGTAATATACATATCACTTCCTATTTATATTGATTGTATCGCTGATTTATTATATTGATCATGTTGGTTGATATAATTTGTAATATTTAGTAAATAATGTCAACTTATTCTTGTATAGTATGGTTATTTCTTGTTAATTATCACATTTAATTTGTTAATAATGTATATTGTTATTATAGACTTTTTGAGCATATTTTCCATATCGTCGAACAAGTTGAAGGTGTGGAAAGGTTAAAAAATACATATCCACATAGGTCATATTCATAACTTATTTTGGATGGGATATAATATTTTCTTGAATCATTATACCCATTCCCCGATTCCCTAGGATAGGCTGCAAGATTTTCTTGACTAGATAAGCATAATTTCTTTTATTGGGATGAGTCACTAAGACACTAAATTCGGAGGCAATAATATACTCATATGTGGGGTTCATATGTTTACATGTGTGAGATATTATAGGCACTAAAGTTTCATCATATAGGGGGTAAACTTTTATTATCATATTTGATTCTGATTTTAGGTTTGAAGAGCTATTACGATTATAGACCCACCCCATATATGGAGTTATTTGTTGTAGCAGGTATTGATTAATGAATTTCCATATTGTTGATCTATTTTCATATCTTGTATGTGGATTGATAAACTATTTTATTTTATACATATGTGAATATCTATAAATGTTTTTCCATACACTTTTTATATCATTTTCATGATGAGATGTCATTGGTGGTTCCCTACTTAGTATTTTATGGTTACACATTGTATGGAAACTTTGGTGGACATGTGGTTTCTCTTTTGATAAATTTTAGGTACTTATAGGTACTTTCATAGATATTTTATATCTATTGGGTTTTTTTCATGTTTTTTATAGAATTGGGATTGGTCCCATATCAAAGTTAGAGATGTCATAGGTCACATTTGGATCTTCACTTATCCCCCTTTGGTCTTCCCTATCTTAGGTTCTGTTTTCCCTCAACGTTTATTTGGGTCTATTTATGTATTGTGTTCTTCCTTCTAGTTAGTATATTATTCATTCATATAGTAAGTTATTTTTTTATTTATTCATGTTTGTTCCTTGATTATCTATTTGTATGTGTGTTTATCTTTAGAATATCCACCTTTTGGATGAGACATTTTGTTCATCTAGGACCAATCAACCACAACTTATAATAACCATTCCCTAAAAATTTTCTTTAGCTCGTGATCCTAGTATCAATCCATTAGATATTTGGGAGGGATCATAGGGTATTTAAACACATAATCCTATATTCATACTGGTATTTGGGTTATGGATATTACACTCAAGGTTTCTCTTATAAATCCTTTATAAAGAAACTCTTCTATTTATCATTGAATATCTTTAGTTTCCTTAAAATTGGCTCAATAAGATGGTAGATTTAGAAGTTTTTTACTAGGAAAGAAACCAATATGGTACTCAATACCCCACAATTAAGGTAATCCTATTTGGATTCCCTTAAGAAAAGCATTATCAAATTTTTATAAAATTTAGACAACACTATAAGGCATTGATGAGTTAAGATCGTTGGTGGAAAAACATCCCCAACCCCACACTAGATCTCTCTCTATCACTCTCTTTTTATAAAACAAAATCAATTTTCTTTTATCTCTCTTTTTTCAACTCTTTTCTTTCCTTCATTTATTTTGATGTCACTCATCAATAATTTTTCACTCTTTTTTATACTTTCATTATCTCTATTTTTTCTCTCTTTTCTTTTTCTATCTTTTCACAATATATCTCAATCCTTACTTAATATTTATAATATTTCAAAGTAATCAAGGGTGTAAGGATAAAATTCCTCCCATTTTATTCAAAATAACATCATTTAGTGTATCTATCATGTATAACCCTTCAACAAAATTTATATGTATTTCCTAACAAAACATGAGTAGAATGCATCAAAACAATATCACATGTCACCATGTATTGATGATTTAAAATGAAAAATAGAACCTGTGATTTCATTGTTACCTTAACATACCCACTACTATTTAATCATTTCAACCTATAAGTTCTAGGATGCATGGATGTATCTAATACCAATTTATTAACCATAAAAACACTTGTTACATTTTTTTCAACTACCACCATTAATAATCATACTATATACTGTATACTTAATGAGGAACTATGTATGAAAAGTTTGATCCCTTTTCTATTGGTCATTTTCTTATTTAGGTTGATCACTCAAATAATTCCTTTACACAGGAATTTCTCTATATACAGGGCTCTTTATTTCCATATCAAAACACTCTCAAAGGGTTGGAATTTAATATTCTCTTTAGATAGATCTAACAATATATCTATCATCTAACATAATCCTAGTTATTTATTTATGCATTGTGAATCAATTTGTCTAAATACTTGAAATTTAAAACATATATTTTCATGATATTCAGATATAAACTTACCTTTATTTTTTCCTTTGAATTCAGAAGAGAATAGTTTGAGTTTTAGAACCTTATTTTATTCAATTTGTTTCCCTCATATGATATTTTGGTTTAGAATTTTTTTAATTTAAATGATATATTAGACTATCTGATATAATATATATATAAAACTTAATTTTTCCTTGAATTTCCTATTAACTTTAGAATATATGTGAAGGAGTTTCTCTATGTATAAATAGTGGTGCATGTCCACTATGTCATGTATGTTATGGTTGAGGACATTCATAAATCATTCCATGTTAGACTCTATATCATCTTCAATGTTGGATTTAATTATGATGATCTCTATATTTTTATAATACTTCTCAACACTCATAGATCCTTGTTTTTTATCTCAATAACTTTAGAAATTAATCATGATAATAGTTTCTAGAAATAAACCTCTTTTTCATTACCACTTTCATATCCTCCAAAATACATATGGTTTTTTCTCCACTTCTCTGTCAGATTGATTATAGTTGATCCCACCATATGTTTCCATAATAAATAAATTATTTTATTTATAACTTGAACATGTTTTGTTCCAAATAATTATAAAATCCAAAAACATTTTCCACCTTTCACCCCCACTCTAGATAGGTTTCAGGATCATTATTACCTTGAAATGATGTAATTATCAACTTTACACCATTGAGGCCATTTATTTTCATTAATGGTGGTAGATTAATTATAATTGTAGAATCTTGAGAATTAAATAAATCTTATTCATTTTTAATTACCCACCTCCTTGGTGGTGCCTTATAAGTCAAATGATATTATAATTTATCCATCTAAAAATTTGACTTCAAAATCTGTCCTTGAATAACCTTCATGACCATTTTAATGTCAATTTAATTAGATTAAATTATTTTCTATATTTAAGAATATTGAAATAAAATTTTAATAGAAATAAATATATACCTCACACACTCCCTTTCATGTTTACACTTTGAAATTAAAAATCTCACTCATGGTTCACACAGATGCTGGATTTTTTTTTTGATAAAATATAACACTCTTTCCATTTACCACTCCTATTTTCTCTAATGGTGTTTTTAGTCAATATAAAAATATAAAGTATTTTTGGATTGTGGAAATCCTAAACTTTATTTCAAAGATAAAATTCTCAAAAAAAATTATGATGAATAATTGGGAAATGAGAATGAAAATGGATGAAGAAGAAGCAACTAAATATAGTATTAAAGATATTGTTTTTTATATTTTTTTCATATTTTTTTATATTATTTTAATAAAACATTTAATAAGAAGATAAATTATCAATATTTAGATGTGGTATAATAAATAATTATTAATTATAATGAAATCTATGTTGGTTATTCATATATTTTATTAATTCATAATTCATTGTGATATTTTAATCTATTACATCTCACATTATAGATATTTCATTTTGATGATTTCAAATTGAGAAGAATGGTGGGATTTAAAACTATAGAAATGGTATATTATATATCTATAATGATGAAGAAAATAAATTTGAAGATGATGAATAAAGTTTACTAGAACCTACGTTGACTTTATTTAAATAAAAATAGATATAAAAGAAAAAATAAGAAATATAGAACCTGATTTCTTGTAAATGGGCTATAATACCAAATGATATGAAACCTAAGATATAGTAGGAAATTTCATATGAACCTTATCTAAGTAGAGTGTGTTGATCTCCTGGATTTCCACAAGTGAAATGGAAATACCAGTTTATGGATGGTGAAATGACTAATGATAAATTGTTGGTTAAGGTAGAACCCAAAGAAAACTTTTCAATAAGAGAATTATCCATAACACACCTTGATAATTCAAATTATCAAGAAATAAAACAAAGGTTTTAAGCTATACACACCAAATTAATATGAAAATTTATGATTTCATACCATAAAAAGGTTATTTATATCCAAATGGTGATTTAAATGTATAAATCTTAGTTCCTTCGAGTAAAAATCCAAAGAAATGCTTTTTGATAAATTTTTCACATAGACATGAAATTAATAGATAATTATCCCACCTCATTTAAATTTAATTCACGTTACAAATAATTTAGATAAACATAGCAAAAAATACATTGCATTCATGCTTGTAACATTAACATTGAAGTTGATTTGGTGGGAGTGGGATTGAATCACATATCACCACTTGGGATAGAATTTTAAGAGCATGTTTAGGAATAAATTAGAGTAGTTTTAGGACTAATTTATTTATCTAAAAATGTTTTGGTCTTTATATTTTAATTTAATTATTAATATATTAAATTCCTCCATCATTATCTTGATTATATATTTTATCATTTAGTATTTGATTCCTTGTAACATGTCTTGGGAATGTATACACCTTGATTCTGAAATCCTATTACCAATAACATATACTCCATTATTTTCTTTATGAATAATTGTTTAATTATCCTCACCACCTTCATACTTTTATACCTTTCTCATTCTAGTATTGAGGCTGAGATAATCATAGGTGGTTGGGTATATTTTTGATCATGTCTTCAGTTGATTTTAACTAAGATGAGATTTTTCATCCGATATGAAAAGTATATAATCTGGTACTATAATTAAATTATACTAAGAAAAATCTAGGGTTATTCTTAGTTAAGTGACATGTGATGTGATAAACTACTTGGATGAATGGCATGTGATGTATTTATTCAAATTAGTTAGTTTATTTTAGAGGATATGAGAATATGAGATAGCCAATACTAGATTGACATGTTACATTTTTAGTGTTAAATCAGTGACTTGGAAAAAGGGATTATAAAAGTATGAATATGATGTATAAAGATACATCTTATTTTGGGAATTTTTATATGAAGACATGAGTGTATTTAATTGATATAACATCAGAACCCTTTGTAACTTTAGTAGAAATGATGTTTTGATAGAGGTTATTCTTTGATTATAATTATATATTGGGGAATTCATAATTTTTTTCAATGATAGAAAGGCACATAGTGTCACATGGTAGGCCTTGGAATGAGGATTAATTTTAGCATGAGGTGTTTGTATAAAATTTTAGAGAGATTATATGATAATCATTTATAATGGTTTTTTGTATGGATTCTAAAATAGTTATAATGTTTTTCATAAAATATTGGAGGCTTTAGTGAAAGTGGTAGATTATTGAAAATAGACACTAAATATTTAAACCTAACATGGTGAGAGTCACCATGTGGTGGTTTTTTTTGGGTTATGGTTATTTATGCCACATTATAGAGTTCATATTTAAATGATATGTGATATCAAATAGTTGACTCTCCTGATTCAATTATCATGTTGTTTCAGTTTTTGATACATTATATAATGATATGTATAGTTATCATTGATTGTTAATGTGGTTTAATAATCATAGGCATTGATGAGAGACTATTGTAAATATTTATAATGGTGGAGCTAAAAGTTGGTCACTTCATAACAAATGAAACAATATGACCCAATATGATCCTTTATTAAATGAAAAGGTTCTGTAAATGGAGCTCATGGACCTCATTGGATGACATTGTAGATCATTCTTTGTAATACATACCTCTCTTTTATTATCTTTTATTCATTTTCCTTTTCAGATGAGATATTAGAACATCATTAAAGGAGAAGGGGTCTTATCAGAGTGTTCGATGATTCAGGTGGTTAGTGGATACCTCTGCAGGTAGGAACCTATTGTTTTCTACCAAGGGATCTTGACCATGCATACTATTATAAAGGATTCATAATGGATAGCAAGGTACACTTTTTTATGGTTTTTCTATTTAATTTTTTTTTATTTCTCTTTTTATTGATCTTATGCATGGGTTTTGTGTTTTATTTCACTAAATTTGGGAATATAGATGTCCCATAAAACCCTTAAGTATTAATTTTATGGGTTCATTAAACACACGACTTAATTATTTGGGAATTATATTAATATATGTTTTGTGAACATTTTATAAAATGTAATGTGGAAATTTTTAATATATAAATGTTTAGTTGAGTGACATGTCCTGACCCACCTAGGCCCCACCCAGTTCGATGGTGATCTAAGTGTGCCACATGAATCCCACCTTCAATAGTTCATGGGTTGATTATTAGCATTGAATAGGAATGTCACATAATATAATAGGCTTTGGCCTATATTAACTTGCAACATACACATATCTCTAATGAATAAAATAACAAAAAATACTAATAGAATATATATTTAAACAATTATACTATGTAAAACATGGGAATTATTCATTAAATAGTTGAATAATTTCATATAGTAAAATTCCCAAGGAACCATACATCTGATAATCCTTTGAATCTGATAGACATAAACTCTGGAAATATCCTCCTTACTGTGTGTACTCTTTGATCGATATCTAACTAAAACAGTCACTTTCACCATCATGAATCTCCATGCTCCATCATGCATTACCAATCATCACTAGGAGTCGGATCCGAACAAGAAACGCCATCTCAACTTCCACCAAGACCATCTATGAACTGTGCATCATCTGTAAAAACATTACATGTTTTGAAACAAATATTGTGCATTGGTGAGTATAAACATACTTAGTAGGATACCCCAAAACCACTAATGAAAAAAATAAATAGTTTAACTAAAATTCTAGTGAAGGAAATTAACAGAGATTCAAGAAAGGAAGGAACAATATATGATCAACCACTAGAAATCTTAGGGAAGAAATTAATTCTCTATCGTCATATCTTAAATACTCAAAGTTCATACCTCATGAGAAAATAAGGATGATCAGAGTACTAAAAATATTACAAAGACTAAATTTTATAGTCTGATTTCATGTCACATCTCAAAAATAACAAAGGGCTGCCTGAGGAATCGCAAGTCTCAAAGAATTTGATCTAATCAACCTCTCCAACTCCCACATAACCACTATAATTCATAAAGGAGGACCCAATACTTGATTAAGCATGATTGGAAGTTGATGGAGTACTACACCTTACTATCCACCATATCATTCTATCATTACAAAACCCATATTGAAAACCACACCTTGACCAAGGATAGATTTAATTCAAGGGAGTAATAACCCCTACCACCCCCCCCCCTCACTATGAGAAAACTCACATAAAATAATCGAAACTGGAGTGGGGGCCCATGACTCACCGAGGGAAAAGTGTTGGTCAAGGGGGTAACAACCCCTAGTAGAGAAGTCATTCCTGAAATAGTTCACAACTGATGGGGAGGACCAAACTTTATAGATAAAGTAGATGTACCCTGAGTAGCACACAAAAACAACATATCATATGGGGGATGATTGAACTCTATCCATAATTTAGGTAACCTATTCATTATCGAGTAGCACACAATAAATGAGAGAGTTCCTAACCCCGAGAATGCTCTGATTACTACTCCCAATCCCTATCATCAGCCCTATAGAGATAAATCCTGAAAATACTTATCTCACCTTTCAAATTGCCTTATATAAATAAATAGAATATACCATCATGATACATGGAAAAAAACTCAATATAGGCTATTTATTTTCTTGAAACCATTATATAGATAAATTTCCATGAAAAACACCATGCATAGGTGAAAGTGGGCTACATTAAGACCCTTGGGCATTACATGTGGTGCACTAAGGAGGGGGAGGGAGGATCACACTCCATGTTTATGGTATAGTACTGATTTTTGGAACCCAAAGTTTAAAAGTCATTCCCATATCTCAAGTCAAGTCAAGAAAACCCAACCCAACTTTGGCATCAGCTTGGTCATGTGTCCAAGCCAACACGCTGCTCCCCCACCAACCATGTTGTGGAAGGATTCCATTCAATCTTGATGGACCATATAGATGGGTAATAACCCTACCTCCCTAGTCCCTTTTCCTTGTGTTGTATTGTGGCCACACTCTATGTAGTCATGCACTCGCACCATCGATCATTAATGTGTCTATACTCTACACTGGCATACGCCTTATTTCCACCTCCAATATGAGACCACTTCCACCACATTGAACTATCAGTCTGTCTTCCACCTCTTGAGACCCCACCTTACCTATTGATTATACATCGTACTAATTTACCACACCCATTTTCCCCTACCTCACATTTTCAAAAATACCCTACCTTCCTTGCAATCCACTTCACATCGCGGTTCTCTAGAAACCTCAGTCCTGTGACCATTGTATCATAACCACATTCCATAACTTCTTGTCATCGCATGCTCCCAAATTCTGATATACAATAAGAAATAAATCAATATAAAAAGGTAAGGGTAAATTAAATATGTATTACTAATTTACCTATCACCAATAATGTTTTCAAACATGAACAAAGTTAGGGGATAAAAATATATCTTATGGATTTTAGCACAAGGACCCAAAAACTCAAGAACGGGATTCAATATTATAAATTAGAGGTATGGAACAAAAATACCATGAAGAAAGATAAGATATAAAAATATAAATCCATACCTCATAGAATAATGAACATCATCTCAATCCATTATCAATTTTATGGTTCTATTCATCATCGCTTCATGATTCAATCATCAACGTCACTGTAGATTTTCTCTCATTTTCTCAATCTGATATTGATTCCACCAAGATATGGAATCTTTATCTTCCAATATCTCTATCTAGGGTTTTCATTGTTGAAAAATTGGATCACCCTGAATAGGGATTATGAATATGGTTTTATAGGGGAATATAGGATTTCATCGATTTAAAATTAAATCAAATAGATATTAATTAATTTCATTAACTGCTGCACCCACGACGGGACACCTTGGGACCTGAAATGTAAATAAAAGTAACATCACCCTTATGGTAAACCCCATATTCTATACATAATCATATAATTGGGTTTCCCATTTGAAGATTCATTCAATAGGAAATGAAAATAATTCACCAAAAAAATGCACACAGACTAAAAATAATATATTATTTTTAATATATTATTATTGAGGATCTACAATGATAAAAAAAATCACGTCGTCTCTATGAACATCTAAAAAATATATTTTAAATATTTTAAAAGTTTTTATCATAAAAAACTTGGGTCACTACATCCTCTCCACCTTTAAACCATTTCATCCCTGAAAAGGAAATAGTTGTGCCTCCTAAGTAAGAAAGCTCACAAACAAACTCATGAGAAAAAAAAAATCACCTTTGAATGTTATTACTTCATCCTTGGATGTGTGGGTTATAAAGGAACTTGGTATACAACTTCCCAATAAGTGAAAATCCTCTATCATCATTGAAGTTATCATATCTAGATTATCTCAAAGAAAACCCTTAACAGAAACATGCATCTTCTATATACAAGTCTTTCCAAGCATCAACACCCAAACCCTTTTCACATATGAAGATTTACTCTACCATAAGGGACGAAGTGAACCCAAAATCCACTGACATTTATTTAAAAATGTTTCATATACAAGGTTATCTCTAATGGGATCACACCACTTCCTATATTTAATGAGAATTCCTGATGGTTATTGTATTTTTATAACCCATCTATGTTATACTCCATCACTGAGTAATTCATAAAAATTTAATACTAATGATAAAAGAGTTCCAAGGTGGAATTTTCTTATGAATTAATGCCAGTCACTCCATCATGTCTTGCACATAAGTAATGTACACTAGTGTCACTATCTCACAACACAAAGGTGACACGATTCTTCTTCCTCAACCTCTTTGAAACATCTATGAGAATAATTTATCCATATTCCAGTATCAAACAAGTTCACATTTACTATTGGAGATAGCCTAGTTGTGTTGTATCACCATTTAATGAAAGATATCAATGATCACATTAGGAATAAAATCAACACCCTTAAATTTATCCACATTACACTACTTCCCAACAAGTGGACCGATCCACCACAACCCAAAGTGGATAGTCCTAACCATTCATATGACCATGCTTTTTTTGGATCCAAACCTCAGGATACCACCCACCAAACTAAAATAATCAAAAACCACAATATCCCTAGAAAACCTCATCCTTCATTGAATAGAAATATATTTTGTGTGATGTGAACATACAAAAAGGTCTATTGAGCTTACCAAAATGAGGGTAACGCTCTAATAGGATGGTCCTTTCCTGGGATGTCCCACTCTCTATTCAATACGAACACTATAGGATAATCACTGTCATCATGGTAAAGTGGATGATGTTCTCCCCACCCTTTTAAATAAATACTCTAGGTTCATCACCTAAGAAAATCTGGTCACCTAAGACCACCCAATCAATATCAGCATTATTGACCTCTCTCACACCATGGAAGAGTGTAGGGACCCCACTTTTAATCAAAGGATGGTTAAATCTACCTTATATGCAAGATTAAATAGATATAAAGTTAGATACTCATGTGCCTCCTCCATTATCTAGACACAGAGTCCTCTACTAAAAGTGTCAACTATTACGCTATTATTGCACCACTAAGATAGCATCATCCACCATGAATTCAACCTCAAAATGACCAATACTACTCCTTGAATATAGATATCACCCTATGATATCTTTTTGTATGGTTGGTCCTATTAATAATTTTCCAACAAAATCCTCCTTGAACCTACACAAGGACAGACTCGGTCCATAATTTCACTAAGAAACGCTCAAACATAATCCCTAGAATGGAAGATGAATCGTATATCAGTGTCTCGTTGAGGAAAACCATTGGTCACCCTTTGGGAGCATTCACACATTCCTCTACTCATAGGAATGTAATTATTAACCATGAACATAGTGTATAAATTAATTATTACCATATAATGGGTAGATGACTATAAATCATTGAGGGTTGTCTTCACTCACCACACCTGAGGGGATCTCATTCACTATTGTAATGTCCTGACCTGGGTTCCACACACCGATACCCCAATCTGGTCAGTTACATGACCTCATACACTCTTCCCCATACACCAGAGGATGCCGACTAGAATTTGGTGTCTAATATAGATCATGGGGAGACTATACCCTCTTTATCAAAGCAGTACAATAGTGGAAATAAATAAACAATAACCAAATGACATAATCAATAACAAGAAAAACAAGTATCACATGATGACTAAAGAACGAATACAATATCCAAACCAAAAAAGTAGATATGTCATGTCAAGTATGTGTCAAGTTTCAAATGAAAAACCAAAATAAAGACACACTAACACTCTCAAGTGGGTACAAACACCATGTTTGGTTACCTCATCCATGCTCCATCCTCACTTAGCCATCTAACATAAGACTCTTGCCTTTTTCCTATCCTGTAAATATAAAGTCTATCTGGGTACTGATCAGGAAGCCCAAGTAGGATGTGAGTACAACTCAGTAGGCCACCACCAACGGCATCTAAAATAATATCCATTCAATAACAGTGTATGTAATTGTATAAAGAATAAAATAAAATCAATAAGGTAAATAGTTTATATAATCAATAATTCTTTATTTAACCACATATATTCTCGGGTTCCTAGGGAAACTTGAACCCACAATACCTGCTTTGACCCAGGCGAGGGTCTGAACTATCCCCAAGGGATATCACATATCACAATACCAAGGTTATCATTTATCATTTCATTTTGATTCTTATCACGCCCAATTGGAACAATAGTCCAATTCCAAACTCATGGGCATAGAATGTCATGTCTAACACCCTATGGGTATTTAGAGACTATGTCCCTATCCCACACCTTAATATTACATGGGTATTTGAAGCCTAAATACTTATCTCAAACCTGCTATCTCATATGGGTATTTGGAGCCTCATTCCCTATCCCACACCTCATTTATCACATATGGGTATTTGGAGGATCAGTCCCTATCCCACACTCAATGTCACATATGGGTATTTGAATCCTCGGTCTTTGTCCCATGCTTGGTTATCAATCAATGAAACAAACATCATATACATCACATTAATCAAGGTTAATCACCATTAACCCCATTTTATCAAAAATTCACATCATGGTATACCATTAAAATTATCAAAATAATCTTGGTTCAATACTATAATCAAATGTATTAATATAAATAATTCCTCATTAAACCCCTTTTCAATATTTCAATCATATAACCCATTAATCCATTAAGGTCAAGTCAATCATCTCATAATACCCATTTTCAATTAATTCATTATCACATTAATTGGCCAATATCACAATCCCAATTTTCCATCAATACCCCAATCACAACATTCTATTAATTAATTGACAAATTAATTAATCTAAGTCCTCCATCACAACATTTAATTAATTAATTAACCAATTAATTAATCCAATTCCACAAATTTAATAAACAAAGTTACCAAAATTCAATTTTCCCATATTCAACTCATTTTGTGATCACTTAGAAAGTTAATTAATCAATTCCTTAATTCCATAAATTAATTAATAAATTAATTTATACAATTCAAGATTCAATTTTCAAACATTCCAATTGAAATTTCACAACACATACAATCAATTGGAATTCAAGACTATGGGAATTGAATTTAGACCACCTAACCTAAGATTGATATCGAACGCTCACCAATGGAAATCCTTAATTGAATCAGAACAACCAAAATTGTGATGAAGAACGAGATATAGATCCAAAAACTAGATCCAAGATTAGATAGATTAGATATATAAAAACCTAGTTCTAGATCCATTATCAATAGAGGAAAACATGCCTTCAAGGATGAGAGAAATATGGGATAGATGGATGAAACTAATTGGGATGAGAACCTATTATTGAGAGAGGTGCAGATATTCAATAAGGATATCGAATATTTAATAAAGAAGGTTAGAAGTCCATGAAATCTATCTGGGAACCTCCAAAAATGATAAAAATTATTTAGGTTTGAGTTGGGTCAAATTTTGGTGAAGTCTAGGGGGGTCAGGAATTTTTAATCTATTTTTGGGGGGTTTAAAATTCCGCATGCACGGTTTCCTATACGGGGTGAACGGTTTAACCTAACCATGAACCTCGCTTAGGGGTGTTACATAGTTACTACTAAGAGGGTGCATACTTTGACAAACTGTGTGTTATTCGTGTGAATCCCCTTTGTTTGGGTTCGCCCGGTTTGTTGGGTGGGTGCATGGTCTTCCCAAACCGTGCGCCAACTGTGCACTGCCCCTCTTCCTTCCAAAAATCTCCAATTCACCCAAAAACTCCCCAAGATAAAACCAAAACAATATATACTCAAAAAAGTCAAAAGTGTACCTGAAGAAAAACTCAATACATCTCCAGAAAAGGTAGGGAACTTACAATCTCCCCACCTTATAACATCTCGTCCTCAAAATGTACTCCCAAGCATCTCTAAGATTCTATGGTAAAAAGATTAGGCCACTGAGCCTGCATATCTAATTCTCTCTCCCATGTTTCCTCCTGAACACACTAATGTATCCACAATTCTTGAACTATCAACATGATATTTCCCCTCAACACTTTATCACTGTGATACAAAACATGTATAATATGATCCTCAAATGATGCATCGGTCTCAAGCTCAACATAATCCATATATATCACATGAGAAGGGTTGGGGTGATACCACTGAGGTTGTGACACATGAAAATTATCAATCATAGCACTATACCTTTTTGGAAGTTCCAATTAGTATGGAACCAGCCTGATTCTCTCCACAACCTCAAATGGTCCAACAAACTTGGGCACCAACTTTCCCTGTCTCTGAATCCTAAGGTGACCCAATCTAGGAGACGCCTGAAGGAAAACACAATCACCCTCTGTAAACTCTATGGGTTATATACATCAATCAGCATATTAATTTTTTCTACTTTGATTCATATTAATATGTTTCTGAATCATCTAATCCTGCTCAGACATCTCTTATATGAGACTCGGTCCCAAAAACTTTGACTCACCTACCTCCATCCAACATAGATGTGATCTACATGTCCTACCATAAAGAGCCTCATATGGTTACATACGAATAGTATCCTGATAAATATTTTTATATGTGAACTCCACAAGTGCTAGGTACTTCTCCCAAGACCCACTAAAGTTTGAAACACGCACTTGTAGAATATCCTCAAGCACTTGAATAGTATGCTTTGACTACCCATCTGTCTATGGGTGGAATGTCATGCTTAGTAAATCATGTATACCAAGTGCCTTCTATAAGCCCTATTAGAAGGACAAAGTAAATCATGAGTCACAGTCTGAAATAATACTCCATGGAACCCTATTCAGATGTACTATTTCCCAAACATACAAGTCTCCCAGCTGTTCCACTAAGAAAGTCTCTCGTATTGGAAAGAAATGCGCTACTTTATTCAGCTGGTCCACAACCACCCAAATAGAATCATTATTCTGAGGTGTCATTGGGATAACCACCATAAATTCTATAGTAACTTCATACCACTTTTATTATAGAATGGTAAATGGTTGTAATAGACCACTAGCTTATTGATGGCCTTCACCTATTGACAGATGTAACATTGTGTCACGAACCCTAATATCTCCTTTTTCATGATTGGCCACCAAAACTATCATAATAGGTCATGGTAAATTTTTGTCACTCCCAGATGTACTTCCAACTTTGAGGCATGAAATTCATGTATCATTTCCTCCCACATAATCATAGGCACAACAACCTAAAACAAGACATAGATGATCACATCCTCATATATTGTCCAATCGGAAGGTGACTCTCCACCTTCAAGGCTTTCCCTCAAGGATAAAAATTACATATCATCAAACTAACTATACCTGACCTATCACAAGAGTGTATAATCCAATGAAACTGATATAAGATTCATCTTATCCATGCCCTCTTAACCCAAAAAATGCATCTCAACCAGCAAAGTCATCATCTTCCTCTCAAAACTAGACTCCTGAATTGCCTGATTCAGAGTTTTCCTTATTAAAGTGTCAGAAAAACTATTTCCATTCCCAAGAATATATGATAGATCAAAGTTGAATGATTGTGTATACTCAACCCATATCTATGATCAGGGATTCAAATATTTATGTGAAAAGATATACTTTAAGATATTATGATAATTGTACACAATAAACTTCTCAACCAAAATATAATTTCACAAAAACTTCAAAGAATAAACCACTAATTCAAACTCTAGGTCATTCATAGGGTAGTTCTATTCATGCGGCCTCAACTACTGAGACCCATACGCCACAATTCAATCTACCTGCTTCAATACCACTCCAAGTCCTATCCCAGAAACGTCAAAAAACATCATGTACTCCTCACTTGGCTTGGGTAGGATTGGGATTGGTGCTGTAGTAAAATTATTCTTTATCTCTTGGAAGTCATTATCACATGATTCCATCCATTCAAAATTTAAACCCTTCTTGTTCAAGCCAGAAAGAGGTGTTATCAATTGGGAAAAGTCTTGGATGAACCTCTAATAATATTCAAAAAATCCCAAAAATCTATGAATATCAAAAATAGTCTTGTGTTTCTCCAAAGAAACCACTACCTACACTTTCTTTGGGTCTATTAACAGACTTTCTTCTAAGATTATGTGACCTAAGAAGTGTACATGATCAATCTAGAACTAACACATAGATATCTTGGCATATAGAAGATTCTCTCTCGGTGTAATCAGGATGACGTAAAGATGTTGGGCATGATCATAATGAGTATTGTAGTACACTAAGATGTAATCCACAAACACTACCACAAATAGATCCAGGTATGAGTTGAAGATTTTATTCATCAAGGCCATAAACATTATCAGTGTGTTGGTCAACCCGAACGGCATCACAATGAACTCATAAAATCCATGGTACTTCTGAAAGTATTCTGAGGTATTTCATAAGTTTAAACTCTCAACTGATGATACCCCGATCTCAAGTTGGTCTTGGAGAAAACACAAGCTCCCCTCAATTGATCAAATAGATCATCGATACGTGAAAGAGGATATTGGTTCTTCACTATCATCTAGTTCAACTTCTACTAATCAACACATAAGCGTAGAGTCATGTCGTCCTTCTTACTAAAAAACTGTAGAACCCCAAGGAGATATAATTAGATGGATAAAACCCTTATGCATCAACTGTTCCAACTAATTCATGAGCTCTTGAAGCTATGTTGGTGTCATTTTGTATGGTGGGATAGAAACTGGATCAACCCCCGACATGATATCAATCGTAAATTCCACATCTCTCTCAAGTGGAAGTCCTAATAAGTCCTCAGTAAACATGTCTTGGATCCTTTCCACAATGGGTGGAAATACATCATGCTTTAAACCCCCATAATTTAGTAATAGACTTGAAACCTGGGTAGTGAGATCCCCCAGTTGTAGATGAATTGGCCCTGCATGGCCCGCTTGGATATCCCACTCTCCATGATGAACATAATTGTCACCCTTAGGAGATGTAAAATCCACTATCCCATGGTAAAAATATATATGGTATCGATATGATACTAAACATTGCATACCAAAAATTAGGTCAAATACTGACATATTCAGAATGTAAGAATCCCAAATAAAATGATACCCCCAACCACGAGATAACACCCCTTGCATAAATAGATGTCCATCGACCGTACCCCCAACAGTTTATCAATCATCATAACCCTGCTCACAAACTCCACTGCTAGAATCAACCCATTCACTATTTGTGTATATATAAAATAATGAGAGGCACCAGTATCAAATAAAGAACTAGATATCATAGAACCTATAAAAATAGTACCTCTAACTGTCGATGGTTCATCCTCACTATCCACCAATGTAGGCTAAATGGCATGAAACTACCATTCCCATCTTCCCTATGATGTAGTCTAAGTCCCCTGAGCTGCACCACTTTTCTGATATATGTGATCTTACCTAGAAGCACCACATCCACTGTCTCTACCATCATGGGTAGTAGAACTCCAACTATCATACTGATACGGTGTAGAAGATCCCCTCCCCACACTCAGGTTCTTCCTAGATTTTCCATCACTAGCCATCTATTTTGGGTTCTTTCAAAACTTTTATAGATGTCCCATCCTTCCGTAAGATTGGAACTCAAATGGTAGTTAGGGAAAATGTCGAAAAAAGTGTCATATCCTACCGCACCAGTGAAAAATCACTCATATAAGATCCTAAGTAACTGATCTTCCCCCTAGCCACTCTTCTTTCCAAAAATCTAGTCAGAATTCTCATAATGATGCTTCCTACCCTTGGAAGTTTTACCTCCTAAACATATATCAGAAACCATTTATCCTCCACTGGAAGCCTCATTCATGTTACTCTCAAATATGAGAGCATAATCCATCACTTCAGAAAAAAAATTCAGTCGAAAGATATTAACCTAGGACTTAATCTCACATTTAAGTTTGTCCTATAAATGCATTTCCATAGTTGTATCATCCTCTAATAGAATTGGAGAAATGTGTTTCAAGTTAATAAACCAACCAGAATATCCCATCATAGACATACTACCCTGAGTCAACCACATGAACTTAGTTTTCCTCTCTGGTCTTAGAGTTTCTGGATAAAAGTGATCTGGGAAATTCTCCAAAAAATTCCTTCCATACCATGCATTCTAACTCCCCAGTCTGATCCTGAACATCCCACAAGAACTTCAATAATCCTCATAACATATAATCATCCAACATGACCATATTTTTAGTAGGATTATCTAAATGGTCAAGTATAGTCTGGATAGATTCAATCCAAAATTCAGTTGCCTTAGGTCCACCCTCTTCGGTAAATTTCAGAGGGTGTTTTAACTGAAAATCCTATGTCGGGTCATATATACTCTTCACATTCCTCTCTATTTATCTCTACATAAACTATATTAAAATATAAAATTTCTCACAGAACATCTCTCTATATCCTTCACTTGGCACTATCGGTGCCTCATGTTCCTCTACTGGTGGATCATTTCCAGCCATAACCTTTGGTCATCCTGTCAACAAGATTCATCATGGATTAATATCTCTACAATGATAAAAACATGTCCTATGAAACATAATAAAACATTAACACATTTAACAATAGGTATTCATAATAATCCATAACAATTCATCCCCCATTTTCCCACCACACGGTCAAAACTGAGGCACTATCACTACCCTTAACCATCCTACATATAGGTCATGGTTAGCAAAGGGTAAACTCATTATCATTATTATATTCTCATTAGACACCCATTTATTCACATATTAAATCATTTTAAAACTTTCAATTCTATATCAAGAACCATTTTCAATTCAATTACATAAGCAAGTAAAAAACATTTCAATTTCAACAACTTACCCAAAACTCATTTTCCCGAGCTTGCCTAAAATGATGCATGTCACAAAATAATCCTTAGTGTCTAAAATGATGAATACATACTCAAATATAATTCTATACTAATTCGTGATTCAAATATCAGAAAATATTAGAAATCAATAACATCACACAACAATTGCATCACTCGAGGTGAAATGACATCCAACTGTAACAACACACATCAATAAAAACAATCCCACCATGGGTACTTGGATTTTACCCTTGCACATGGGTTAGTTACTCCCATGCATGATATATTAACCAATTACCAACATATAATATTCTCCTATGTACCTTTCCTAAATATTAAGATAAAATAAAGAAAAAAATCTCTTTGATACTACTTTGTAACATCCCGGCCCAGGTGCCACACACTGGTGCCCCAAGCCGATTAGTTATAAGACCTCAAGCACATCTTCCTATATTCTAGAGGATGTAGACTAGCAGTGAGGGTATAATATCAATCATAGGGAGACTATAACCTATTTATTAAAGCAGAAAAATAGTGGAAATAAATAAACAATAACCCAATAACATAACAAATAAGTAGACAAACCAGTACCACATGATGACTAAAACAGGAATACAACATCCAAACCAAAACATTAGATATGTCATGCCAATTACGTGTCAAATTTCAAATGAAAAACCAAAATAAAGACATACTGACACTCCCAAGTGGGTCCTGATGCCATGTTTGGTTCCCTCATCCATGCTTCGTCCCAACTCATTCATCTAACATAGGAATCCTTCCCTTATCCTTCCCTGTAAACATGATGTCTATTTAGGTACTAATCAAGAAGACCGGGTAGGGTGTGATTATAACTCAGTAGTCTACCACCAACGGCGTCTAAAACAATATTTAGTTAATAAAAATATATGAAGTTTTATAAATAATAAAATACAATCAATAAGGTAAACAATTTACATAATCAATTATTATTTATTCAACCACATAACTTCCCAGGTTCCCAAGGACACCTGAACCCTCAATACCTACATTGGCCCATTCTGGAGTCTGAACTATCCCAAAGTTATATCACAATCATAATACCAAGGTTATCATTTATCATTTCATTTTTATTCATATCACTACCAATTGGAACCATAGTCCAATACCAAACTCATGCGTATTTGGAGCTTCTATCCCTATCCCACACATTAATATCATATGGATATTTGGATCCCCATTCCCAATCCCATACTCACTATCTAATATGGGTATTTAAAGCCTTAGTCCCTATCCCACACCTCATTTATCAAATATGGTTATTTGAAGCATCAGTCCCTGTCTCAATGTCACATATGGGTATTTAGAGCCTCAATACCTATACCACACTCGGTTATCAATCATTCACACAAACATCATATATATCACATAAATCAAGGTTAATCATCATTATCCCCATTTTTATCAACAATTCACATCATGGTATACCATTAAAATTATAAAAACAATCATGGTTTAATACTCTAATCACATGGAATAATATGAAAAATTCATCATTAAAACCTTTATCAATATTTAAATCATATAATCCATTAACCCATTAAGTTCAAGTCAACCATATCATAATACCCATTTTCAATTAATTCATTATGACATTAATTGACCAATCATACGATCCCAATTTCCAATCAATTCCCTAATCACAGCATTGTATTAATTAATTAACTAATTAATTAATCTAAGTCCACTATCACAACATTACATTAATTAATTAACCAATTAATTAATCCAAGTCCACTAATTGCATAAAAAAATTACCAAAATTCAATTTTCTCATATTCAACTCATTTTGTGATCACATGGAAAATTAATTAATCAATTCCATGATTCCATAAATTAATTAATCAATTATTTTATTCAATTTAAGATTAAATTTCCAAACATTCCAATTGAAATTTCAAAACACATATATGCAATTGGAATTCAAGACTATGGGAATTGAATTTAGACCACCTACCTCAATATTGAGGAAAAACGCTCGCCAATGGAAATTCCCAATTAAAGAACATCCAAAATCAAAACAAATAATGAAACCTAGATCAAAAACTTAGATCTAAGATCAAATGGACTATAGATATCAAAAAATAGATATATATCCATTATAAATGGAGGAAAAAATCCCTTCAAATTATGAGATAAATATGGTAGAGAGGGAGGAAACTAATCGGGATGAGAATCTCTTATGGGGAGAGGTGCATATCTTCAATTCAGGCTTTGAATCATCAATAATGGAGTTTGGAAGGCTATATAATCCATCTGGGAACCTCAAAAAATGAGATAAATCATTTAAGGTTGAGTTGGGACAACTTGGGGAGAAGTTGGGGGGTTGAGAAAATTTAATCTAATTTTTCAGGGGTTTAAAATTCTGCACACACGGTTTCCTGTATGAGGTGCATAGTTTAGCCTAACTTTTCACCCTAACTATGCACCTCACCTAGGGGTGTCACAAAATTACTTCTAAGAGGGCTCATAGTTTGACAAACCATGTGCTAGCTATGTGAATCCCCTCTGTATGGGTTCGCATGATTTTCTGGGTTGGGCACACGGTTTGGGAAAACTATGCACCAATCATACATCGCCCCTCTTCCTTCCAAAAATCTACAATTTCACCTAAAAACTCCCCAAGGTAAAACTCAAACAAGATATACTCAAAACAAGGAAAAATATTACCCAAAATGATCTTGATACATCTCTATAAAATGTTGGGATCTTACAACTGTTGGGAGTGTACCTCCCTCGTTACTCAATTGTGCCTCACCGTATAATACTAGCACCGGTACACAATCCATTTTGAGTTAGGAACCATAGGATATCACTAATTCCATGAAGGAATCATCTGAATGAACTCTTTTTCCACTATTGATAAACTCACTTTACCCAAGGGGTGAGTCAAAGATAATCTCCATTAGTAGAAACTCTCTATCTAAGAAGGGCCAGCTAGGGGTTCCAATGGAATTTCAAACTCTCAAACATGTGTTGTAAGAAGAATAACTCATGATTCCACCATCCAATACGATGATATATGATGAGAGGCTACAAATTTCACTCCAAAATGAACCCATTGACACCTAATCATAGACATCCATCACATTCATTTCGTAACGACTAGGCCCCACAGGCATCCCAATTTCCCCTCCGACATGTGTTGTCCCCTACCCGAGGCCTACCAACATTCCCAAATGGGTCACACTACCACAAAAACAGTTTTTCGCAGCGCCCCCCTTTATCAGCGCTTGCTTAGTAGCGCTGATAAAGGGCCCCCCTTTATCAGCGCTTGCTTAGTAGCGCTGATAAAGGGGGGCCTTTATCAGTGCTTTTTTTAGCGCTGATAAAGGGTCGGCTTCAAAAAAAATTAAAAATATATTAATATATAAATATAGTTATATTTTTATATAAATATAATATATAATTTTTAAATATATTTTAGATAAGTATAAATGTGCATTTACACTTATTATACTTAATATATATATATATATAAGATATTTAGTGAAAATGGCTTCTTAAAAAATTAAAAATATATTTTTAATTAATAATTTGATAATCATTATGGAATAATAGTCATTTAATAACAATTTGAGGACTAAAAAAATTAAAAAAAAAGATCCAAAATATGTTGAAAACGCAACTCAAACTTCAAACGGCCATAACTTTTGATCCGGGTGTCCGTTTGAGCTCTACCACATATCAAATCGAAGCCTGCGACGAGCTCTACGTCACTGTGACTGGGAGGGAACCCAGTAAAGCGTTTTTCAAGGCCAAAAGAGGCCCAAAAGGCCTCCAAAACTGAGTTTTTTGTCGGGGTATCCAGATTTTTTAACATTTTGTGGATTTTCAAACTCGTTTAAGGAGGTATTATTGGCTTTTCTTCGTGGGGAATAAATTTATTCCAAGGTATTACATTCATATTGATATTATGTCTTTGAAATTTCATCCTTTTTTATAATGAACTGCTATTTATAATCAAATATATAACTATATGTACATATTTTTTATATATTCGCACCTAAAAATTAAATTTTTTAAATAAATAATTAAACATATTTACATATAAAATATATTAGCTTTATCTAAATAATAACTAATATCCATTTTATTTAAAATACCAATATATGAATATTTATATACCTATATATTAATCTAACTAAATATATATATTAATCTAACGATATATATATTAATCTAATAACTATATATATATTAATATAACTACATATATATATATTAGTATTACTATAAATATATATATTAATATCACCATAAATATATATATTAATATCACTATATATATATTAATATAACTATATAAATATATATTCATATAACTATATATATGTTAATATAACTATATATATGTTAATATAACTATATATATGTTAATATAACTATATATATGTTAATATAACTATATATATGTTAATATAACTATATATATCTTAATATAACTATATATTAATATAAATATATATTACTATACGAATAAATATAACTATATATATATATATATAGATAGATATAGATATATATTAATACCACTATATATATATATTAATATTACTATATATATTATAATATAACTATATATATATTATAATATAACTATATATATATTAATATAAATATATATTACTATACGAATAAATATAACTAAATATATAAATATATATATAGAGATATCATGAATTGGAAAGCAAATAAAAATAGAGTAGTGGTAAGGGCTTAGGCGCGCAGGGGGGAGGTCTCGAGTTCAAATCCTGGTGGAGGCAGGGGTGCGTTCGCATGGGGAATATTAGAGCAAGCGCTGTTAAAGGGTGGAGGGGGATGCGTGGGGTGCGTGGGGTGTTGTATAGGGGCCGAAAAGCGCTGTAAAAGGGGGGGTTCAAGCGCTATAAAAGCACCCCCCCCCCCCTCAATTGGCAGTATTTTTTAAATTTTTTTAATTTTTTTAAAATTTTTTTAAATTTTTTTAAATTTTTTTAAATTTTTTTTAACTTTTATCAGCGCTTTTTTAAAAGCGCTGATAAAAGGGTCCTTTATCAGCGCTAAAACGAGAGCGCTGATAAAGGAAGAGTTGATATAGGACCCCTTTATCAGCGCTAAAAAAAGCGCTGATAAAGGGGTACTTTTATCAGCGCTTTTTTTGAGCGCTGATAAAGGGGTCCTATATCATCGCTTTTCGAAGCGCTGATAAAGGGGACCCCCCCCCCCCCCTTTATCTACGCTGGCTTTATCAGCGCTTTTCTAGCGCTGATAAAGGTCGTGTTTGTAGTAGTGTCATCAGACTAATGACTATCCCCATATACCAACACATGTTATTTATATTTTAATTTTTCCTCACTCTCACACACCCTTAGAAACTTCTCATAAGGTTTCCTATCATAATCACTAATCCAGGCTAAACCTCATTAATTATGGAGTTCCAATCCAGTAGGATCCATAAAAAAAGGTGAACCTTGTTGGAATAGGTAGTAAAATTTATAATTTTGACCCCTTAACATTCTAGGGTGTGACATTACCCCTACCCCCACCCACACCCCCCCCCCCAGAGCATAACGACCTCATTGTGGTCCCTACATCTCAACCCAAAAAGTACCACCACACTTCCAGTTGGGTTCATGCTCTGATACCAATGTAACAACTAGGCCTCACATGCACCCTAGTTGCCCCATAGACATGTATTTTCCGCTACCTAGGGCCCAAACATGTGCCCAAATAGATCCCTAGACTAATGAATATCCCCATAGTCCAACACATGTTCTTTCTAGTGTGCTTTTTCCTCACTCGCAGACACCTTGGGAAACTTCTCAAGAGGTCACCCATCTTGATCACTACTCCAAGCCAAACCTATTTAACTATAGAGTTTTAATCAGGTAGACTTCTAAAAATAAATTTGAACCTTGTTAACATGGGTAGTAACATTTATCCTTTTAACCCCTTAACATTATGGGGTGTCATACAACTTCCCACATTTATGACCATAAGCACTTTATGTTTGACAGGAACTAACTTAAGGTGATGATGATGAGAGATGACCGTAGTGTCATCCATCTCCATTTTCTTCTGCACCACCTTCTCCCCAATGAAACTACCCTTTATATTCCACTTCCTTTAATGGGAAAATATTTGACTTCAATGTTATCTTTAATGTGGAGATCTTTCCATGAAACTGCTCTGTTATCCTTTAATAAAAGCACTAACCTACATCCAAAACTAGAGTGTATACCTACCAAGAATCCTCAATATTCTAATGCCCACTCAAGGGTCTCTGACATAGGTGGCGTTACATGAAAACACGGCCACATATTCATAAATATTCCTCTGAATTCTCCACCTGAACTACTAATATTGAATCATTTCATTATTAAATGTGACCATAAAACACCTCATGAGGTACATGGGCCTTGACATGTACTTGAACACAGTTGCGCTACCCTACAGATGGTCCAATATCCTCAAATAATACTCCATCCTAGAAAAGGTCTCCAATTCCAACCACGATAGATTAGTATCATTGTGAGTTTTCAAAAAACATCATCTACTAAAATATCATTATTCAATGTAGGGATATCAATATAATAATTTTCATTTGTTCAGGGAGAGTTGAAACTAGATAGAAATGTGAGTCTCAAACTCTTTCCAAACCTTTGTCACTTGAGGATCGAGTTCTTCTCACAAACCCATGAGGCCTCTATTGAGGAAACTCATAGAGCATATCCAACCTATGGGTAGTCTTTTCCAGCTCATTAGGAACCACCACCTACTCTACAAGGGAGATAAAAACTAAGTTCAAAGGGGATATAAATTTCCTCAGATCACAAAGGAAAAATATCTCTCAAGTGAGTCTCATAAAATAACACCGCATCACTCACTAACCAGAAATGAGAGTCCTGAATATAAACATGGGATCATCATGATCCTGTCTATGCACAAAAGTTTTTTATCAGTGGATAATAGCCCACATTTGGTAGTATGAACCTACATGTATTAGAGTATATATTGATGTGTTGACATGTTAAGTGATGGGTTTTCTCTAGGTTTATTATCAATTAATCAAAGAAGTGGAAGAAATTAAAAGAAATTAAAAATACAGAATCGTCATGGAAGAAATATAAAAAAACATAAAAAACTTAAATGAAGAAACAATGTAAATGATAATTTCATTCACCAAAGAAGCCGCTTCTATCTTGTCGATATTCATCTGATGCATTTGATGAAGATCGTAAAAGTGGAAGACAAAGGTCCACCACCTTCAAAAATATCCATGGGCCAAGATGAATATCTCATCACATGAAAGGTATTTTCCAACACCCATGGTGTGATATAACCACGACATGCTAAGGATGAAGAAAATTAGAGCTTTGGGTTAGAATAAGTATCAGGAATGCATGTATTAATCACCCACTACCATCACATGGAAGTGGTTTATATAGATTAAGGAAACTCCTTGGTCAAGTCATGTTAACTCAAGCATTACAATGCTTAAGTGTATTCTTTTTCCATTACATGCATCTAATGAATGAATGAACTTCCTCCCAAACGTTTCATATAATGAAACAGTTCCATAAATGATAGCCACATGGAATAACTCATTCACCCAAGGAATCAATGTTAATTCCATGCATCGTATGTCAGATTTTTCTTTATACCACATCTTCACATGCACCACCACATAATGGTGGTTCCCGTTTTATTGCACAACTTCATATTCACCACAATGGAATGGTGTTTCCTATTTTAATGCATATCTAACAATATCCCACTTTCACTAAATATTTATAGACCTTTTTCCATTTCACCATATATTATATCATATACAATAACTTATGAAACTATATCCAAAAATCCTTTTGGATATCTTCCGAAACACTTTTGTAAATATGTCATTAACTTCCCCTTCTATTACATTGTATGAAATACCTTGTTAATATCCATACAAAAAACATTTAGATTAACTCTAAAACACTTTTTTATCAACTTTAAATCACTTTTATAGCATCTTTGTGAGTCAAACTCAATCCACATTCAGTCAACCACAAAGTGTGACTCCACCGAACATTATAGAGTTGATAAAAAATAAAAAACTCCAGACCCTCAAGTGTAAGACAATAGATCCCTCTAGAAAAGCATCAATGTTACTCTAGCTATAAAGGGATCTGGCGTGATCTCCATCAAACACATGTATCGATATACGTGTCTCCACTGGTCTATATCATATGAAAATGTAAATTCTCATATTTTCCCTTTGTCTATGACATCAAGTGACCATGGGACACAGAGTATGCTAATCCCATATAGCCTACTCATTTGTTATTGATTCTCAGAGTATAGACTAAACTAATCCATGAATATATCACATGTAATTTATCTATATGGATAAGCACATAACATTTCACTCATCTGAATAGACAACCACATCATATGTACTTTCTAGGTGTGGCCACACACTCTAAGGTCTATCTCAATCGAGATACCAGATGTCATAATCATCATAAGAAAGGAAAAATCCCATCTTGATTAAGCTCAAACCAACAAAATGTTCAACAACATTTCCAACCACCACCTAATTATCCAAGTTATTATATAGACTTTTGTAAGTAAGGTATCAAATTATGGCGGTTCCCATGGTAGTAATATTTCCAACTATAGGTAGTGGGGACTCAAATATGATCTATTCACCCTTAGTATACCAAATACATTTGTATGAAACTTTATGTGGTATACCTAGTGGGTCATCCAGTGCATGCAAAGAATTGTATTATTGGTTTTGTGCCTCATGAGCATATTATGTATCTCTATAAAAGAATCATACTCATGATATCTATAACATTTCATAATAACCTAGAAAACACCACGATAAATATCAGTTATGGATAACTCAAAGTTGTACTTTAATAGGTAAATTATCATTACACTTTATGAAATGTATATCTATATATACATTTCTATAGCCAATATGAAAGTATGATAAATTATGGATTTCTTTATAAATATTATGATACATTTCATGTTCTTAAAACTATTTTAAGAATACTTAAAAAATCCAACATAAGATCCAGTTGATCGTATCGTATATGAAAAACTGCCAGATCAGCCTTATGTTTGCTATACTTTTTGGGTTTTATTAACTTATTACATTATATGCAATACTTGTCACATATCTATGTGAATATATGATAAAACCCTTGTTGTACCTCTCGTACCCCTCGAGGTTTAATTTTCATGATCACAATCACTCTCTTCTTTATCTAATTTTGTTTTAAGTGTGTTTGGATGATAGGCATGATTTCAGATTGCCAAGGAATTGGGGCAAGAAGGCTGAAAGAAAAAGTGGACTGGTTTTCAGTCCACCGGCCAACCGGTGGAAGACCACCGGCCAGCCGATGGAGGCCTGGACAGAAGGCATCCCTCTGTCCAGACCACCGGCCAACCGGTGTCACACCACCGGCCAGCCGGTGGCACCCAGACAGAACAGTGTTTGCCACTGCCTCAGCACTGGCCAACCGGTGGCCTCAGCACCGGCCAGCCGGTGGTGCCTGAGCCCGAGCCTTCACCCTTTTTCAAAGCACCGGCCAACCGGTGGCCTAGCACCGGTCAGCCGGTGGAGCCAGTCAAACTAGCTGTTAGGCTTTGACCAGGCTTGTCCACTTGACTCCCAACGGCTCTGAAGACTCCCTAAGGTCATTTGAGGGTTCCCCCTCTATAAATAAAGGACTAGGAAGCCCCGGAACAATGTCGGAACTATAAGGAAGCCCACGGACACATTTTGATCATTCGGCGAACCTCTGGCGCATTCCTCCAAGGAACCCCCAATTACTCCAACTCACTTCCAAATTCAAGGAGCACCATCAAAGAAGCTTGGGAGCACCCTTCATCAACTCCAATCAATCCTTTGGCGCCCAAGGCTTCCTCATTACGGTTTTTCATTATTTATTTATTTTGAGCATCAAATTGGGTTTGTGCCTACAAACCCCCAACTCTTTCTCTCATCCTCTCTTTTGGGTTTTCACACCACCTTAAAGGTGTGAAGAGGTTAGTCAAGCCTTCCCTTTAAAAGTCTTGAGTCATAGGTGAGCTAGCCTTCACCTGTAAGAAGGCTAGTGGGTTCTTGCTCAACCATTGAAAGCAAGCTGTAATAGGTTCTAGACTAACCTTAAAGTCTAGTGAGTTTCTTGCTAAAACCATTAAAAAGCAAGCGGTAGTAAATCTCTCAACGGTTGAGTTGGGAGCGGAGACGTAGGCTTGGGTTTAAGCCGAACTCCGTTATCAAGTTTTGTGTCTTGCCTTATTTATTTCCTCTACACCTTTTACTTTGATTTTAAATTGTTAATTTATTTTTAAAAGGAAATTCACCCCCCCTCTTGCCATCACATCTTCTCTTTCTCCGCCCAACAATTGGTATCAAAGGGAAAATTTGAGTAATACCTTCACCGGTTTCAAATTCAAGATCCATTGTGATGGATTCAACCTCTTTTGCCCCCAAAGGATATTCATTGGGTCGTGCTCCATTTTTTGATGGAACCGACTATACTTATTGGAAAACCCGCATGACCACTTTTCTTAGAAGTATTGGATATCCTATTTATAAAATTGTCATGCATGGTTATTCTCTCTCCTCTCCCGATGAATCCAAATGGACCCAAGCCGATATTAAAAATTTCGAGCTTGATGGCAAAGCCATGAACGTTCTTCATTGCGGCCTTGATCATAATGAATTCAATCGAGTTTCCACATGCACCTCCTCACATGAAATCTGGAAACTTTTGGAGGTTACCCATGAGGGGACCAACAAAGTCAAGGATACTCGATTGGACATGTACCGTCAAGATTTTGAGTCTTTTACTATGCACCCACATGAAAATATTTCTGAAATGTTTAGACGTTTTACTGATGTTTGCAATGGGAGAAAGTCCCTTGGTGATGATGTGTCTGCAGAAACAATGGTCAAGAAGATCCTATGGATCCTACCAAGCTCATGGGCTCCAAAGGTAACGGCAATCCAAGAAGCAAAAGACATCAAGAACATGTCGGTCGAAGAGCTCATCGGATCCCTCATGACTTATGAGATCACCATGAGGAGGCAAGCTGAAAAATAAGGCAAACCGATCAAAGTTCCAAAGAACATTGCCTTCAAGGTTCAAAAAGAAGAAAGCTCCTCCTCCTCATCATCTTCCACTTCAAGCGGCAATTCAGAAATGGAGAGTCTTGCCCGCAAAATGCACAAATTCATGAAGAAGCACAAGAAGAAGAAATCCCACAAGGCTCATCCCAACAAAAAATCCGAGCCCGAGGTAACATGCTATGGGTGTGGCGAAAAAGGCCATTACAACCCGATTGTCCACTCAACAAGAAAAAGGCCAAGCTAAAGGAGAAGAAGAAGGATTTCAAGGCCACATGGAGTGATAGCTCCTCATCCTCCTCCTCCTCCTCAAGTGAAAACGGTAACAAATGCCTAATGGCATTCCATGAGGTAACATCTTCCGACTCCTCATCCTCTTGTTCTTCAAATTCATTTAATCATTTATCTTATGAGGATCTCCAACATGCTAGAGATCAATTGGAGGAAGGTTTTCACGAACTTTCTTCCAAATTTGTTGCTTTAAAAAAGAACTTCAAAAAACTTTCTTCCGAAAAGGAACAACTTCTCAAAGAGAAGGAAGAGTTGTCCCTCAAAATCCAAAACCTTCCCGATGTTGATTCTATGGAATCAACAATCAAAGATTTAAGGGAATCTCTAGCCAAGTTCACCCAAGGGGAACAAAATTTGACCAAATTGCTAGGTTCCCAACGCGTATCTAGAACCACCGAAGGGCTTGGCTATTCCAAGCAAGATTCCTCTTCCCATGCTCCAACTATTTTTGTAAGGGGGAGCTCCCAATTTAAATTTTGCAATTATTGTAAAAAACCCGGGCACTTAATTTATGAGTGCAATTGCAAAAATTCCCGGTATGGAAGGCCCAAATATATTTCTTTTAACGATGAATTTTATAGGAGAAGACCCTCCACTAGAAAAGTATGGATTGAAAAATCCCTTTAGCGAGTCTCTCCGGACCAAAATTTGTCTCTGTTTCAAAAACCTCTCCCCGGTGATTTGTTGTTTTTATTTAGGGGGAGTTAGGTTCATTTAATACTTTTTTATTTCAATTTCAATTCAAAACTTTCAATTCAAAACTTTCAATTCAAAACTTTCAATTCAAAATTCTCATTCAAAATTTTCATTTCAAAACTTTCAATTCAAATTTCAAAAATTTTAATTGGTTTAAAATCTCTATCTTGTTTTTTAACTTCTTCCCTCAATCAAGTTTTATGCCCCGTGCTATTTTGATAATCACAAAGGGGGAGAAATTCTTGGTTGATTGGGGGAGAAATCTTTCTCTCATGCTTTGCTTTACTTTTCAATTTATCCTTTAAAGCATGCCTTTCATTTCATTTTTACATTGTTTGTTTTGGTGATTGTGATCATCAAAATAGGGGGAGATTGTTGTACCTCTCGTACCCCTCGAGGTTTAATTTTCATGATCACAATCACTCTCTTCTTTATCTAATTTTGTTTTAAGTGTGTTTGGATGATAGGCATGATTTCAGATTGCCAAGGAATTGGGGCAAGAAGGCTGAAAGCAAAAGTGGACTGGTTTTCAGTCCACCGGCCAACCGGTGGAAGACCACCGGCCAGCCGATGGAGGCCTGGACAGAAGGCATCCCTCTGTCCAGACCACCGGCCAACCAGTGTCACACCACCGGCCAGCCGGTGGCACCCAGACAGAATAGTGTTTGCCACTGCCTCAGCACCGGCCAACCGGTGGCCTCAGCACCGGCCAGCCGGTGGTGCCTGAGCCCGAGCCTTCACCCTTTTTCAAAGCACCGGCCAACCGGTGGCCTAGCACCGGTCAGCCGGTGGAGCCAGTCAAACTAGCCGTTGGGCTTTGACCAGGCTTGTCCACTTGACTCCCAACGGCTCCGAAGACCTCTCCAACGGCTCCGAAGACTCCCTAAGGCCATTTGAGGGTTCCCCCTCTATAAATAAAGGACTAGGAAGCCCCGAAACAATGTCGGAACTATAAGGAAGCCCACGGACACATTTTGATCATTCGGCGAACCTCCGGCGCATTCCTCCAAGGAACCCCCAATTGCTCCAACTCACTTCCAAATTCAAGGAGCACCATCAAAGAAGCTTGGGAGCGCCCTTCATCAACTCCAATCAATCCTTTGGCGCCCAAGGCTTCCTCATTACGGTTTTTCATTATTTATTTATTTTGAGCATCAAATTGGGTTTGTGCCTACAAACCCCCAACTCTTTCTCTCATCCTCTCTTTTGGGTTTTCACACCACCTTCAAGGTGTGAAGAGGTTAGTCAAGCCTTCCCTTTAAAAGGATTGGGTCATAGGTGAGCTAGCCTTCACTTGTAAGAAGTCTAGTGGGTTCTTGCTCAACCATTGAAAACAAGCTGTAATAGGTTCTAGACTAACCTTAAAGTCTAGTGGGTTTCTTGCTAAAACCATTAAAAAGCAAGCGGTAGTAAATCTCTCAACGGTTGAGTTGGGAGCGGAGACGTAGGCTTGGGTTTAAGCCGAACTCCGTTATCAAGTTTTGTGTCTTGCCTTATTTATTTCCTCTACACCTTTTACTTTGATTTTAAATTGTTAATTTATTTTTAAAAGGCAATTCACCCCCCCTCTTGCCATCACATCTTCTCTTTCTCCGCCCAACAATTGGTATCAAAGGGAAAATTTGAGTAATACCTTCACCAGTTTCAAATTCAAGATCCATTGTGATGGCTTCAACCTCTTTCGCCCCCGAAGGATATTCATTGGGTCGTGCTCCATTTTTTGATGGAACCGACTATACTTATTGGAAAACCCGCATGACCACTTTTCTTAGAAGTATTGGATATCCTATTTATAAAATTGTCATGCATGGTTATTCTCTCTCCTCTCCCGATGAATCCAAATGGACCCAAGCCGATATTAAAAATTTCGAGCTTGATGGCAAAGCCATGAACGCTCTTCATTGCGGCCTTGATCGTAATGAATTCAATCGAGTTTCCACATTCACCTCCTCACATGAAATCTGGAAACTTTTGGAGGTTACCCATGAGGGGACCAACAAAGTCAAGGATACTCGATTGGACATGTACCATCAAGATTTTGAGTCTTTTACTATGCACCCACATGAAAATATTTCTGAAATGTTTAGACGTTTTACTGGTGTTTGCAATGGGAGAAAGTCCCTTGGTGATGATGTGTCTGCAGAAACAATGGTCAAGAAGATCCTATGGATCCTACCAAGCTCATGGGCTCCAAAGGTAACGGCAATCCAAGAAGAAAAAGACATCAAGAACATGCCGGTCGAAGAGCTCATCGGATCCCTCATGACTTATGAGATCACCATGAGGAGGCAAGCTGAAAAAGAAGGCAAACCGATCAAAGTTCCAAAGAACATTGCCTTCAAGGTTCAAAAAGAAGAAAGCTCCTCCTCCTCATCATCTTCCACTTCAAGCGGCGATTCAGAAATGGAGAATCTTGCCCACAAAATGAACAAATTCATGAAGAAGCACAAGAAGAAGAAATCCCGCAAGGCTCATCCCAACAAAAAATCTGAGCCCGAGGTAACATGCTATGGGTGTGGCGAAAAAGGCCATTACAACCCGATTGTCCACTCAACAAGAAAAAGGCCAAGATAAAGGAGAAGAAGAAGGCTTTCAAGGCCACATGGAGTGATAGCTCCTCATCCTCCTCCTCCTCCTCAAGTGACAACGGTAACAAATGCCTAATGGCATTCCATGAGGTAACATCTTCCGACTCCTCATCCTCTTGTTCTTCAAATTAATTTAATCATTTATCTTATGAGGATCTCCAACATGCTAGAGATCAATTGGAGGAAGGTTTTCACGAACTTTCTTCCAAATTTGTTCCTTTAAAAAAGAATTTCAAAAAACTTTCTTCCGAAAAGGAACAACTTCTCAAAGAGAAGGAAGAGTTGTCCCTCAAAATCCAAAACCTTCCCGATGTTGATTCTATGGAATCAACAATCAAAGATTTAAGGGAATCTCTAGCCAAGTTCACCCAAGGGGAACAAAATTTGACCAAATTGCTAGGTTCCCAACGCGTATCTAGAACCACCGAAGGGCTTGTCTATTCCAAGCAAGATTCCTCTTCCCATGCTCCAACTATTTTTGTAAGGGGGAGCTCCCAATTTAAATTTTGCAATTATTGTAAAAAACTCGGGCACTTAATTTATGAGTGCAATTGCAAAAATGCCCGGTATGGAAGGCCCAAATATATTTCTTTTAACGATGAATTTTATAGGAGAAGACCCGCCACTAGACAAGTATGGATTGAAAAATCCCTTTAGTGAGTCTCTCCGGACCAAAATTTGTCTCTGTTTCAAAAACCTCTCCCCGGTGATTTGTTGTTTTTATTTAGGGGGAGTTAGGTTCACTTAAGACTTTTTGATTTCAATTTCAATTCAAAACTTTCAATTCAAAACTTTCAATTCAAAACTTTCAATTCAAAATTCTCATTCAAAATTTTCAATTCAAAACTTTCAATTCAAATTTCAAAAATTTCAATTGGTTTAAAATCTCTATCTTGTTTTTTAACTTCTTCCCTCAATCAAGTTTTATGCCCCGTGCTATTTTGATAATCACAAAGGGGGAGAAATTCTTGGTTGATTGGGGGAGAAATCTTGCTCTCATGCTTTGCTTTACTTTTCAATTTATCCTTTAAAGCATGCCTTTCATTTCATTTTTACATTGTTTGTTTTGGTGATTGTGATCATCAAAATAGGGGGAGATTGTTGTACCTCTTGTACCCCTCGAGGTTTAATTTTCATGATCACAATCACTCTCTTCTTTATCTAATTTTGTTTTAAGTGTGTTTGGATGATAGGCATGATTTCAGATTGCCAAGGAATTGGGGCAAGAAGGCTGAAAGCAAAAGTGGACTGGTTTTCAGTCCACCGGCCAACCGGTGGAAGACCACCGGCCAGCCGATGGAGGCCTGGACAGAAGGCATCCCTCTGTCCAGACCACCGGCCAACCGGTGTCACACCACCGGCCAGCCGGTGGCACCCAGACAGAACAGTGTTTGCCACTGCCTCAGCACCGGCCAACCGGTGGCCTCAGCACCGGCCAGCCGGTGGTGCCTGAGCCCGATCCTTCACCCTTTTTCAAAGCACCGGCCAACCGGTGTCCTAGCACCGGTCAGCCGGTGGATCCAGTCAAACTAGCCGTTGGGCTTTGACCAGGCTTGTCCACTTGACTCCCAACGGCTCTGAAGACCTCTCCAACGGCTCCGAAGACTCCCTAAGGCCATTTGAGGGTTCCCCCTCTATAAATAAAGGACTAGGAAGCCCCGGAACAATGTCGGAACTATAAGGAATCCCACAGACACATTTTGATCATTCGGCGAACCTCCGGCGCATTCCTCCAAGGAACCCCCAATTGCTCCAACTCACTTCCAAATTCAAGGAGCACCATCAAAGAATCTTGGGAGCGCCCTTCATCAACTCCAATCATTCCTTTGGCACCCAAGGCTTCCTCATTACGGTTTTTCATTATTTATTTATTTTGAGCATCAAATTGGGTTTGTGCCTACAAACCCCCAACTCTTTCTCTCATCCTCTCTTTTGGGTTTTCACACCACCTTCAAGGTGTGAAGAGGTTAGTCAAGCCTTCCCTTTAAAATTCTTGAGTCATAGGTGAGCTAGCCTTCACCTGTAAGAAGGCTAGTGGGTTCTTGCTCAACCATTGAAAGCAAGCTGTAATAGGTTCTAGACTAACCTTAAAGTCTAGTGGGTTTCTTGCTAAAACCATTAAAAAGCAAGCGGTAGTAAATCTCTCAACGGTTGAGTTGGGAGCGGAGACGTAGGCTTGGGTTTAAGCCGAACTCCGTTATCAAGTTTTGTTTCTTGCCTTATTTATTTCCGCTGCACCTTTTACTTTGATTTTAAATTGTTAATTTATTTTTAAAAGGCAATTCACCCCCCCTCTTGCCATCACTTCTTCTCTTTCTCCGCCCAACAACCCTCTCACTAACTATTTAGTTAATAACATCTACATAGTAATCCATTTTGAATAATGGAAATATTTAGGAATCATATTCCAAACTATTCAACTCTTTAAATATATTCAAACTTCTTAACTTCATAACATCAAATGTTATGATGTCAACTTTTGTTATCTACTTAGAACTATTTCTAAGTGAATCAGTATCAACTTTGGAACACTTTACACTAAAATTTTCACTTTAATTTTCAAATAATATAACTTTTACATTATTACATTACCAACAAATTCTAAACACATTTAGGATAAAGTGACATTTACTTTCTTACGGTAACTGATGTAACTCTTTACATTTTTATTTACTATTATACTCTAAACTCTTTTAGGATACAAAGAGTAATTCATTTTATAATTTTACAGGTACAATCCTTTAGTTTTTTTCACTTATTCATGATAATTAAATTTAACTCTTTACATTTTTCTTGATCATTAATTATCCTAAAATCTTTAGGATATTAAGTGAAATACAATTTTAAGCTTATAATTCTTTAATACTATATTTATTAACTTTGAACTTCTATAAGTCCAAATATAATTCCTCTAGATTCTTAGTTATTGTATTGTTTTCAGAATATCTTGTTAAGATACACAAACTTTTTAATGTTAGGAAAAAAAATAATTTCCTCTTAGTAGGAATATTTAATAGATAAACTATTTTATTTATATCATATATGGTATTATATGTGTTCAAAACATTTTTAATTGTTTTATAGAATTTCATGGATCTTAAACCATTTTTAAAAACTATCATCTCAATTTTTTTCACAAAAAATATTTATTATTGAACCACTTATCTTGTTATATAAAAGAAATAAGAAAATTGTACACAACCTTTAATTATACTCATCTAAAATTAATACAACATTTTATATTCAAATTTAATTAATAAATTCTTTACTTTATAACATAAATTTAAACTGAAAATTTAATAAATTCTTATTTGAATTTTAACTCCTGTATATTTATAACACTTGTAAAATATACATTCAGTGTCACATACCCTTCAAAATTAAATAATTGATTTATATAACACCTATACCTGATATATACATTCAATGTAGTTTCCTAAAATCATTCACATATCTTTGATAAAACATCATTTGGTATTAATACTTCACCTACCTGATAACCCTATATTTTAATGACCATGACTTGCTTCTTGAAGAAACATTGTTGTAATTTTCAACCAAATTTTATTCTTCTAGTTGGAACTTTTACCCACTTTATCTATACATTACTTTGGAACCTACACATCATACTTTGTGTTCACTTATTATAAAAATATTGAGAATATTGGGTAAAATTTTCCTTGAATTCAATCATATTATCAGAACATTTTCATAAATAAAAATAGGATAAATTTCTTAACTAGAGTAATCCATAATCTTGTCCAATTTGTGAAGAGAGTGCATCATATCATCAATTATATAATGAATTAAATACAATGTACATGGGAAATTAGATATTTTTTTCAATGGATCGTCCTTATCAGATATTAAAAAATACATTTAATGTTCCACAAGTGTAACACCCCAAGGTTCCATGGTACGCTTCTCTTTGAATAATGCAATATCTTGCGTTGTATGCAACTTCGAGTTCTATCACACCACGGCCAATCAAACTAGTCGTTATGAATAGTAATACCCACTCTTTGAAATTTTATAAATTTTATTTTTAAAAATGGACTTCATTTTTGGATTCAGAATATCAAAATTAGCATAGGGTGAATTTTTAGTATTTTTATGAAAACTTTCAATTTTTGATGAATAGTGAAAAACACTACGTTATTGTTTAAAACATACTTTTTATTTAAATAATTATTTATTTTATTTAAAATTATTTTAAGTCAAAATAGATACATAATACCTATATTAGTTCAATTTAATTCATTGGAGTTTTTTTATAATAAGATTAGATGTATAAAATTTTATTGAACTTTTTAACGTCTCGTACTAACCTTCTAGGCACGTTAGCAAATTTTCCTAAAACATAATTTTACCGCTTATGTGAACTAAAAATAATTAAAATGAGATACATGGTTAAAATTTGATTCAATGGGATGAAAATAATTTTTGGTGAATAGTAACTTTTGAATTTTATTTACCACAGTTAAAAGTAAATAGGGTAATTAAAGGTAAAAATGATATTATAATTACCCTAACACATGTACTAATTATATTGGATAAGTTTATTTCTACCTAAAACAAACTTGGTAATAAAATATGATCCTTTTTTATCCACTTGGATTAGATTAGGACATTTATTATTATTTTATTTAAGGAAGAGTTAAAAGTGATAATTCAAATTTTAATAACTAAAAAAAATTTAATATAGAGTTATAAATAATATAAATTCTACTATAAATATTCATTAAAAATATAAAAAAATCCTACATCATGTTATTTTATTTATAATTTGTAGACATTAAATAATTAAATTTATTTATGACACAATAATGATGTCGTAATTACCTTATTAGTGAAAGATTAAAATAATTGATATTATAAATATCCAAATAAATGTAAATTGAGACTTTTGATGAATTCCACTAATTTTCTAGGTTAATATGACATTTTAGGGTTGATAAATAAATTTTTTTATGTGATAAAGTTGTTATGAATTTCACAAAAACCAAATAATAAATAGTGTCAAAATTAATATAAATGAGTTTTTTTAAAAAAATATTATATTATTCAATAATATAATTTTCCTAAAAATAAAATCATTGGCCAAATAACTCATATAATGATATATATGTCATTAATTAACCACTTAGGGTTCTATTTTCATTTTTTGTAAGTTTATTAACCATGTATTATAATAATACAAGAAGACATGGTAAAAGATAAACTATTTAACTAAGATTTAAATCTAAAAGATAAGGTTAATATGGTGACCTAAACTTGTATAAAAATAATTTTTTGAGATTATTTAGAACCATAATTACCTTATCCTCAAAATAAATCCATTTGTAGACATTAGAAACTGAAAATGATTTTATAATAAAATAATATTTCAAGCATTTCCTAAAGTGACCCTCACCTCTCTTATAAAAGGGTACTTCTCCTTCTCTCAAAATCACACCTCCAAAGCCATTTTTCTCAGCAAAACCCTTCTCAAATATCCTAAAAACTACTCTCAATTAAACCTAGAGGCCTTACTTTGATCATAAATCCAACCAAAGGAGCCCTTTTGATCAAATCAAAAGGAAGAACCCAAAGAATAGGTAATTAATTCATCACCTCTTTCAAAGTTCTTTTCTTCTTCCACTTAATCTTTCTTTGTTGTTTCCATACCAAAATAATAAATCGAGTAACTTATAAATACTTTGATGTTATTTTAAATATTGTATAACCATATTCATTATTCTATCCATCCTATGAATGACAAAGTCAGCATACGTGTGTACGTACGGCTTACCGTCTCCACGTCGTGGTGTAGTATGTTATTCAACACTTTATTATTTGGATGGGTATAATAATGATTATAATTGATGTAAATAATAAATATACCATGTTAATTATTCTGTATATATGATATACCATCCGATTACATACTATTTCACCATCAATAGAATGATATTGTCGTTCGTGCGTACGTACAGATTACCGTCTTCACGAACGCGATGAGATTCATTCCCCGTCGTAACTATTCAAGATTAATTTTCATTTTATGATTTAAAATAATGTTTAAGAACTTAATATAATTCTGTATATGAATCAAATACATCCTATCCATAACAAACATGACTTATGTAACAAAATATATAATGGAAAACGAATCAGTTAATACCTGAAATAATGATACTACTGAAATATTATTAAAAAAGAAATATTAGGAGATCATATATGATATCATATTTATGTATGTGATTCTTGTATAATTTAATAAAAATGATTTAAATATTATACAGGATGTTAACGTACCCTCGACTAATGAAAATTACAAGTTAAGGGTTAATTTTACAATCTCTTTATTATCAGAGGTTGTTTTTAAGAAAGTATCTACTGGGACTTCTTTAACATCCACATCCGTGTTTCTTAAAAATGTATTTCAAAACATTTTTACTCTTTACGATACTATGGGTTAATTTCATTTATACCCTTGTTTTAATTTTTATAAAAAAAATTTAAAGGAATCTTTTCTTCACTTTCTAAATAAGGTACTTTATGACCTTTTCGACAAATTAAGGAAAGAATGTTTTTTTAAATTATACGGTAGGTGTGACTATTTTCCACCATTATAACACCTTCAAATATTCCCTTACAAGCTTATAATAATATTTTCAAAATAAATGTTTTCTTTTATAATTATGTGAATTTTAAATTATTTCAAAATAGAAAGAGATATTTCTCTCAAATAGTTTTGATTTCATCTATGTCAACATCCTTTGATGGATTTTACACTTGTTTGAAGTTGATTTATCATGATAAAATCTTCCATATTGTATTTAAGGTTTTGTGATATGTATGACTGTGGATGTGTTATTTGTATACCATTCATGGTTTATGGTTAAAGTATTAATATTTCATATGAAATTTCTAATACGAATGTTTATGTTATGTTTCAATATTTTCATATGAGGAATTCATTGGACTTATTAACTGACTGGTGGAGCTCGCTATAGCTCCTCGATGCATTGGTAAGTCTCATGGGAAAAACTAGTGTCTTGGCATAAGGCCTTGATAAAATATTATTTGTATTCTTGGAACAAGGCCTTGAATATGTGGTTATGATGTCCGTCATTATGCATTCCATCATTATAAAATTAGCTATTGATATTACATGTGATTATTTGACTAGTAGAATATCCATGTAAATAAGTAAATGGAATTATTTGATTTTTATTTGACATATTATGCTTAATTTTAAGTTTAAAAGGATTGTGTTTTAGTATTATACATTGCCTTAAATGTTTATGTTTCTTTATGATAGTTGCTGCTATATTTTTATCCTTACTGAGCATCTGAGATCAACCCTTTCTTATGTTTTATTTTTCCCAAGATGTGGAGAAGTATACTATGATTTACCTGTAGGGATAGGATATGGGATATGAGTGTGTTCAAAGGGGACACAATGTTGTTGTTTTTTCATTTCATAATCTAATGTAAAACTTATGTATGTATCTAGTACTTCCAAGGCTACTAAACTAATTAGTCTTTAGAGACTTGATCTCTTGTGATCATGCCAATGTTATGTAATAATGCACTGACTCTGGGTAACTAGGTTTGGGGTGTTATAGTTGGAATCAGAGGAAGTTTAGTACAAACATTGGAAACTATATTTTGAAAAAATTTGATTATAGAACATTACCCTAAGATAGACTTTGAAGATTAGTATAGAAGAACTTCCTAGAATTTTGGTAATGTAGAGATTTGTGAATTTTCCAAGCAATACATTCTTGTCTAGATACGAGCAAGTAGAGTCGGCTCTAGCATAGATGTACCTATGAGTGAAAACTCAAATAAGGAGTTTCGGGCTTGACCCAAGGTATCCTGGTACATGAAAATGGGCCTTGATGCACTCTTGGTTACGACACGCTCAGGGGATATACTTGAGATAATTCACATTTTCTTTACAAACCATTATGAAGGATTTATGATTAAATACTTCCTCAAAGAAAAACTTTTTTATGGTTATGGATTATATGCATAAGTTGTTCAATTTATGTTAGGTATTTTACTAGTTTGGAATTATGTATTTCAATTCATAAACTAATCTAGTGTTCCATTGTTTATAAATGGTGCCTACTGGAAGTAATGGAAACTGTATCAATGCACGTAATTCATGTAGCGATTTACCTCCTACTCAAGATAATTATAGTGGAGCTGGTGAAGCAACTGGTGCTGATCAGCTTATAACCATACTGGAAAAACTCACTCAGGTTATGAATAATAACATTACCCATGTGGAGCACCCTGGTACACAATGGGGAGGATCAATGTTAAACCACTTCATGAGGAAACAACCACCAATATTAAATGTGACTAAAAATCCATTTGTAGTTCATAAATGGATAAGTTCCTTAAAGAAAATATTTCATGCTTTGGGGAGTAGTGAAAGGGGAAAAGTTTTCATGGCGGTTTATCACCTCACGGGAGATATAGATCAATGGTGGTCATTAATTCAAAACACAAAGGAGTATGAAGAAGTATAAAATATTTAATGGAGGGAGTTTAAATATATTTTCTTAGAAAAATATTTTCTTCATGACCATCGAGATTATATGGAAATACAATTTCTGAGTCTAAGGAAAAAAGAGGATGAGAATGTCTTAAAGTATGAGGATACCTTTACAAGGTTATCAAGGAATGCTGCAAATTATATACATAACCCAAGGAGTAATATTGATCGATTATTTGATGGGTTAAAACCATTTCTCCATCGAGAATTAGTCTCAAAATCCTTCTCATCCTATGAATATGTAGTCTTATGTGCTATCAAGATAGAAAATTAATTCTCTAAGTCTTACGAATTTAAAGTAAATCATGAGAAGAATAGATCTGATGAACACTCTGGAAATGAAAATTAGGGGAAGAAGGGAAAATTTGAATTTCCATCCTATAGTAAATGTGGGAAAAAACATCCTAGTACTTGCCTGAAAGGAATGGGAGTTTGTTACAAGTGTGGTGAAAAAGGACACCAAACTCGTGATTGCAAGGGAAAGAAAGAGGTCATCAATGTTGAATGATACAACTGTATAGAAATGGGGAATTATGAAAATGAATGTCCTAAGTTCCAAGGAAACTTACCTCAGAAAAGTCCAAGGGAGAAAGGCCAAGCTTATACGATCACTACTGCTGAGGTTGAAGCTCTGGATAACATGGTGGCAGGTAATTTAATGGTTTCATAAAATTTATCCAATTATTTATTTGATTCTGGATCATCGCATTGTTTCATATATTACCAGTTTACTAAGAAAATTAGATATTTCCAGTTTGATTTAACAAGGGAGTTGTCAGTCAAAACTCCTAAGGGATATTTTCAAATATAGTATGTACCTATTGTGAAAGAATATGTTGATGTGTTTCCATAGGATTTACCTAGACATCCTCCAGAATAAGAAATTATGTTTTCCATTTATTTAATTCCTGGTTCGAGGCTCATATCGAAGACCCCTTATATAATGTCCACTGTGGAATTAGTGGAACTAAAGAAATAAATATAGGATTTGGGTAATAAAGTTTTTATTCACCCTAGTGTTTCTCTATGGGGAGCCCTTGTTCTTTTTTTTAAGAAAAAATATGTATCTATGAGGTTTTACATTGACTATAGGGAGATCGATGCTATAAAAATAAAGAACAAGTATCCCCTACCTCACATTGATGATTTATTCGATCAACTTTGTGGAGCTCAATATTTTTCAAATATTTTCCTTCAATCTGGATATCATTATTTGTGCGTGAAAAAGGAATACATTCTAAAGACAACATTTCGAACCAGGTATAGGCATTACAAGTTTACATTAATGCCTTTTGAACTGACTAATGCACCCTCTGTCTTCATGGATCTAATGAATAGATTTTTCAAGGAATATCATGATGGCTTTATAGTGTTATTTATTGATGATATCTTGGTATACTCCAAATGCTGTGAAAATCATAAAAATCACTTGCGAACTATTCTAAATACTCTTAGAAGAAATGAATTATATGGGAATTTTTTCATGTGTGAATTTTGGCTTCATAATATTTCTTTTCTTGGCCTTATTGTCTCTAAGGATAGAATATATGTTGATCCTTCAAAGACCAAGGCAATACAATAATGGCCAGCACCGACGAGTATAACTGAGGTACACAGTTTTATTGGTTTATTAGGTTATTATCAGCGTTTCATCCATAATTTTTCTTGATTGGATAACCCATTTACCATGCTCACACGTAAAGGAGATAAATTTGTATAGAAAAAAGAGTGTGAATAATTTTTTGAAGAACTTAATATAATATTAGTCAATGCTCTTATATTGACTCTACCATCAGGGAATGATAGGTTTGTTATTTATAGTGATGCTTCAAAGAAAGGACTTGGTTTTGTTCTTATGCAGAATGATAGAGTTATTTCCTTTGTATCATACACCTAAAAATTCATGAAAAAACAAATCCTACTCATGATCTTGAGTTAGCAGCTATAATCTTTGCTCTAAAGATATGGAGACACTATCTCTATGGTGAAAAATGTGAGATATATATTGATCACAAGAGTTTGAAGTATATTTTCTCACAAAAAGAACTCAACATGAGGCAAAGGATGTGGCTATAACTACTCAAGGATTATGATTGCACTATACACTACCACCCGGGAAGGAAAATAAGGTGGCAGATACTTTGAGAAGAAAATATCATGGAGTTTTGATCAAGATGAGAGTTGAAAGGGATCCTATGTTCATGGATCTAGTAAAGATGGATATGAGAATAATCATGGAAGGTGAAACATCAATACTTTTTTAAATGGTTTCCAATCCATCTTTACTAGAATGGATAAATAGTTATCAGATTTATGATGAGAAGTTTCAAAATAAAATTAAATATGTGAATGATGGGAGATTGATCAACTTCGTATATGAAGATGGAATTTTGAAATTTGGGAAGATACATTGTGTTCCTGATATACCTGATCTAAAAATAGAATTGTTAGATGATTCTCATAGCTTAAATTTCTCTATAAACCCTAATAGCACTAAAATGTATAGAGATTTGAAGGAACATTTTTGGTGGGACAACATGAATAGGGATATTGTTGATTATGTGTCAAGATGTATGGTTTCTCAATAGGTGAAGGCTTGAAGACAACATCCTAGAGGATTCATGAAACCTATTCCCATACCTGAGTGGAAATGGAATGATATTGCGATGGAATTTGTCTTGGGGATACCAAAGACTCTTTGAAGGAATGATATAATATGGGTCATTGTTGATCATCTTACCAAGTCAACACATTTTCTTTCTATAAGATAGGATTTAACACTTGAACGTTTAATAATACTATATATTAATGAATTTTTAATACTTAATGGAGTACCCCTATCGATTATTTCTAATCATGATCCCCATTTCACATCAAGATTCTAGAAAAGTATTCAAAAATCTCCGGATACTGAACTTCGTTTGAGAACTGGCTACCACCCTCAAACTGATGGAGAATCAGAATGGACTATTCAAACCTTACAAGGCATGTTGATATATCGGTCACTTGACTTTCAAGCTATGTGGGATTAGTATTTACCTCTGTTAGAATTTTCCTATAACAATATCTTCCATTCAAGTATTCAGATGGCACCATATGAAGCGTTATATGGAAAGAGATGTTGTACACTAACTTGTTGAGATGATGTTGGTGAAAGAAAACTCATAGGCCCAGAACTTGTTGAGGAAGTAATGGAAAATGGAAATATTGTCCAAACCCACATCAAAGCAGATCAAAGTAGGAAAACGAGTTATGTCGATAACCAAAGGAAGGATTTGGAATTTCATGTAGGAGATCATATTTTCTTGAAGGTGTCTCCATTGAAGGTTGTTATAAGATTTGGTAAGAAGGGTAAATTGAGTCCTAGGTACATCAGACCTTTCAAAATTATAGAACGAATTGGAGTTGTAGCTTACCATTTGGCAATGCCTCCAAGTATCTCCAAAGTTCATGATGCGTTTCACATATCACTGTTGAGAAAATACATGCCTGACCCAATACATGTACTCAGTTATGAAGAAATAGAACTGGAACCCGATCTATCTTATTGTGAAGAGACTGTTAAGATTCTTGATACTAGAGAACAAGTGTTGAGAAACCGAATGACTCGTTTGGTAAAATTTCTATAGAGAAACCATAAGATGGAAGAGGCAACGTGGGAACCCAAGGAACTTATAATAAAGAACCACCTGAATATTTTTATGTAGTAATATTGTAGAAATTTCAAGGATGAAATTATTTTAAGGGAGGATAATTTAACACCCCAAGCTTCCACGATATGCTTCTCTTTGAATAATACAATAGCTTGCGTTGTATGCAACTTCGAGTTTTAGCACACCACAACCAATCAAACTAGCCATTATGAATAGTAATACCCACTTTTTGAAATTTTATAAATTTTATTTTTCAAAATGGACTTCATTTTTTGGATTCGGAATATCAAAATTAGCATAGGGTGAATTTCTTTTATTTTTCTGAAAAATTTCAATTTTTGATGAATAGTGAAAAATACTGCGTTATTGTTTAAAACCAATTTTTTATTTAAATAATTATTTATTTTATTTAAATTTATATTAAGTCAAAATAGATACATAATACCTATATCAGTTCAATGTAATTCATTAGAGTCATTTTATAATAATATTATATGTATAAAATTTTATTGAACTTTTTAACGTCTCTTACCCAACTTCTAGGCACATTAGCAAATTTTCATAAAACGTAATTTTACTACTTCTGTGAATTGAATTTAAAAAATTTGAGATACTTGGTTAACATCAGTAAGTAAAATGTGGTTCAATATGATGAAAATAATTTTTGGTGAATAGTAACTTTTGAATTTTATTTACCATGCTTAAAATTAAATAGGGTAATTAAAGGTAAGAATGATATTATAATTACCCTAACACATGTCCTAATTCTATTGGGTAAGTTTATTTCGACCTAAATAAAACTTAGGAATAAAATATGATCCTTTTTGATACACTTGGATTAGATTAGGACATTTATTATTATTTTATTTAAGGAAGAGTTAAAAGTGTTAAATTCAAATTTTAATAAATAAACCATTTTTAATATAGAGTTATACATTATTTAAATTAGACTATAAATATTAATTAAAAATATAAAAATATTTCCTACATAATGGTATTTTATTTATAATTTTTAGACATTAAATAATTAAACTTATTTATGACACAATGATGATGCAGAAATTACCTTACTAATGAAAGATTAAAATAATTGCTATTATAAATATCCAAATAAATGTAAATTGAGACTTTTTATGAATTATACTAATTTTATAGGTTAATATGAAATTTTAGGGTTGATTAAATAAATTTTTTTCGAAGTGATAAAGTTGTTATGACTTTCAAAAAAACAAATACTAAATAGTGTCAAAATTGACATAAATGAGTTTTTAAAACAAATACTATATTATTAAATGATATAATATTCCTAAAAATATAAGGTTTGAAAAAAGGACTCATATAATTATATATATGTCATTAATTAACCACTTGGGGTTCTCTTTTCATTTTATAGTAATTTTATTAACCATGTATTATAATAATACAAGAAGACATGGTAAAAGTTAAACTATTTAACTAAGAGTTAAATCTAAAAGATAAGGTTAATATGGTGACTTAAAATTGTCTAAAACCTATTGGTTGAGAGGATTTATACCCATCCCCACCTTATACTTGAAATAAATCCATTTATATCCATTATAAACTGAAAATTATTTTATAATAAAATAATATTTCCAGCTTTTCCAAAAGTGACCCTCTCTACACTTATAAAAGGGTACATCCCCTTCTCTCAAAATCAAACCTCCAAATCCATTTTTCTCGGCCAAAACCTACTCAAATATCTTCTAAACTACTCTCATTTAAACCTAGAGGCATTAATTTGATCATAAATCCAAACTATGGATCCCTTTTGATCAAATCAAAAAGAAGAACCCGAAGAAGAGATAATTACTTCATCACCTCTTTCAAAGTTCTTTTCTTCTTCCACTTTCTATTTCTTTGTTGTTTCCATACCAAAACAATAAATCTAGTAAATTCTAAATTTTTTGATGTTATTATAAATATGGTACAACCATATTCATTATTATATCCATCCTATGAATAAAAAATTCATCATATGTGTGTACGTACGGCTTACCATCTCCACGTCGTGGTGCAGTTTGTTATTCAACACTTCATTATTTGGATGGGTATAATAATGAGTATAATTGTTTAAATAATAAATATAACATGTTAATTATTATTTATATATTATATACCATCCAATTACATACTATTTCACCATCAATAGAATGATATTGTTGCTCGTGCGTACGTACTGATTACCGTCTCCACGAACGTGATGAGATTCATTCCCCATCGTAACCATTCAAGAATAATTTTCATTTTATAATTTAAAATAATGTTTAATAACTTAATATAATTATGTATATGAATAAAATAAATCCTATGCATAGCAAACATGACTTACATAGAAAAACATATAAATGAAAATAAATCAGTTAACACCTAAAACAATGATACTACTGAAATATTATTAACAAAGAAATATTAGAAGATCGTATATGATATCATATTTATGTATATGATTCTTTTATAATTAAATAAAAATAATTTAACTATTATAAAGGATTTTAACATACCCTCGACTAAGTAAAAGTACAATTTAAGGGTTAATTTTACAATCTCTTTATTATCCAAGGTTGTTTTTACAAATGTATCTACTGAGACTTATTTATCATCCACATATGTGTTTCTTAAAAATTTATTTCAAAACATTTTTACTATTTAATATAATATGGGTTAAATTAATTTATACCCTTGTTTTACTTTTTATAAAATGGTTTGAAAGGAATCTTTTTATCACTTTCCAAACAATGTACTTTATGACCTTTTCGACAAATTAAGGAAAGAATGTTTTTTAACTTATACGGAGGGTGAGGCTATTTTACCTCATTATAACACCATCGAATCTTCCCTTACAAGATTATAATAATATTTTCAAAATAAATTTTTTCTTTTATAATTATGTGACTTTTAAATTATTTTAAAATAGAAAGAGATATTTCTCTCAAATAGTTTTGATTTTCTCTATGTCAACATCCTTTGATGGATTTTACACTTTTTTGAAGTTGATTTATTATGATACAGTCTTCCATATTTTATTGAAGGTTTTGTGATATGTTTGACTATGTATGTGTTATTTTTATACCATTCATGGTTTATGGTTAAATTATTAACATTTCATATGCTATTTTTAATACAAATGTTTATGTTATGTTTCAACCTTTTCATATGAGGAATACATTGGACTTAGTAAGTGACAGGTGGAGCCCGCTATAGCTCCTTGATGCATCATTAGGTCTCATGGGACAAACTAGTTTCTTGTCATAAGGCCTTGACAAAATCTTATTTTTAGTCTTGGAATGAGGCCTTGAATATGTAGTTATGATGCCCGGCATTATGCATTCCATCATTATGAAATTTGCTATTGATATTACATGTGATTATTTGGCTAGTAGAATATCCATGTAAATAAGTAAATGTAATTATTTTATTTATCTTTGCCATATTATGCTGAAGTTTAAGCTTAAAAGGATTGTGTTTTACTCTTATACATTTCCTTAAAAGTTTATGCTTATCTATGATAGTTTCTGCTATATTGTTATCCTTACTGAGCATCTGAGCTCACCCCTTTCTTATGTTTTATTTTTTCCAAGATGCAGAAAAGTATATTATGATTGATCTATAGGGATAGGCTATGGGATATGATTGTGTTCAAAGGGGACACAATGTTGTTGTTTTTTCATTTCGTAATGTAATGTAAAACTTATGTATGTATCTAGTACTTCCAAGGCTACTAAACTAATAGGTATTTCGAGACTTGATCTCTTGTGATCATGCCAATGTTATGTAATAATGCACTGACTCTGGGTAACTAGGGTCGGGGTGTTACAGTTGGTATCAGAGGAATTTTAGTACAAACCTTTGAAACTAGATTTAGAAAAACTCTTATTAGAGAACATTACCCTAAGATAGACTTTTAGGATTAGTATAGAAGAACTTCCTATAATTTTGGTAATATAGAGATTTTGTGAAATTTTCGAGCAATACATACTTGTTTGGATACGAGTAGGTAGAGGCGGCTCTGGTAGAGATGTACCTATGAGTGAAAACTCCAACAATGAGTTTCGAGCTTGACCCGGGGTATCCTGGTACATGACAATGAGCCTTGATGCACTCTTGGTTATGAAACTCCTGGGGGATATGCTTAGGATAATTCACATTTTCTTTAAAAACCATTATGAAGGATTTATGATTAAATACGTTCTCAATGAAAACATTTTTTATGGTTATGGATTATATGCATAAATGGTTCAATTTATGTTAGGTATTTTACTAGTTTGGAATTATGTATTGCAATTCATAAACTAATCTAGTGTATGCCATTGTTTAGAAATGGTGACTAGTGGAAGGAATAGAAACCATATCAACGTACGTAATACATGTAGGTATTTCCCTTCTACTCAAGATAATTATAGTGGAGCTGGTGAAGCAACTGGTGCTGATCAGCTTATAACCATATTGGGACAAATCACTTAGGTTATTAATAATAACCTTACCCATATGGAGCATCCTGGTCCACAACAGGGAGGATCAATGTTAGACTGCTTCATGAGGCAACAACCACCAACATTAAATGAGACTAAAAAACCATTTTTAGCTGATAAATGGATAAGTTCCTTAGAGAAAATATTTCATTCTTTGAGGAGTAGCGAAAGGGAAAAAGTTTTCATGGCAGTTTATCGCCTTATAGGAGATGCAGATCAATGGTGGTCATTAATTCAAAACAAAAATTAGGATGAATAATTATTAAATATTCAATGAAGGGATTTTAAATATCTTTTCTTATAAAAATACTTTCCTTGTGACCATCGAGTGGATATAGAAATACAATTTCTGAGTCTAAGACAAAAGGAGGATGAGAATGTCGCAAAGTATAAGGATAACCTTACAAGGTTAGCAAGGCATGCTGCAGATTATATACGTAAACCAAGGAGTAATATTGATTGATTATTTGATGGGTTAAAACCATTTCTCCATCGAGCATTAGTCTCGAAATCCTTCTCTTCATATGAAGATATAGGTTCATGTGCTATTAAGACAAAAAAGGAATTCTCTAAGTCTTACGACTTTAAAGTAAATCATGAGAATAAGAGATCTACTGAACACTTTGGAAATGTAAATTCGGTGAAGAAGGGAAAATTTTAATTTCTATCCTGCATTAAATGTGGGAAGAAATACCCTAGTACTTTCCTGAAGGGAATGATATTTTGTTACAAGTGTGGTGAAAAAGGCCACCAAACTTGTGATTGCAAGGGAAAGAAATAGGTTGTCAATGTTGAATGCTACAATTGTAGAGAAATGGGGGATTATGAAAATGAATATACTAAAATCCAAGGAAACTTACCTCATAAAAGGACAAGGGATAAATTCCAAGCTTATGAGATCACTACTGCTGAGGTTGAAGCTCCGAATGACATGGTGGCAGGTAATTTAATGGTTTCATCAAATTTATCCAATGCTTTATTTGATACTGGATCATCGCATTGTTTCATATCTTCCTAGTTTGCTAAGAAAATTAGATATTTCTAATTTGATTTAACCAGGGAGTTGTCAGTCAAAACTCCAAAGGGAAGTATCATTGCAACAAAGTTTTGTGAATCAGTTCCCATTAGGAAATATAAACATGCTTTATCTACTGATCTCATCATCATAACCATGATTGAATTTGATATAATCCTCAGTATGTATTGAATTTTGGACCATGATGAAAAAAATTATTGTAAGAAGAAGGAGGTTACAATTTTTTATGATGATAAGGAGTACCTTATCTTTAGATAAAAAACGTCACCATCTGATTCTTATCTAGATCCACCCACAATAGCTATACTAAATTAAATTATTGGGGAGGAAGAGAGTTAAATAACTATGGGTGAGGAAAGGAATGTCTGAATAGAGGACGTACCTATTGTGCAAGAATATGTTGATGTGTATCTAGAGGATTTACCTGGACATCCTCCAGAATGAGAAATTGAGTTTTCCATTGATTTAATTCCTAGTTCGAGGCCCATAATGAAGACCCATTATAGAATGGAAACTTTGTAATTAGTTGAACTAAAAAAACAACTAGAGGAGTTGAGTGATAAAGGGTTTATTCCCCCTAGTGTTTCTTTATGGGGATCCCCTATTCTTTTTTTAATAATAAAGATAGATCTATGAGGTTGTACACTGACTATATGGAGATAAATGCTATAACAATAAAGGACAATTATCCCCTACCTCTCATTGATGATTTATTTGATCAACTTAATAGAGATCAATATTTTTCAAAGATTGACCTTCGATCTGGATATCATCAGTTGTGCGTGAAAAAGGAAGACATTCTAAAGACAGCATTTCGAACCAGGTATGGGCATTACGAGTTTACAATAATGCCTTTTGGACTGACTAATGAACCCTCTTTCTTCATGGATCTAATTAATATAGTTTTCAAGTAATATCTTGATGAATTTGTAGTGGTATGTATTGATGATATCTTGGTATACTCAAAAATCTACAAATATCATGAAAATCACTTGTGCACTATTCTAAAGAATCTTAGAAGAAATGAATTATATGGGAAGTTTACCAAGTGTGAATTCTAGCTTTAGGAGATTTCATTTCATGGTCATATTATCTCTAAGGATGGAATCTCTGTTGATCCTTCAAATACCAAGGCAATCCAATAATGTCTAGCACCGAAGATTATAACTGAGGTACATAGTTTTATTGGTTTAGTAGGTTATTATCGGCGTTTCGTCCAAAATTTTTCCCGATTGGATAACCCATTAACCAATCTCTCACGTAAAGGGGTTAAATTTGTTTGGAAAAAATATTGTGAATAATTTTTTGAAGAACTTAATAGAATATTATTCAATGATCCTATCTTGACTCTACCATCGAAGAATGAATGGTTTTTTATTTATAGTGATGCTTTGAAGAGAGGACTTGGTTGTGTTCTTATACATAATGATAGAGTTATTGCTTATGCATCACTACACCTAAAAATTCATGAAAAAAACTATCCTAATCATGATCCTGAGTTAGCATCTATAATATTTTCTCTGAAGATATGGAGACACTATCTCTATGGTGAAAAATTTGAGATATATACTGATTACAAGATTTTGAAGTATATTTTATCACAAAAAGAACTCAACATGAGGAAAATTATGTGGCTCGAACTACCCAAGGATTATGATGGCATTATACACTACCACCTGGGGAAGGAAAATAAGGTTACAGATGCTTTGAGCAGAAAGGATCATGGATTTCTGAACAAGATGAGAGTTGAAAGGGATCCTATGTTCATGGATCTAGTAAAGATAGATATGGTAATAATCATGGAAGGTGAAACATCAATAATTTTTCAAATGGTTTCCAATCCATCTTTACTAGAAAGGATAAAAAGTTCTCATATCACTATTGGGTTGGGCCATCACCCGCTTTGTTTCCCGGCCCCTGCCTTTTAAAATTAAATATAAAAAAATACCTGAGTGGAAATGGTATGATATTATGATGGGCTTTGTCATGGGGCTACCAAAGACTCTTAGAAGGAATGATGTAATATGGGTCATTGTTGATTGTCTTACCAAGTCAACACATTTTCTTTTTATAAGAGAATATTTACCACTTGAATGTTTTGAAAGACTGTATATTAATGAATTTGTAAGACTTCATGGAGTACCCCTATCGATTGTTTCTAATCATGATCCCCGTTTCACTTCAAAATTCTGGAAAAGTCTTCATAAATCCCTAGATACTGAACTTTGTTTGAGCACTTCTTACCACCCTCAAAATTATAGATAATTAGAATGGACTATTTAAACCTTAGAAGACATGTTAAGATCTTTCTCACTTGACTTTCAAGGTATGTGGGATCATTATTTACCTCTGGTAGAATTTTCCTATACCAAAATCTTCCATTCAAGTATTCAGATGCCACCATATGAAGCGTTATATAGAAAGAGATGTATCACACCAACTTATTGGGATGATGTTGGTGAAAGAAAACTCGTAGGCCCAGAAATTGTTGAGTAAACAATGGAAAAGGTGAAGATTATCTGAACCCACATCAAAGCGGCTCAAAGTAGGAAAAATAGCTATACTGATAACCCAATGAAGGGTTTGGAATTTCAAGTAGGAGATCATGTTGGAGCAACTCGGTTTTTGGCCCTATCAGACTTTAGAATATTCCTATGAATAATTCCAGAGTTAGGCGTGAAGACGGCGTGCGATTCTGAGGCCCGGTGTGCCCGAAATTAATTTTTATAAAAATATTAAGTATTTTTATACTATTCACATGGAGATGGTGAATTTTTTCCTAAACGGTAGCTCATAACAAGAATATGAGGGTACGGTTGCGTCCGGAGCGTGCCGTTTACCCTAGGTGGGATGTAAACTTTGCTGGCGTGGGCCTGCTGTAGAAAAAACCACCAGGGGAATTTTTGTAAATAAATGGAAATGTTTATTTATGAGTGTTGTCTCGAATAACTTCTAAACGGATTCTTGAATCGAAAATCTGAGTCCACCATTGCATTCAGAATGGCGCGTTTACCCTAGGGGCGACGTAATCTCCTCCGCACCGAGAGGTCTGGTCGGGGGAGTAATTTTAATCAATTAAATAAATTAAATAAGAAAGGGGAACCAATCAAGCCCCCTCTCTTCTCCCACCTCTCGTTCGCACAAAACCCTCCTCCCACCTCCGTTCTTCACCGATGATCCACCAAATCAAGCAAATGAAGTGTCGTCGGTCTTGGATCTTGACGGCAGACACTCCTGGGTCGTGCAGCAATAGTAGTGGAGCATGCAAAGCTTCGGTGGTCTGCCAAAAGGTAGGCGGTTTGAGTTTTAAATTTCTGGATCCCATTTTTGTGTTGTTTTTCTTCAATTTTTTGTAAGGGTTGTGTAGTTCGGGTCCCGAGCTTTCCGAAACATGTTTCGGATCTGAATTTGGAGCACCGGGGTGTTTCTGGTGGCTCCTGGAAGTTTTCCGGTGGAAAACTTGGTTTTCCAGCAACGAGGGTGGTGGCCATGGCAGATTTCGGTGAAACGGCGGCAGCACGGTGGTTTATGGTGGTGGTGCGGTGGTTTCCGGTGAGGCGGGAGTTGGTTCGGTCAGGTTTTTCCAAGGGTTCTTTAAACCCCTATAACTCGCAAACTGAAAGTCTGATTTGAGATCCATTTGCGGCGATGCAAATCTTGCGTCGAGACGGACCTCTTGAGATTCTTTAAGAAATTTTTGTGAGTCGGTTTTTTGACCCGGGGCCATGAAACTTTGAAAATAATTATAATATTTTATTATTTTCAACTTCGATCCACCATAACTCCTGAACGGAGTTTCCAAATGATGTGTCGTCAGTGGCGTTGGGACCCTAATGGTTTTCAAGATAGTTTCCGGGTTTTGGGACTTAGAACAGGGTGTGGACCCCATGAGGCAGGGTTTCGGCATTTAAAGAGAAACATGAATTTTCCACCAGGTGTTCGTTTTAGACGATAAAGTAGTCGATCCCATGTATTTTTTTGAGGGGATCGCAATGGTGTGATCCGCTTGATGAATTTCGGGATTGTGGTGTGGGCCCCACCCAGTCTGGCTATGGTGAATAGTACCTTTTTCACCGGGTGTCCGTTTTGGATGATCGAGTAGTTGATCTCGTGGGTTTTTTTCATGGGATCGCAATGGTGTGATCCTCTTGATGAGTTTCAAGATCGTGGTGTGCGCCCCACACAGGTAGGCTACGGTGAATAATACATTGTTCACCAGTTGTCCGTTTCGGGTGAGTAAATAGCCTATCCTGCGTATTTTTCTATGTAGACCGGGATAGTGGCCTCAGTATCGGCCTAGGAGGTGCGCAGTGTGGAAATGTTGTAGGTCTCTTGGGTTTCTGATGTTTGGACCAGAAGTGGTTGAGGGTACTCCCTTGGTTCTCTCCTATGAGGGTTCATGTGGCATCACAATCGTGGTATGGTTTTGTGATCCCCTCGATAGGATCTCTAATCTGTTAGAGTTGTGGAATCCCTCCGATTGGCCCGGGGTAGGATCCTCTAGCTTTGCTACCCTAGATAGGTTTCTTGGTATTGTTGTGACCGCTTATCCATAGGCGGTGATCCCCTATCTAGTAGGTTAACCCTCGTAGGGTTTGTGGCATCATCGAGGATATGATCCCCTACGCATTGGGTCGTGCTCAGTAGGGTTGTGGCATCGTCGGGTATACGATCCCCTACTCAGAATGTGGTTTATAGTAGGGTTGTGGTATCATCGGGTATACTATCCCCTACTAATTTCATGGTTTAGTTAGGTTGTGGAATCGTTGGTTATACGGTCCCCTACTCAGTGTGTGGTTTTCGTTAGGGTTGGTGCATCGTCGGATCGATCCCCTACATCATGAGTTATACCAGATGGGGTTTCTGGTATCTTCGTGACCATCTTCACACAGACGAAGATCCTCTATCTGGGTGACGTGTTTCTAATGAGTTCCAGATCGGGTTGTGGTATCCCCTAATGGATCCTGGGAGTGATCCCCTATCTGTGAGATCTACAAATGCCAGATCGGGTTATGGTATCCCCCAGCGGACCCTGGGAGTGATCCCCTATCTGTGAGATCTTTGTATACTGGTGTGGGTTCTGGTATCCCCTAGCGGACCCTAGGATCGATCCCCTATCCGAGGAGTTTGGTGTTTATTTTGTTTCAACAAGGTTTCCTTAGTGACGATATCCGATGAGATTGATCTCTCGGGTGAGTGTCTGAGATGTTTGTGTGGGACCCGATGGAGTGTATCTCTCAGACGAGTGTCATCTAGGATGACAGTGATCATGGAGTATTCTCTCCTAGTTGTGAACCATTTCTAGTGATGAGGTCGGTACCTCATGTGGATTGGTGCGTGAGCTGAGTATATCTGGATGTTTTTTGTATGCGTAAGAGCGTATATCTGAGCATATGTTCATGGTATACGTATGGATGTATATCTGGGTAGATGTTCGAGATATATTTTTGTGCATATACCTGAGAGGATGTTCTAGTTTTATGTATGGGCACACACCTGGATTGAGCTAACTAGTTGTGTTTAAGTGAGGATGGTCATGAGATGGAGTTTATCTCTCTTCTAGGTTCCCTCTAGCTAGGATGAGTGGATTGTTGCCTTTCAGTTTCTCTCTTTTGTTTTGGGTTTTTGGGGTACCTGCTGAGTATTTTTATACTCACCCCTGCATGGGCTTTGTTCGCACATGTTTGTGTCATGTGCAGACCACATGCCTTTCGACGGAGTCCCAGGAGGACCCGAAGTAGGCGGAGTTGAGAGAGCGGGACTGACCATGGAGTCTTACCAGAGTTGTGCCAAGGATCTTTCCGGTGGTGCTTTGGCAGCGTACCCCTCCTTCCGAGTAGTTTGGATGCCTTTGTATTTTGCTTTTGGTGGGACCTGTTTTCCCTTTTTGAACTGTTGTTGTACTCTGGTTTTGGATAGTTGTATGCATGCATTTATTTTTAGTTTTTATATATATGTTTGCACTGTTACATGGAGGTGTATGTGGGTGCGTGTGTACAGGTACCTTAGGCTAATGCATCCCATGTGTGTGATAGCCTACTCGGTGCTAGTCTCTAGCCCCTGGCCTATTGAAGGTGGGCTTGGGGAGTCACGACTCGAGCCCCATTGGGTCGGGTTGTGACATAGTGGTATCAGAGGAGGTTCCACCTTTGGGATATCTGAGTGTAGGTGTTCTAGCTGTGAGTTTGGTTTGGGTTGTATAGCGGCAGTGTTAGGATGTTTCGAGTTCAGCTTTTAGGCCAGGGAGTTTAGTGTTGGTGTGGTGGCCAACGTATCCATTCACCAGGACTCTGATAAACTGCCTTTTGACTCAGGACATTAGGATACTAGTCGTAGGGACATAATGGTACATGCATCATATAAGACTGGGTTTTGGGTTTCCCTTGTTATTCTTGAGTCAGATCCCCAGATATACTCTTTGACCGTGGTGAATCTTGATTTTATATTAGGATGCCTCCACGGAAACAGCCAGCGAGGGTTATGTAGCGGGATTGTGGTGATTATCTGCCCCATGTAGAGGCTGTGGACCAGGGCGTAGGTTCTGAGGATGGACCTTCAGGTGGTCCTCCAGTTGAGCCACCACCTGTCGAGTAGCTGGTTATGCCGGTATTACAGGATGAGGATGCACACAGGTGGAGTGTGATACACGAGTTCTAAGGGTAGTGACATCTAAGGTTATGGGGTGATCCAGACCCCCAGGTAGCTGATGATTGGCTTGACGTAGTCACCTGAGTTTTCCGCCTGGTGAGGACACCTCCGGATCAGATGGTGGTCCTAGCGGCAAGCCTTATGCATGGTTTGGTTGGGCGATGGTGGAGCCTAGTGATGCATTACCACTATGAGGAGACGCTCACGTGGGAAGATTTTGAGTGGCTCTTCAGGGAAGAGTTTTATCCGGTGACGCTGAGGTCAGTGCAGATTCAGGAGCTACTGCAGCTTCGATAGGAGGGTATGACCGTGTCGGGGTACTCAGTGAGTTTTACAGACCTATCATGCTACTCCTTGGATATGGTTCAGGACCCGTTCTTTAGGGATCGGACCTTCGAGTATGGATTACACATAGACATCTGAGCATGTGTGGTTTCCTTATGCATACCCACCTATGCTGGAGTGCCGGAGCGGCCCTTGGTGGTGGAGAGATTTCTTGCCGAATAGATCTCGTCTATTAGTGTTGGGAACGCGAGAGATGAGACCTCGTCAGCTGGTTCTGTAACTAGTAGTCGATGGCAGACTCAGGGGTCCAGACGTATGCGATGTTTCAGGAGGCAACCTCAGGATGAAGGATCTGAGGCTCAGGGCTCTCAGGGATCTCAGGTTATTTTTTTCAGCCATAGGAGAGGCAGTGCTATGCTTTCAACGGCTGAGGACATCTTGATAGGGATTGTCCTACCCGTCGTGCTGCTGAGAGGGAGTCAGTTGACAGGCCACCTTGGCAGCAGAAATGTGTTGAGTTCAGAGGTTCGTAGGGTGGCGGACGTGGCGATGGGGTTGGTACAGCAGCGGGGGGTGGTAGGCGGTATCAGATGCCACCACCACCACCCCCAGGTGTTCCACGCTGAGCTCTGGGAGTTGGAGGATGGGGACGAGGAAAACTTCAAGCCTTAGAGGTTGTTGACCTAGAGGCTCTGCAGGTGGATGGAGGTATGCTCTATGTCTTTTCTACTTCTGTTGTAGTTTTTATAGACACTGTTTAGTGGTACTATTTCCTTTCTTTTTCTTGATTGAGGTTTGTTCAGGGCGTTGGTAAGACCTTGTGTGAGTGTTGTTCGGCGTGCTATGAATGCACGAGGAAGAGGGATCTTTCCCCCACTGAGACTTGTTTTTGTGATGTGATTAAAACCATGCGGGTGAGCCAGTGCCACCCAAAGTGGATAGTTTTGAGGTTTGGTGGACGAGTCCCTCTGACTTATGCATTCAGGTAGGGGTGTGTGTTGGCGAACTCGCTGGTGTGGGAGACCCGGTTGAGAGTTCAGTTTCTTTCCTTATGCTTATGGCCTTTCGGGGACGAAAAGTTATAAGGTGGGTAGGATTTAGTGACTTGGGTCATGTCCCTCTCAGACTTTGGAATATTCCTATGAATAATTCTGGAGCTAGGCGCGAAGACGGCATGCGATTCCGAGGCCCGGTGTGCCCGGAATTAATTTTAATAAAAATATTAAGTATTTTATACTATGCACATGGAGGGGGTGCGTTTTATCATAAATGATAGCTCATAACAGAAATATGAGGGCACGGTTGCGTCCGGAGCATGTCGTTTACCCTAGGCGGGATATAAAATTTGCTGGCGCGGGCCTGCTATGGAAAAATCCACCAGGGGTATTTTCATAAATAAATGAAAAAGTTTATTTATGAGTGTCGACTCGAATAACTTCTGAACGGAGTCTCGAATCAAAAATCTGAGCCCGCTATTGTATTCACAACGGCGCATTTACCCTAGGGGTGGCCTAATCTCCTCCACGCTGGGAGGTCTATTCAGGGGAGTTATTTTAATCAATTAAATTAATTAAATAAGCAAGGGGAGCCAATCAATCCCCCCTCTCTTCTCCCACCTCTCGTACACATGAAAACCTCCTCCCACCTTCGTTCTTCACCGACGATCTGCCAAATCAAGCAAATGAAGCGTCGTCGGTCTTGGATCTTGACGGAGGACGCTCCTGGGTCGTGCAGCAGCAGCAGTGGAGTGTGCGAAGCTTCGGCGGTCTGCCAAAAGGTAGGCAGTTTGAGTTTTAAATTCCCGGATCCCGTTTTTGTGTTTTTTTTCTTCAAATTTCCATAAGGTTTGTGTAGTTTGGGTCCCAAGCTTTCCGAAACATGTTTTGGATCTGAATTTGGAGCACCGGGGTGTTTTTGATGGCTCCCGGAAGTTTTCTGGTGGAAAACCTGGTTTTCTGGTGGTGAGGGTGGTGGCTAGGGAAGATTCCGGCGAAGCGGCGGTGGCGCGGCAGTTTCCGGCGGCGGCGTGATGGTTTCCGACGAGGCAGGCGGTGGTCCAGCCAGGTTTTTCTGAGGGTTCTTTAAACCCCTGTAACTCACAAACTGGAAGTCCGATTTGAGATCCGTTTACGGGGATGTGAAGCTTGCGTCAAGACGGACCTCTTGAGATTCTTTAAGGAATTTTTATGAGTCATTTTTTTGACCCGGGGCCATTAAACTTTAAAAATGATAATAATAATTTATTATTTTCAACTTCGATCTGCCATAACTCCTGCACAGAGTCTCCAAATGATGTGTTTTCAGTGAAGTTGAGACCCTGATGGTAAGGATGACTTTTCAAGATAGTTTTGGGGTGTTGGGACTGAGAACAGGTTGTGGACCCCACGAGGCCGGGTTTCGGCATTCACGGAGAAACGTGACTATTCCACCGGGTGTCTGTTTTGGACGATTGAGTAGTCGATCCCATGTGTTTTTTCGAGGGGATAGCAATGGTGTGATACATTTGACGAATTTGGGATCGTGGTGTGGGCCCCACCCGGGCTGGCTATAGTGAATAGTAACTTTTTCACCGGGTGTCCGTTTTGGACGATCGAGTAGTCAATCTCGTGGGTTTTTTCCAACAGTATCTCAATGGTGTGATCCGTTTGAGGAGTTTCGGGATCGTGGTGTGGGCCCCACACAGGCAGGCTATGGTGAATAGTAAATTGTTCATCGGTTGTCTGTTTTGGGCGAGTAAATAGCCTATCTTGCGTGTTTTTTTGTGTATACCATGATGGTGGCCTCAGTATTGGCCTAGGAGGTGTGTAGTGTAGCGATGTTTTGGGTCACTCGGGTTTGCGACGTTTGGACCATTAGTGATTGAGGGTACTCCCTTGGTTCGCTCCTATGAGGGTTTATGTGGCGTCACAACCGTGGTATGGGTTTGTGATCCCCTCGATAGGATCTCTAATCTGTTAGAGTTTTGGCATCCCTCTAGTGGGATCGAGGCGGGATCCTCTAGCTTCCCTACTCTAGATCAGGTTCTTGGTATCGTTGTCATCGCTTATCCACGGGAGGTGATCCCCTATCTAGTAGGTTAACCCTAGTAGGGTTTGTGGCATCATCGGGAATATGATTCCCTATGCATTGGGTCATGCTCATTATGGTTGTGTCATCGTCGGGTATACGATCCCCTACTCAGCATGTGGTTTATAGTAGGGTTGTGGTATCATCGGGTATATGATCCCCTACTCAGCGCATGGTTCAGTTGGGTTATTGAATCATTGGTTATATGAACCCCTACTCAGTGCGTGGTTTTTGGTAGGGTTGGTGCATCGTCGGTTCGATCCCCTACATCACGAGTTATACCAAATGGGGTTTCTGGTATCTTCATGACCATCTTCACACAGACGACGATACTCTATCTGAGTGATGTGTTTCTGACGAGCGCCAGATCGGGTTGTGGTATCACCCAGCTGATCTTGGGAGTGATACCCTATTTGTGAGATCTACGAATTCCAGATCGGGTTGTGGTATCCCCCAGCGGACCATGGGAGTGATCCCCTATCTGTGAGATCTTCGTATACCGATGTGGGTTCTGATATCCCCTAGCAGACCCTAGGAGCAATCCCCTATCCGAGGAGTTTGGTGTTTATGTTGTTTCAGCGGGTTTTCCTTAGTGATGATATATGACGAGCGTGATCTATCAGGTGAGTGTATAAGATGTTTGTGTGGGACCCGATGGATTGTATCTCTCGGACGAGTGTCATTTGGGATGATAGTGATTGTGGAGTGTGCTCTCCTGGTTGTGAATCGTTGCTGGTGATGAGTTTGGTACCTCATGTGGCTTGGTGTATGAGATGAGTATATCTTGATGTTTTTGGTATACGTAAGAGCGTATATCTGAGCAGATGTTCATGGTATATGTATAGGTGTATACTTGGGTAGATGTTCAAGATATATTTTTGGGCGTATACCTAAGCGGATGTTCTAGGTGTATGTATGGGCACACACCTGGATTGAGCTGACTAGTTGTGTTTAGCCAAGGATGGTCACGAGATGGAGTTTCTCTCTTGTCTGGGACCCCTCTGGCTGGGATGAGCGGACTGTTTCCTTTCAGTTTCTCTCTTTTGTTTTGGGTTTTTGGGGTTCCTACTGAGTATTATTATACTCACCCCTGCACGGGCTTTTTCAGCACATGTTTGTGTCCTTTGCAGACCACAGGCCTTTTGACGGAGTCCCAGGAGGACCCAAAGCAGGCGGAGCTGAGTGAGCGGGACTGACCATGGAGTCTTACCGGAGTTGTTCCAAGGAGCTTTCCAGTGGTGCTTTTGGCAGTGTACCCCTCCTTCCAGGTATGTTGGACGCCTTTGTAGTTTTCTTTTTGTGGGACCTATTTTTCCCTTTTTGTACTATTGTTGCACTCTAGTTTGGGATAGTTGTATGCATGCATTTATTTTCATTTTTTATATATATCTTTGCACTGTTACATGTAGGTGTATGTGGGTGCGTGTGTACAGGTACCTTATGCTAATGCCTCTCATGTGTGTGATAGCCTACTCAGTGCTAGTCTACAGCCCCTGGCCTATTGGAGGTAGGCTTGGGGAGTCACGGATCAAGCCCCATTGCATCAGGTCATGACAGAGTGGTATCAAATGAGGTTCCACCTTTGGGATCTTTGAGTGTAGGTGTTCTCACTGTGAGTTTGTTTTGGGTTGCATAGTAGCAGTGTTAGGATGTTTCGAGTTCGGATTTCAGTCCAGGGACTCACGGTGGTCGACGTATCTATTCACCAGGACTCTGATAACCTGTCTTTCGACTCAAGGCATTATAACACTATCCGTAGGGTCATAATGGTACATGAATCATATAGGAATGGGTTTTGGGTTTCCCTTATTCTTCTTGAGTCATCTCCCCATATATACTCTTTGACCGTGGTGCGTCTTGATTGTATAGCAAGATGCCTTCACAGAAACTGCCAGTGAGGGTTTTGTAGCGGGATTGTGGTGACGATCCACCCCATGTAGAGGCTATGGACTAGGGCACAGGTTCTGAGGCTGGACCTCTAGGTGGTCTGCCAGTTGAGCCACCACCTGTCGAGTAGCTGGTTATGCCGGCAGTACAGGATGAGGATGCGCACAGGTAGAGTGTGCTGTACAAGTTCCAAGGGCAGCGACCTCTAAGGTTCCAGGGTGATCCAGACCCCTGATGACTGGCTTGAGGAAATCACCTAAGTTTTCCACCTGGTGAGGACACCTCCTGATCAGATGGTGGTCCTAGAGGCGATCCTTCTGCATGGTTTGGTCGGGTGATGGTGGAGCCTAGTGACGTAGTCCCACGATGAGGAGACGCTCACGTGGGTAGAGTTTGAGCGGCTCTTCAGGGAAGATTTCTATCTAGTGACTCTGAGGTCAGTGCGGATTTAGGAGCTACTGCATCTTCGACAGGAGGGAATGACCATGTTGGAGTACTTAGCGAGGTTTAGATACATGTTGTTCTACTCCCTGGATATGGTTTGGGACATGTTATTTAGGTCTCAGACCTTAGAGAAGTGCTTATGCAGAGACATCTGAGTAGGTGTGGTTTCCTTGTGCCTTCCCACCTATGCTGGAGTGCTGGATTGGGCCTTGGTGGTGGAGAACTTTCTAGCTAAGCAGATCTCATCTATTAGTGTTGGGCACGCTAGAGCTGAGACCTCGTCAACTGGTTCTGTTGCTGGTAGTCGACAATAGACTCAGGGGTCCAGACGTATGAAACGTTTCAGGAGGCAACCTCAGGATGGAGGATCTGAGGCTCAGGGCTCTCAGGTCGGTTTTGTTCAGCCGTAGGATAGGAGGTGATATGCTTGCGACGGCTAAGGAAATATTTATAGGGATTTTCCAACCCGTCGTGCTGCTGAGAGGGAGTCAGTTTACAGGCCTCCTTGGCAGTGGCAATGTGTTGAGTTCAGAGGTCCGCAGGGCGGCGAACGTGGCAACGGGGCTGGTGCAGCGGGGGGGGGGGGTAGGCTGTATCAGATGCCACCACCACCCACCCCCAGGTGGTCCACGCCAAGCTCTGGGAGTTGGAGGAAGAGGTCAAGGAAAACTGCAAACCTTAGAGGTTGTTTACCCAGAGGCTCCATAGGTGGATGGAGGTACGCTATGTGTCCTTTATACTTTTGTAGTAGTTTTGATAGACACTGTTTAGTGGTACTCTTTCCTTTTCGTTGCTTGCTTGAGGTTTGTTCAGGGTGGTGGTAAGACCCTATGTGGGTGTTGTTCGACGTGCTAAGAATGCATGAGGAAGAGGGATTTTTCCCCCACTGAGACACATTTTTGTGACGCGATTAAAATCGTTTGGGCGAGTCAGTGCCACCCAAAGCGGATAGTGTTGAGGTTTGGTGGACGAGTCCCTCTGACTTATGCGTTCATGTAGGGGTGTGTGTTGGAAAACTCACTGTCATGGGATACCCAGTTGAGAGTTCAGTTTCTTTCCTTATGCTTATGGATTTTATGGGAAAAAAAGTTCTAAGGTGGGGAGGATATAGTGACTCGGGTTTTTTCCCTGTCAGACTTTGGAATATACCTATGAATAATTCCAGAGTTAGGCGTGAAGACGGCGTGCGATTTCGAGGCCCGGTGTGCCCAGAATTAATTTTATTAAAAATATTAAGTATGTTTATACTATTCATGTGGAGGGGGTGCATTTTCTCCTAAACGGTAGCTCAAAATAGGAATCTGAGGGAACTGTTGCGTCCGGAGCATGCTATTTACCCTAGGCGGGGTGTAAACTTTGATGGTGTGGGCCTGTTGTGGAAAAAGCCACCAGGGGAATTTTCGTAAATAATGGAAAAGTTTATTTATGAGCGTCGGCTCGAATAACTTCTGAGCGGAGACATGGATCAAAAATTTGAGCCCTCCGTTGCGTTTAAAACGACGTGTTTACCCTAGGGGAGACCTAATCTCCTCCGCACCGGGAGGTCTGGTCGGGGGAGTTATTTTAATCAATTAAATTAATTAAATAAGCAAGGGGAGCCAATCAAGCCCCCCTCCCCCACTCTCTTCTCCCACCTCCCGTATGCAAGAAAACCTCCTCCCACATCTTTTCTTCACATAAGATCCACCAAATCAAGCAAATGAAGCTCTGTCAGTCTTGGATCTTGACGGCGGACGCTCCTGGGTCGTGCAGCAGCAGCAGTGGAGCGTGCGAAGCTTCGACGGTCCGCCAAAAGGCAGGTGCTTTGAGTTTTAAAATCCTGAATCCTATTTTTGTTTTTTTTTTCAAATTTTTGTAAGGTTTGTTTAGTTCAGGTCTCGATCTTTCCAAAATATGTTTCGGATCTGAATTTGGAGCACCGGGGTGCTTCCGGTAGCTCCCGGAAGTTTTCTGGCGGAAAACCTGATTTTCTAGCAGTGAGGGCGGCAGCTATGGCGGATTCTGGTGAATTAGAGACGGCGCGACAGTGGCATGGCAGTTTCCGGTGGTGGCGCGGGGGAATCCGGCGGTGGCGCAGCAGTTTATGGTGGCGGCGCGGTGGTTTCCGGTGAGGTAGGCGGGGGTCCGGCCAGGTTTTTCTGGGGGTTCTTTAAACCCCTGTAACTCACAAACTGAAAGTCCGATTTGAGATCTGTTTGCGGAAATGCGAATCTTGTGTCAAGAAGTACCTATTGGGATTATTTAAGTAATTTTTTTGATTCATGTTTTTTACCCAGGTCTATGAAACGTTGAAAATAATAATAATATTTTATTATTTTCAACTTCAATCTGCCATAACTCATGCATTGAGTGTCCAAATGACATGCTGTCAGTGGAGTTGAGACCCTGATGGCACGGCTGAATTTCCAAAATAGTTTCCGGGTGTTGGGACTAAGAACAGGGTGTGGACTCCATGAGGCTGGGTTCTGGTGTTTATGGAGAAATGTGACTTTTCTGCCAGGTGTCCGTTTTGGACGATCGAGTAGTCGATCCCATGTGTTTTTCTAAGGGGATCACAATGGTTTGATCCTATTGATGAGTTTTAGGATCATGGTATGGGCCCCACCCTTGCTAGCTATGGTGAATAGTACCTTTTTCACTGGGTGTCTGTTTTGGACGATCGAGTAGTCAATCTCATGGGTTTTTTCAAGGGGATCGCAATAGTGTGATCTGCTTGATGAGTTTCGGGATTGTGGTGTAGGATCCATAGGGGAAGGCTATGGTGAATAGTACATTGTTCACCAGTTGTACATTTCTGGCGATTAAATAGCCTATCCTACGTGTTTTTCCACGTAGACCGTGATGGTGGCCACAGTATCAGCCTAGGAGGTGCGCAGTGTGGCAATTTTGTGGGTCTCTTGGGTTTTCAACATTTGGACCAGCAGTGGTTGAGGGTACTCCCTTGATTTTCTCCTATGAGGGTTCATGTGGCATCACAACCGTGGTATGGGTTTGTGATCCCCTTGATAGGATCTCTAATCTGTTAGAGTTGTGGAATCCCTCCAGTGGGACCGGGGTGGGATCCTCTAGCTTCACTACCCTAGATCGGGTTCTTGGTATCGTTGTGACCGTTTATCCATGGGCGGTGATCCCCTATCTAGAAGGTTAACCCTCATAGGGTTTTTTGAATCATCAGGAATATGATCCCCTATGTATTGGGTTGTGCTCATTAGGGTTGTGGCATTGTTCGGTATATGATCCCCTACTCAGCATGTGGTTTATAGTAGGGTTGTGGTATCGTTGGTTATACGATCCCCTACTCAGTGCATGGTTTAGTTGGGTTGTGGAATCGTTGGTTATACGATCCCTTACTCAGTGCGTGGTTTTCGGTAGGGTTGGTGCATCATCGGTTCGATCCCCTACATCACGAGTTATACAAGATGGGATTTCTAGTATTGTCATGACCATCTTCACACAGATGACTATCCTCTATCTAAGTGATGTGTTTCTGACGAGCGCCAAATCGGGTTGTGGTATCCACCAGCAGATCCTGAGAGTGATCCTCTATCTGTGAGATCTACAAATGCTAGATAGGGTTGTGGTATCCCCCAGCGGACCCTGGGAGTAATCCCCTATCTGTGAGATCTTAGTATACCGGTGTGGGTTCTGGTATCCCCTAGCGGACCCCTGGATCGATCCCCTATCCAAGGAGTTTGGTGTTTTTGTTGTTTCAGTGAGGTTTCCTCAGTGACGATATCCGACGAGTGTGATCTCTCGGGTGAGCGTCTGAGATGTTTGGGTGGGACCTGATGGAGTGTATCTCTTGGACGAGTGTCATCTGGGATGACAGTGATCGTGGAGTGTGCTCTCCTAGTTGTGAACCATTGCTGGTGATGAGTTCGGTACCTCATGTGGATTGGTGTGTGAGCTGAGTATATCTGGATTTTTTTGGTATACGTAAGAGCATATATCTGAGCATATGTTCATGGTATTTGTATGGTCATATACCTGGGTAGATGTTAGAGATATATGTTTGGGCGTATAACTGAGCGGATGTTCTAGGTGTATGTATGGGCACACACCTGGATTGATCTGACTAGTTTTGTTTATCCGAGGACGGTCATGAGATGGAGTTTCTCTCTCGTCTGGGTTCCCTCTGGCTGGGATGAGCGTACTTTTTCCTTTCAGTTGCTCTCTTTTGTTTTGGGTTTTTGAGGCGCCTACTGAGTATTGTTATACTCACCCCTGCACAGGCTTTTCTCACACATGTTTGTGTCTTGTGCAGATCACAGGCCTTTTGACGGAGTCCCAGGAGGACCCGGAGCAGGTGGAGCTGAGTGAGAGGGATTGACCGTGGAGTCTTACCGGATCTGTGCCGAGGAGCTTTCCGGTGGTGCTTTTAGCAGTGTGACTCTCCTTTTGAGTAGGTTGGATGCCTTTTTAGTTTTCTTTTAGTGGGCCCAGTTTTTACCTTTGTGTAATGTTGTTGCACTCTGGTTTGGGATAGTTGTATGCGTGCATTTCTTTTCAGTTTTTATATATATCTTTTCACTATTGCATAGAGGTGTATGTGGGTGCGTGTGTACAGGTACCTTAGGCTAATGCCTCTCATGTGTGTGATAGCCTACTCGACGCTAGTTGGCAACTGAAATGCATGGCTGATTGTCTTCTATCAACCGGTCAAGGTTCTGGTGCTCTGCTAATGTGTATAGCAGCACTCGGGTCGAATCCTCGGTGATGGTACTTCATAATAGTCGTTTGTTTTTAGTTGATTGTATTTTGGTTAGGGGGGTTTGTTTGCAGAGCTTAATTGAAATGATTGATTGTATATAATTGATTTAACAAATTTATAAATATTTGGGTGAGTTCATCATTAGGTAGTTAAGCTTGTGATATCCTTGAGCTTTGTTTTATATTGCATTTAAATTAACACCCACTTCACAAGTTGACGTCGATTAGAATTCCTAAGTGTTAAAGCTTTAATCCAAGCCTTAACTTAATTAGGATTCTAATCTCAATCAGTACATGTTTATGGTAGTGTATTTTTGGTTCCAATAATCCATGTAAACCACATGCTAAACAAAATATGTCATTAATCCATGACATATTAAGTCCAATATACACAATGTTAAATTAACGAATACACATCGAGCAAATACTCTCAATCACTTAACATCCCTAAATTATAACTCACCCCAATGAGATATTTACTCATACATTTGGGTTTTTAATATTCTGGTTATAATAATTATGATGATAAATTAAGAATATAATAAAAAGAAAGGGATTAGAAAAGATTTTTGCGTCGAACACACACACACACGAACAGTGATGATAATTAAAAATGGATTTTCGATTGAATGTGGAACCAAAAGAAGGGAAGGGGATTCAACTGAATTTAAACTATTTTAAGAACATAAATATTAAACTACATAAGGTGGATGAGAATATGAGATATTTAATAAGAAACTTGCATTAAAACAGAATTACAAAAGAAAGGACTTACAAAATTACAAAAACGAAGAACACGAAAGTAAGTGAAAACAAAGAGAGGAGGAAAGGTCTCTCAAGTGAAAACTTGATTATTGGAGATCCTCCCAAGACTTTTTAAAGGTTTTGTTCATGCCAATATTTTCTCCTCTCTTCTGAAATTCCAACCCCTCTCAAGGAGAGAAGGGGAGAGTATTTATAGCCCAAGGAGTGGACTGTTTTCATTCCCAATCTATCCTTCCACTTGCATCGCCAAGTTGGCTAAACATAAATCTGAATCTCCAGATATCCCCTTCTTCAAAGTTGTATATAATAAAGTTTTCCGACTACTGTCAAAATTTGTAGGTATTTGGACAAGTGGAGCCAAAGTTATGATGGTTTTATTAAACAAAGGTAAACTGTCCATTTCTATCCATGCTTTTTTAGATGGCCAAAATGTGAATGGATTTTGGAATAGGAAGATGCCATCACATCCGAATGAATTCTTCAAAAAAGTAGTCCACCTATATCTCCCCTTTCATAATGAAAAATCTCATCTCTATTTGATGCTTACATCATTAGATATGTCATGAATACTATACTGATTTTATTTCTCGGCCAAATGGTGGGCTGGACTTCAAAGCTTTATTTGGGCCCCTTGTACTTAGATTTGTGCCTTGAAATTTTTATCCAAGATGGAATTTAGTGACCCACTAATTATGGTGGAGAGTTAATGTTTTTGGACTTCTGGATTGAGCCCAGTAAATCAATCTTCAAGGCTGGTCCAGTTTGTTCACATATTCTGTAGGTCATCTTGTGTGGTAAATGTGATCCTTAAAATGGCAGAATTGGCCCATGATCCCTTCTAATGAAATGTTTTATATTGAATTAGGAATCCAAAAAAATGGGAACCACAGAATTCAGATCAGTAGGGTGAGATTTATAAATAAAATGGTAAACTGACTCAATTGGGCTACTTCTAAAAATGCTCAAAAATTATACTTAATATTAAAACATTAATATTTCACACAAATTATGTACATTTCATATAAATTCAGTAAAGGGAGTATATAATAAGACATGAAAATATTAAAAACATCACCAACCCCTGGCCTATTGGAGGTGGGCTTGGGGAGTCATGGCTCGAGCCCCGTTGGGTCAGGTCGTGACACATATTTTCTTGAAAGTATCTCCACGGAAGGTTGTTATACGATTCGGTAAGAAGGGTAACTTAATTCCTAGGTACATCGGACCTTTTGAAATTCTAGAATGAATTGGAGTTGTAGATCACCGTTTGGAAATGCCTCCAAGTCTCTCCAAAGTTCATGATGTGTTCCACATATCACTGTTGAGAAAATACATGTCTGACCCAATGCATGTACTCACATATGAAGAAATATAACCGAAACCCGATATGTCTTATTGTGAAGAGCCCATAAATATTCTTGATACTAGAGAACAAGTGTTGAGAAACTGAACAACTCATCTGGTAAATGTTCTATGGAGAAACCTTAAGATGGAAGAGGCAACGTGGGAACCTGAGGAACTTATGATGAAGAACCACCCGAATCTTTTTATTTAGTAATATTTTAGAAATTTCGAGGATGAAATTATTTTAAGGATGGGAGAATGTAACACCCCAAGCTTCCATGGTATGCTTCTCTTTGAATAATGCAATAGCTTGTGATGTACGCAACTTCGAGTTCTAGCACACTGTGACCAATCAAACTAGCCGTTATGAATATTTATACCCTCTATTTAAAATTTTATAAATTTTATTTTTCAAAATGGGCTTCATTTTTTGGATTTGGAATATCAAAATTAGCATAGGATGAATTTTTTTCTATTTTTCTGAAAATTTTCAATTTTGGATGAATAGTGAAAAACACTACGTTATTGTTTAAAACTGACTTTTTATTTAAATAATTATTTATTTTATTTAAATTTATATTAAGTAAAAATAGATACATAATACCTATATTAGTTCAATTTAATTCATTGGATTCATTTTATAATAATATTAGATGAATAAAATTTTATTGAACTTTTTAATGTCTTTTACCCACCTTCTAGGCACGTTAGCAAATTTTCATAAAATGTAATTTTACCACTTCTGTGAATTGAATTTAAAAAATCCGAGATAAATGGTTTACATCATTAAGTAAAATTTTGTTCAATAGGATGAAAATAATTTTTGGTGAATAGTAACTTTTGAACTTTATTTACCACAGTTAAAAGTAACTAGGGTAATTAAAGGTAAAAATGATATTATAATTACCCTAAAACATGTCCTAATTCTATTGGATAAGTTAATTTTGACCTAAATCAACCTTAGGAATAAAATATGATCCCTTTTGATACACTCAGATTAGATTAGGACATTTATTATTATTTTATTTAAGGAAGAGTTAAAAGTGTTAAATTCAAATTTTAATAACTAAAACTTTTTTAATATAGGTTTATACATAATATAAATTCTAATATAAATATTAATTAAAAATATAAAAATATTTTATACATCATGGTATTTTATTTATAATTTTTAGACATTAAATAATTAAATTTATTTATGACACAATGATGATGCAGTAATTACCTTACTAATGAAAGATTAAAATAATTGACATTATAAATATCCAAATAAATGTAAATTGAAACTTTTTATGCATTCCACGAATTTTATAGGTTAATATAAAATTTTAGGGTTGATTAAATAAATTTTTTTCGAAGTGATAAAGTTGTTGTAACTTTCACAAAAACGAAATACTAAATAGTGTCAAAATTGACATAAATGAGTTTTTAAAACAAATACTATATTATTAAATGATATAATATTTCTAAAAATATAAGGTTCATAAAAAGGACTCATTTAATGATATATATATGTCATTAATTAACCACTTGGGGTTATCTTGGCATTTTATTGTATTTTTATTAGCCATGTATTATAATAATACAAGAAGACATGGTAAAAGTTAAACTATTTAACTAAGAGTTAAATCTAAAATATAAGGTTAATATGGTGAGATAAACTTGTCTAAAACCTATTTTTTGAGAGTATTTTGACTCATCCCCACCTTATACTTGAAATAAATCCATTTTGATCCATTTGAAACCGAAAATGATTTTATAATAAAATAATATTTCAAGCTTTTCCTAAAGTGACCCTCACCTCTCTTATAAAAGGGTAATTCCCCTTCTCTCAAAATCACACCTCCAAAACCATTTGGGTCAGCCAAAACCTACTCAAATATCCTCCCAAATACTCTCAATTCATCGTAGAGGCCTTAATTTGATCATAAAAACAACTTAAGGAGACCTTTTGATCAAATCCAAAGGAAGAACCCGAAGAAGAGGTAATTACCTCATCACCTCTTTCAAAGTTCTTTTCTTCTTCCACTTCCTCTTTATTTGTTGTGTCTGTACCAAAATAATAACTCCAGTTTCTTCTACATAATTTGATGTTATTATAAATATGGTACAACTATATTCATTATTCTATCCATCCTATGAATGAAAAATTAACCATATGTGCGTACGTACATCTTACAGTCTCCACGTCGTGGTGTAGTTTGTTATTCAGCACTTCATTATTTGGATGGGTATAATAATGAGTATTATTGATGTAAATAATAAATATAACATGTTAATGATTCTGTATATATGATATACCATCCAATTACATACGATTTCACCATCAATAGAATGATATTTTCGCTCGTATGTACGTACGGATTACCGTCTCCACGAACGCGATGAGATTCATTCCCCATCGTAACCATTCAAAAATAATTTTCATTTTATGTTTTAAAATAATTTTTAAGAACTTAATATCATTATATATATTAATAAAATACATCCTATCCATAATAAACATGACTTACATAATAAAACATATAAAGGAAAATGAATCAGTTTACACCTAAAACAATGATACTACTGAAATATTATTAACAAAGAAATATTAGAAGATCATATATGATATCATATATATATGTGTGTGGATTATTTTATAATTTAATAAAAATGATTTAATAATTATACATGAGCTTAACGTACCCTTGACTAAGGAAAAGTACAAGGTAAGGATTAATTTTACAATCTCGTTATTATCTGAGTTTGTTTTTACGAAAGTATCTATTGGGACTTATTTATCATCCACATATGTGCTTCTTAAAATGTATTTCATAACATTTTTACTATTTACCATACTATGGGTTAATTTTTTTTATACCCTTGTTTGACTTTTTATAAAATGGTTTTAAAGGAATCTTTCTGTCTCTTTCCAAACAAGGTACTTTATAACCTTTTCGACAAATTAAGGAAAGAATGTTTTTTTAACTTATACGGTGGGTGCGGCTATTTTCCATCGTTATAACACCTTAGAATATTCCATTACAATATTATAAGAATATTTTCAAAATAAATGTTTTCTTTTATAAATATGTGACTTTTAAATGATTTCAAAATAGAAAGAGATATTTCTCTTAAATAGTTTTGATTTCATCTATGTCAACATCCTTTGATGGATTTTACACTTGTTTGAAGTTGATTTATTATGATAAAATATTCCATATTGTATTTAAGGTTTTTTGATATGTTTGATTATGGATGTGTTATTTTTATACCATTCATGGTTTATGGTTAAAGTATTAACATTTTGTATGCTGGTTTTAATATGAATGTTTATGTTACGTTTCAACCTTTTCATATGAGGAATGCATTGGACTTAGTAAGTGACGGGTGGATCCTGCTATAGCTCCTCAATACATCGATAGGTCTCATGAGACAAAATAGTGTCTTGGAACAAGTCCTTGACAAAAAATTATTTTTAGTCTTGGCATGAGGCCTTGACTATGTGGTTATGATGTCCAGTATTATACATTCCATCATTATGAAATTAGTTATTTATATTACATGTGATTATTCTACTAGTAGAATATCCATATAAATAATTAAATGGAATTATTTGATTTAACTTTTCCATATTATGATTAATTTTAAGTTTAAAATTCTTATGTTTTAATCTTATACATTACCTTAAATGTTTATGATTATTTATGATAGTTTCTGCTATATTGTTATCCTTACTGAGAATCTGAGCTCACCCCTTTCTTATGTTTTATTTTTCCTAGGATGCAAAGAAGTATATTATTATTGAACTTCAAGGATATATTATGGTATATGAGTGTATTCAAAGGGTACAAAATGTTTTTTTTTTACTTTATAATGTAATGTAAAACTTATGTATGTATCTAGTACTTCTAAGGATACTAAACTAATCGGTCTTTCGAGACTTGATCTATTGTGATCATGCCAATGTTATGTAATAATGCACCGACTCTGTGTAACTAGGGTTGGGACGTTACAACAAGAGTATGTTTTTTCCCAAAAATCATTGTCAGTTGAAGAATATTATGACAAGGTGAAAAAAATCAATGTCACGTGTGGAAAGAAAGGATGTTATATTTATTAAAAAATACATTGAATAAATAGTCCTTTTAATATGAGATGCCTTATTGTAAATGTTTGTAGGTAAAACATAACATCAATGTTATATATGTTGACAAAAACACATGTTACCATTTAATTGTAACTTTTAAAAAAAATATGAAATACAAAAATGGGTTTTATGAAATACTAGACTTAATAACCATGGTAATAAGTTTAGAGTCAACTCCCACTGTGAAAGGAAATAGAAAATATTTGACTCTGTCTAGTCATGCATTAAGTAAGAGTGAGAAGATAAATTCTTAGAAAAAATTTCATGGTATTAAAGTTCCTTGTAGGTTTTATTCAAATGTTATAGAATCCTAACTTTTTGTATCATGAAAATCCATCTCATTTTTCAAACATATTTTGTTTACATAATCTTTTAAATAGAAAAATGAGATAATACAAAACTTATGAAAATAACATCAATGATTTATAAATACAAGTTATCAATTCAGTGACTTCTTTTATCCATAACTTGAAAAGTAAACTTCAAGCTTCACTATTCAATTATTTCTCACCTTCTGAACTCCTGTATATTTACAACACTGATCAATATCATATATATTTCATAATAATATAATTGAATTATATAACATTTATACCTAATATAAACTCTCCACTATGATTCTTACTAAATTTTACGTATTTTGGAAAATTTATTCTCTAATGGACAAATTTTTCACAATGAAAACATTGTACTTCCATCTTCTTCTCCAATTTAGTTGTAAGCATGGACTCTCTACTACCACTTTTCATTCCCTTATGGCCAAAAAAAATTCCTTTCTCTTTTTGTACCGTCTACATGGTACTTGAGTCTAAACATCCCATGTCTTTCTCAATCATCCTCAACATATTGATGAGATTTGGTAAGGGTTTACTGAATTTATTCATATTTTAATTCACAAAAAAATGTTAGAACCTTTCCAATAGTGATTGAAAAATGAAATCAGTGACCAACTCAAGCTTAATAGGTAACCCCGATATCTCTAAGACATTGATGTGCCAAATCATATTGAGCACATGAGTCGAAAATGAGGTTCCTTCCATCATCTTAATTAAATAAAAAGATCTTTAGACACTTCATATTGTTTATTCCTAGCCTTCTCCTGATAGATCCTTTTAAGGTAATATATCATTTGATGGGAGTCTAGGGTCTCATGATATTTTTGAAACATTTAATACATGGTAATAATCATGATTTTAGAGACTTCATTTTCATATTTTAGATTCTTATCAAATTTATCTAAATATTTTTTTTAATAGCTTCACTAGTTGGTTTCTTAGGAAGTGGTTGTTCCAACACATATAAAATTCCTTTTTGTTTGAGAACTATTCTTAAATTTCAATATTAGTCGAGGAAATTTCTATAATTTAGCTTTTAATTATCAATGATTGGTATCAAGGTAGATTTTAATGATGATTTCATTTATCTAAAACAAAATATTTTATCAGATGAGTATCATTTTTATAACCAATTAATAAGGACTTTTATTAAATGGTCTCCCACTAAAATAATGACCCCCTTTTAAAAATATAATATCTATTAGGATTCCAAGATCTATATTTCACCGTGAATTACACTAGTTTGATCATGTAAATAATCCATTATTATTTATGTATGGTATCATCAATATCACAAAAAATGTGAATCTTGGATAGTTGAGTGGATAACTCTTTATAAAGTTCATCGTATGGATAAATTCAACTCCATTCATCTGGTGTACTAACCATTAGTATTTCCCATCTAGTGTAACCTAAAAAAATCCAAGAACAATATAATAAAGTAAAATCAATGGATACTCCTTTTGAGAATGAAAATGCACAAAAAATAATCCAAAGTCACTTATAACTTGATTTCCTTACATAAGATAATATAGGGGTAATCGTGTTGATCTCAACAATACCTAGTTAAATTATTGAGGTCTTGAAAAGTGTCGCTATATAAGGAATACAACACTTAGTATTTGAAGAGGAATTAAATCTCACCATCATATCTTATGGTATTCACTTTATGTATGAATACTTCTAGTGATTTATTTTGGAATCCAATTTCCTCTGACCAACCAATATGTTCAAACCATATTGATGTGCAACCATTTACACAACCCACAAGTTTGTGTTACTCACCCAAAATAGAATTCAAGTATATGCATACATATCCAAATGTATCACATGCATAAGGTACATAAAATTTTCATATAAAGGCATAAAGTTATATGAGAATTAAAATATCCACATGAGTAATCCCAGAGCAAAAGATATCTAACCCCATTTACCTTTCTAGACAAGGAATAATACTTTAGGTTGGTGGGTGGTCTAACCCCAATTCCTTATGCTCGGAGAGACTTTACTCAAGAGAGAATTCAATTAATCATGATTCTAAAACATAATATGAATAAATTATATTCAATAGTTAAATTAAAGTTCATAACTTCAAATAAAAACCAAATTCAAGGTAGATGAAAAACTAAATTCATTATGGAGTCAATCCTAGCACGAAAATTCAAGGCTCTATCCTAGAAGAAATTTATCATATAAATTTTGGTATACAAACATTCATAATGTAAACAAATTATAATTATGAACTAAATAGGTAATAACCTTTAAATAGATGAATAATTCACATACTTAAACATGAGATAACCATTTATAAACAATTCATAAATTAAATCTAATTATAAACACTTTTATAATTTCTGCTTTATTCATTTTGGACATTCCATAATTAATAATATAACACTTTACATATATTTTAATATGAATATTTCATATTTAATATTATATGTAATTTTAGGAAATATATGATACTATCATGAATTATAAACAACTTTGTAATTCAATTTTAATTATGTAAATATTTTATATAATCTAAATAGCATATACTTAGAATTTCAAAATAAGACCTTATTTATTTTGAACAATTCAAAATAATTATGAATAGTTCAAAATAATTCTAAAAAATCATAATTAAAAATATAAACAATTATATATTTCTGGACTCATTAATATAATTTCTAAACACTTTACAAATTACCATTTATTATTATAAAATAAACCCTTTTTATTTATAATCCATAAAACATGATATATAAATTTAAAAAGGTATTTGAATATTAACTTTTAATATTAAAGGATTATTTAATAATTAATGATTCATAAACATTTATTAATTAATTATAATTATAATTAATTAATTAATTAAACTTTTATTAATTAATAAATATTGTTAAAATAGATTTTAATTACAATATGTAAACAATTTATAATTTATTAATTTCATTCAAAATTAAAATTTTAGAAGAAAAAATTTTCCTCATCGCTATGACTTGTGTTAGGATATGTTGGTGACCATAGTAAAATTCTCCACCACAACATACACTACGTTTTGGTGTTCATTCTGAAGTTTTTTTAAAAGACCCATGGATCATTACACACTATGTTGGTCTTTCTGAATCTATTTTAAATAAATGCTTCACCTATGTAAAATGGAATCTAAACCACACCCAGGTTTCTCATTTTTTATGTGTTAACAATTAATGCAAGAATTGAAACAGTTTCTCACCACACCCAGGTGACAAATATATGTCCATTTTGTATGTGTTAATTCTTAAAAAATGAACAGAAATAGTTATCCCTATGGTGTGGTGACAATCTAGTCAATCCGTTTTGGTTCCCAATATGGAGCCCTAATCTTTAAAATTCTCCATTTATCAAATGTGATTTCATAATGTAAGAATATGGATACCTTTTATAACATTGATGGGTTTCCATGGGGTTGATTGACACTTAATCAAAGCATCATAAGAAAAAGAAACCGCAAATCCAGGATCTCCATTGAACAAATATAAAAATTCATAAAGACTGGAAATGAAGAAACATTATAAATAAATATAACATTATTTGAAGAATCCTATGTTACCATGTCTATATTTGTCTCATGATTTTGATTAAGATCACCAAAGTGGTAGAAAAAGGCATCTCATCCCTACAAATATCCATCGGCCAATCTAAATCTCTCATCACATGAGAGGGATTTTCCTCCACCCATGGTGTGATAGAAACTTGATGTGGTAATGATGAAGAAGATGAGGTATTTTTTTAGGAAAATTATCATTCAACCATAAAGTAATCACCCACACCCACTATCATATCATTTTTATGGTTTATATAGACTAAGGATGCTCCTATGTGAATCACACATTAAGTCAAGTGTTACAATGCTTGAGTTAATGCTTTGACCAGATCATGAATCTAATGCATGAATAAACTTCCTAAAAAAATAATCTAATGAAACGGTTCCAAAAATAATATCCCTATAGAATAATTCAGTCATCCAAGGAATCAAATACAATTCCATGAATCATGTGCAGGTTTTTGCTTTAGACCATGGCTTCACTGCACCCCCACACCATGGCGGTGCCTGTTTTAATGCATGGCTTCATATGCACCATCATGATATAGTAGTTCCCATTTTAGTGCATATCTAATATGAATTACATGGATGAAATTTATTGATTGTTGTATGATTCATGTACAAACTTTCTTTTACCCTACAATAATATCTTAGAGCTCTAGATTGACTAAAATGTTGTTAAAGTCTTGGTGAATAGATACATTGATCTTCACACATACCACGGTCTCCCTAGTCTAATAACCAAACTCAAGACCCCCTTAACATCATTTCCCTAAATACCCAAACTATTCCTCGCATGACTACTAACTTCAAATTCCTTCCCTATGATTCCACCACTTTGATTCCACTCTAACATGACATGACCCATTGGGGTCCCATTTGAGCCAGCAGTGTTCCAATTGTGCCACCTCAGGCCTGCCTCTAATAGTTCAGGGGTGGGTGACTAACACTGAGTAGGTATAAGGACACGGCCTTAAACATTTCATGATCTTGAGTTTTAGTCTAGAATTTAATTTCTTTCACTTTGAGGATCTTTTTAGGTTTAGATTTTTGGATAATTATGACATAACACATACATAACAAAACCATGAAATACAAAGTAGAAACTTCTGATTAGTATCCATTTTTTCCATAATATAAAACCTTTAAAACAAAGCATCATTTATTTTCATGGAAAATCTCCATAAATTTCAACTTTACTTCTTCCATTTCCTTAACCATCCTTAAACCCTGTGAAAAAAAAAATTTAAAACATGGGATGAGGAAAAAAATCTCAGTAAGGGATATAAAAATAATGAACACTATTATTCCAGTGAAAACAGGAAAACTCATGTAATGTTTACCATTAACTTCAATTTTTTTTTAGTGTATTAAGTAAAACATTTTCACATAAAAAATAGACACATGTTTTTCTTAAAGAAGACTTTAAAACCCATAAAAATAAATGAAAACCATTTTTGATAACTTTGAGCAACATATTCATAAAACCTCTTTCAAAAAATATTTTAATTTTAATAACCATATATATGACTTCTAACATAATCATTACCCAATGAATTGGAGATCTATAATGGGGATCACCCTTTGAATAATTTATATCGGGCTCACCCATTTTTTATGAGTTATAATGGGGCTCAACCCTTCATATAAGCTATATCATGCTCACTCGTGAGCTATAATGAGGCTCAACCCTTCATATAACCTATATCAAGATCAATAATTTTATATAATTCTTAGGTACCATATCATGAATAAAACACTTTCATCATAAAACCCTTTGAAAAACTCTTTTAAACCCATATGAAAAACACTTTCGGATAAAAATAAAATTTTCTTTTAAAAACCCATTTTCAATACCGAAATACCCAAAAAAAAGAAAGAGGGTTTTTTCATTAATTAAAACACAAATTTTTTCAAAGGAATATAGAAATTAAATAATTTCTATGGTGGCGTAAAATTCATTATCATTGTGTATTTTAATAATAGAACATTCCTTTTTTTGTTTTCCAAAATGTTCCGTATAAAACATCTAAAAAGATTCCTTTTGAAATCCTTTGAAAATAAATTAAAAAAGATAAATAAATTATACTTTATGAATATTTTATGTCCATATAATTTTTTTCATAAAATCATTTTGAAAAACATGGACATGGAAAAGGATTTAGAAGGAAAATATTAAAAGATAATTTTTTCAAATAAAAGTCCATTATCGCATTGGAAATATTTGAATCATAAGAACCATGAAAGAATAAAATTAAAAAAAACTATAAATGAAATGATAATATATAAATTCATGACACACCATGTCAAATGGTTTGTATGTACACCTTATAAAATAATAAAGGTTCATAACATCAAAATATGCCTCAACGAAAGGAAATTGAGAAGAAGTCCCTTACCTTGTGTCTGATTCGTCAAGTGTGTCTTTATCTTCCAGAATAATAAAATTATATTAATTATTTACTTGATTGAGAAACTTTTAAAAGTTTATTATTACTTTTATTTCACTTATTACAATGTTTTATAAAACTAATTAATCAATTAAGTTTATATCGGATGTTTTGACCATATTTAGCTTATGTGCCAAAATCGATGTTGGTAGGTTGTCTATGGTCAAAGAGGTCATTATTTAAAAATATATAGAATAATAATCATGAAATAATTATCATATTTATATGTAAATTATACTTTTAAAACCAATCATGAAATATGGTTATGAAAAATGAATTAAAGTTAGGATCATGGAGATAATACGTCGTACATACTCATGAGTAACGTTTCCATTTTTCAATGATCATTATTAAAAGAAGGTAAGTAATGTTTTATATTTAAAAAATAATAGCTATATAATAAATAAAATATTATTTAATTATATATATTTATATATATCATTATTTTTATTTGGTGATGAAAAAAGGAATCACATCGCATTGAGGAAGAGGTAGTCCACACGTCCACGAACAATGTTATTACTTTTTCAGTGAGTGAAAAGGTAAGAAATAAAATGAAATATTATATTTATATAATTATAAATATGTCATTAATATCATAATTATTTCATTTATATCACATATATTCATTATTTTTCCCTTATTAACTTCCATGTAACGTGTTAATGAAAAATTAATCACATTGCTTCATGAGGCGGTAGCCCACCGTACACACGAGCGATGTTATCGTATCCCCTATGGAATAGAATGTAAAAAATTTATATTTGATATAATAAATCCATAGGTATAATTATTTTATTAATATAATATATATAAATTATATATATCATCATAACCAACTGTGAGAGGTGGTAATGGAAAATTGAATGACATTGGTTTGTGAGGAGGTAATATGTCGTACATACAAATGATGATTTTGTAACCCATTTTATGGAATAGGGGAATGATTTAGGTTATTATATTAACATAATAACATATAAATATATGTAATATACTGATGTTGTTATAAAATTATTTTTTAATAATAATTGAAGGAAGTGGAGAAAGAAATAAAATAAATACGCTTGTTGAAGAATGTCGCCTCATCTTTGGGAATCCTCCTTAGGTTTCCACCAAAGGCCTTCCTAGGTTGTATTTCTGCCAAAAATAAGGATTATAGGATGGTAGGAGGGAATTTTTTAAGTTATTTTGGAAGTTCTTGGCCGAACCAAAGTGGTTTGAAGGTGTGAAGAAGGGAGGAGAGGGGGTGGCCTTTTATAGGTGGGGGAGAGGACAGACTTGGTATTTTTGAAAAGAATTGAGTGCTCCTAGGTTTTTCATATGTACAAAGGATCCAAAATGAACTATTATTGGACCCTAGATATTTAATGGTCTAAATATGGACATAAATTATTTTTCAGGCAAGTTTATAGGTCATTTTTACCCTATAATTTTTAGTTTAACCCCTAGTAAACTCATTTTTACCTTAACCATGGTAATTAATTTTTACTGCATTTACTATTCATTTTGATCAAAAAATAAGTTGACCTTATTATAAATTATAAATTATGATTATTAAAAATATGTAATCCATTTTTAAAAATTCTACTCACATAATTGGAAAATTTTAATTTAAAATTAATCTCACAGATGTGATGAGAAAGTGGGTTTTTAAAGTGAAAATGTTCAAAAGTTTACAATGTTTTTATATCAAAATTCAATATAAAAAATATTACAATGACCTAAGATGGATTAATTTTTATATAATTTAACTAATTTTGTAAAGACCCGTAAAAATTCAAGGGAAATTTTTTCTTAATTTTCTTTGGAATTTTACAAGAGCACTGTTTCAGACGGCACTTGATTCTGAGGCCCGGAGTGCCCGGAATCAATTTCCGAAGTTTGGCTCGGGTACGTTCAGTGAACGAACGAGCGGGAATTTATAAATTTTGATCCGTTGCTCGGAATTGAAATCCGAGGACACCGATGAACTCGCAACGCCGATATTCGCTTAAGGAGACCTTTTCCGAAGTTGCGTTTATTGCGGGACGAAAGTTAGTTTTTGGGAGAATTATAAAAAAGTTGAATAAAAATGTGGAACACTTTTTATTTTACTTTTGTTGGTTAACTTCTCTCAAAGGAAGTTAGGAGTGGGACCCACACCCACTTAACCTCTCTTGTGAGGATTAAGTGTGGTGGGACCCACACGAACCTAAACCTTCCATCTTCTCTCAAACTCCCTTAACCCCTCTTTAAATGACATGACAAATTGTTATTTAATTTTGGAGTTATCTTATTTGAATTTCAAACCTTTGAAATTCAATTTGTTAAGTTTGTGAATAAAATAAGTCTCTATCTTATTTTATTTGGTTAGAATTGTTTAACCATCTTGAGAGCTTTTGAGAGCTTTTCCTTCTTCTTCAAACTTTGACGAAGAACGCTCAAGCTTTGACGAAGAACGCTCAAGCCTTGACGAAGAACGCCGCACCTCTCTTCTTCGTCTTCCGTGTCAACGAAAGGGAACGCCGCTTCCTCCTCGGACTCCCTTCGTTGGCATACGAAGATTCACCAATGACGTACCTCTTCGGACGTACCTCTTCGTCATCGGATTTGACGAACGACTACCGCGACGCCCGACCTCCGCGACGTTGTCTTCCGCGGGTCGTTGACAATCTTCGAACTTGAACCCAAGGTAGGGGTTGTTATTATTTGTTTATTTATTTATCCTTGTTCGTGGTTCTAGCATGACTAACGTGAGGATATTCATTATGTGTTATCATTTAACGTGAGGGGGCCGGACCGCATGAACACGGCCGAACCCCCTCCTTTGTTCTTGTTGATTTATCTTGCGGATGAAACAAGATGCCGTGGTGCCGTCGCACCACGCGGATATTCGCACACTTATATTGCGTGGCGCCGTCGCGCCGCGCCGTGGAAGGATCATCAAGAACGCGACGCCGTCGCGCCGCGTCGAAGGGAATCAAAGGCGCGGCGGAGGGGCGCGGTGTCGTCGCACCGTGCCGGACGATGAACACCGCGGCCGGTTCCGGGCCGCGGCGGGACGGGAACACCGGCGGCACTCCGGGCCGCCGGCGTCGAAAACCGGAAGGGGACCGGCTTGCCGGTCCCGTTGAGGAAAAACCGGCCGGCCAGGTGGCCGACCGGAAGGTCAAAGACCGGGGAAATAAATTCCCCCGGTCAACTCTCTAAACCCCCCCCCCCATTTATGAGGGGGGCGGTTTCTTTGAGGGGGGCAGGCGGCCCCCCCGGTTTCCTCAAGCAAGCCCCCCACGAGGGGGGGGGGGGCCGGTTCTCCAAGGCGCGGCTATAAGCCGCGCCGTTTTCTTTTGAAACAAGCGGGGGCCATGCCCCCCGCGCACTGCTTCCGTGCGACGCCAGGCCGCCGCGCCGCCAGCCGGCCGGCCGGGCCGGGTCGGACCCGGGTCGGGTCGACCCGGTTCGGGCCGACCCTGGGGGGGTCGGGCCGGGACGGCCCGGACCCGGACCCCCCGTTTCGAGACGGTTTCGGTCTTTTGGCCATAACTTGAGCCACGGACCTCCGATCGACGAACCGTCTAAGGCAACGCGATCCTTGGATCAAGACGGTCGTTTCGGTATATCGCACTTAAAGTTTCGGAACACTTGAGTTCGGCCGGGTTGGTTCGTTCACGAAACCAACCGGGCCTTCGGAGCGGAAACGCTCATATCTTGAGCTACGGACGTCCGATTGACGTGCCGTCAGCTTTGTTGTGTTCCTCTTAGTGAAACGGTTCTTTTGGCATACTCCGCCCGAGGTTTGGACGCAGGTGGAGTACGGTCGGGTTGGTTTTTCCTTAAAAACCAACCGGGCCCCGGGGACGAAAATACCAATAACTCTCGGACCGGGCGTCCGATCGACGCGCCGTCTGTTGCGTTGAGTTCCTGTTGACGATACGGAACTTTTGGATACATCAACTCTGGACTTTGTGACAGTTGATGTATCAGCCTCTCGGCTCGTGGAGCGGACCCTCCGAACGAGCTTGCTGTGTGCGGGAACCCTAGTGCTGGCTGCGACTGTGACTACTACTGCTACTACTGCTACTGTTACTGTGACTGCGACGACGACAGTACAGAGATCCTGTGTGGATTCTACGACGACGACTACAGCACTCAGCGATCCTACGTGGATCAGTGCTACAGGTCCTGTGTGGGCCCGATCCTGTGTGGGTCCGATCCTGTGTGGGTCCTTGCGCTCAACGGTCCTGTGTGAACCAGCGCCTACAGGTCCTATGTGGGCCCGATCCTGTGTGGGTCTTTTGCGGGGGTTAGTTACCTATCGATCCTTCGTGGGTCCGACAACTTAGATGGATCAGAGATCATCTTTATCGTCCCTTGAAGAAGTATACCTGTGTGAGCTGAATCCTGTTGCTTTCCTGTGTGGATTGTGTTGTGCTATCCTGTGTGGATTACGTTTTGCTTTCCTGTGTTGAATACGTTTACTTTCCTGTGTGGACGGAGTTGTACTTGGGCTCGGAGGTTGGAGCGTATTTGAAATTGATGACTTAGGTATATGTATGGGCATATACCTAAGAAGTGTCGGTTGTTACTTCGTGATTGTACCTTTCTTCGTGGTTTATCCTTTGTAGATTTGAGAGACCTTCAGGGGTCTCGGGGTCCCTACTGAGTAGCTTATACTCACCCCTGCACGGGCTTTGCCCGCACTACGTTGTGTTGGTTGTAGACGACGGACAGCGTTGATCTTAGCTGAGGCTTGCAGAGCAGGACGGTACCTGAAGGTGGACCACTGGGCGGGACGTGCTCGGAGCGGACGGTGGGACCCGTTGAGCGGTGGAGCTATCTGTACCCACCCTTCAGGTGGGATTTCCAGTGGACATCTCGGTGTAGCGGCTTTTACTTTTCAGTTGTTGTTTTCCCTTTCGAGTTGTACTTTACTTTCAGTTTGGGTTTGTATACTGGCCCATTTACTTTTCCGCACTTGCAGTTGTACTCTGCTTTTGCTTAGTGTTTACTTTCTGCTTGCTTACTCTGTGGTGTTTGTTTACTTTACAAAGGCAATGCCTTCCCTTTTTACCGGGATTTACGCCTTGGTGCTAGTCGCCAGCCCCTGGCCTATGGAAGGCGGGCTTGGGGTAGTCACGGCACGGACCCCGAGGGCGGGTCGTGACAAATTGGTATCAGAGGAGTTCGGTTCTACCGCGAACTCTGATCTTTTCTATGTGAAGCAATAATGTTTAGCGTATTGAGTGTGGTTATCAGTCCAGGGAGTCCAGTGTTGGTGCGGCGGCCGACGTATCCGTACACCAGGACCCTGACTTCTGATTTCCGACTTAATGCACGAAAACATTGATTGCATGTGTGTTTCAAAGTTTTCTTTGTGATTACTTATATCATCTCACCAGGTATACTGTTCTGACCGTGGCGCACCTGTTTCCTTTTTAGGATGGCCCCACGACGGCAGCCAGCTAGGGTTCCGAGAGTCGAGTGTGACGACAGCCCACTGAGTGACGAGGCCTCGGTGCAGGGCCCTTTGTCAGCAGTGGCACCGGCGGTAGCTTTACCCGCCGAGCCCCCGATGCTTCCAGCACCAGCCGCTGACGATGCACGTCGCCTCAGCGCACTGCATGAGTTTCAGCGCCAGCGACCACCCAGGTTTCACGGGGAGACGGATCCCCAGGCAGCCGAGGACTGGCTGGAGGCAGTGGTACGTGTGTTTAGGCTAGTGAGGACACCAGCAGACCTCATGGTGATCCTCGCTGCGAGCCTACTACACGCAGCAGCAGGACGATGGTGGAGCTTGATGCTCCAGGTGCACGATGAGGCATCTCTACTTTGGACGTACTTTGAGAGCCTCTTCCGCTCGGAGTTCATCCCAGCCACCCTTCGTGCGGTACGTATCCAGGAGCTTCTTCAGCTGCGGCAGGGCAGCATGACGGTCGCTCAGTACTCGGCGAGATTTACTGATCTCTCGCGCTACTCGAACGACATGGTACGGGACCCATTCTTTCGGGCCCGGACCTTCGATCAGGGTTTGAGACACGAGATTAGGGCATCGCTGATCTCCCTCAGCATACCGACTCAGACAGGAGTACTGGAGCGGGCCCTCCTGATCGAGAGCTTCCTTGCTGAGTCTACACCAGCGCAGCGACCCACCGCAGGGCGGCACGTGGCAGAGTCATCTGCAGAAGGCAGTCGACGGATGACTCAGGGGTCCAGACAGACCAGACCTTCGGGCAGACGACCTCAGGGCACTGGTTCAGCAGTGCGGGGCACACAGCACGGAGCCAGTCTCTCAAGAGGCAGACAGTGCTACTCGTGCGGCGGGCAGGTCCACATGGCTCGTGACTGCCCGACCCGCCGTGCCGAGGAGCAGCAGTCGGTTGAGGGACCACCGAGGCAGAGGCAGAGGGTCGACCGTGGTGGTCCGCAGGGAGGAGGCGGACGAGGCAGAGGAGCTGGACGAGCAGCCGGTGGTGGGCGACACTTTGAGGCCCTGCCACCACCACCACCAGGAGGTCCACCCCGACCACAGGGAGCTGGCGGGCAGAGACAGGCACAGCTCCAGGCAGCAGAGGCCTATGACCACGGCGCACCCGAGATGATTCGAGGTACTATCTGTGTCTATTTCACCCTTGCTGAAGTTCTTATAGACACAGGAGCGAGTCACTCTTTCATAGCTGCTGCCCTTGTTCGGAGCTCGGAGATTCCGACAGAGCCGTTGGCTCGATCCTTACGACTAGAGACTCCTACGGGAGCAGACTCGACGATTACACACTGGTGCCGGTAGTGTGAGCTTACTCTAGGAGGCGAGAGCTTCGGTTGGGATCTTCTTGTAGCAGCGTCGAGGCCTTACGACGTCATCTTGGGCATGGATTGGCTATCTACGGTCCATGCACAGATTGACTGTTTTAGGCGCAAGGTGCGATGTGTACGCACCGACGGGAGCAGGTTCACCTTCACCGGCGAGAAGGGAGCCTTAGCAGCACAGGATGGACTTCCACAGAGGAGAGGACAGCCCATTACTCATCAGTTAGCTAGCCTCATCCTTGGAGCAGTTGACGTGCGGAGTCCTGGTTTTCCTGCAGTGGTGGATTAGTTTGCGGACGTTTTTCCCGACAACGTTCCAGGGCTACCTCCTCGTAGAGAGGTAGACTTTTATATTGACTTGTACCCCGGGACAGCCCCGATATCCACTCCAGCATATCGGATGGCCCCCGCCGAGCTTCGAGAGCTATGGGTACAGTTGGAGGACTTGCAGGGCAAGGGGTTCATCCGACCCAGTGTTTCACCCTGGGCTTCCCCGATATTGTTCGCCAAGAAGGCGGACGGGAGCCTGCGGCTTTGTGTTGACTATCGTCGCCTGAATTAGGTGACAGTGAGGAACAAGTATCTGCTACCGAGGATTGGTGACCTCTTTGATCAGCTCAAGGGAGCACGGTGGTTCTCGAAGATAGACCTCAGGTCATGCTATCATCAGCTCAGAGTCAGAGACGAGGATGTGCAGAAGACGGCCTTCAGATGTCGGTATGGCCACTATGAGTTCTTGGTTATGCCTTTTGGTGTAACCAATGCTCCAGCAGTGTTCATGGCTCTCATGAACAGGATCTTTCAGCCATACCTCGATCGGTTTGTCGTGGTCTTCATCGACGACATTCTGATTTACTCTACGACTGAGGAGGAGCACGCCTATCACTTGCGAGTTGTACTAGACACACTCCGAGAGCACTAGCTTTATGGTAAGCTCTCGAAGTGCCAGTTCTGGATACGTGAGGTTCACTTTTTGGGACACGTTATCTCTGAGGCGGGAGTTGCAGTGGATCCTGCGAAGATCGAGGCTGTGTTAGCATGGGAGCCACCCAGGAGCGTGACTGAGGTTCGGAGTTTCTTGGGACTAGCTGGATACTATCGGAGATTCGTGCCAGACTTCTCTAGAGTTGCGGCACCACTCACAGCTTTGACGAAGAAGGGTAAACCCTTTGTGTGGTCAGACAGATGTCAGCAGAGCTTCCAGGAGCTGAGACAGAGATTGACTAGCGCACCTATCTTGAGGTTGCCTGAGGAGGGAGTAGGGTACGTAGTCTGCTGTGATGCATCAGGGACCGGAATCGGATGTGTTCTGATGTAGGAGCGGGCAGTGATCGCCTATGGATCACGTCAGTTGAGGCCGCATGAGCAGAACTACGCTACCCATGACCTGGAGTTAGCAGCAGTGGTCTTCGCTCTGAAGACATGGCGACACTATCTGATGGGCGAGCGCTTTACAGTCTTTTCCGATCATCAGAGTCTCAGGTATATCTTCTCGCAGAAGGACCTGAACCTGAGACAGCGGCGATGGCTCGAGTTCCTCCAGGACTATGACTTTGAGATAGTCTATACTCCTGGGAAGGGAAACGTAGTATCCGATGCCCTCAGCAGGAGGACGGGCATTCAGCTACTTGAGGAGGTGACGGAGCAGCTAGCCTCTTTACAGATATCCTTCGTGGATAGAGATGGAGCAGCCTTCCTCCAGTCTCTCACAGTCACCCCTCCACTACTGTAGCGGGTCAGAGAGGCACAGCGTGAGGACACTGACTATGAGACACGGCGTGCACAGATATCCTCGGGACAGGCACTTGATGGTTTCTACCTTGGAGCAGAGCATGACATCCTTTTCAGAGGACGTACCATGGTACCAGTCGCTATGCGAGAGGAAGTGCTGAGAGAGTTTCACACTTCTCCTTTGGCGGTACATCCTGGAGTAGCGAAGATGTACCAGGACCTCAGACGACAGAACTGGTGGCCGGGCATGAAGAAGGCAGTAGCAGAGTTTGTTTCTCGATGCCTCACCTGCCAGCAGGTGAAGGCAGAGCATCAGGTACCAGCGGGCTTGGTACAGCCCTTGGAGGTCCCGGAGTGGAAGTGGGACGGCATATCTATGGACTTTGTGATTGGACTTCCACGCACTTCCAGAGGTCACGACTCCATATGGGTGATTGTTGACCGACTCACCAAGTCGGCACACTTCTTACCCATCAGAGAGCAGGGCTCAGTGGAGAGCTTGGGACGTCTCTACGTTCAGGAGATTGTGCGGCTCCACGGTGTGCCATAATCTATCGTCTCCGATCGAGATGCCCGCTTTACTTCCCGGCTTTGGAAGGGGTTACAGGAGGCGTTCGGGACGCAGCTACGTCTGAGCACAGCCTTTCACCCTCAGACGGATGGTCAGACGGAGAGGACCATTCAGACTCTCGAGGACATGCTCCGCGCATGTGTCCTAGACTTTGGTCGTAGCTGGAAGGACCACCTACCCTTGGTGGAGTTTGCGTACAACAACAGCTACCACTCCACCATCGGGATGGCACCGTACGAGGCGTTGTACGGCCGACCTTGTAGATCTCCTTTGTGCTGGACAGACCCTGGGGAGTCAGCACTGGTGGGACCGGAGATGGTCCAGGCCACGACAGAGAAGGTCCAGGTCATCCAGGAGCAGATGAGGACAGCTCAGAGCCGGCAGAAGTCATATTCTGACAGGAGGCAGAGGCCACTGGAGTTCGAGGATGGCGACCACGTCTTCTTGCGGGTCTCACCTCGACGTGGTTTTCGGAGATTTGGCCGAGGCGGAAAGTTATCTCCGCGCTTCATCGGACCCTTCCAGGTCCTCAGCAGGGTTGGCGAGGTGGCTTATCGCCTGGCTCTGCCACCTCAGTTACACCGGGTGCACGACGTCTTCCACATATCTCAGCTGAGGAGATACGTGCACGACCCGACGCACATCATTGACCATGGGGAGCTTGACGTTGACGATGGGGCGACTTTTACGGAGGTCCCGGTGGAGATAGAGGATCGACAGGAGCGGGTCCTATGTGGGAGATCGATTCCTCTTGTGCGCATCAGATGGCAGCACGGGAATCTCCAGGAGAGTACATGGGAGCGGGAGGCTCAGATGCGTGCTCAGTACCCTCATTTGTTTCCCTAGTTTTTGATGTATCTTTACGGGGACGTAAAGCCCTGAGGTGGGAGTAATGTAAAGACCCGTAAAAATTCAAGGGAAATGTTTTCTTAATTTTCTTTGGAATTTTACAAGAGCGTGGTTTCAGACGGCACCTGATTCCGAGGCCCGGAGTGCCCGGAATCAATTTCTGAAGTTTGGCTCGGGTACGTTCAGTGAACGAATGAGCGGGAATTTCTAACTTTTGATCCGGTGCTCGGAATTGAAATCCGAGGACACCGATGAACTCGCAACGCCGATATTCGCTTAAGGAGACCTTTTCCGAAGTTGCGTTTATTGCGGGACGAAAGTTAGTTTTTGGGAGAATTATAAAAAAGTTGAATAAAAATGTGGAACACTTTTTATTTTACTTTTGTTGGTTAACTTCTCTCAAAGGAAGTTAGGAGTGGGACCCACACCCACTTAACCTCCCTTGTGAGGATTAAGTGTGGTGGGACCCACACGAACCTAAACCTTCCATCTTCTCTCAAACTCCCTTAACCCCTCTTTAAATGACATGACAAATTGTTATTTAATTTTGGAGTTATCTTATTTGAATTTCAAACCTTTGAAATTCAATTTGTTAAGTTTGTGAATAAAATAAGTCTCTATCTTATTTTATTTGGTTAGAATTGTTTAACCATATTGAGAGCTTTTGAGAGCTTTTCCTTCTTCTTCAAACTTTGACGAAGAACGCTCAAGCTTTGACGAAGAACGCTCAAGCCTTGACGAAGAACGCCGCTCCTCTCTTCTTCGTCTTCCGTGTCAACGAAAGGGAACGCCGCTTCCTCCTCGGACTCCCTTCGTCGGCATACGAAGATTCACCAACGACGTACCTCTTCGGACATACCTCTTCGTCATCGGATTTGACGAACGACTACCGCGACGCCCGACCTCCGCGGCGTTGTCTTCCGCGGGTCGTTGACAATCTTCGAACTTGAACCCAAGGTAGGGGTTGTTAATATTTGTTTATTTATTTATCCTTGTTCGTGGTTCTATCATGACTAACGTGAGGATTTTCATTATGTGTTATCATTTAACGTGAGGGGGCCGGACCGCATGAACACGGCCGAACCCCCTCCTTTGTTCTTGTTGATTTATCTTGCGGATGAAACAAGATGGCGTGGTGTCGTCGCACCATGCGGATATTCGCACACTTATATTGCACGGCGCCATCGCGCCACGCCGTGGAAGGATCATCAAGAACGCGACGCCGTCGCGCCGCGTCGAAGGGAATCAAAGGCGCGGCGGAGGGGCGCGGTGTCGTTGCACCACGCCGGACGACGAACACCGCGGCCGGTTCCGGGCCGCGACGGGACGGGAAGACCGGCGGCACGCCGGGCTGCCGGCGTCGAAAACCGGAAGGGGACCGGCTTTCCGGTCCCGTTGAGGAAAAACCGTCCGGCCAGGTGGCCGACCGGAAGGTCAAAGACCGGGGAAATAAATTCCCCCGGTCAACTCTCTAAAACCCCCCTCCCATTTATGAGGGGGGGGGGTTTCTTTGAGGGGGGCAGGCGGCCCCCCCGGTTTCCTCAAGCAAGCCCCCCACGAGGGGGGGGGGGGGGCTGGTTCTCCAAGGCGCGACTATAAGCCGCGCCTTTTTCTTTTGAAACAAGCGGGGGCCATGCCCCCCGCGCGCTGCTTCCGTGCGGCGCCAGGCCGCTGCGCCGCCGGCCGGCCGGCCGGGCCAGGTCAGACCCGGGTCGGGTCGACCCGGTTCGGGCCGACCCAGGGGGGGTCGGGCCGGGACGGCCCGGACCCGGACCCCCCGTTTCGAGACGGTTTCGGTCTTTTGGCCATAACTTGAGCCACGGACCTCCGATCGACGAACCGTCTACGGCAACGCGATCCTTGGATCGAGACGGTCGTTTCAGTATATCGCACTCAAAGTTTCGGAACACTTGAGTTCGGCCGGGTTGGTTCGTTCACGAAACCAACCGGGCCTTCGGAGCGGAAACGCTCATATCTTGAGCTACGGACGTCCGATTGACGTGCCGTCAGCTTTGTTGTGTTCCTCTTAGTGAAACGGTTCTTTTGGAATACTCCGCCCAAGGTTTGGACGCAGGTGGAGTACGGTCGGGTTGGTTTTGCCTTAAAACCAACCGGGCCCCGGGGACGAAAATGCCAATAACTCTCAGACCGGGCGTCCGATCGACGCACCGTCTGTTGCGTTGAGTTCCTGTTGACGATACGGAACTTTTGGATACATCAACTCTGGACTTTGTGACAGTTGATGTATCAGCCTCTCGGCTCGTGGAGCGGGCCCTCCGAACGAGCTTGCTGTGTGCGGGAACCCTAGTGCTGGCTGCGACTGTGACTACTACTGCTACTACTGCTACTGCTACTGTGACTGCGACGACGACAGTACAGAGATCCTGTGTGGATTCTATGACGATGACTACAGCACTCAGCGATCCTACGTGGATCAGTGCTACAGGTCCTGTGTGGGCCCGATCCTGTGTGGGTCCGATCCTGTGTGGGTCCTTGCGCTCAGCGGTCCTGTGTGAACCAGCGCCTACAGGTCCTATGTGGGCCTGATCCTGTGTGGGTCTTTTTCGGGGGTTAGTTACCTATCGATCCTTCGTGGGTCCAACGACTTAGATGGATCAGAGATCATCTTTATCGTCCCTTGAAGAAGTATACCTGTGTGAGCTGAATCCTGTTGCTTTCCTGTGTGGATTGTGTTGTGCTATCCTGTGTGGATTACGTTTTGCTTTCCTGTGTGGAATATGTTTACTTTCCTGTGTGGACTGAGTTGTACTTGGGCTCAGAGGTTGGAGCGTATTTGAAATTAATGACTTAGGTATATGTATGGGCATATACCTAAGCAGTGTCAGTTGTTACTTCGTGATTGTACCTTTCTTCGTGGTTTATCCTTTGTGGATTTGAGAGACCTTCAGGGGTCTCGGGGTCCCTACTGAGTAGCTTATACTCACCCCTGCACGGGCTTTGCCCGCACTACGTTGTGTTGGTTGCAGATGACGGACAACGTTGATCTTAGCTGAGGCTTGCAGAGCAGGACGGTACCTGAAGGTGGACCACTGGGTGGGACGTGCTCGGAGCGGACGGCGGGACCCGTGGAGCGGTGGAGCTATCTGTACCCACCCTTCAGGTGGGATTTCCAGTGGACAGCTCGGTGTAGCGGCTTTTACTTTTCAGCTGTTGTTTTCCCTTTCGAGTTGTACTTTACTTTTAGTTTGGGTTTGTATACTGGCCCATTTACTTTTCTGCACTTTCAGTTGTACTCTGCTTTTGCTTAGTGTTTACTTTCCGCTTGCTTACTCTGTGGTGTTTGTTTACTTTACAAAGGCAATGCCTTCCCTTTTTACCGGGATTTACGCCTTAGTGCTAGTCGCCAGCCCCTGGCCTATGGAAGGCGGGCTTGGGGTAGTCACGGCACGGACCCCGAGGGCGGGTCGTGACAAATTTTATTTAAAAACAATTTAAAATATAATTTAACCTTATAAATTATTTAAACAAAAAGGTAGTTTTTAATTAAAATTTAGTATTTTCATTATTCATCAAAAAATAAAACTTATTAGAAAAATCCCAAAAATTAACCCTAATATAATTTTGGTATTATGATTTAAAAAATAAAGTTTATTTTTTCAAATAATTTTTTTAAAAGTGTTAAAAATTAATTTTAAATTATGTGTACAAAGCGTGAATAATTCATCTTTATGAAAAAATATAGTTTTTCATAAAACATTTATTTTTATTCTAAATGATTATTATTTTATTATTAATAAATATATAACCATATTTTTCATAATTTATTTATTACCATTCATATCCACCAATTTTACGGCTAGTTTATAACTATTATATTAAATAATAAAAAATTAATAATATTTCAAATTTTGTTTAAACTTGGTGTTGTGTGTAATGTAAGCTAAACTGAGTGTTGCATGTAACACAAGATAAACATAGTTTTGTGTGTAATTAAAGATAAACTCATTAATGTGTATAATGAAATCTATTTAAGAGATTGAATTTATTTTAAAATAAATATATCGTAGAGTCTCAAGGTGTTATACTTTCTTCTAAACTTGGTGTTGTGTATTACATACGCTATTGAACATAATTTTCTTCTTTTAAAATCTCGGGGTGTTACAGTAGGAATATCACACAATATAAGAGAGATTAGCCTATATCAACCTGCAACAAACACATATCTCAAATGCATGATACTTCAAATATAAGCACAAACATATATATATATAAACAACTATATTGTATACAATTACATGCATGAGAAATCAAATATAATCACAAAGCCACAAAGGAAAATACCTAAGGAACTATACATTCAAAAAGACATTAAATCTGTCAGACATAGGCTCTATAAATATCCTCATCACTGAATGTTCTCTTGGATCGATCTCCAACCATAATGATCACTGCCACCAACATGGAACACTATGCTCCATGATGCATTGCTAAGTGTTAGCTTCAAACAGGCCACGCCAGCTCCACGTCCACCAGGAAAATCTTCAAATTGTGTGTCATTTGAAGAGACACAAAACATGTGGTTATAAATCCTATTCATGGGTTAGTATAAACATACTCAATATAATTCCATAAAACCACAAAGGAAATACAAGAAACAAGTCAACTTAAACTCCAGTATAGGAAAGTAACTAGAATCTAAACAAGGAAGAATCAAAATTTTCTCAACCACTAGAATTCTCAGGGATACAAGGAAGTCCATGTCATCCCAACTCAAATGCTTGATGGTCATGTATCATGAGCCACTAGGTATTCTCAGAGTATCGAAAAGATCGTAAATCCTAAAGTTAATAGCCCAACTGCACGTCACATCTCGAAAGCAACCAAGGTTTTCCTAGGGAGTCACAAATCTCAAAGAATCCAATCTTCTCAACCTCTCCAACTCCCACATTTCTACTAGAAACCATAAATAATGACCCACTCCTTACTAAATCATGTGCGACTGTCAAGGGATCACTGCACCTTATTGTCTGCCATATTGTGTCACCTTTCTAAAAACCCATAGGGGAAACCACATCTTAACCAAGTATAGATGTTGGTTATAGGAGTAATAACCCCTACCATCATAACTCCTCAACTATATGCAAACCCATGTCACCTCTCTGAAACCATAGTGGGGGACTCGTGCCTCACTAAGGGAAAAGTGTCAGTCAAGGGGTAAGCGATCCCAGTGGAGAATCAATACCCCAAATAGAACACAACAAATGGGGGAGGACATAACTTCATAGATAAAGGACCCACATACCAAGTAGAACACAACAAGCGCAAAATAGACATGTGAGGACTAGAATCTATCTATAATTTGGGGAACCCACATCTCGTCGACTATCACACAACAAACGAGGTAGTTCCCAATACTAAGAATGATATGATCTCCACATCTGATACATGTTATCAACAATATGAATCTAAATCCTAAAATTTACTATCTCGCCTCACAAACAGCCTATTATGACCAAAAAACATGTCATCATGATATATGTGTAAAAACACTTAGGATAGGATATTTATTTTCCCAAAAATGACACATGGTGAAATTTCCATGAAAGACACCACCCATAGGCGAAAGCAGGCCATGTGGAAACCCTTGGGTGCACTAGTAGGATGTATCACACCCTACTACAAGGTCGGGTTGAGCGAACCAAACCTGACTTTGACTTCCACTCACTTGTGTGGTTGTACTGGTGTGCTTATTGCACACTCCTCCTTTCACCTTACATCATGTTGTGGTCGCTCTCTGCCCAGGCTAGCATGCATAATGTCGTCCATCAACATGACTGGCCTCTGAAACATTGTCTTCCCTAATACAACCTTTGATATGTGACCATTGTCACCATGTAAAGATATTGAGCTTTCTTTCATCGCCTGGGACCCTGCCTAGTATGTTTCCACTAGACCTCACTGACCACCTGCACCTGGTTTCCCCCATCTCATGTTGTCGCGATGGCCTCACCTTCCCTGTGGTCCACCTCAAATTGCAGCACCTTGACCACATCATCCTTGTTTCCAGTGCACTACCACCATGATCTTCACCTACCTATTGTTGTATGCCACCACCTCCTAATCCACAATGAGGAAAAAAAGATTTAAAAATGAGGGGAAAATAATTCTGGATCACTTATCAATCCATCACCTAGAACGAGTGTAGATATGAACAAAGTTGGGTAATAAAAATGTATCCTATGGATTTTGGTGCAAGGACCCAAAAAATCAAGGACAGTATTCAATCTCATAAATAAAGGATCCAACAAAATATATCCAATACAAAACAACTATGAAGAACAGAGATGATGTAAAAATATCAAGCCCTACCTTATAGTAGAGTGATCATCACTTCAATATATTATTAATGTTAGAGTTCTGGTATTCATTATTACATGATCTGATCATCGATGTTGGTGCAGATCTAGTCTCATTCTCTTAATCTGATGTCGATTCCTACAAGATCTGAACTCTCTCTCTCTCTCTAGGTTTTTCGTCATTGATAAAAATGGATCACTTGAGAGAGGATTTATAAGGATGGTTTTATAGGGTAATATATAGTTTCACTAATTCTATATTAATAAAATATATATTAATTAATTTCATTAACCGACGCACCCATGACGGGTCGCTACAGGGCCTGAAATACAAACAAAAGTTACATCACTCCTAGGATAAACCTCTTATTTCAGATACAACTGCAACATTGATTTCTCCATTTGAATCTCTATTCAAGAGTAAATGATAATAATTCACCAACATTTGTTCAAATACTAAAATAATAAAGTTTTGGATCATGGAATTCTAGGTCACTACATAAAGAGTTTTTTATATATGTATTGTGGATAGTTTTTTTTCATAATTGTTTTATGAAAAGTTTTTTTGTTAATGCTTGGAATGTTTTTTATATAAATATTTTATGAAAAAATATATTGATGTTTTGTGGATTTTTTTATATAAATTTTTTTGTAGAAAACTTATAAATTTTAAATAAAATATGTTGGGACTGAAAATGATTGACCCACTAGTGAAACGATAATTCTAAGATAAAATAAAGTGAAAAAATATGAAAAAGAAATTGCACCATATGTAATGTGGAAAAATCTCAAAATTAAAGGGGTAAAACCACAGGAAGATAGAATGATCACTATAGTGAAATGTGGGTATTGAAACTCTCTCACCATCATAAGGAGAATACCCTCAATTATCTCTCTTGAATGGTGGGGGAAAACCTCACAAAATAACACACAAATATTGATGGGAGAACATGTGAATCTTGAAGCTGAAAATGCTAAAACTATTGGGGAATCTTCCAATTTATTGGATGATGCTAGCCCCTCCTAGTCCATTCCTTTATTGGTGGGTTTGGTGGAGCTAGCCACCAACCACCTACCCCATCCCACCCCCTTTGACATAAAGAGGGAGGTAGCACCGTATGTGGAAAAAATTTCTAACAAATCTACCACATGGAGATTGATTGAGAACCAATCACATCTCCACACATCATTTCTGTTTACCAACCATGCTACTCATGTCTCTATAAGGCTGCTCGAGGATCTTCTCTATCTGAAATTATCATGGTCAATCTCCTTCATCAAGAAATATTCCAAATTTTCCTTAGTATGAATTTTCTATATATCCACACTTTCTCTCTCTACCAGATCTCAAAAAATGATATTGAACCCCAATGTGATGCATCCTAGAATGAAAAAATGGATTCCTTAAAATGTGAAAGATTCTTTGACTATCAGAAAATAATAGAATCTGCTTCTGTATATGCTCAAGCTTCTCTAATAATCTTCTCATCCAAATCATCTCTTTGTGAGCCTATATAGTTGTTATGTACTCTACCTCGATCATAGATAAATACACAACTAACTTTAACTTTGAAATACAGCTCACAAATCATCCTTCAAGAGTAAACACATAACCAGTAGTGAATTTCCTCTGGTTCGAATCTCCTACAAAATCAGAATCAAAAAAGCCTCTAATAGTAAACTATGGTCCTCCATAACATAAAGCATCATCTGAGGTATCCTTGATGTATCTCAAGATCCTCCTCATAGTGTTCCAATGCTCTCATCCTGTATTTTCATGTACCTATTGACTACTCTCATTGTATGTACAATGTCTAGTCTAGAACAAACCATAAAGAACATCAGACTCCCCACTACTGATGCACATGGTACTCGAGACATGTTCATCCTCTCTGCTTCATTGTTAGGACTCATCATAGAGGATAATGTGAAACTAATAATATAAGGACCCAGACTTAAAATATTACATAATTTTGAATTAAATGAATAATTCACATTGATGATCTTTTTAGGTTTAGAGTTTTAGAGAATTAGGACATAATTATTACATCTCAAAAGATTACAAAGTAGACACTTCTACTTAGTTTCCATTTTTTTCATAAAACAAGAACTCTTGAAAAAAAGAGTCATGTCTAGTTCCATGTTTAAGACAGCATGAATTTTCCTTGATCTCATCCTTGACCCTATTCCACATTATGTCCTGTGAAAAACATTTCAAAAACATGGGATGAGTATAAAAAGCTCAGTAAGGGATACACAAAAAAGTAAAACTGTTAGTTTTTCAAAACAACAAGTAAACCATGAATACTTTAACATAAGTAATACTTTTCACCTTTATGAAGTAGTAAATACTCTTCACTGAATAAAAGATCACTACTTACCCTTTTGTAACCAAAAGATTACCATAAAACCCATATAAAGAATACATAACATATAAAGGTAACTTGGGACATAAACATACTTAAATGGAATAACCATATGGTCGACTTCCACACATATTACTAAATGGAATAGTCATACGGCCGACTTCCATACCCAATGCATTGGAGGTTATAACGTAACCACCCATCCTGGTTTATCATGGCACCACCCGTCATTTGGTTTATCACATAACCACCCATCAAATGTCCAAGTACCATTATAAAATCATAACACATAAAACAAATATAAAGGAAAGAAAGCATTTCTACATTTCAATCAAAATATATCACTTAAATATATTGACATAACAAATCCATTATCAAAACCATTTTCAATACCAAAATATATAAAAGAGTATATGGTATTTATTTTCCTTAAAAAAACATTATGGCTTGTTAAGGAATCCAAAGAACAAATAATACTCGCGGTGGCGGAAAGGTTGTTGTCACCGCTTACGTTAAAAGAAACATTAATTTTTTTCATTTAGAAAAATGCTTCATAGAAAAAGATTCCCTTTGAAAATTCAAGGGTTTTTATACAGTGTATAAAAGAAAGTCGTGTATTAAAACAAAATATTCCTCAATTAAAGGAGATTGAGACGAAGTCCCTTACCTCGTGTCCGACTTGACTTGATCGTTCTTTAATCTCCCGAATAATAAACTAAAGTTAATTTCTACTTGCTTAAGAACCTTTTTAAAGTTTATTATTCCTTTTATATCACTTAATACCATGTTATAAACATTATTTAATCATTTAAGTTAATAACGTTCATTTTGTGGATATTTGGTACTTGAGTCAAAAATGAACACCTTATATTTACAAGTTGTCCATGTGGTCAATAGTCCATTATATCCAGAATGACATTCATTATTTAGATATCATATATATCACATATATATCCAGTATATATATGTATTTATAACTGTATATAACATTTTGGATATAAGAAATTAAATGCACCGTTCATGGTGACGGTAAGCCGTACGTACGCATGAACGCAACTTTCATTTCTATTTCTTATTTTAATGGAATTAAAACATAATGATACATAGGTATATTATAATTCCAGTATAATATCATATAATATAATTAAATCCATCCTTTATACGTCCCACGTATGGCATGAACGAGTCATATCACTTTGAGGGGGTGGTAGTCCGCACTTCCTCAAATGAAATTATCGTGTTTACGCATAATGGAAACCATAAAGGTATTCTATAAAATAAAAATATAGAAGCATAAAGAAAACATAAAAATAATATATATCATATATAAATATAGTGTCATCTTAATGGCCACCATGAGAGGCGGTAGGAGATAATCGAACAATCATCGTTTCGTGAGGCGTTAATTTGTCATCCACAAAAACAGTATGTTCTTCACCCATTAGATGAAGGTGTGTGTAAGTGTAGTTTGAATCCTTATCATACCAATATACTAGTATATTAAGGATATTAGTGTTGTTATAAAAGAAAGGAATAAAAATAGTTTAGGGGTTGGAGAAGTAAAATAAAACAAAATAATTTAAGAGAAACCGTTACATTTAATTTAGGTAACTTCCTTTGGTTTAAACCAAAATGGTTTGTTGAAGTGACTTCTGCCTAAGGTAAGGCTTCTAGGTGGAAGGGAGGGATGTAGGGAGATTAATTGGGCAGATGTTGGATGAGCCAAAATACTTGAGAGGTGTGAGGAATTGGTTATAAATGGTCTCCTTTTATAAAGGGGGGGAGGGGCTCTTTAGGAAAGTGTGAAAATATTATTTTATTATATAATTATATTCGGTTTCTAAAGGTCCAAAAATTATCAGTGTCGAAGATAAGATGACTCATGGTTGAAATAAAATCATCCAATAAGAATTGGACATGTTTTGGATATTATTTTAATATATATAATCTTATTTAATTAAATGATTTATTAATGAGGTAAACACTGCATCATTATTGTGTCATAAATAATTTAATTTATTCGATGTCTAAAAATTATAAAAAAATACCATGATATAGGAAATATTTTTATATTTCCAATAAATATTTATAGTAGAAAAGATAACTTATATAACACCATGTAAAAATTAATTTACAAAGAGATATTTGTTTATGTCATTTTTGTCTTTACTTTAAATTAATTAATCTAAAATGTCATTATCATTCATAAGTGGCTCCATGGGGTCCCAAAATCAACCCAAAGATGTTCATGGTCAGCCATTACTCGTCCAATAAGGTTAGGACAAGTGTTAAGGAAATTTTGAATTATTATAATATTCTTTTTACCTTGAATTACCTTATTTACCTTTAACCGCGGTAAATAAAAGTCAAAAGTTACTATTCATCAAAAATTATTTTCATCTTATTGAACCACATTTTACTTCTTGATATTAACTGTGTCTCTCGGATTTTTGAAATTCAACTCACAGAAGCGGTAAAATTTCATTTAAATGAAAAAGTTGGTTTTTTAACTACTACTAAGTGGTTTCACTATTCATAAAAATTGAAGTTTTTCAAAAAAAATACCAAAAATTCAGCCTAAGCTATATTTGATTTTCCGAATTAAAAAATGATGTCTATTTTACTAAATTCTAAACATAAAAGTTGCATTAATTTAAAATTAATTCCCGTTATTAAAACAAATAGCATGTTTTTAAGAAACAATAACTATCAAAAGATTGACACTTGTTTATGTCCAAATTCAAAGTGAAATCAATTCCAATGACCAACATTGGATTAAATGGTAAAAATAAATTATAATTACACTTTAAAACTAATTAAAAAGATAATATAAGCATATAAATAAATTATATTAAAATGCGGTTTTGAATTAAAGTACAATATTTTTCACTATTCATTAAAAAAACTTTATCGGAAAAATACCAAAAAATTACACAAAGTAAATTTTGATGTCCCAATTCTAAAGAAGGATTTTATTTGGTCAAATAGAATGTATTAATGTGACCAAAACTAGATTTAAAGAGGGTTCTCCATTAAAAGGCGATAAATAGACCTTTTAATGTAAATTATGCTTAAAATTAGATTCATTCACATTTTAAGCCTCTAAGTTTTTATTGGATAAATGTAAATACATTTAACAAACATGTATAATCATATTGTAGTTAGTTTTGTTCATTCCCACCAATACAACAGCTAGGAGTTAACTACCATTTAAAATAATAATATTATATTATTAGTGTGCAACGTAAGATTTCAAAGAAACTCGTTGTTGCGTATCGGGTACGCTATCAAACATAGAAACCCTTTTAAAGTAAAATTAATATTTAATTCACAAATATTAATAAATATGAAAATCTATTATTCTTCATTTACCTGGGATGTTACAAATAGGAAGTGGGGTAGATATTTGATTATATTCTTACATGATGAATCGTTTCATGACATTCCTCAAGTAATTCTTCTGTGATAGCTAAATATTCCCATTATTTGTTTCTCGGTAAATCTACATCCTAGGAATCTATTTTGCTAGTCTCAAGTCCTTCATATCAAACTCTCTATCCAATTATGTCTTCGTCTCCTGGATCTGATCATTGTTGGGGAATGAAACTAACATTTTATCCACATACAATACAATAATGATGAAATCATTACCATTCGAGCCCCTAAAATATGCACAAGTATCCAAATAAAGTCTATTGTATCCAAGGATCATGATATAGGAATAAAATCTCTTGTATCAACACCTCAATGCCTTCTTGAGACTGTATAAATATTTTTTGAAGCTGTAAACTAAGATCCACCAGTCCTTTCTATCTAGATTGATCTTAAAGACCCATTTCTTGCTGATAGCCTTCCATCCATGAGGTAATGGAACAAGATCTCGAGTTTTGTTCATGTATATGGATTCAAGTTCCTCATGCATCACCACTATCCATGAGGCTACATTTGGACTCTGATTCACCTCCATAAAAAAAGATGACTCCCCATCCTCCATCAATAATAAGTACACAATATTGCTCTCAGTGACATAGTATGAGTGCCAAATTGGTGATCTATTCTTCTGAGTTGACTGTCATGGTCCAAACTTAACATGTACTTGATCATTATGCTCTCGTAATGTCTCAGAGGAAACCGGTTCTTCCTTCGATTTTTCATTTACCTCGACTGTTGTAGTTTTTGTATTCTCTTTGTCCGTGTCTCTATCAATCATCATTTGTACCTTGTCTTTTGCAGAAATGATATCTCTACGGATGATGAGTGTGTGGGTAGTGGGGTCCCATAAATGATACTCCTTCACACCATCATCATATCCCAAGAAGATACATTTTTCGTATCTCAAATCCAACTTCGATTTTTCCTGGTCATTAAACAATGCATATACGAGACTACCAAAAGTATGTAATCGAGAACAATCAGTGGGTTTTCCAATCCACATCTCCATCGGTGTATTCAGATCAATCGACATTAAAGGATATTAGTTTATCACAAAACAGGAGATATTCACTCTTTTTGCCCAGAACGTCTTGGCAACTCATGCAGTCTTTAATATTGTCCTTGCTCTATCCAACAGGGTTCTGTTCATCCACTCTGCTACTCTATTATGCTGAGTGCACACTACTATGAACTGTCTCTTGATGCCTTCTTGTTGACAAAAAGTATCAAACTCCTTGCTTGTATATTCTTCGTCATTGTCAGTCCTCAAACACTCAATCTTTTTTTCAGATTCAAGTTCCTTATGCTCTTTGAATGTTTTGAATACTTAAAACACATTTGTCTTCCTCTTGATTGGTTACACCCAACATCTCCTGTAATAATCATTAATGAATGTTACAAAGTATCTTGATCCTCTAAGAGATATGACTGTTACTTTCCAAATTTTGAAATTGATCAACACTAAGATATATTTCATTATCGTTGTTGATGTCTCGAACTTTAACTTGTGTTGTTTTCTCAAAACACAATGCTCACAAAACTGGTAAGGATGCCTTTGTAAGACCAGGAAGAAACTTCTGATCAGCAAGAATCTTCAAGCCTCATTTAGACATATGATCAAGCATCTAATGCCATGACGTCGTCGATGATTTTGTTGAGGAAGTTGACGCGACAACTATCTCTGCACCCTTGTATGTTTCATCCACAAGCACATACATGTTCTTTAAGATCTTTTTGTTCTTCGTCACTACAAGTGTGCCCTTCACAATTTTCATCACTCTATTCTCAATGCAAGTCTTGCATCCAATAACATCTAATTATCCTAAACACACTATGTTCTTCTTTAGGACCTTCACATGGCGTACTCCTTGGATGGTTTGAATAATATCATCATGCATCTTCATTTTGATGGTATTGACTCCAATGATCTTCAAGGTGTGATCGTTCTCCATGTATGCAAGTCGTTCTGGAATAGTTTCATACCAATCAAACCATTCTCATCGAGATGTCATGTGTCATGTTGGTCCCAAGTTGATTATTCATGCGTCGTTGAGATGTTGTCTACTTCCAACAGTCGTCGTTGCTTCACTGATTAGAACGTTTCCATTTCCAGAGGTACTCACCACATTTTCGTCCATGATTCTGGCTTTCACTGAAACCACGCTCCATCATCACACTTGTTGGTCTTTCATCAATTGTTTATAGGCAATTATTCTTTCGCACCACTGCTTACATCTTCATTTTGCGCAACGAAAAATTATTCCCATTGGATTTCTCAATTTTGAATTTCGCTGTCATCTGGACACGCCGTCGATCCAAAACCTTCTTTGCTTTCACAATAGTGTATTTAATAATCTCAATATTTTTTTTCTGATGTGAAAGATCAATCGCAGTCGTAATCGCTGAGTATACTCAAATTTATGAGAACTATTAAAACCTGAAAAAAAAAATGGCCAACACCGGGTCAAAACTTTCCTCTGATATCACTTGTTGGGGTAAAAAATGATTGACCCACTGGTGCAACGATAATTGCAAGATCAAATAAAGTGAAAAAATACGGGGGGGGGGGGGGGATGACATCAGATGTAATGTAGAAAAACCTCAAAATGAAAAGGGTAGAAAACCACAAACAAATAAAGAGATCTCTATGATGAAATGTGGGTACATACACTCTCTCACTATCACAAGAAGAATACCTTCAATCACCACTATAATGGAAAAACAACCTCACAACATACCACACAAATATTATTGAGAGAAGATATGAAGCTTGAAGTCGATGATACTGAAACCATTGGGAAAACTCCCCGTTTATAGGTTGTCCGCCCTTCTTGCTCCATTCCTCCGCTGGCGGGTTTGGTGGAGTTGGCCACCAACCACCTACCCCAACCCGCCCCTTTCACAAAGAGGGGGGGGGGCATCACCGTCTATGGACAAAAACTGCCAACAAAATATTTATATATGCATTGTTACATATAATGTTAAATGTTGTGTTTTGTATTCACAAAACATTTATATATAAAATGTTATAAATATTATGTCCATATTTATGCTTATATATATGTGTGTGTGTGTGTGTGTTTGTATGTTATTTATACATTGTGATATATATGCGTTCTAAATGCTCTCACATCATTTATATATGGTAATATATAAAAGTTCTAAATGTTATTTTGATATTTATTTATAAATGTTTATATATAATCGGTAAATCATACACAAAAGATTTATATAAAAAATATTTGTATATATTGTTGAATGTTTTGTATTCTCTATTCAAAGTACATTTATATATAAAATGCTATAAATATTATGTTAACATTTACACTAATATATATATATATATATATATATATATATATATATATAATTGTACACAAAGGATTTATATTTGCATTATTTATATATAATGTTAAATTTTCATTGTTCCGCATTCATAAACTATTTATATAAAATGCTATAAATATTTTTGTTAACATTTACTTGTGGTTATATATAAATGTTTGAAATGTTACAAATGTTCTATTGACATTTATTTATAAATGTTCTGTTGACATTTATGTATCAAAAATGTTTTGTGGACAATTTATACATCAACTATAAACCATAAGCAAAAGATTTATAAATGCAATATTCATATATAATGCAAAAGATTTATATGTTATGTTGATATATATATTTATGTTTTGTCTTATGTGAATAAATAAATGTAGTGTTCTATAAATAAATAATATATATATATATGTGTGTGTGTATGTATATATGCATATTATGTATTATAAATACTATGTAAAGTAACATAAATATTGCATTTATAAATTTACAACTCAATAGATTTTTGCCTTATTTATTATAATATATTTTTCAATATCATATAATTATTTTAGTGATATTAAATTAATTTTATTTTTATTATAATTCACATCACATTCCCTGCTTTTCCTTTCCTTTTCTTTCGTTCCATCTATTTTTTGTCAACTAAATATCGCAGTATCCCAAATTAGAAAGAGGAGGATTCTACAACTCAACATATAAAAGTGGGGCATGATAAAATCTTAATTGAAAATTTTATTTTTTAAAAAAACACTGTTCCAAATAAATGAATAAATTAGTTAGATTTTACATTGCAATTGATCTCCTCATCTCTTTCTCCCCTTCCAAATATTTCATTTCTGAAGCCAAGCATTTGGCAATCTGATAAATCTCTTGAGACTGGGGGTGAGACTTGTCATCAGAGAAAAACCCACACATATACAAGGATTCATCACTATCTCCCACATCCACCCAACTCAACCCTCCTTCCTTGTTCAACCCCTTGCTCCTCATCCTCTTCCTGATCTTCGCCACCTCTTCCCATTCCCCCTTCTCAGCACAAAGATTCGACAACACCACATAAGAAGCAGAGTTCATGGGATCCATCTGAACCAGGGCCTCCACCACCTCCCTTGATAGCTCCATATTTCCATACATCCTGCAGAACCCGAGCAAGCTGTGCAACGCAGAAATTGCTGGCTGCCCTGCAGGACTCTCAACCACGGCCATGAATTTCATTGCCTCTTCCAATTGCCCAGACCTCGCTAACATGTCGACGACACAGGAGTAGTGCTCCAGTAATGGTTGGATATGGTAGTCCTCCGTCATGGACTTGAAGACCCGACAACCTGTATCCACCGCCCCACTCTGGCTGCATGCAGTTAGAATGGAAAGAAATGTGATGGAATCAGGCAACACGTGATCCCTCTCCATCTCCTCGAAAAGAGCCATCACTGACTTGTAGTCGCCGTGCCTTGCGTGAGCATTGATCATCGTTGTCCAAGCAACCCGACCTTTCTCATTTGTCTCATCGAACACCTTGTGGGCATCAACGATACTCCCACGTTTTGCATACATGTCGAGTAGAGTGCACGAAACAAATGGGTCGGCATTCAACCCGAGCTTCACTAGATGAGAGTGGCATCGTTGGCCGTGTCGCATGGGAATAGCCTCGGCAGCTCCAATCACGCCCAAGACGCTGCCAAATGTATAATGGTCTGGCTGGGAGTCCTTTATTTGTGAGAAAAATGCTTGGAGGGTCTCATGATAGAGCTCATTGAGAGCATATCCGGATATGAGAGAATTCCATGAAATGGTGTCTCTATTGTTAAGCTCGCTGAAAATTTTCACCGACTCGGGCATGGACTTGAGCTTGGCATACATGGTGATGAGACTACTAGAAACAGTTGATTCTGACACAAAGTCGCTCTTAACACAAAAGCCATGAACCATTCTCCCCTCTTGTATCAACTCCTTGATTGAAATGGCATGTAGCAACCCAACAACTGTGACATCAGTGGGATAGATCCCATTAATCCTCATCTCCAGAAAAAGGGGGACAGCATTTTCTTCATCTATAGTCATCATAGCTGTCCATGAGACCACATCGCGATCAATCATGCCTTTGAAGACCATTTTTGCAGCATCAATGGCATTGCATTTATCATACATTGAAATCAGAACATTACAGAGCCCAACAGAAGTCCCATATGCCACTTTTATGGCCAAACCATGAATCTGTTCCCCGAGGACGAGGTTTCTTTCAAGCCCACAAGCTGAGACTGCACATGTAAATGAGATACGGTCAAGCTCTATTCCATCTCTAAACATTTCAAAGAAGATGAGAATCGCCCATGATGCATGCCCATGGTGAATGTACGCAGATAATAACGCGTTCCAAGTCACCAAATCTCTGTGTGGCATTTCATCAAACACAACAGTGGCTTCCAATAGCCGCCCCCATCTTGAATACATGGTACCCAGGGCATTAACAACAAAGACTTCCGTGTTGAAACCATTCTTCATTATCAGAGAATGCAACTGAAACCCAAAGAGAAACTCCACATAGACCGAACAGAAGGAGAGAATTGTCGTACAGGTCACCGCACCAAAACCAATCCCTTCTCGATTCATTCTATGGGCGAAATCCAATGCGCCATCACTGCTAGTGAACCCACAAAGAATCGTATTCCAGGAAACAAGATTAGGGCAATTCATTTGCTCAAAGATACGGCGAGCGTGTTGGAATTCCCCACACTTACAATACATGTTCATTAAGGAATTAGAAACGATGACGTAAGAAGCGAACCCAGATGAAACTGCGAAGCAGTGGAGCTGGTGACCGAGCTTTGGATTCCAGCGGCAAGCTTTGAGAGCAATGGCGACAGTGGCCTCGTCGATATTGTACAAAAATCCCAATTTAATTTGTTCCCTGAAGATGTCCAGAACTTCGACCTCACAGTTTCTGCGCATGCAGTCGAGCAAGGTGGAATTAATGACAGACGCGAAGCCACTGTGGACCATTTTGTTAAACTCTCGGTGGCCATGGCCACACGAGTGGAAGCTTCGTAAATCTCTCGACCGCTGGTCGACGATCCTACGAAGGCATCTGAGACGCATGAGGAAGAGTTTCCCGTGCCTACGAGTTCACTTTCAATACTTTAAAACAAGTAAATTGAACAAAACATTTAAAATAAATAACTTGATTTAAAATTTAAAACAACTTGAATATTTTAAAATAAAAAAAAACTTCAATATTTCAAAATAACTTGGATGTTTTAAAATAATTACTTGAATAAAAAATTAAGTGACAAGAATATTTTAAAATATTTTAAAATAAATAACTTGATTATTTAAATATTTATTTATTTTAAACAATTAAAATAAACATTCCTGTTATTTAATTTTAATTTTTTATTCAATCTGTTTAAAACATTCAAGTTAAAAAAAGTTGACTATTTATTTTAAAATAAATAAATATTATTTTAAAATTTAAAATAAGTTGAATATTTAAAATAAATATTTATTCAAATAATTTATTTTTAAATATCCAAGTTATTTATTTTGAATTTAATATTCATGTTTTTTTATTTTTTTAAAATATTCATGTCATTTGATTTTTTATTCAAGTAATCAATAACTTGAATACAAAATATAAAATGAATAAGTTGAATATTTAAGAATACATAAATGGAATAAAATGATTATATTAAAATATAGATGTTATTTATATATTTTCAAATATTTAAAATATTTAAAATTTTAAGATAAATAACTTGAATGAAGATTTCAAAATATTCAAAAAAAACCTAAAATATCCATGTCATTTAATTTTTTTATTCAAATTATTGTTTTATAATATCCGAGTGATTTTGAAATGTTGTAGTTATTTATTTATTTTAAAATATTTGAAATGTTTAAAATAAATAATTTGAATAAAATATTCAAATTATTATAATTTTTTGACTCAGGTTATTTATTTAAATATTTTAAAAAAATTATGTTGTTTAATTTTTATTCATGTTGTTTATTTTAAAAATATCCAAGTTATTTTAAAATATTTAAAGTCAAATTATTTAATTTATTGTTTTTAAAATTTATATAATAAGAACTTAAAAAAACATGTCATTTTTAGACCGTGCCTTTATAGGGCTTCTTTTATGGAGGACAACTCATCCCCCCTAGACATTATTTTTTTTAAATACGGGGGGGGGCAACATTATTTTTGGTAAATTGTTTATATTTTTGCATCATTATTTTTTAAATTACCCAAAACACAAGCTATCAAGATCACAATAAATGTATATATCTGCAAGATATCATAATAAATCATGTTAAGCACCAATGTCACATCAAAGTTACATTTCCATGAAGTAAATGTGATAATAACCCTTTGTGCTTAGAGTATTCAAATGTAGGTCCATAAGTTCTCCAATTACTATCAAGTGCCCACTTACTAACTACAACATTACCACCACCTTTATAAAGCACCAACACCACAAATCTCTCAAGTCACCATGCCTGATACCATCAAAAGAATCTCATGAAAACTTACCTCTTGGATTTCCATTCCCCACACTCATTTACCACTTCTGTCTAGCCACCATGCCCTGAATAGTTTGAGCATTACCACCCAAATCTTTGTAAGTAAACACAACAATTTCATTTAAGTCATCATGTTCTACGTGTTTATAGTCTTTGGTCATTCACTACTGCAAATAAGGCTTTTATTAGCGCTAAAAACCACTTTTAACAACGCTAGAAAAACGCTGTTAATCGCGGCGAAGATAGGGGGTCCCTTTTAACAGCGCTAAAAAAACGCTGATAATGATCCTCCCTTTATCAACACTATTTTGAGCACTGATAAGGTCCGAGTTGCATGTGATGTGCTGTTTATTTAACACCACACCCAGCACCTACACACCTGCACGCAAACAACACCTACACAAAACAACACAAAACAACACCTGCACACAAACAAGGCACAGAAGAACGAAACAACGCACACAAGAGTTTCACAAACAATGCTATATACATTTACTTGATATCATGAATACAAAAAAAAACACTACTATATACATTTCAAACAACATTTTATATGGTTACAATTACAATTATCCAACAGACAGTTAAAAACATTAATGTTTCATCCTTTTTTGCATCTGTGATCCCCTCTCAAAAATTTTCGTCTATGGTATAGTTGCCGAACAAAGATCCGAACTAAAGAAAAAAATTCCACCTATATAAGAAAACAAATATTATGTTAGCAATACAATAATGAAATAAATTAAACCTTAATATGAAAGAATACATTAATAAAATGTCAATTTTTAATAAAAAAAGACACATTTTGAGTTATACAGGTTACACTATGCATCGTATTGAGGTGGGGTTGATTCTTATACGTCACAAATGAGTCATAGATCGTTGTTTTAAATATTAAAACATTCCGAATGTGTTTGCTCAGTTTTGAGTATGTCACTTGTTCTTTTGAATATGTGAGGACTGGGTACAAATCTTATGTTTGGGTGCTTTCATCCTCATCCACAGAGGACATACTAAGTTTCCAACAGTAGTAAATTGATGTTTTACTTTGCTCTTTTATAGTTGATTTGATTTCCACCTCAGGTGGCACACTTGGGTGTGATATTTAGCTATTATGTGGATTTTGACTCTTGGCCCAGTATGGTAAGGGAGGTTTGATTACGCATCATGATAGGCACTTAGGCTCATATGATGCATGCTTTCTTATGATTTTTATTGGAAACCTGGATTGAGCTAAGAGGGATTGGATTGTTTAAAGTGTCACCAAAGAAGCTAAATAGTGTTTTCTTACTTAGCCTCTTTTGGTGGCATTCTACTCAGCCAACCCAAACATGTGGTTCCAATGAGATCTGTATGTGACTTTATATGCATCTGATATATGGTCCTGACATTGATAAGGGTATACATAGATGATGATTGGGGGTGAGTTGTTTAAAGTATCAACAAAGAACCTAAATAGTGTTTTGTTGTATAGCCTCTTTAGTGGAATTATACTCAGCTAACCCAAATTGATACATGAGATTTGATGTCTGGCCTTATCATGGGTAGGCAAGGGTCCATCAGGCTGGATTATATGTGATGCCTGACTCTAACGTGGGTAGGTAGGGGGCCATAAGACTAGATGATACTTGATACCTGACCTTGATATGGGTAGGTAAGCGGCCTTGAGACCAGATGTTGTCTGACTTGGTGTGGTAAGGGAGTGTAAGGGAGGTGAGATGTGTTACCTGTTACAACCTTTTCTATTGGCGATATTTGTATATATACAATGATATGGTTGTTTGACCATCATGATTGGTATTCAGTGGGATGCCACCTAGACAGGATTCGATGGAGTGTCAGGAGGGTGGCGATACAGTGCTACTTAATAGTTCATGGGACGAGGCCCCTGAGAGTTGGGATGAGGCCCTGAAGGGTCGAGATGATCATGATCTCCAGGTACAAGATTCAGTACAGGCGAGAAAGCAGCAAATGGAAAATTTTGGGCCATGTATTGATGATCAACTCAGGGTGAGCCTGGTTCGTTTTATATAGGGCATCGATAGGGGATCCCAGGGAGATGAGCCATCTATGGCGTACTTGACTCGAGAGTTCCAATATCAGCACCCATCACTATTTCAGAGTGAGGGTGGACCACAAACAACAGAGAACTTGATAGAGTTAGTACAAACTATCTTTTACAGGCTCGAGACACCCTAGGTCGGAGGGTGAGGCTGGTAACATACATGCTCAGAGGAAAGACATAACGCTTGTGGGATGTATAGGTATAGGCGGGCATTGTAAAGACCCGTAAAATTCAAGGAATTTTTTTTTCTTAATTTTCTTGGGAATTTTACAAGAACGCAGTTTCTGAGGGCACCTGATTCCGAGGCCCGGTGTGCCCGAAATCATTTTCTGAAGTTTAGCTCGGGTACGTTCAGTGAACGAACGAGCGGGTTTTTCTAACTTTTGAATCGGTGCTCAAAATCGAATTCCGAGGGCACCGATGGAATCACAGCGCCAGTAATTGCTTAGAAACACCTCTTTCGGAGTTGCATTTGCTCGGGTGTGGTTTTAATTTTTGGGGTTAAGTTAAGGAATAAAATAAAAGTGGTGCAACTGTTTTTTATTTTATTTTGCTTAACTTAAGTTAAGTGGATGATGTGGGACCCAAAATATCCTACCCACTTGGTAGGATATTTGTGAGGTGGGTCCCACACGATCCCCACCGTTTCTTTTCTTCCTAAACCCCCTCCTTTAATTAAGGTAACGCACCTGCACCCCCTACTAATTGGAAGTCAACCCTTGCGTTTTTCTGTTATGAAACACCTCATTTAATTTGGGGAGTTTAATCGTTGCAATTAATTCAATTAATTGTTTGATTCGTTTTTGAATTTTAAAACGCATGGCTTGAGAAATAAAATAAGAGAACTCTTATTTTATTAGGCTAGTTGTGTTGAGAGGGGATTGGGAGGAAGAGGGAAGGCTTAAAGATCTTCATCTTCTTCGTGGAAGAACGCGAAGAACGCACCGATCTCTGACGAAGAACGCCGAATCCTTGGAGATCGACTACGCGACGCCGTGTATCGCGATGCCAACGACCCTTCTTCTGCGACGCTTCTTCCGCAACGCTTCTTCCGTGACGTTCCTTCTCCGCGACGCGACGATCCCCCTTCCGCGACGCCTTCTTCCGTGACGTGCTTTTCCGCGACGAACCCTCGCTCAACGACGCTTAAGGTAGGGGTTTTGGTTCAATTAAATCTACGTGATTTATATCATCGGCATGTGTTTAAAATTTGTCAGAAGCCTTTTTAAACCGCTAACGCAGTGGGTGCGGACCAACGAACAAGTCTGAACCCACCGTCTCTTCGTTCTTGGTGTGCGGATCGACGGGCGACGATGAAGCAGGCCGCACGGGCGTTGTGAGGTCTTCACAGTGAAGAACCAGTCCCGAGAGGGCCGTTGACGAAGACGGCAGGCAAAACCGACCACCGGAGCTCGTCTGGTGGTCCGCGGAACACTCCGCCGGCGGCCGGCATCGGCCGGCCGCCAGGAGTCGGTGGCGCCCGGCGCGCTGCTGGGATGGGCCACCACGGATGAAGCCGCGGTGGCAGGCCGCTGGTCCCGTGACTGCGTGGGGCCGAAGGAGGTGGGACGCGGTGCTCGACCGCGTCTGTTGGCAGGGAGCGGCCCCTACGCGGGGTCGCGATCTCATTCAAGGGGGCGGCGCCCCCCTTGCGCACCCGCTCGGCCGTTACGACCGAGCCGCCGGGCCGGGCCGCGCCAGCCGGGCCGAGCCGCGCCCAAGCGTCCCGGACACAGACCCGGTTCGGGCCGACCTTGGGGGTATCGGGCCGGATCGGACCGGGCCCGAACCCCCTAATACCGGACCTGTTTCGGTCTGTTGCCCATAACATGGGCTACAGACCCCCGATCGATGAAACGTCAGTTGCGTAGCGATCCTTGGATCGAGATGGTCATTTCGGTATATTACAATCAAGGTTTCGGAGAATTTTGAGTATGACCGAGTTGGTTCGGATACGAAACCAACCGGGCCCTCGGAGCGGAAACACTTATATCTCGAGCTCCGGACGTCCGATTGACGTGCCGTCGACTTTGTTGGTTTCCTCTTGATGAGAAGAAACTTATGGAATGCTTCGCCTGAGTTTTGGATGCAGTTGGATAATGGCCGGGTTGGATTGTACCCGAAATCCAACTGGGCCCCTAGAATGGAAAAACTGATAACTTTCAGACCGGACGTCCGTTTGACGAACCGTCAGCAGCGTTGGTGATCACATTGAGAAACGGTACCTATGAGAATATGCTACGAGAGTTCGGGGTAAAGTTGAGATACGACCGGGTTGGTTCGCACACGAAACCGACCAGGCCCCTGGGACGAAAAGGCTAGTAACTCACAGACCGGGCGTCCGACTGACGCGCCGTCTATTGCGTTAAGACCCTTATGACGAGGCTGTCCTTTGAAATACTTCTCCGTGGAACTTTGTTATACTTGGAGTATCGACCAGTAGCTCGTGGAGCGGACCCTCCCGGTGACGAGCTAACAGAGTGCAGAGACCTAGTAGCTGGCTGAGACTTGTCGACTGCTGATCTATCGACTCAGTGTGTTTCAGATAGCCCAGTGGGGAGTGCTTGGTTGTAGCAGCAGACCCACGGCAGAGGAGTGATTGGTAGTAGCAGCAGACCCGCGGTACTCAACAGAAGGAGTACCTCTGGAGGCTATGAGGGGGAGCGCTTGGTTGTAGTGGTAGACCCACGACGGAGGAGCGCTTGGTTGTAGCGGCAGACCCGCGGTACTCAGGAGAAGAAGTACCTCTGGAGCCTATGAGGGGGAGCGCTTGGTTGTAGCGGCAGACCCATGGTGGGAAGCGCTTGGTTGTAGCAGCAGGCCCACAGTACTCGACAGGTGGAGTACTACAGCAGTCCAAGGTTAGTGGGGCGTGCTTGGTTGTAGCGGCAGGCCACTGTACTCGACAGAGGAGGAGTTAGACGCATTTGGTTGTAGCGGCAGGCCCACTGTACTCTACGGATGAGGAGGAACACGCCTACCACTTGCGGGGGTTAGTACCTATCAATCCTGTGTGGGTTCGACAGCTTAGATGAATCAGTGGCTACATCTGATCATCTCTATCGTCATACGAAGAAGTATACCTGTGTGAGCTGAATCTTGTTTTGCTTTCCTATGTGGATTGAGTTGTGCTATCCTGTGTGGATGTGATCGAACTTGGGCTCGGATGTTGGAGCCGAAATGGAATTGATGACTTGGGTATATGTATGGGCATATACCTAAGTAGTGTCGAATGTTACTTCGTGATTGTATCTTTCCTTTGTGGATTATCCTTTGTGGATTCTGGGAGACTTTCGGGGGTCTCAGGGTCCATACTGAGTAGCTTATACTCACCCCTGCACGGGCTATGCCCGCACTACGTTGTGTTGGTTGCAGACGACGGACAACGCTGATCGTGGTTGAGGCTTGCAGAGCAGGACGGTACCTGGAGGTGGACCACTGGACGGGACGTACTCGGAGCGGACGGCTGGACCCAAGGAGCTGTGGAGGCTATCTGTACCCACCCTTCAGGTGGGATTTCCAGTGGATGACTCGACATTGCTGCTTTACTTTCAGTTGTTGTACTTTCCTTTCAGTTGTACTTTAATTTCAGTTTGGGCTTGTATTCTGGCCCATCTACTTTCTGCACTTACTTGTAATCAGTTTACTTAGTGTTTACTTCTGCTAGCTTACTCTATGGTGTTTGTTTACTTTTAAAGGCAATGCCTTCCCTTTTTTTGGGGATTTACGCCTTGGTGCTAGTCACCAACCCTTGGCCTATGGAAGGCGGGCCTGTGGTAGTCACGACACGGGCCCCGAGGACGGTTCGTGACAAATTGGTATCAGAGGAGTTCGATTCTACCACAGAACTCAGGACTCTGATATTTTTCTATGTGAAGCAATAGTGTTGAGAGTATTGAGTGTGGTTATCAGTCCAGGGAGTCCAGTGTTAGTGCGGCAGCCAACGTATCCGTACACCAGGACCCTGACTTCTGATTTCCGACTTAATGCACGAAAACGTTGATTGCATGTGTGTTTCAATTTTTCTTGTGATTACTTTGTGTCAGCTCACCAGGTATACTGTTTGACTGCGGCGCACTTGTTTCTTTTTAGGATGGCCCCACGACGGCAGCCAGCTAGGGTTCCAAGCGTTGTACGTGACGACAACCCACTGAGCGACGAGGCCTCGGTACAGGGCCCTTTGACAGCAGAGGCACCAGCGGTACCTCTACCTGCCAAGACACCGATGCTACCAGCCCCAGCTGCTAACGATGCACGTCACCTTAGTGCACTGCACGAGTTTCAATGCCAGCGACCACCCAGGTTCTGTGGGGAGACGGACCCTCAGGCAGCCAAGGATTGGCTGGAGGCAGTTGTACGAGTTTTTAGATTAGTGAGGACACCAGTAGACCTCATGGTGATCCTCGCAGCGAGCCTCCTACACGCGACATCAGGCAGATGGTGGAGCTTGATGCTCTAGGTGCACGATGAGGAATCTCTCCTCTGGACGGACTTTGAGAGCCTCTTCCGCTCGGAGTTCGTCCCAACCACCCTCCGTGCGGTGCCCATCCAGGAGCTACTACAGCTGCGGCATGGCAGCATGAAAATAGCCCAGTACCCGGCGAGGTTTACCGATCTCTCACACTATTCCACAGACATGGTACGAGACCCATTATTCAGGGCCCGAACCTTCGAGCAGGGGCTCAGGCGAGAGATCAGAGCTTCAGTTGTTTCTCACAGCATTCCGACATAGGCAGGGGTGTTGGAGCGAGCCCTCTTAGCAGAGAGTTTCCTTGCTGAGTAGTCTCCAGCAGCAGGACCCACCACTAGCCGGCATGCGGCAGAGTCTTCTGCAGCGGGTAGTAGATAGATGACGCAGAGGTCCAAGAGGACTAGACCTACAGGTGGTCGACCGCATGACACCAGGTCGTTTGTGCGAGGCACCTGGGGTGGACAATGACTTACCATGAGCGGACAGTGTTACTCCTGCGGCGGGGTTGGTCACATGGCACGTGACTGTCCGACCCGCCATACAGATGACCAGCATATGAACGAAGGACCTCCCAGGCAGAGGCAGAGGTTCGATTGGGGCGGACCACATGGAGCAGGAGACCGTGGTAGGGGAGCTGGCCGTGAAGCTGGAGGTGGACGACGCTTCGAGGTGTTGCCACCACCACCCCTAGGAGGTCCACCCCGACCGTAGGGAACAGGTGGACATGGGAGAGCTCAGCTTCAGGCAGCTGAGGCCTACGAACATGGAGCTCAGGGAGCAGATGGAAAGGAGCAGGACTATCTCCATACCTGGATACTTTTGTTCATGCTGCTTCTAGCTTTGTTGATGTTTGTTTGTAGATGCTTTTTGTCTTTGTACTTTGAGCTGTAGTAATAAAAGACACCTTTCTTGTGGCGTTTACCTTCCCGTCCTCTCTTTATGTTGTTACTAAGAGGTTCCGGTTTAAAAACTGTTGACTTTACCCTCACTTTGTGATACCTACTGGAGGAGACCCAGTGACCACACACTGATGCCGACAGTGTGACTCAACCCTTGGAGGCAAGAGTAACGGTTGGATCTCTTGGTAGTGGCGTCGAGGCCTTACGACATCATCCTTGGTATTGGTTAGTATCATCCATGTTGGGATTGACTGTATTAGGCGAAGAACGTGGATCATCCAGGGGATGAGACCAAATTTATCTAATCGGAAAAGAAGAAATCTCAACAGCTCTTGTAGGACCAAAAAGGTTCAAGTCATCCAAGAGCGGATGAGGACAGCTCAGAGCTGGCAGAAGTCTTATGCTGACAGGAGACGGAGGCCACTGGAGTTCGAGGATGGCGACCATGTCTTCTTGCGGGTCTCACCTCGACGTGGATTATGGAGATTTGGACGAGGCGACAAGTTATCTCCGTGCTTCATCGGACCATTCCAGGTCCTCAGCAGGATAGGTGAGGTGGATTATCTCCTGACTCTACCACCTCAGTTGCACCGAGTGCACAATGTCTTCTACGTATCCCAGCTGAGGAGATACGTGCACGACCCGACGCATATCATTGACCATGGGGAGCTGGACATTGATGATGGGGCGATGTTTGCGGAGGTTCCAGTGGAGATCGAGGATCGAAAGGAGCGGGTCCTACGTGGACGGTTGATTCCTCAAGTGTGCATCAGATGGCAGCACAGGAACCTCCAGGAGAGCACTTGGGAGCGAGAGGCTCAGATGCGTGCTTAGTACCCACATTTGTTTCCCTAGATTATGATGTATCTTTACGGGGATGTAAAGTCCTGAGGTGAGAGTGATGTAAAGACCCATAAAATTCGAAGAAATTTTTTTCTTAATTTTCTTGGGAATTTTACAAGAACACAGTTTCTGACGGTACCTGATTCTGAGGCCCGGTGTGCCCGAAATCATTTTCTGAAGTTTAGCTCAGGTACGTTCAGTGAACGAACGAGCAGGTTTTTCTAACTTTTGAACCGGTGCTCGGAATCGAATTCTGAGGGCACCGATGGAATCACAGCACTGGTAATTGCTTAGAAACACCTCTTCTGGAGTTGCGTTTGCTCGGGTGTGGTTTTAATTTTTGGAGTTAAGTTAAGGAATAAAATAAGTGGTGCAACCGTTTTTTATTTTATTTTGCTTAACTTAAGTTAAGTGGATGATGTGGGACCCACAATATCCTACCCACTTGGTAGGATATTTGTGAGGTGGGGCCCACACGAGCCCCACCATTTCTTTTCTTCCTAAACCCCCTCCTTTAATTAAGGTAATGCACCTGCACCCCTACTAATTGGAAGTCAACCCTTGCATTTTTCTGTTATGAAACGCCTCATTTAATTTGGGGAGTTTAATCGTTGCAATTAATTCAATTAATAGTTTGATTCGTTTTTGAATTTTAAAACGCATGGCTTGAGAAATAAAATAAGAGAACTCTTATTTTATTAGGCTAGTTGTGTTGAGAGGGGATTGGGAGGAAGAGGGAAGGCTTCAAGATCTTCATCTTCTTCGTCGAAGAACGTGAAGAATGCGAAGAACGCACCGATCTCCGACGAAGAACGCCAAATCCTCAGAGATCGACTACGCGACGCCGTGTACCGTGACGCCAACGACCCTTCTTCCGTGACGCTTCTTCCGTGACGCTTCTTCCATGACGTTCCTTCTCTGCGACGCGACGATCCCCCTTCCGCGACGCCTTCTTCCGCAACGTGCTTTTCCGCGACGAACCCTCGCTCGACGAAGTTTGAGGTAGGGGTTTTGGTTCAATTAAATCTATGTGATTTATATCATCAGCATGTGTTTAAAATTTGTCAGAATCCTTTTTAAACCGCTAAAGCGGTGGGTGCGGACCAACGAACAAGTCTGAACCCACCTTCTCTTCGTTCTTGGTGTGCGGATCGGTGGGTGATGATGAAGTAGGCCGCACGAGCATTGTGAGGTCTTCGCAGTGAAGAACCGGTCCCGGGAGGACCGTTGGTGAAGACGACAGGCAAAACCGACCACCAGAGCTCGTCCGGTGGTCCATAGAACACTCCGCCGGTGCGCCTCACCGGCACGGCGGCACTCGGTGCGCCGCCGGGATGGGCCGCTGGTCCCGCGACCACGCTGGACCGAAGGAGGCGGGACGCGGCGCTCGACCGCCTCCGTTGGAAGGGAGCGGCCCCCACACGGGGCCGCAGTCTCATTCAAGGGGGCGACACCCCCCTTGTGCACCCGCTCGGCCGCCCAGGCCGGGCCGGACCTGGACCCGGTTCGGGCCGACCCTGGTGGTATCGGGCTGGGTCGAACCAGGCCCGAACCCCCTAATATCGGACCTATTTCGTTCTGTTGCCCATAACATGGGCTACAGACCTCCGATCGACACACCGTTAGTTCTTTAGCGATCCTTGGATCGAGACGGTCGTTTCGGTATATTATACTCAAGGTTTCGGAGAACTTTGAGTACAGCCGGGTTGGTTCGGATACGAAACCAACCGGGCCCTCGGAGCGGAAACGCTTATATGTCGAGCTCCGGACGTCCGATTGACGTGTCGTCAACTTTGTTGGTTTCCTCTTGATGAGACGAAACTTTTGGCATGCTTCGCCTGAGTTTTGGATGCAGTTGGATAATGGCAGGGTTGGATTGTACCCGAAATCCAACCGGGCCCTTGGAACGGAAAAACTAATAACTTTCAGACCGGACGTCCATTTGACGAACCGTCAGCGGCGTTGGTGATCACGTTGAGAAACGATCCCTATGAACATACCCTACAAGAGTTCGAGGTACAGTCAAGATACAGATGGGTTGGTTCGGACACGAAACTGACCGGGCCCCTGGGACGAAAAGGCTAGTAACTCACAGATCGGGCGTCCGACTGACGCGCCGTCTGTTGCATTAAGACCCCTATGACGAGGCGGTCCTTTGAAATACTTCTCCATGGAACTTGATACTTGGAGTATCGACCAGTAGCTCGTGGAGAGGACCCTCCCCGTGACGAGCTAGCAGAGTGCAGAGACCTAGTAGCTGGCTGAGACTTGTCGACTGCTGATCTATCGACTCAGTGTGTTTCGGATAGCCCAGTGGGGAGCGCTTGGTTGTAGCAGCAGACCCATGGCAGAGGAGCGCTTGGCAGTAGCGGCAGACCCACGGTACTCAACAGAAGGAGTACCTCTGGAGGCTATGAGGGGTAGCGCTTGGTTGTAGGGGCAGACCCACGGCGGAGGAACGCTTGGTTGTAGCGGCAGACCCGCGATACTCAGGAGAAGAAGTACCTCTGGAGCCTATGAGGGGGAGTGATTGGTTGTAGCGGCAGACCCATGCTGGGAAGCACTTGGTTATAGCAGCAAGCCCACAATACTCGACATGTGGTGTACTACAGCAGTCCAAGGTTAGTGGGGCGCGCTTGGTTGTAGCGGCAGGCCACTGTACTCGACAGAGGAGGAGTTCGACGCGCTTGGTTGTAGCGGCAGACCCACTGTACTCGACGGCTGAGGAGGAGCACACCTACCACTTGCGGGGGTTAGTACCTATCGATCCTGTGTGGGTCCGACGACTTAGATAAATCAATGACTATATCTGATCATCTCTATCATCATACGAAGAAGTATACCTGTGTGAGCTGAATCTTGTTTTGCTTTCCTATGTGGATTGAGTTGTGATATCCTGTGTGGATGTGATCGAACTTGGGCTCGGATGTTGGATCTGAACCGGAATTGATGACTTAGGTATATGTATGGGCATATACCTAAGTAGTGTCAGATGTTACTTTGTGATTGTATCTTTCCTTTGTGGATTATCCTTTGTGGATTCTGGGAGACCTTCGGGGGTCTCGGGGTCCCTAATGAGTAGCTTATACTCACCCCTGCATGGGCTATGCCCGCACTATGTTGTGTTGGTTGCAGACGACAGACAACGCTGATCGTGGTTGAGGCTTGCGGAGCAGGACGATACCTGGAGGTGGACCACTGGACGAGACGTACTCGGAGCAGACGACTGGACCCGAGGAGCTATGGAGGCTATCTGTAACCACCCTTAAGGTGGGACTTCCAGTGGATGGCTTGACATTGCTGCTTTACTTTCAGTTACTGTACTTTCCTTTCAGTTGTACTTTACTTTCAGTTTGGGCTTGTATTCTGGCCCATTTACTTTCCGCACTTACTTGTAGTCAATTTACTTAGTGTTTACTTCTGCTATCTTACTCTGTGATGTTTGTTTACTTTTAAAGGCAATGCCTTACCTTTTTGTTGGGATTTACACCTTGGTGCTAGTCGCCAACCCCTGGACTATGGAGGGCGGGTTTGGGGTAGTCACGGCACGGGCCCCGAGGACGGGTCGTGACAGGCATATACAAGGGACTGCCTCAGAAGGATTTTGAGGCCAGATTCTTTGAGCACTTCTTCCAAAGACACCGAGGGTAGACAGATCTTGTGAGTTCATGAACCTCTAGTAGGATTATACTTCTGTCATGGACTATGCACCGAATTTCACTAACCTGTCATGATTTTCACTTGATATGGTGGGAGATGACATCACTAGGGTGCAACATTTTGAGGATGGCTTGTGACACACAATCAGGGTGCATATCAACATCTCCAGACTAACATCCTTCTCAGAGGCAGTTAATTAGCCACTGATAGTTAATGGAAACTTGATAGACTGGTCTTATTAGAGCTGGGTGAAAGTGTCATGTGAGCCGAGCAATGATGCTTCAGGCATCACAGAGAGAGGCCGTGAGGAGTCTCAGCAGGGCAATCTGGCCAGAGATTTAGGAAGACTTCCGAGGAGTGGGTTTACAGTACCGTTATTTTAGTATAGGAATCCAGGGCATGTTAAGACCCAATGTGATAAGGTTCTGAAGGAGTGTTATGTGTGCGACCAAATGAGCCATTTGGAGAGGTTCTGTAGGAAGCCTTATTGGACATGTGAGAACCAGATAATAGGGCAGACTCAGGGATCTAAGGCCAGACTGAGAGCAGTACCAGGAGTGGGTAGTTGAGATTTAGCTACACATGGAGGTCTTGTAAAAGATAGCAGGACCCAGCAGTGGGATCAGTGGCTAGTGGCTGGTGGAGATCCGTAGGGAGGCCAAAACTCAGGTAGTTGGGCATCAGACCAGAAGCACACTATCAAGCTGTTAGAGTAAGAGTAGGACGATGATCTAATGATAGTTAGTGGTATGTTGTGGGTGTGACTGTGTTTTTATTTCATTTGGGATTTGGCCGGTTTTGGTGCATGAGGTGCACAAGTATTGTTTTTGGATTAACTAGGCACCAGTTACTAGGTTTCCATCAATTATGATGTGAGATGTTTATATATATATGAGGTGCGTTGGAATCAAGATTTATGTGGGAATCAAAGCGATGCAGATTTGTATGTGAGGTGTGTATGCATCTGGGCATTGATGTGATGCAGGTTCTATATGAGGTGTGTAGGCACCCAAATTTTGACGGGCATGCATATGTATATATGATGCGGGTTTATTTGAGCAATTGTTGAGATGCAAGATCTATGGGCATCTGATGAGATGTGGGATTTTATGAGTTTTGTGTATGGAATAAGTATATATGGGCATCTGATGAGATAAAAGACTTGATGGGTGTTAAATATGACATGGGTATTATTTGAGCACCCGATGAGGTGCAAGAATGATGATACATCATGGAGGGACTTTTGAGTCCAGGTATGGTTGGTGGACCATCGAGACATTTGAGTTTTGGGTCCAGAAGTGATCAGGTAGGTAACTCCTAATGTGGGGAGTGCCTTGAGGGGAGTTGACCTACGACTTAATGACTAAGGTAGACCGGGTTGATTTTGATGAGTATATGTGGTACCATATCTAGGTAAAACATAAATATGAAACAATGTATTAATTCTACGAATAATGATTTTACTATGCAAACATCAAGATTACCTCTGTGATTGAGCAGACACAACGTCGTTTCTCTCCCTACAAAGGCATGTCACATGGACAAAAATATTCTAAAATAAATGAACCCTGCAAGGAATAATGAAAATCAAATCAACGTTTCATTATATAATTTTTAGTTAAAATACATATATATATATATATATAGGTGAGTTACCGATGGAGAGAGCCACCGATACAAGAATTCTACCTATACAGAAGAGCTGCCGATATGAGGAGCTACTGATACAGAGTCACCGTCACTGATACATAGTCTACCGTTATAAAGAGTAAAATCTACAGATACAGACCTAACATTACCTTTATATCTTTCCAAAGGGTTTCTTTGGTCCAGATATAAGCTAATAACAAAACTAATGATTCTTTGTACATTTAACCACTGTTGGTTAACTACCACTTAACATAGCATCTGATCTGAACTTCGGATCTGGCATCCCCATGATGATATCATAGAGATGACGTCGGATGAGAGCATCATGGGGATGCCAGATTGGAAGTTCAGATCATATTCTATGCTAAACGGTAATTAACCAATAGTAGTACAGTGCACAAAGAATCATTAGTTTTTTTATTAAATTTGTGAGTGATGAAAAACCAATTTTCTTCCAACACACTACATGAGTAGAAACAACAACATAAATGACCAAAATACAAAATATAAATGATCCATTCCATAATAGCTTAGGTCTAGTGCTTTTGGAAACATGGAAACATAAAGAACTAGTTCATAAGAGTCTCTTATTAAGTTATTCTTTACTAGAAAGACAAATCATTTCTACAACCATTCTTCATAACCTAATGATATGAAAGATAAGAAAGGGTGATCATATATGCTCAATAAGTGTAAATAAGGGAGATATAAATGATCATATAAGGATAACATAATTAGTAGTAATTCACCTTCATCCTATTTGTGTACAATCTTCCATCAGGTATGCTGCCCATTCATTTCTAAACACATCTATATCATCTTGTGAATATGAGTTTTTGTGACAGTCATGGTAGTACTGAAAAAATATAAATACACAAAGGATTAATAAATAATTAAAATTAAATAGTAATTATTTTCAAAAATACATCTTCAGGGATGCTAGTTTGTTGATGAAATACGATCTCTTTCATAAATTTACAAACATAATAACCACAATCCTTTCCATTTGTTTGTTTTGGACACTACAGAAACATCGAGAAAAATAAGTAATTTGTTTTGATATGTGTTTGTATAGTGAAATATTATTATATATACCAGGATACATGTCCAGTTGTATATCTTGTGGGTGTTCTTATCCTTAGGCCCTGGATTCATTCCATGAAGTAGACGATATTGATGCACCTCCCTATCATAACAAAATCCTAATTAAAAGATAATATAAATTATATTACTAGATGTTTTGTTCTAAAATGTTGGATCTAGTGTATTAAAAATTGAAAAACTCCATCATGCATGGTTAGTTTGTTGGATATCCATGCATTGAATCCAGAAAATAAATCTTCGGAGTATCCAAATTGACCGCAATGAGCATCCAATGCTGCCTAAAAACACAAAAAGAAATAAGTAATGAAAGAAATGAAAATATAGTTGATATGATTAAATTGTAGAGTTTTACCCCTACATTGTTGGTATTAAAAAGAGTCTATCATCTATAATTTGTTTTTCAAAAGATTTGAGAAGGGATGACATTATTTCACCCTCTTTATCGTTATTTATTTCTTCTTTTAAATAGGTGATGTGAGGACTAACGAGTCCAAATTTTTGTTCTTGGGGAAATCCCATCAATTGTTTTTCATATATACACCTAGAAAAATTATGAAATGTATTTAGTCATAATTATTATAGTATATTAGCTTTTGTAAAATAAAATCATGAAAACATAACTCATGTATACATTTACAACTGAGGTGCCTAGCCTTTCATACTTGAGGATTTCATCTACATCTTCAACACTAATGTAATCTGATTTTTCCCCTCCATACATATTTTTTTCAAAATCAAATATGTGAGTATTGTCATCTATAAACTTTGTATCCACATTATCCTACAATGATATTAAATGTGGATATATAATGGGAGGGGTTAAGGTGCTCTCAGTAGATCATTTCGATCAGTTGGTTGATCCTTGAGATAGTTTTGAGCCGATTTTTCGTTTCACCCCCTTCCCTTTTTTGTTCTGTAATAATATTAATCAGTTCAGACCTTTTTTCACTAAATGTGAAATGTTCATCTTGAAAAATAAATTGGAAATAAATACCTCCTTGTCGACATTTTTTTACAAGAATTGATGACCATGCGATGAATGTTCCAACAAATTGTTCGACCGTATGAATGTATTCATCGTCATATGGAATATGTATCTCAACGCTCGTCTCATTATCTACGTTAATCAACACTTTGACATAACCTTTTGGAATTGGTCTGTTGTGTAGCATGTCGTTATTCATGTTGAACATCGTATACCTCGCTACAAGGCGATAGGTGAGAGTTGATAGATATAAATCATAGTCATTTTCACCCTGTAGAATACCAGTACATAAAAGGTATCAGTGTCTATGTGATTAACATTTCACAGAAACAATTATTAGAACATTGATTACCTCATCTAAGTCAGGTTTTTGAGGGGAATGACTCACCTCAAAGCGGATGGGGGGTGGGGCGGGATCTTCACACATGGGTTGTTGTTGAGTTGCTTCTTCTCTTCCCCCCCATCAAAATTTCTATCATCTCTCTCTAGTATTAAAATTCTTCTTGAAACAGATTTATTGTTTCTCTCATCTTTTTCATTTCCTCAGTTTGATCTTCTGCTTGTTTTTCTTTCTGAAAATATGTTTGGGGTGTCACCCCAAAACCCACACCTCTAACGTGGCCATACTATTCTAGCTACTTCAAGGCGTATGAAAGTATGTCTGCATCTAGTGTGGGTGTTGTTGATTCCTGTGACTTTGTAAGATAGAAAATATAGGAAAATAAGTAGTCATTGTTATGTAATATTGATTTAAAGAAAATAAAATTTATATTATGTCATACTTACACATTTTCCCACAATTTTTGTGTGTTTTCATCTAACAGTATCCCCTATTTATTTACATGATCCTCCTTCCATAGCACATGGTGTGGGATGGAAGTGACTTTTGATTTCGATTCATCAATCTGCATATAAATAGAGGAACATGTTTATGGTGTTGTTTTATGTCACATAAAAGTATTAGAGTAGATTTAAAATACATACCAATTTTTTCTCAAGTGAAGTGTACCCCATCCTTGCTTTATGGTAGGGGTACACTGGTTTTACTGCCTGTTATTTATTTTTAGCACTTAGTTGCTATTTCATAAATAAAAAACTGTCAATCAAAGTGATGAATACATGCAATGTAAAACAACATATTACCAGAAACAATGTACCTAAAAAGTCTACTCCGCATGGAATCTTCTAAACGCATCCCACATTCCTTGGGATATCAAGTGTGCATAAAGAGGAGGTGGGTGCAACTTGATTTTCCCTTCAACATATTTAAGATGACATTTCATTAAAATTGTGCAGAAGCCTCTATGAATCCTTCCTAAAACTCTTAATACATATTCCTTTTGAAAGGAATCTAATATAAATTCAATTTACAAGGGATGATGAAGAGTAATTCAATGTTTTAGTATTTTATTTTATTTTAATAAATTAAATAAATGATATCATAATGTTACCGTAATCTCTTCCCACATTAGTGTCTTAAGCTGGGTGACAACATGGAGTCATGACTGTACATCAATTGACATGCATTGCTGAGTGACGATTCTAATGTATCTACTAAACATGGCTTTGTTGGGGTTAACATGATGTCCTCACTTATTCCATCCCACCTCAAATTTGATGCCTTTTGATTTTTCTTTAAGGATTTTGGCTAACACTATCAAACTACGACAATCTTGTTTTTTTGTGCCGTCAGGGTTTCATTACCCACCATTTCCTCAGTTTTAGCACCATCATTATGTTCCTACAGAACACTAGAATTGGAATTGGGACCAACAACAATATGTTGAGAAACTTGTTGTACCTCAGCATTGGGACCAACAACAACATGTTGAGAGACCTGTTGTGCCTTGGGATTGGGTGCATCAGTAGATGAAGAAGTCATTATCTACAGAATTGGTTTAACATTTAATTTAGATTACATAAAAGCAGAAACAAACAGATAATAACATAAAACAATGTATATTAAAATAAAAAAATAATCTAATTATTGAACTCTCTTTTTTTAAGGCTGAAGAGATTTGACCCCTCTATCGACTATGTAAATCCCTTCATTGTGGTCTCCTCTGACATAAAAAAATCCATCTACATTGGGACCACTATGAAATGATTGAGAAGTCCCAATGAAAGGGTCATCCTCCGTTGAACTTTCATCTGACCCTTCAATTGTTTTGGTCGATAACAGAACAATTGACCAGTCTCGGTTTGTGGGATCTAGAACATAAAATACTTGTACTTCCTATGATGCCATTATAAATGGTTCGTCTTTCTCCCCTTACTTACTGAAATCAACTTTCACAAATCCAAATTCATCTATTTTAATATCACTCCTATTATCAACCCACTTGCATTGAAAAATCGGCACTTGGAATTTTATATAATCCAACCCCCATATTTGTTTGATGATGCCAAAGTATGACATATTTTCATAAATTGGATTTCTATCCTTAGCACTGTAAACATGCATTGATTCATCCACAAGTGTAACCCCACTATTATGCATGGTACTGTCTTCATCATGTCCATTAGTATAGAATGTATAACCATTAACTACATAAGTATTGTAAGATAATACATACACACTTGGTCCTCCAGCTAGCCATCAAAGTTGTTCTAAAATTGAGTCTGTATTTTCATCTAACTTCTTAAAAATATGGTCTCGAAACCATCCTATAAACTATCGATTATGTGTATTTGATATCTATTTTTCAGACCTAGATAGATTCAAATGCCTAAGAATTTATTTGTGGGTTTAAACATACGGGTCAACGTCAAAACTGCTATGCAAAATGTAAAGGTGGGCCTGCTCCTGATCTGTAATATTGATTGTGACAACCTATCTTCTAGAAATTCCTTTACCCTGAAGCTGCCCAGTGTGATGAGATTTTGGTAGGCCAATGTTTTCCACACCATATATGTATTCGGTATAAAATTCAATGGATTCCTCAACAATATATCACTCCACAATACAACCCTTTGGCCGAATTAGATTTTTGACATACCCTTTCAAAATATTCATACACTGTTCAATGGGGTACATACATATATAATGTACAGTACCACATAGTTGAATATCTCTCACCAAATGAACCATCAAATAAACCATCATTTCAAAGAATATCGATGGGAAGAACATTTCCAATTCACATAATATGATAACAATTTCTGTTTCCATAGTTGGCAATTTCGCCAGGTTGATAACTTTGCTGCATATAGATTTGAATAAGAAATAGAGATTTGTTAATGTATGGCGCAAATTCTTGGAAAAAATACAACATAAAGCTATAAGGATCAGATCTTGCATCAAAACATGGCAGTCATGTGATTTCAGACCCTTTAATTTTAAATCGCTCATTAACACGATGTTATTGATATTTGATGAATACCTCTATGGAACCTTTATGTCATTCAAGAAGTTGAAAAACTGATATCTGTCCTTCCTAGAAAGAGTGTAAGCAGTAGGAGGAAGAAATGTCCATTTTCACCCTTCACTGGTGCCAATTCTTCTCATATTCCCATCTCAACCATATCCAACCTAGACTTAATTCCATCCTTTGTTTTTCTGGGTGCATTTAGAAACGTGCCGATGACACTATCACATACATTTTTTTCAACATGCATAACATAAAGAAAATGTATAACATACAAAAAATTCCAGTATGGTAATTCAAAAAAAAATTGATCTCTTTTTCCAACCGGTTTTCGTAAGGTTTTTCTAAAATAGTTTACCAAAAGTAGTGTCCACATATTTTACTTTCTCAAACAATTGATCACCTGTTAGTGGAGATGGTGCTATACATTCTTCTGAACTTTCATCGAATGATGTCTTCCAAAATTGGCACTTATGTCGTCAGGGTAGAAATATGTGATGTCCTAGAAACATGATTTTTGTTGAATTTTTCAACCTAATTGACTGTGTACCTTGTTCACAAACGGGACACCCTTGAGTTCCTTTAATGATATATCCTAAAAAATTTCCATAAGCAGAAAAGTCATTTATCGTCCCATACAAAATGAATCTCAATATGAAATCTTCATTTTTGTAATCATCATACAATGTAACACCTGAATCCCACAATAATTTCAAATCCTCAATCAATGGAGACAAATAAATATCAATATCATTACCTGGTTGTTTTGGTCCTGATATAAGAATAGATAACATGATGTATTTTTGTTTCATGCATAACCACGGTGGTAAGTTATAATTTACCAACATAACCAGCCATGTACTGTGACTGCTGCTTTGAAAACCAAAAGGATTCACTCCATCTGTAGATAATGCAAGACAAAGGTTTCTCAGCTAGTTTCCAAATTCAGAATACTCATGATCAATTCTATTCCACTGAGGAGAGTCTGCTGAGTGACATAGTTTCCCATCCTTAATTCTTGTATCTGCATGCCATGTTAATTATCCGGCAGTCTCCTCACTTCCATATAGACACCTAAACCTTGGAATGATTGGAAAGTACCATAAAACTTTCGTAGGACTGGATTCATCTTTCTTGTATCGAGAAGAACTAAACTTTGTGCATTCTTTAAGTGATTTGTGGTCCTTTCTAAATAGTATACAGTCATTCGAGAAGGCATGTATTCTTTCAAAGATCATACCTATCGAGCATAACATTCATTTGGCGTCGTATGTTCGGATCAGGAGCTCATTATCTTCTGGGAGCATGTCATTTAGGAGAGAAATTAGTTCTGTAAAACTGGCGTTATTCTACCCGTTTCCTGATTTCAAATTATACAACTTTAGTATGGCTGAAAATGCTGTATATTTAGTGCAACCAACATACAATGACGTCTTTGCACAATTTTTTAACTTCTCAAACAATTTTGGGCAATCAAAAAGTTCATATTCAACCATCCTTGTCATTTCCTCAATATGATCCTCATCATCATTCACATATGTAATCACATACTCTATACAATAATCTTCATTGTTCACGCTTGTAATCATATCAGATGATCCATAAAATGCAGTTCTATCCTAGCCACTACCTACATTCTTTTTTTCCCTATGTTTATTCCAACATGTATAACTTCAATCTATTCCGTGACCAATCAGGTGTTCTTCCAACTCCTCTGGAATAATTTGTCTTGAATAACAACAACATAAACATGGTCAAAGGATTTAAGAAGGGTCATATGCATGATATTTTGAAAACTTGATAAAATCTTTCACGCCATCTTCATACTCTTTTTTCAACTGATTGACATTCATCCATTCTTTATTCATATTCATCCTATTTGATTCAGTAATATTAATATTTAACAAAATAATTACACAAAAGATGTTCAACTAGTTTCATCATCCAACTATAATCAATGGAACTAGTTATGGTAAACAATACCCTTACATCTCCATGCATTACTCAGGACCAATGTATATCACACCCATCTTCCCAACCACCTGATCAATGTAATTATCTATGAGAATCCCTTGCACTAGAATGTTTTATTATCCCACATGTGATCTATATGCATTGTTGTAAACTATTTTTTAAGTGTTTCTCTAGAAACATAATGTCTCGAGTCCAGAACTATGGTAATAAACTAATATATGGTATGATTTTCAATAGAGTTATTTCAGGTGGAAGGATTCATTACATGTGTTGTTATGTTTATTTGACTAGGGTGTCCATAAAGTGTCCCATAGAGTCCTCTAGTGAAGTGGTTTTCTAAGATTTAGTGGAATTTCACTAGTAACAAAGTGGTGGTGCCATTGAAATGGGTAAGGGTTGGATTGATATTCAATGGTGGAGGAACTACAACATGGAAAACCAATGGCATACCAATCATGCCAACAACCCCAACACCATACAAACACACAATCATGATCACAATCACATCACCATACAAACCAAACAAACATAATTTTAGATTTTACAAATCATCCCTTATTCAATTTATTTTGTTAATTCATGGGTTATCACAGAAGTTTTATCATCTTGGGGAATTCATTCATTAGCCAAGTATATGTAAATTACCAATTTTTATATTCAAATGTTCAACATGAACCAACCAACATGCAATTCATTTAGTGCGCAAACAAAGACCACCAATGGTCATGATTTTCTATGGGGAATTTATCCCATACATTTCACAACATAACCATCAATATCAAATAGTAATAACATGAGAAAAAGAGGAAACCAATGAGTAAGAGTAGAAAACTCACCGCGAAGGTGTTGTTCAACACACAACATATGCGCGTTCGTGGTAGAGGAGAGGCGCATGACAAAGGACATTTCCAACTGAAAAGAAAACATAAAATGAGAACTCATATGTTATACATATCCAAAATAAGTCCAATGAGATTTAGGAATGGGACATGTCTGGTTAAAAAATTTTATTGGTCAATAGTGGGATTTTATTTCCCATATATGATATCTGCTTCCTGTTTATTTATTTTTTGTGTATCTACTATTTTCCTAGATGTTCAACTTATGAATGGGACATGTCTCGTTTTTAGAAGAAAGATAATTTTTAATTTACTCTAATTTAGGGGTAAAATATTCCACGTTAATTATATCTTTTTCCCAGGGGATCATTGTTATCCTGTAGGGATCATGAACGCCTCTCAGGTTAGTGGAAATTTTGGTCAGTTGTTGGTTATGATACCAGCCTGGGCCGTATCATTACATTTCCAATTATAACTGACCCATGTCCATTTAAATATAGGATTTGGGGGGGGGGGTCAGAAACTAAGTAATTATATTTAGGTAGGTTGTGTTATTCCATCATGAGGTTCAATAAGAAGAGGTACATCAATCATCCAAGCATCAAATAGACTTAATTAGAAAGGACCTAAATATAAGGGAGAACAAGACATGCATCACAACACAACACATAGGCAATCTGGGAAAACATGCATCACAACACAACACATAGGGATATGCTACAATGGGTCTTAAATGAGAAAGAACTATGACACAAAGGATATGAACACACCATAATGGTTCCTGGTAAAAAAACATCTAGAATTCATGTGTACGGTCAACAATGAGACCATATAATCTAGGGGAAAAGGACTATGATGCATTAGTAATCACTACACCATAACCTCTAATCCCTCACACACCAAATATCATCCTCCGATTCAGCCTAAAATGGGTGAAAATGAGAAACCATAAAAATGTAAAAAAATAGGGCATATTAGCTTAACCAAGTGGAACACTGTATGATAATAAAATAAAACTAAAATAGAAGGAATAAAAGAGGTAAAATTATCCTAGGATATCCAATAAAAGTGATGAAAGATGAAACATACACCGGGTGAGGGAGAACCACCCAATAGGAGAGGAGGGGGAGGGTGGTGTAGCGCGGAGGGGTTTTGGACGAGAAAAGGAAAAAAATCTAGTAAAACATAAAAGTTTTAGAGGGGATTTTTTGTAAAAATTCACTTTTTAAATGGGTTCAAGGTTTGTCCATATGGTTTTCAAAGCCATGTGCAAACTAGGGGCATCCAAACCCGACCAAACCTGACCGACCCAACCCGGACCGACCGGGTTGGGTCGGGTTCAAAATTTCATATGTGCGGGTCGGGTCATTTCGGGTTGACCCGTGCTCAGGTTGGGTCAGGTCACAGGTTGAGAAAAAATTGATCCGACCTTACCCAACCAACCTGAAGGAATACCCCTGCACTTCCAGCGCGCACCACCTTGCCTCGCCACTGCCTATAGTCACTACTACGGTGTGTTTCCTCGCCCTTGCTGCAATCTTCCTCCCCCACTACCTCCACCGCACGGTGTCACCACCGTGACCCCAAATCCACCAGAGACTACTCCCTTTACCTTTACCTCCACCTATGTTGTCTCTATCGCAACCGTTGAGAACCCAGATCCACCAGAGAGACTGCCCCCATCTGCCTTCACCTTCATCTACCCACTGCGACTGCCACGACCCTAGAACAACTGGAGAATTCCCCCTCCCACCTTCAGCTCCACCTTCGTCTCCACCACTACAGCCTCCATGAATCCAGTATAATATGATAAACAAATAAAACATAGAAACTAAATATATAAAATTAAATAAATAATCAATCACTATCAGTCATGGAAGTTGATGTTGGCTTGGCTCGGTGGTGGGTTGTAGGGGAAAACAAATTCTGGTGGGTCTTGAATATTAGTGGATTTGGGAGTGGAAGATTGGGGAAGGCAGACGTCGGCGAGAGAAGGAAGTCATCGAAGGGGGTCGACGACGGACATATAAGTTTCTGCACGGATCGAGAATCGGGGGCGTCGTTATCATCTACATTTGGGATTGGGGGTGGATTTTTCATCAAGATCCTCCCGGTGTGATTGGGCATGGATTTTTCGTCGAGGTCCTTCGGGCATGGTGGTGAGGAAGATGCTAAATGAAGCGGGTGAGTGAGGCGGGCTATTAATCTAAGAGCTGATTTTTTTTACAGAACCCGATTGACCCGACCAACCCAACCCAATCTAGGATGGGTTGGGTCGGGTCGGGTCCAAAACAAAAATAGCATTTGACCTGACCCGACCCGACCCGATCTCTTTAGGTCGGGTCCCCGACCCAACCCGACCCATGGACACCCCTAGTGCAAACTATATAGTCTTCACTATCCAAGACACGCCATTTCACATGGTTAATGCGCTTGGTTTAACAAATAGGGTGAAAACCATGAGAAATGCCTTTAAAATTTATTAATTAATTTTTTATGGTTTTCTAAGACCCCTTACATGATTTAAACAAACTGTGTGCCTTTGAAAACAAATCTTCCCTATTATGGTGCATGGTTATCACTAATCATGTGCAAACCATGCTACATAGGCTACTACCCCGAAAACCAGAATTTCAACTCCTAAAGCTTCTGTGACTTGTTTAAGAACTTAAGACACATCTCAAGCCTCAAACCATATAAAAAACTCCTTTAAGATGTCCCAAATTCCAGGTTCTATATCCAACCCTCATTTTTAAAAATGGTTTATCCACTAATTGAAAAAAAATCCATCTCCTTCTGAAAATTAAAATGCCAATATGGATGAGGAATTACAAACTCTCCACCATTGTGCTTATTATACTTGATATGTCCTAGTCATAATACTATTGAATCACTACTATCGGTTATCTATTTGGAGTCAAACAAATACATTCTATTCCTGAACTCCCAACATGATTTCAAATCATAGCACCCAAGAGAAGACACAATGCTACCTGATCCTGATCCAAAGATCATAACCATCACTAAGATGATGAGATGGTACTTACTTAAGATTTCCCATATTGAGAAAAGATCATGTCAATGTTTAGTCAATTACCCGGTCTAAGACACCCCCACGATAATATTTAACTCATGAAAGCCAATTTCGATCCATGATGCCTCCCACCTACCAAATTTCTTACCAAAATCCATTTTCAAGTTTTTAATGACGCACCTAGTGCCACATATAATGAAACTTACCCAACCACACATGATAATTATAGTACAATGTCGGTCTTCTCCTTCATTCTCAAATTTCTAAATTCCACAGATACACCTCCACCATCCAAGTACAACCTAAACACAAATATTTTCCTTGTAAAGCCTCAAAAAGCTCTAAAAAATTCCCACCATAAACAATATTAAATAATCAATCCATGTGTCAAATCATTACATATAACATCATATGATATCATAAGTCGAACATCCTCTACCTAAACTACCTCAAAAGGGTTGGCATCCACTAACATGTTATCTCACTTTCTAATCTAAATTACTAACTCTGAAGGAATCCAAAAACCTACCAAGAATACAAATCACAGTCTGAACGAAACATCTTATGTCATTTTATAATTAAAACCCCAAATAACCAAACTAAATAATTCTCAACTTCCACCACCAATATTCCATTAATAACTAGAGCATGATTCCTTGCTCGTTAGGGGAGTCCCATGTTCATCTTAATATATCATGGTCTAATCTGACCCCTGATGTGATTCCATAGTCAAACACCGACCCAATTAAACTATCCATTATTCTATCACCTAAGAACCAGCATGAAACCAATATAAATTTTCCTAGACCACGTCATCTATCTCCAGCTCAAAATATCCTCTCAGACTCTAATCATCATGAAATAAAAACATCCTATAGGATTCCAAAAGGTATCCATATTTCATAAAAAACACATGTACACTAGTATCTAGTGCTTTCATGATGACCCAATGACTAGATATACACACAAAATTCCTTTTTAATGTAGAAGAGTAAAAATTCATTACATAAGAGACTCATCGGGGGGAATCTGTGCGCTGTAGAGGATGCTGCCGGGATGGTCTTCGGACGAGGAGGGAGCGCTGGAGTAGGTTACATGGATAAGGGGACCACACAAGGAATAGGAGGAGAAGGAGGTGGAGGAGGAGGAGGCGGAGGAGAAGGAGGAGGTAGCAATGATGAAGGAGGAGGAGGAGAAGGGTCACGATGGAGGAGGGGTCGTGGCGGCGGAGGAGGAGAAGGCAACGATGGTGGTGGAGGAGGAGGATGGTTGCAAAGGAGGAGGAAAAGCCAGTAGAAATGGAGGAGGAGGAGGAGGAGGAGGGGTCACGGTGGCAGAGGGGTCGACAACATAGGGTTCAGCTTTTGCAAAGGCTTGAAATCATGCGAGGGAGGAGGAGCCTATTAGGGTTCTTTTATAAAAACCACTAGAACCTTTATTAGCGCTAGTTAAAAGCACTGATAAAGGTATGTTTTATTAGCGCTAAAATAAAAAGCACTGATAAAACATACCTTTATCAACATTTTTAGCACTAATAAAGATAGTATTTTATCAGTGCTAAAAAAATGATGATAAAATACCTATATATCAACACTTTTTTAGCACTGATAAAATAGCTCTTTATCAACGCCAAAAAAGTGATGATAAAGGTATAATTTTAATAATTTATTTATATTCTTATATATTTATTTAAAATGATATATAGGATAAATATATATATATTTATTAATAATTATAACTATAAATAGTATATATTTATAAATATTGGTATATAATTGTTAATATATATATATATATATATATATTAATAAAATTATAATTACAAATGTTTGAAAAGTATTTATATATATCATTACAAATATAATAAAATATATTTATTATTTAAATATATTTAATGTAATTTTATAAGTACATTTTTATAACATATATAGTTCATATGGGTAACATTATGAATTAATCAATATACCACATCAATGGACAATGAGATATGTAATGTATAAATGAACATCATGCATATGATACATAACATATATGCATGATCAATATATTTGTTGACCAAATTCATTGGAAAACACATATATACTCAATAATTTTAATTATAAATATTTATATTAAAAAGTATTATATATTTATAAATAAAATAAATAAAATAAATATTTTAAATATAAAAAATATAATAAATACAATGAATTAATCCAATAAATCCAATAAATCTAATAAATATAATAAATATCTAATAAATATAACAAATCTAATAAATATATTTATTATTTAATGTAATTTATTATAATCTTATAATTATTTAATTATATATATATTTATTTAATTATAATCTTAGAAATACTTTTTTCAATTAAAACATTATATATATATATTTGAATTATTAAAAAAATATATTAATTATAAAAATTTCTTTTTTATTTAATGTATACAAATAAACATTATTTTTGAATATAAACATAATAATTTTATATAAATTAAGAATAAAAACTTTTATCAGCGCTTTTAGCTAGTGCTGATAAAGGCCCACACTTTTATCAGTACTTTCTACATAGCGCTAATAAAAGGCAGTGCTTCCCTTGCCCTATTTTTTGGTAGTGATTGGATCACCATGTCCAAGCTAGTGTAAACCCCCCCTAGGATCATCATGTCTAAAGTGAATACAAAAATTTCCTAGATTAGTCCTTTTAGATCTTTCTTGGTGCACTAGAAATGTTTTTGATAGAAACATAATTGGAAACATAACAGGAAATAAAAGTGGAGATGGAATGGAAATAATGTCTAAAAGAATATTTGTTATGAATGAAATTTTATCAATGGAATAACAATGAAGACATTTGAAATTAAAAAGCTATCACCTCCTTCCTTATAACCTCCACAACAACCCCCTCCTTGTAACATCCATCACAACCCCTCCCCATAGCTCTGCCACCAAAACTCCATGCCTCCTTTGTCCCATCACCACAACACCATGCCGTCAATCCCCCTCGACGCAACCCTTCTTACTATAGTGCCATATATTCCCTTCCCCATTTATAAATATGTGATCAGGGTTGGTCGGGAGTGATGATTGGCTAAAATATGGATAAGGGTGGCTAGTTGGAGCAATGAGAGGGGTTGTGATGCTGATTAGCTGAAGTTGGGGTGGAGGTAGCGATGTTGGTCGACCTGAACAGGGGTGACGATGTTGGTTGGTCAGAACATGGGCAGGGTGGTTGTCTGGAGAAATGAAGAGGGTGGCTGAAAAGAGCGAGGTCAATGGTTACCGATTGGGGTTGATTTGATGTAAAGGGTGGAAGGTATTTTTCATCAAAAAATAAGATTCCATTGGGAACCAAACATCTCTATTGGTCATTGGATGGAATCCCAGTTCCATTGTTTGAAGAAAATCATGATCCCACTGTGATGTCCCGAGTCTGGTCTAATAATTAGTGACCTGACCCCGATTGACCACATGGCCTCAAATACGCCTCCCAATATGCCAAATGCTACTGACTAGCAACGATGGTCTATGATGGCATGGTGGGGAGAGTATACCCTCATAATCAGAGTGGAGCATAATGATATATAATAAAAAAACAAATAAAATAGATATAACAAAGCAGTTCAAAAATAGACCATCCAAATAATAATAAACAGACGGAAGCAATAATAACCCGGATCATATACAGAATAGTTATGATGTCATGATGCTATACAAAAATGGGGAATACAAGGGAAACATGGTAGTAGGCATACAACATGTACATGCAATACAAAACATAAAAAAGTCCCTTAAAGCTATCTCTAATAACATCGCAAGCACAAGCTTAGTCTTCTGCTCCCGTACTCGAGCCTAGTACAAAATATCAAGTGTCCATAGCTGGATGCTTCCCTTTGTCCCTACCTACACCCATGAAGTCTGTTTGGGTACCAATCGGTGGCTTGAACATGGTGTGAGTAAAACTCAGTATACCACCACCAATAATGTCTAGCACATTCCATTATGTGAATATAAGATGAGTAATGTGAAAATATAATAAATAAGGGAAATAAATAAATAAACCATGTCAATCTAGGTTCCTAGTGGAATACCTGTCTGATACTACTTACTTCGGCCTAAGATGGAAATGTCACTAGGAATTTTACATTTTCATTTTATTTATAAGGCTGGGACCCGAGACATACAACCAAGGAATCCATATACAGTGATAGTCATGCGAGGTTCCATAATTTCCATGGAATCTTAGTTTTATAATTTTGGTGAAGTTCATAGGGGTGTACCCTTGGCCCCTAAGGGAAATCTTTAACCGAGCCCCAAGATCATGTCCTAGGTAGCCTTAGTTTTAGACTTGAAAGGAGACCAAGGATAATCTAAGGCAGTCCGTAATATAAATCTTAATCCAAGGAGAATCATCCAAGGTATTCAATTTTATTTTCAAAAATATAGGTGAAACCTCAGTGCTAAGCTGGGGCATTCACAATCAGAAGACAGAGACCAAATCCAAGTGTAGTATTTCACTTGAAAGATGCATCAATGAATTAGTTAGCATCCCATGAGTCTGTCCAAGTAAAAACATAATGAGATTCCAAGAATCACTTAGGTAATGACACATCTTTAAGTATTTCAAGGTCTATGAATATAGTCAATCATGATATAAAAGTACTCAAGGGCCATGTTTGTAATGACCCGAACATTTATGAATAAAATTCCATTTCTTTTAATTAAATGTCTTATGGATATAGAAAAAACATGAACTTTTTTTTATATCCTATTAGAGTTAAATAACCATTAAGTATCATTACCATTGATAATATAGCTATTGAATAGAGATCACGTGAATAGTATAAATATAGGGTTTTAACAAATCCTTTTGACACAGACAAAGGAAGTGATGACTTCAACCAGTTGGATTGTTCCCTATGAAACCCATTTATCGAAGCTTCCGAGGGAGATAACATTTTTGGACTTTTCCCTAGACCAAGTCCAAGTCTAAATATAACAACTTAGGCATGAACAAAACTGTTTATGGGAGAAGTTCAAGCTCATCAAGATCACAACCCAAACAATGTTCACCAAACGGCCCCATGAAAGACACACCATCACACACCTTACTCTTAGGGAATATGATGTTGTAATAAAGGGATATGTATCAAGACCCTATCATTATTATTATGTATATTATTTTTTTATATAATAATGAATATACTTTCATTCTATTATTTTTACTTTGTAAATGATTTTTTAAAGCACAAATAATATTTTTGGTTAATATTCGAATTCAATTAAGGAATATATTTTGAGGAATTAAAATATTTTTGAAATAAATAATATTTTAATAAAATATTATTATTAAATTAATTTTATTAAATATAAATGATCATATAATTTTTATGAAGTCAAATGTAGTTTTTATTAAGGCTTGAAAACTGTTTTGTCAAAACCCGTCAATTTTCAATAAATGTCGGTTTTTATTTTAAAATTGAAAATTCAAAAATTTAGAAAATTATTTATATAAAATTAATATTATTTTTTAAATTAGGATGTAGAAATTATCCAATAGTGAATTTTTCATAATTTTCTGAGATAGTCGAATTTTTGTGTAAAAATTAAATACCATATAAATATATAATGTGTTTTATGACATCATAATTACCCAATAATGATGTAATAAAATAATATAAAAGATATATTAGACCAAATATATGTTTTAAATTTAAAATAATGTGATTTTAGATTTTATTTATTTATTTTATAAAGCCATAGTGAATCCTCCAAGACTTATAAAATATTTTATGATTTTAAAATAATTTCCTTTAGAGTGTGACTCACCTCCACATAAGAAAGGAAAATATTTTAATATTTTCAGACCTTGGAGTTATAAAATAATGTTTTCCACTCCTTTTTTCTATAAAACATGAGAAAAAACCATGGTATGATTTGTGGTTTTGAATATTTTAGTGTGTAGTGTCCAAAACCAAAATAATAAAGAAATCCCTATTCTTTCCTATATAAACCCACCCAAGATCCCATTTATCTTCACTAAAACTCATTTAATCTCATAAAAACTCTGATATCTACTCCCTAGAGTCCTTAAAAGTCACCCCAATATCCCAAGAATCCCCACCCAAGCCTTTGGGATCACACATCCAAGTAAGGGTTCTTCCACCCTCCTCTTTTATCAAGCATTCCTTTCATGTTATATCTTTTAATTTCCTTTCTTCCTATGTTGGGATATAATTTTACATGACAAAATTAATTTCCATTTGATTTATAAATTATTATATCTTCCTTTCACTCTCATTAATCCCCCTTATGATCCTTTAAGTACACCCGTTACTATGCTGAAATTCCGTAAGGGATTTCTCTCTTCTAATTTCCATCCAAGAACTTATTTTGAATTATGCATATAAAATTACATTTAATATGTTGGGATATTATTCTCCATGATCCCCTTACTTCCCATTTCATGTATAAATTATGATATACCCCTTCCTCTCTCATCAACCCATTTTATGAATCTCCATATGATGCCGTTATGCTGTCGAAATTGCACTGCAATTTTCCATGCCAAAATCACCATGTAGTGAATACCATAACCATTTATCTATAAAGGGTATTAAACTTTATATACCTATAATTATTGATAAGGGACTTACATGTATGTATTTCATGTTCCTTTATCGTGGGATAAATGATGATGTTGAATGAATCCATTTTATATGATCTATGTGGAACACCTAAGCATGAGATTAAAATGTTTATGAAGGGTGCATCCTGATAGTGATTCAATGCATTGGGTAATGTTTATTATCATGATACATCATGTTGGTACATGGTTTTACTTGATTCCTTTATAGTATTTTTTCCACCTTGTTGGGATAAGGGTTTACCTGATTCTTTTATGTTTATGATATAGTGTTTTAAGTTGTTGAAACATTCCCATGTTATGATTATCATGCTTTATCATAACTTTATATTCATGTTCCTTTTATGATCCACTGATATACCTATTTCCTAAAATGTATTGTCACGACCCCCTCCCACCAAAGATGCCCCTCCTGAGCTGGAAATGGTGAAAGGGAGACAATGACCCCCGAGTCCCGCCTCCAGTAGGCCCTGGGGTGGAGACTAGCACCAAGGGTATGAGTTTTCACAAATATGGGAGGAATTACCCTTTTTATTATTTAAGATCGGGAAATAGGACAAGTCAACCACCAAAAAAGAAAAGAACAAGTGTATAGAAATAAACCCAAACCAATCCCACATGCATGTTTAAATAGTTCTGAAACAAGGTACAAGTACAAGAAAGCTCAAAAGTACAATACCAAAAGAAACAAGAGTACATCAACTGTAAAAACTCCAACTGTCCCGACTAGTAGGGTCCCACAAGACCCTGGTAGTCCTCCTGGAAACCTGAAAGTAAACGTAAGGTGAGCATACAAGTATACTCAGTAGGGAAACCTAAAGCTCTCGTGCACATGTGAGGAGACATCCTAATGTTCCGTGAGAACAATAGAAGAAACCTAGCAAGGAAATCTATCCACCCAACCTCACCAGCCACACTCACCAAAAACACAATCACAACAGGTAGTAGTATATAAGAAAAAGAGTATTGGGTACCCCGCACCATTTCCCACTAGTTAGCTGCTCTTCCTGACGGCGAACGTCCTGACGCTGCCACACTCTTCTCGCCCGCACACACTTGGGCCTGACAAACTACACATCCCACCCGCACACACCTGTGCCTTACAACCACATATCCTGCCCGCACACACCTGGGCCTCACAACCACGTATACTTCCCACACACACCTGGGACTCACAACCACGCATCCCGCCCGCACACACCTGGGACTCATCCCGAAGATTCTTGGGAACAGTAAAACCTGCTCGAAGAGACTTGGGCTAAACCACCCCAATCGAAACCTACCCGAAGAGTCTTGGGTGTAAGGTCGCCTCAGGCCATCACAGCCTAGGGAAGAAGGAGCAGGAAGGAGCTAGTAACTAAGGGGAAAACACCCTCTCCCATGAAATGGGAGTGTTCGACACTAAGTGCTCAACATGGGTGGGGTGTGATAAAACAAAAAGATACAGATATATATATATACCAAACACTCAGGCCAACCTATGGATTCTAATCAGAGAACTGAGCACATGACTCGGCACTGATACTATGAAGTATGCTTACAACAAACAACCCCAACCCCATTTAAGTTTTCATGTTTCAATAGAATCAGTTTATTAGTTCCTTAACTACTGGGAAACTATCCACAACCAACCACATCGATCGTTCATAAAGCATATCCCTACCATCCACAAATCAAGTTAGGAAAACACTAGCGACACAACAAGTCCCTTCTTATTGACCAACCAACCCCATTGATTATTATTTCCATTTCATTTCCATGCCCCACCATTTATTAACTCTTACACTTTTTATTTATTATCCACAACCCATAGTTCGTTCACATTCAAGACCATCCATACAGCCCCGCTGCCAACCACCATAACCACAATCACACTGAAACCCATACATTGTTATCCCTTTAATACCATTTATCGCAGCCCCACTACCCATCTCCAACATAGCATTCACACCAACCCACAACCAAGCCAACCGCAGCCCCGCTGCTCACCTGATCCACAACAACCCACAAAACACCCCCTTCACATAAATAAACCCTAACCAGCACCCACATGTTTATTATTTCATCTTGTTCAACTGGGGTGATCACACAAGGGTTCCAGATTTTAAATCATCCAACTTTATGTGATTAACCAAATTCCACATTCAACAAAGTTCCATTCACAAAAACAGTCTAGAAAGATAGGGAAACATTTAATTGCACAAGAAAAGTCCCCCAACGACCATGATTTTCAGTAGGCATAAGCCTATTCAATTCACAACATAATATCATAGGATATAAAGATAAACATAAAAACTTCCCCATCCCCGTTCTTTAACCATTTATTATCTTCGTTTATTGGTTAAACCGTTTCTCATGAAAACAAGAGGATACCCACCCCGTATGATGCACAAATTAGAGAGACGAAGGTAAGATCCCTACCTCAACAGGTTCTGATAACAACTCTCCCCCGGATCAACTTTAGAAGACGTCCGTCGGCGTCCATCACTTCTGTCGAAATCCAGAAAAACCTCATCGGGTGGAATTTGGAAAGGAAAGACTGAAGGAAAGACAACGGATCCAAGATTAGAAGTTCCGCCTCATCGTTAAGATCCTGTGGCCGCTGACGGATCGTAAATCGGAGCTCAGACGAAGAAGTTATAGAAGAAAAAGAGCCTTCGAGTCTCTGAGGAGAGCTCTGCTCAGAGTAATGGGGAGGAGAGGGGTGAGTTGAAAAGGAGGAGGGGACCCCTCCTTTTATAGGTGAGAAAAACAAAACTACATAGTGTGTAATTTATGGTACACGATGTATACTTGGCTATTTCACACGGTCACCACGCGGCTTCTAACACGGCCTTCAACGTGGCACGCAGTTGTTGACTGGTCGACACACGGTTTGAAGGTAACACATACGCGGGGAGGGAATACACGGCATGTAGTATTGGATACACGGTGTGTACTCATTTATTTCACACACCAAGGACACAGCCTTGAACACGAGGTATTCCCGGCGAGGGGGGTACACGGCGTGTACTCACACTACACGAAGTGTAGTTTCAAAATTCTGAAAAGTGTGGGAAAAGTCCATTTTACCCTCCAGAACACTTCATGAACCTCTTTTTGACAAAGGAATGGGCTAGAGAGGTCCGGGCCATTACATGTATTGTATTCCCCATGTTATTCCTTGTTTACTCCCTTATTGGGCTTTATATCTCACCCCTTTCTTATGTACATCCTCAGGTTATCCCATGCAGTTTTAGGTATGAAGGAGTATTTATGAACATGTTAAGGTGGTTTTCAATAAAGATGTTGTATTTCATGTTTTAAGTTGATATGTAATGTACCCAATTCAAAAATACACAATAATTATTGATCTTTTTGGGTTTTATTAAATGTTATCTCTTGTAATAAATCATTTATTAATGTTTAATAAGAGTAGGGTTGTTATAGTTGGTATCAGAGCAAGGTATAGTTATTTTTATGATTAGGATTATAAAACTCTAGTGAAAAACTTAGGTATGAGACTAAGTACAAGAAAAACATCCCAAAATTTTGGTGAGTATAGAGTAAGTGGTTTATCAAGAAAATAAATCCTTGTCTAGATACAAATAAGTGGATGTGGCTCTGGAACAGATGTATCTAGGGGAAAAACCCAAAAACACCACTTTGAGCTAGACTCGAATGAGAACAGATACATGAAAACGGGCCTTACTACACTCTTGATTCGACACTATAGGGGGATATTCTTTGGTAAATTCATAAGATTAGTATAAACCATTATTAAGGGAATAAAAAAATCCCATAAAAATAAACATTAGAAAATAGATCATGGATAACTTAGACTGAAGCCTAGAAATTCATAAGTTAAGGAAATAAATTAAATTTATAAGTTATCCTTTTTTTGTCTTTGTAATCCCATTTATGTGTTTAATAGTTTAAAAATACTCATCCCTAAGTCTATATTGGGTAAAGTAGAACCAAAATCAAAAAGTAAAATATAGGGTTATCATCTATAGTTCTATGCATTCTTTTATATCCCAAAAGTTTAGTAGAACAATACAAATACCAACACAAATCATGTAAGTAGAGATGTCGGTGAAAATGGAAAATGGGGAAATTATAGCATCCCATGTATATAAATCCTCCCCAGTCACAATTTTTGGAATAAACTTCCCAAAGAACCTTATAATACTTCCCTTAGTGGAATTTAATGTAATTATTAGCATGGATTGACTTTCCCTATATAGAGCCAACATAAATTTTTGCGAGAGGGAAATCACTCTCCATTTGGAGGATGAATCTTTTTCAGCACCAACATATCAAGCATGGATATTACTTCCCTATGAGCATGTGTGTCTTTATCAGATGATTGATTCTAAGGAAAGAACCATCCTTGAAAATATGGATATTGTGAGGGAATTTGCTAATGTGTTTCTCAAGGAATTTCCTAGCCTTCCTCCTAGAAGAGAGGTTGAGTTTTCGATTGATCTTATACCTGGGGCATTACTAATATCCAAGACTCCGTATATAATGGTTGTTTTGGAACTTTAGGAGCTAAATAAACAACTATAGGATAATCTGGATAAAGGGTTTATAAACCCAAGTGCTTCACCATGGGGTGCACCAGTCCTCTTCATTAAGAAGAAGGATGAGTCAATGAACCTTTTCATTGATTATTGTGATCTCAAAAAAATCGTGATAAAGAACAAGTATCCTTTTCCATGAATTGATGATTTTTTTGATCAAATACATGGAGCACAATACTTCCCCAAGGTGGATTTGTAGTCAGGATATTACCAAATAAGGGTGAATAAGGAGGATATCCCCAAGACTTCTTTTCATACAAGTTATAGGCATTATGAGTCCATTTTAATTCCATTCAGACTGACTAATGCTCTAGAAATATTCATGGATTTTATGAACAAAGTCTTTAGAGATTAACTTGACAAATTTTTGGTATTCTTTATAGACTATATTCTAATATACTCCAAAACCAAGGAGGAGCATGATGATCATCTAAGCATTGTTCTTAAGACCTTGAAAAAGGATAATCTCTATGAAAAGTATATCAAGTGTGATTTCTAGTTGAAATAAGTCTCATTATTGGGGAATATCATCACAATTAATGAGATATTTGTGGATCCTTCTAAGATAAAATCAATTGAGGGATGGCTGAGGCTGAAACATGTGACAGATATCTATAGCTTCCTTGGGTTAGCTGGATATTATCGCTGATTTTTGAGACGTTTCTCATGATTATCAAACCCTCTTACCGAACTAACTTAGAAGGGAATCAAGTTTTATTGTAATGATGAATGTGAAGAAAGATTCATGAAGTTGAAGAAGATGATTATCATTTCCCTGTGCTCACACTACCCACAAGTGGAGAGATTTTCCTGGTATTCAGTGATGCTTTGAAGAAGGTTTTGGGCTGTGTGTTGATGAAAAATTAAAAAGTAATTTCCTATGCCTCAAGGCAGTTGAATACTCAATCCATTACCACCCTGGGAAAGTGAACAAGGTGGCATATTCTCTAAGTAGAAAGGACCTAGAAATTCTATCATTAATGATAATTAAAAAGGATATAATATTCTTAGATTTGATGAATATGAACATGGGAATCATAAATAAGGGAACATCATCAAACCTTTCACAAATGATTTCTCAACTATCTCTTTTGGAAAGGTTAAAGGATGATAAAAAAGATGATGTGAGAATTCAGAAGAAAGTGGAAACTATTAGAAAATGGAAATCCTCAAAGTTTAGTGTTAATAAAGAAGGTGCTATAAGATTTGGGTCAAGAATATGTGTTCTATCAAATCATAAGTTAATGAAAGAAATATTTTATGATTCACATAGTTCAACTTTCTCCATTCACCTAGAAAACACAAAGATGTATCAAGATCTCTGAGAGCACTATTGGTGGGAAAACATGAAGAAGGAGATCGTAGAATATAAATCAAATTGCTTGGTATGTCATCAAGTGAAAGATGAAAGGCATAAGTCTAAGGGGATGATGTAACCATTACCCATACCAACATGGAAATGGGAAAATATCACCATGGACTTTGTCACTAGACTTCCAAAGACATCCAAAGGAAACCATGCTATTTGGGTCATTGTGGATCATCTTACAAAGACTGCACAATTCATTGTGATTTGAGAGGATTTATCATTGGATCAACTGGAATAGATATACATCAGATAAGTGGTAAGGTTTCATGGAGTAATACTATTGATTGTGTCTGATTGAGATCAAAGATTCACCTCTATGTTTTGGAAAAGTCTCCATAATTCTCTAGACACTGATCTAAACTTCATTACAGCTTATCATCCTTAGACTGATGGCCAATCTGAGTAGACTATCCAAATACTTGAGGACATGTTGAGATCTTTCTCAATGCACTTCAAAGGTGGATGAGATCAACATCTTCCTCTTCTTGAGTTATCTTACAATAACGGTTTCCACTCAAGCATACAAATGGCTTCTTATGAAGCCCTTTATGAGAAAAAGTGTAGAACAATGGAATGTTGGGATGAAGTTAGAGAATAAAAACTTATAGTTCCTGAAATGGTCGAAGAAATGGTGGAGAAGGTTAAAACCATCCAGCAGCACATCAAAGCTGCTCAAAGTTGACAAAAGAGCTATGATGAAAATTTTCAACGACACCTAGAGTTTGATGTTGGAGACATGGTATTCCTCTATATATCTATATGGAAGAGAGTGGTGAGATTTGGGAATAAGGTAGATCTTAGTCCAAGGTACATTGTCCCTTTTGAGATCCTTGATCGCATCAGAGCAGATGATTATCAACTAGAACTCCCACCGAACCTGTCTTAAGTACATGATGCATTACTTATGTCCCTCTTAAGGAAGTATATACCAGAGCCATCACATGTACTCAATCAAGAGGTGGTACCATTGGAGAATTACATCTCCTATGAAGAGAAGCCGGTGAATATCTTATATCGTAGAGAAAATTTCTACGAAATAAGATGATGCCCCTTGTCAAGGTGTTGTGGTGAAACCAAAAGTTTGAAGAAGAAACATGGGAACTAGAGGAAGTGATGAAGTAGAGTTACCCTTATCCGTTTTTGTGTGGGAAAAGGAAATTTCAAGGGTGAAATTTCTTAAGGGGGGAAGGTTGTAACGACCCAAACATTTATAAATAAAATTCCCTTTATTTTAATTAAATGTCTTATGGATATAAAAAACACATGCTATTTTTTTTATATCCTATTGGATTTAAATGACCGTTAAGTATCATTATTGTTGATAATATATCCATTGAATAATGATCACATGACTAGTATAAATATAGGGTTTTAAAAAATCCTTTTGACACAGACAAAGGAAGTGATGGTCTCAACTAGTAGGATCATTCCCTATAAAGCCCATTTATTGGAGCTTCAAAGGGAGACTACATTTTTGGACTTTTCCCTAGACCAAGACCAAGCTAAGATCCAATAACTTAAGCATGAGAGAAAGCATTTATAGGAGAAGTTCAAGTTCATCGAGATTACAGTCCAAACCATGTTCATTGAATGACCCCATGAAAACCCCACCATCACACACCTTACTCTTAGGGTGTATACTAGTGTAATAAATGGATATGTATAAAAAAACTAGCATTATGATTATGTACATTATTTTTTGTATAGAATAATTAATATACTTTCATTCTATTATTGTTACTTTGTAAATGATTTTTTAAATCACAAATAGTATTTTTGGTTAACATTGGAATTCAATTAAAGAATCTATTTTGATGAATTAATATATTATTAAAATAAATAATATTTTATAAAATATTATTATCAAATCAATTTTATTAAATAAAAATGATCATATAATTTTTATGAAGTCAAATGTAGTTTTTATTAAGGCTTGAAAACTATTTTTTCAAAACCCATCAATTTTCAATAAATGTCATTTTTTATTTTAAAATTGAAAATTCAAATATTTAGAAAATTATTTATATAAAATTAATATTATTTTTGGAATCAGTATATTGAAATTATCCAACGGTGATTTTTTCATAATTTTTTGAGACATTAATATTTTTGGGTAAAAATTAAATACCATATAAATATATAATGTGTTTTATGACATAATAATGACCCAATACTGATGTAATAAAATACTATAAAAGGTATATTATACCAAATATATTTTTTAACTTTAAAATAATGTGATTTTATATTTGTTTTATTTATTTTATAAATTCTTAGTGAATCCTCCAAGACTTATAAAATATTTTATGATTTTAAAATAATTTCCTTGAGAGTGTGACTCACCTCCACATAATAAATTTCAATATTTTAATATTTTAGGCCATTTGACTTATAAAATAGTGTTTTAAAATACCCTTTTATAGATACCATGGGCAAAAACCATGGGATGGTTTGTGGTTTTGAATATTTTAGTGTGTAGTGTCCAAAACCAAAATAATAATGAAATCCCCCTCCTTTCCTATATTAACCCACCCAAGATCCAAATCCTCTTAACTAAAACTCCTTTAATATTATAATTTTTTTTTCTCTCTAATCCATATAGTCCTTCCAAGTCACCCCCAATCTCCCAAGAATCCTCTCCCAAGCCTTTGGGATCACACATCCAAGTAAGGGATCTTCTACCCTCCTCTTTTATCAAGCATTTCTTTCAAGTTATGTATTTTAATTTAATTTTTTCCTATATTGGGATATAATTTTCCATGACCCCCTTATGTTCCATTTTATTTATAAATGATTATATCTTCGTTTAACTCTCATTAATCCCCCCTATGATCCTTTAAGTACACCCGTTACTATGCTGAAATTCTATAAGAGATTTATCTCTTCTCATTTCCAGCCAAGAACTTATTTTTTATTATGCATCTAAAATTCCATTTAATATGTTGGGATATTATTATCCACGATCCCCTTACTTCCCATTTTATTAACAAATGATTAGGGACCCCTTTATCTCTTATCAACCCATTTTATGAATCTCCATATGACGTCATTATGCTGTCGAAATTGCACTGCGATTTTCCATGCCAAAATCATCGTGTAGTGATTACAATACTCATTTCTCTATCAAGGGTATTCACCTTTATAAAAATATAATTATTTATTGGGGACTTACATGTATTTATTCCACATTCCTTTATCATGGTATAAATGATGATGTTGAATGAATCCATGTTATATGATCTATGTGGCACACTTAAGCATGAGATTAAAATGTTCATGAAGGGTGTAACCTTATAGAGCTCCAATGAATTGGGTAATGTTTAGTATCATGATACTTCATGTTGGGACAAAGGTTTACCTGATTACTTTATAGGACTTTTTTCCACCATTTTGGTATAAGGGTTTACCTTGTTCCTTTCTGTTTATGATGTAATGTTTTAAGTTGTTTCCACATTCCCATGTTATGATTATCATGATTTATCATGACTTTATATTCATGTTCCTTTTATTCTCCATTAATATGCCTATTTCCTAACATGTATTGTATTCTTCATGTTATTCCTTGTTTACTACCTCACCGGGCTTTATAGATCACCCCTTTATTATGTACATCCTAAGGTTATCCCATGCAGTTTTAGGTACGAAAGAGTATTTATGAACATGTTAAGAAGATTTTCAATAAAGATGTAGTATTTCATGTTTTAAGTTGATATGTAATGTACCTAATTCCCACAGACACTATACTAATATACCTTTTGGGGTTTTATTAAATGTGATCTCTTGTAATAAATCATGTATTAATGTGTGATAAGAGTAGGGTTGTTATAATGTTAATGTCCATGCCCATTATTAATTATATTATTACAATTTAATCATTTCATTTATAAATAAAAAATAGGGCCATGAGAAGCATTAATATCATTACGCCCTTCATTTAATTCCATTTAATCATGGACATAATTCACAGTTTTACAAGAGGCAAGTGACATGGAATTTCCATTCATGTTTCAATCAATTTATTTAATACTTCAACTAATTCAATTTTACTTAGTTGAAACATAGTAAATAATAAAATCCCACTTAGGAGGTGTTTTGTTCACATAGTAAATTATAAGTTGTCAAATTCACATAATAAACACACCCAGAGGGGTGGTACTAGTCGAGGAATACAACCTTTGACAATATCAAGTTCTAAGGAAGTATCTCGTTAAGGTCTAGGCATTTAATTAAATTAATTTTACATTTTAGGAGATACACATGGAAAGTAAAACATGTGGAACAATTATGCATGATATAAACATAAAAAATTTTAGGGAAAAGGACTAGACCACCTACCTTATACTGATAGTCGACTCCTTGTCTAGTATCAAACTCTAATTTGGGATATACAAGATAAATAAAATAAATAAACAAACACCTTGAAAATAATTCATATTATCTCACACAAAAATAGAATTCAATATATTTAGAGTAAATGAGAAAATAACCAAGATGAATCATAGACTTACCGTTGGCTTTCCAATGCGAAGAACAATGATCGATTCCAAGCTCAAACAGAGGAGATGGCCCAAAGCCTTGGTTGAGAGGAAAAGAGAGATATCAACGAGGGGGGAGTGTGTTGTGCATGAAATGGGAGAGGAAAATAGGGTTAAGGGTTATCAAGGAATTAGGTAGGGGGGAGGTAAAGTCACTACTTTTTAAGGGACACATAGTTTGGATACAAAATTTTTCAAACCATGCACCAACCGTGCGGTTGGTACTATCGAACACCACCCACCTTGAATGGTCAAGGCACATGATTTGAATGAACATATGCAGCCTGTTAAACTTCCCTCTTCAATAAATTACAAGTTTTTCATAGCCATGTGGCCTACCTCACATTGTTAAATCAACTATGCTTCACCTCTTTTGGGCTGCATAGTTGATCCATACAGTTATTACAAATTGTGCGCCAACCATGGGCCTCTCTATATTTCTCTAAAAATAGAACCTCCAAGATCCAAACAAGACAAGGATGCTCCTAAACCCTTTTTTATTCCTTTAGGTACTATTACAAGGATAGAAAAAGAGATTTTAGATGAAAATTAAAAGGATCCATACCTCGTAAAAAACCTAGATCTTATAATCTACCCTCCTAAAATAACTCATCCCCAAGTTGTACTTCTGAGGGTGGTTGATCATCATCTAAGAATAACTCCATCCACTGAGTACATATATTGAAATCTCTCTCCCATGTCTCATCCTATACAAGTTCATGCTTCTATATCACTTGAACTAGGGGAACTAACCTACCTTTAAGATACTTCATGATACGATCAATAATATGAACCAGGTACCCCTCAAAATAAGCATCAACATTAAACACAACCTCATCAATATGAAGAACATGAAATGAGTATGAATAGTAATGGAAATTCCATGAAACATGTAAGAAATTATGCATGGATTAGTACCTTTGAGGTAACTGTAACTGATAGGATACCGATATGAATCTCCCCAAAATCTCAAAAGGTATGACGAATCGAGGTGATATCTTACCTTGCCGCTTGAACCATCGATGCCCCAATCTAGTAGCACTTCCTCTCATGCCTCTAACTAGAATATGGATGAATGAAATGACCTACCATAGAAGGCCTCAAAAGGATCCATCAATATACTATATCTAAAACTATTATTATAGAAAAACTCCTCTATAGGTATGTGTTTCTCCCAAGAACCTCCAAAATCAAGGACATATACTTGTAGCATGTCCTATAGAACCTTTATTATATGCTTGGACTGATTGTTAGTATGAGGGTGGTAAGATGTACTAAAAAACACTTATTAACCTAGTGAATTCTGCAACACCTTCTAGAACTGTGATGTAAAACTAGTATCCTTGTCCGATACAATAGTATGGGGGATACCGTGAAGACATATAATTTCCCAAACATATAGACTTCCAAGATCATCTATTGAAAAGGTCTCTTGAATGGGAAATAATTGGGTGAACTTTTTCAACCTATCCACAATCACCCATACGATTCCACCTCTATAAGGGGATTTCGGTAAACCCATCACAAAATATATAGTAATTTTATCCCATTTCCACTCCAGGATGTGTAATGGCTGTAATATGACAATAGGTCACTGGTGATCCACCTTCACCCACTGATAGGTAGAACACCACCTAAAAAACCCATTATCTCTTTTTTATCCCTATCCACTAATACTAGCGGCATAAGTCACAATAAATCTTAGTAGGTCCGGGGTGTACTACCCACTTGGAGGCATGAGATTATCACATAACCCCACCTCACACATCGGTAGGAAACTAGACATGTCCATGAATATAAAATACCTCATCCCCATCAACGAACCAACCATGAGGTGGGTCCTCACCTGAAACACTCTCCCTTAGAGCTAATACTTTAGGATCATAAAGCTTTCTCATATTTACTTGGTCTAAAAGTAAAGAAACAGCTGATAGAGCTACAAATACCGACTAATCATGATACTCTTGAATCTATAGATGCATCTTATAAAATAATTCCATCAACTTCCATTCAATACTGACCTCCCGAACCGCTTGTGTCTGAGTCTTCCATCTCAGAGAATCATCCACAACAATACTATTACCAGGCATGTAAGAAAGTTCAAAGTTTAAAGACTATAAATATTTAATCCATCTTCATTGTCTGAGATTCAAGTCACATTGAGTGAAGATGTATTTGAGGATTTTATGGTTTTTGTATACAATGAACCTCTCTCTAAATAAATAATTCCTCCAACAATGTAATACATGTAAAACTAAAACTAACTTGAGATCATGTGTCATGTATTTACATTTGTGAGGCCTCAAATAATGAGACCCGTACGCTATGACCCACTCCCTTTTCATTAAAATGGATCCTATCCTAATACTCGATGCATCACAATAAACTGTATAGCCTCTTCCAGGCTATGGGAAAATCTGGATCAATGTTGAGTCTAACCTTCCTTTAATATCTTAAAATGATTCCTCACAGGCTTCATACCATATGAATTTGACACCCTTCTTGGTCATGCTTGTAAGAGGTGTTGAAAGGCATGATAAATAATGAATGAAACACCTATAATATCCAACTATCCCTAAGATACTCCATATGTCAAAGAAGTTCTTGGGATGTTCCCAAGAAAACATGACTCTCACCATATCTAGGTCAACAAACACTCATACTTATGGAATAATTTGACCTAGGAAGTGAAATTTATCAATCCAAAATTGGAATTTTGTGATCTTTTATATAACCTATGATCTCCCAATATACTCAGTATAATGTAAATGTGTTTGAAATGATTTCAACAAGTATGATAATACACCAAGATATCATCCATGAAAACCACAATGAAAGAATCTAGTATAGGTGGAAAACATGATTCATCAAAGCTATAAAAATGATGGGTGCATTCATGAGACCAAATAACATAAAAAATACTAATACAATCCATATCTACTATGGAATACTTTACATGGTATATATGAGGTTCAAACTCATACATGATTATAGATTAACCTCAAATCAATCTTTGAGAAGACCTTATCTCCTCGTAGCATGTCGAAGAGGTCGTCTATATGAGGTAAAGGGTAATGGTTCTTAACCATAAGATGATTCAATTTTCCATAATCCATACATATCCTTATAATTCCATCTGCTTTCTTAGAAAAGAGCATAAGTGAACACCAAGGTGAAATACTAGGTCTATAAACCCCCTGTATTCTAGGACCTATAGTTGTCACTTGATTACTTGAAGCTCAGTTAGATTCATCCTGTAAGGAGGAATACATACTTGTGATACTCCTAGAGCTATCTTAATAGTAAACTCAAATTCTGTATCAGGAGGTAACCAAGAAAATTCATCAGAGAAAATGTCCATGAAAAGATCAACTATAGGAGGTAAATCTATCTGACGCGTTCCCTAATCACTCAAAAAAATACTAGAAATCTGGGATGTTGCTTTTCCCATTCCATGATACTCAGGTCTAGATTAACTTTCCTAAACATCCCATTCTACCTTGTGAATATATATACCAACCTCAATGATATGGAGGACACCCTTTGGTGATAGAAATCGACATAAGCATGATAAGGTACTAACCACTCAATCTTGAGAATAATATCAAAGCCTGTCATCTCAAGGAAAAAAATATTCCATAATAAATATTAGACACCAATATTGATGGGGAACTCCTTGAATTGGAGTAAACTCTTTGATAATATTCCTAAATGAGTATCAAGGGTCACCACTCCATATAAATATTGAATTTTGAGCCCAAGAATTTCCACAATAGAAATAAATATAAAGGAGTAAGAAGAACCGATGTCAAATAAAATAGACACTAAATTTGAGGATAATAAAATCATAACTCAAAATATAGATGGATTGACACTATGATCCCCAGGTATCACTTGTAATGAATATATATAAACTAATCTACTACCCTGAGCTAAAACCTGATTACCCCGAGTAGTTTCACCCTACAGGTGCTGCATATCAAAAGACTGACTTCCTTATCCTCATCCACCATCTCATCTTATACGACTGATAGTACTCCAACTCCCTATATAGTGTGGAGTTTCTAATCATACTCTAGGACCTAGAGTTGGATCATACCCCTACTAACTATCCACTGAAGGAAAGGTTCTGTAAAACTTACGAAGATGACCCATCTTGCCACAAGCCCAACACTTGACTAGGTCCTTAATATAATGGGTATTCACATGTCCTGACCTAAAACATTGGTGACATGTCACATGGATACCTAGGCACACACTCTGGATACTACTACCTTCACAAGAATATTCAAAATGACACTACCTACTACTAGATAAACCGCTTCCCTATCGGGGTACTGAACCATCATGCCCCACACCTTCATCCTCCCTTTGGTTATGCTCTAAGATGAGGTACTGGTTCACTATCTCAGTAACAATAGTCAAAAATAACATATTCACCCTAGATCAGATGGAATATATGAGCCCATCCTCAAATCTCCTAGTTCAAGAAAATTCTTCACCAAGTAAAGAAGAAAAGAAACACTAAATCTCTATGAAATGAGTAGACTATTCCATAATTATTTTTAAAATAATTGGTAGAACTTCTTTGGTTACTCACTTTTCCTCAAAATTGTTTTTGAAATAAAAATTTAAATTTAGTAGTAGTATAGTAGTCCATAATATATAAAATTCCTTTCTCCAGGTGTAGAAACTCTCTGTCATGGTCAACCCTCAAAGACTCAGGAAACAAGTAATCATAGATGGTAGTCTAGAAATATCCTAGGCCATGACCCGATGCTGATCATACTAGGTCAAAACAAACCAAAATATCTTGGAAAGCCCATCGAGGATATATTCTATGAGATTTACACTCCTTTCCAGAGGCGTCTTCAGATGCTCAAAGATAGATAACATAGTCTCCAACCATAACTCGACGACCCGAGGTCATCCTTCTTCTAAAAAGGTAGGAGGGTATTACTACTGTAAATACCTAGAAAAATATACCATAGAAGAGGTAGGTCTTGGATCTACCTATATAGAATGTACTAGATATAAGAAACCCTCTCGCAACTGAGCTTCGGTGCCCAGATCAGGTATAACCAGAGGTGCCACAAGTGGAATTATAGGAGGTAAGACTGGTGGTGCAGGTCCCACCACCTTCTAAGAATAGTAGTCACCACCCTCCTAGCATTTTACCTAAGGTCTACATGGTGACATAATTCTATAATGCCAAATTCACGCCTCAGAACAAAATTTGGTAAAAGAAAATATCATAGATAAAAGGATGGGATAGGTACAAAGCCTTCCTATAAAAGAGTCAACACCCAACTGTTTGGTCATAAAGTCAGGTCTAGGTGACATAGAAGATCATGAAAGTTCATAAGAGACACTCCCTACTATCCACTAAAAAGTCCAGGTTAGGTTCAAGTTCTCTATTTCACAAAAAAGGTTTTGGTATATGGAGTGTCAATAGAAAGTTATAGAGGAAAACACTCTTTAAGTTTCAATTAGAATCCCTATTTAATGTAAACTATTTCTTTGTATAGTCACAATTCATTAGTTATATATATATATATATATGTATATCATGGTTCAGTTAGGTGAATCTACCATTCCCAAGTTATAAAGTCCCACACTTTATAAGTTGAAATTAGTATTTCATGTAACTACGACCAGTATTTTATAATGTTTCAATTATATGGATCATTATTCTTAATTTATAGAGGTACACACACTTTATAAATTGAAATTAGAACCCATTTAATTGTAAACACTAACATTTTGGACCATGTAACTATTGGTTCCATGGATCAAACACATTATAATTGGTTAATTAAAGTTCCACCATCAAGCTATGTGGGAAAACACCATTTAGGTTGATATAGAAACTTTAACATGTAATTATATTTCTCATTTATCCTACATGAAATGTTGGACAAATAAAATATATAACCCTCAAGGCACATACAACATGCTACATGTAATTCACGTGATAAAATAGACATGGCCTAAAATATTCATGACATAAAAATCCTTATGTTCCTATAATGATCCATGAGACAATACTTCCTTTCCATAACAAGACAAGGGTAAAGAAAATCCAAATGATAATACATTCCACAAGTCATGTGCATCACCCAATGACGAAATTGATACAACTGTAATAGAAAAAATCCAAAACAAAAATTCCCATCCCAAAAAACATGGCCTTTTCCCTATACATGGGTTAGCTACTCCCATGTACAGGCACACACTACAAAAAAAAAAATATATTATTGGTGGTTTTTTAGAGGGGGTTCTACACAACCCCTCTAAATTTATTTTAGATGGGGTTATGCACAACCCCCTCTAAATTTTTTAGCACTATTTTTTCAGTATTTGGTTTGATTTTAGAGGCAGTTATCTCAAAACTACCACTAATTTAATAATTAGTGACACTATATATTCAGTTGGATTTTAGAGGAGCTATATATATAATATTTATTTGGATATATATATATAGTTGATTTTTTTAAAAGGAAATAGTGGGGGTTCACAACCCTCTCTAATTTAAGATAGTAGAGGGGGTTCATGAACTGCCAATAATCCCATAGATTAGAGGGAGTTTTGAACCCCTTCTAATTTAAGAAATTAGAGGGGGTTCATAACCCCCTCAAATTGATGACATTAGAGGAGGGTTTTGAATCCCCTCTAACTGTTGACATTAGAGTGGGTTGTGAACCCCCTCTAATTGAAGACATTAGAGGGGGATTTTGAACCCCCTATAATTTAATAAATTTTATGGGGGTCATGAACCACCACTAATCCATTTTATTAGAGGGGGTTTAAACTCCCTATATATATTTTTTTAATTTTTTTAAAATTATTCTCATATAAATTTAAATTTTATAATATATATGTGTGCGTGCGCATGTGTGTGTTTATATATATATCACATAAACACATTATATAAATGTATTTAAATACATTATAAACATACATATATACAAGGACATTATATAAATACCTTAAATAAATACTTATACATATAAACAAAAAATGTATACATACATACATACATATATATATATTGGTATACATAATATAAATGTAATTATAAATATATTTATTCAAATTTATAAAATTTATATATGGTTTTATAAATACTATAAATTTATATTATTATTTATATTATACATATATTATATTAAATACATTTCTATTGTATAATTTTGTTTAAATACAATTATATTATATTATGTATACAAATATATATAATATAGAAAAAATTAAATATAAACACACACACACACATATATTATATTATAAACAATTAATTATATATAAATTTATTTATATTATATAATTATTTTATATATATTGTAGTATACCATATTAATTATAAATTAATTTAGTAAATTTATATATATAAGTTAATTATATTATATATTTCCAATTATATAAATTTATTTAGTTTTGTATGTATATATACATATATATATATGTGATATAATATAAATTTATATAATCACATACATAAATATATAATATAAATGCATTTAATATAATATATGTATAATATAAATCATAAATATATAAATGTATAGTATTTATAAAAACAACACATAATTTTATAGTTTAAAAAATAAGTGTAATAATAATAATAATAATTAATAATATTATTGTTACACACACACGTACATATATAAAAATATAAAAAATGATTATATAAATATATATATATTATAATTATATTATATATATAAATATTATATAAATAAATATACAAAAAAATATAAATGTATTTACAAATATATTTATAAATATATATTTATATATATAAATATAATTATTTATATATATATTATATATACACAGCTAATATATATACTTTTTTTTCTAATATTTATGTATCTAATATATATTATATATATATATTATAGACAAATATATATACCATATATTATACACAAATACATTATATACCCAAATATATATATATATATTATATTACACACAAATATATATTATATATAAATATTATACACAAATATATCATATATATATATATAAATATTATCTTATTTATATTTCCATAAATATATATATATATATATATATAATATCTAATATTTCTCTATGTAAATAAATTTAAATTATTGTATATAATAATCAAATGACATTTTTCCATAGTGGTAAGGGCGCTACAGGATGTGCTGATCAGTCCTAGGTTCGATCCTCAATGGATAATTTTTTTCCATCTTTGTTGTGTGCGAGGATTTGGATGGGCTCACCTTCACACATGAGTGGGGGTCTATCATCCTGCATTTTGGGGCCCGTAGGGGAGTCTGGGCCTGCAGACAAAGGCATTGGGCCTCAAGGGTGTAGTGGGGATATTATACCCTCACAATCAGAGTGATGCACAATGGTATATAAAAAAAACAAAAATAGATATAATGAAGCAATGTAAAAATAGATTATCTAGATAATAATAAAAAGATGGAAGCAATAATAACCAATTCCATATACAAAATAATGATGAAGTTATGAATCTATACAAAAATAGGGAAATACAAGAGAAACATGGTATTATGAATACAACATGTACATACTATACAAAACATATAAAAAGACCCAAAATATATCTCCAATAGCATCGCAAGCACAAGCTTGATCCTCTACTCCCGTACTCCATCCTAGTATAGAATATCAACCGCCCATAGTTGGGCATTTCCATTTGTACCTACCCACATCCATGAAGTCTGTTTGGGTACCAATCAGTGGCCCGAACAGGGTGTGAGTAAAACTCAGTAGAACACCACCAACGATGTCTAGCATTATCCAGTCAGTGAGTATAAGATGATTAGTGTGAAGATATAATAAATAAGGGCAAAAAATAAATAAACCATATTGGTTAGGGTTCCTCATAGTATAACCATTTGATACTACCTTCTTTGGCTTAATAAAAAAATTTCTATGAGAATTTTACATTTTCCTTATATTTATAAGGCTGAGACTCGAGGAATACAACCAAGGAATCCATATACAGTGATAGTCATGTGAGGTTCCATAATTTCCATGTAATCTTAGTTTTATAAATTGGGTGAAGTCCACAGGGGTGTATCCTTGGTAGTTCACCCAATGGAAAGTTCTACCCGAGCCCTAGGATCATGTCCTAGGTAGCCTTAGCGCTAGACTTGAAAGGATCCCAAGGATAATCCAAGTTAGTCTTTAATATCATGAATAATCCAACAAGAATAATCCAAGGAATTTAATTTAATTTTCGAAAATATAGGTGAACCCTCGGTGACATGGCCATCAAAGGCATTCATGTCATTTCAACCTTCATTTAATCCCATTTAATCATGAAAATAATTCATAGTTTTAAAAGAGTAAAGTGACATGGCCTTTCTATTCATGTTTCAATCAATTCATTTAATACTCCAATTAATCCAATTTTACTCAGTTAAACCATAATCAATAAGAAAATACCACTTAGGTGGTGGTTTGGTCACATATGCAATTATAAGGTGTAAAATCAATACAATAAACACACCCTAAAGGGGTGGTACTAGTTTAGGTATACAACCTTCGATAATATCAAGGATATAAGGGATTATCTCGTTAAGATATAGGAATTTAATCAAAGGTATTTTACATTTTAGGAGAAATGAACGGAAAGACCGGTGTATGGAATAATGATACATGATATAGACATCAAAACCTTTAGGTAAAAGGTCTAGGAAACCTACCTTATACCAGTAGTGGACTCCTCATCCAGTATCGACCTCTAATCTAGAATAAAATGGAAGAAATAAAAGAAATAGAAAAATGCCCCAAAAATATGGAATATTAGATCACATGAAAATAAAATTCAATACAGTGAGAGAAAACAAGAAAATAACTAAGAGGAATCATAGACTTACCATTTGTTATCCACCATGATGAAAAAAATTCAATTCCAAGATCAAACAAAGGAGATAGCTCAAAGCCTAGTTTGAGAGGAAAAGGGAGCTCTCAATGAGGGGGGAGACTACTATGCATGAAATAGGAGAAGAAAGGAGGGTTAAGGGTTAAAAATAAATTAGGGGAAAAAAGGTAAAATTACCAATTTTTAAGGGGTGCATGGTTTAGTTGCACAGTTTTCTAAACTGTGTGCCAACCATTTAGTTGGCACTATCCAACACTAACCACCTTTTACGGTTAAGGAACATGGTTTGATAAACTTTGCGCAGCCCATGTGACTTCCATTTATAATAAATTTAAGGTTTTTTATAGCCATGTGGTCTCCCTAGAATATGTAAAATAACTGTTCTCTACTTCTTTTGGTCCTCATGGTTGAGCCGCACGTTACTATTAATCATGCACCAACTATGCACCTCTCTCTATTTCTCCAAAAATTGGAGCTCTAGGCTCTAAACAGGCCCCGAATGATCCCAAACCCTTCCTTATTTATTTAAGAACTATTATAAGGATATAATGAGATGTTTTGACTAAAAATTAAAGGATACACACCTCATAGAAAAATTGGGATCGTGCATCCCCCAAATCCTAAATCTAGAATACCAAACAACCAAAAAATATGGTTCCCTTTCCCTTTCTCTAATTCCGTTTCCACTATACCAAACATGAAATTTGATAAAAATTTACCATATAATATCTCCACATTGTATTATAACAATATGAAATACCACTATAATCAACCTATTATAGGACCTCATAATGAAATAATAGAAATCATTAAATTTCTTTCACCTCACCACCATGGTATGATCTTGGTTAAACATCCCTGTGAAACATAATGAAGAATTATAATGCACGTAATTCTTATGATTTATTTAAAATGATAGTTTTGAGTTAAATAAATAAAAAGATCTATAATTTTGAGGGAAATTTAAAACAAATTATCTGAGAAATGAATGAGGGGTCTATTTTGGATTCGTTAAATGCATGGTTAAAATTTTATTTAAAAACATTACATGAAATTATATAAAAAAATTATTTTGAAAAAAATAAATGAGGGAAGAATAGATGGATTGTATGAGGACACACTAGGTGTAATTATCTATCCCAAGACACCAAAATGGTACCCTAGCGAGGAGTTTCATGAGACCTCAAGCACACCTCCCCATATGCCAGAGGCTGCTGACTAGTGGTGAGGGCCTACACTAGTCATGGGGAGACTATTCCATCTAAAACCAAACTTTGTAGACATAAATAGGATCCAATTAGGACCTTAAAGTCCAAAATATAAATTTAGTAAAAATTTTACATGGTGAATTAAACAAAATAGTGCAGTAATAATAAATCAACATGATATAAAGCCTACTAACCATAACTACATCTACCTACTATCCAAAACTGCATGTATGCTGAACCATAACAACTCACATACCTTCCCTTCTAAATCCTTGACCTCCGTAACCCTATAAACCTGCACCACGAGTCTAGATCCATAAGATACCTATATACTTAGATAAAACAATAAATCCTATCCACATACATTGAAACTCATGCTGTGTATGTGGGAAAAGGGAGCATCCAATGACCCAGTAGGTATCCCCAATGGATCAACAATATTGAGTGTTGTTGTGATCAAGTGAATCTGCATGAAATACATATAAATAGGTATAGTTGTGTCCATTTAACACACCCAACTAGAAACACAACACACAATGTATATACAATCATACAAGTCAAGTCATCATGTGTTAACCAAACTACCATGACACATGAACCTACCTACTTTGACTCCACACTGAAAGGAAGAAGTCACCTTGTATTGTAACACAACCAGTACATGAAGACGCATGGCAGGGTGCCATCTAAGATGATGTCCATCCTACACTTGAAGACTCAAGGTAGTGTCTCATCCAAACCATGACCCACCACCCAAAGGATCAGGAAAAAATAATACATCTATGTGCCTTGACCCATCCCTCTTCACTTTAAGGAGTCCAAACATCCATGCTTCATTTAATCCCACAAACCAACCCCCAGGATGATCCTAAACCCAAGCCTACTAAGGAAAGGTCCATTTCATGCACACTGACTCAATCCATGTATATAAAGGTCCTTAACCCAATACCCTCGTCAGGGCATGATCATCACACAAACCCATCCTCATATATTCTAGGGTGGTCACAATCAAGCACACTAGCCCATCCCCATAGACTCTAGAGAGGCCACAATCAAGAACACTGACCTATCCCCATATACTTTGGGGAGGCCATAGTCAAGCACACTTCTCTATCCCCACATAATTCAAGGAGGCCACAATAAGTATACATAAGAAAAAAAATAAAACACACAACCTGTCTAATATCTCATTATCCCAACACCAGGGCTCTAGTCCCTCTAGACTCAGTCCTGTATCTCAAACACATTAAAGACCCATTCAACCCTCTAAGGGGTCTGTCACATCCATCTAGACCAATCATTACTTTGATACTATAAGAAAAATTTTCACAGGGCTACACACACCACACACATCATCATGAAAATAGGTTCTCATAAGGATATTCACATAACAAAAATCAATAACACATAAGGGGACATGATCAAGAAGTACCGCAAGCAAAAAGTACTTGGAAAACAGGGCATATCCCTCATGAGGTCAAATAGACCAAAGTATGTCAAGTCACACCCTTCTAGACCCTCTTTAAAAAATAAGTCAAAGAACTCTTTTAAAACCATTTAAAAAGGTGTCACACACTACTTTTTTCACACCATGACATTAGAAAAAAAATCCTATAAAGTTATAAAACTTATTTTGGGATTCTATTTCAAAAACCTTTTCAAATCACCACTTTTCCATGAAATTACATTTTATACAGAACTCCATTTTAAAACATGTTTTAAAAGGAACCATTTTCTAGGCAAAACCGAATGCATTCCACCAAAAAATCCCTAAGGAGGTCCACTGACACTTGTTTGAGCAAGGAACCACCATCAAATCATTTAACAAGCTATATAGTCTATGTTGACTATTAGGCCAACATGATCCCATCCCAACCTATAGAAAAACTTACACAAACATGAAATATGAAGGAACATAATTATAATGAGGTACAAAACATAAAATCACCAAAAGAATAAGAGAATCAAGTAAAACCAATGCCTACTACCTCAACTAAATCTATTCCATTTAATTCTATAGCTTGGTCATTGTGACATAGGCTTGTCCAAGCTCCACCTCAGCTCTTAGGAGCTGCCTCAAGTCCTAACATCATGATTTATTAATTATAATCCTCCATAATTAATTATCCAACTGAAAACAATTGATCAAAAAATTTAAAATAATTTCCCAAAATAGCATAATCGATACTAAACTCACCAAAAAATGCAACGATGCTAGAACCTTGAGCAAAGGGTTACAGTCCACCCATGAAACACACTCAGATCTAATAAAAGAAAAATTACTAAAATAAAAACCCAAATCAAGGACCAATTCGAACCAAAATTTCTATAAAACATAAATAAATTCACCATGAAACATACCTTGCATAAAATAATGAACAATGAATTTTTTATGACATCTCAAGATGTCCTCTACAAGCTAAAAATAAAATATCTAATAGGAACATTGATTTTTCTATACTCCAGTGAAATTGTTCTTCTAAATCCCTAGACAAAAATCCAAAAACTAGAGGAGTGAAAAGAGGGAGAAATAGGGGAAGGATCTCACATAGAATCATGTTCCAAACAACCAAGAATCCACCGAAAACCAATACACAAAGGGAGGGGTAAAAGGAGAGATAAAGAGGGATCTGCCCCATCATCAGATGCCTATACTCAAAGGAAAATCAAAGTGGTTCCCAAAATAAGACCCCCAGAAAAAATAGCAAAATTACCTAGAAAAGGATCATCAAACTTAAACACCCTGAAACAAAGGTTCATGGTGGGAATTGAATTCAGGCTTGGGGTACAACCCCTCTGCCTGAATATTCATGGTGCGACCAATATGGTCATGTTGTGAATAGTAATCTACTGGTAAATCCAGAAGAATGACTATTTTTTCTCCTCCCCAATATCCTCCCAAACCCTTATGAAATCCCCAATCCATAAGGTAGGTCTGAAAACACTCATTAGAGATGTTATAATGATTGAAATCCCAACCTGAGCCTCAATTACTAAAGATAACCCTCCATCAAATGGAAAATTAAAATTCAATCAGGATTTTCCAACCCGCAATGATGTGGGTTGTTAAAAACACACTACCATAGCGCTTATCATCATAGAGAAGCCATATTAGTATTTTAACCATGAACTCTAACCAACCCCAATCGACAATCCAGTTCTAACACTTCATGTTTCATTTCTAAATTCCTAACATGATTTCATTGTAAAAATCTAATTACCAAGCCCAAATACAATATCTTTGTCCAAAATGTATGGTTTGATCCCCAAACAACACCAAACACATCTCAAATTATGCTATCGATCCAGTTCTAACTCACTATATCTGTTTCTTTGTAAAAAAACCAGTTATTCCTTTCCCATCTAACTTTTCCTAAAAGTGCTCAGCCTCAACCACCAATTCTCTACTATATCTCCCACTATGATGCCTAAGATCCATGGGGAATCACTGCATCACTTGAACATGACTATTTACTCACAGAGGCATCATCACATCATTAAAACATCCACATAGAGGTCTGAATCCAAAAGTTAGTGTAATTCCTTGGCTGTTTTCTCAAAATAACACATTAACTATGACACTCCACCCCGAGCACCAACACATTACCAATCTAAATCACCCTCGGATCACGTCAAATCTTACCTCAAGATTGATTCCAATACAATAACTCAAACCACTATGCATGAGGTCAATTCCACACACAAACTCCATCCAGAAAAACATTTGAATCTATAATATGATATTCTCTATGGAACTAGATCAATTAGATCCACCTGTACACTAAAGCTTCCAATCCCACTCCCGAGTCTCCTCCTAGAGATGTCCATACAATGAAAATAATAGAATAAGAGGCACTACCTTTAATCATAAAACTTTTCTTATATCACTCCAAAAAATGAATTGAAAGCTCCAAAATGAAACTTCATTATGTTTTGTCACATGATTCAACATTTAATCATGAAATTAAATGGGATTTCACCCTTAAATCATGCAACTAAATGAGGTTTCACACCCTAAAACATGTCAAAAACTAGGATTCACCCCATTAAAAATGTCACAAATTATCATGGATCTTAACTAAAGCCTGTAAAATATCCCAAAACTCACTTGATTCGTTGGAGCCACCCACTCACACCCAAGTTCCTAACATAAGATATTGATTACTAAACACCAATACAATGCTCAACAGAACCTATCACTTTCAAATTTTTATGTTTTAATAACCAATTAACCCAAGCTTATTGTTCTCCCCACCATAATACTTTACTACCGATGAAATATTCTAACTAGTGGTGCTCCCCACCATAGGGATCATATACTGAAAACACATCAGTGGTACAACCCACAAAATAATAAAAACACACATGAAAGGTTTGAATCCCTGAACCCATCAAAATTACATTTGATTACTAGATCCCAACATAAAATAACAACCCATGAGATTTTTGTAGGAAAATCCATCAAAAAATCATTGAAATACCCATCAAAATATTGAATTAATAACCCAAGTCTCTCCTGATCAACCATTGAAGATACATTAAACTGATTAACAAAAGCACCAACTTCTCTCTACACATTGCACTAGACCAATCGAACACACCTGTCAACCTTACTCAATGGTTTACAAGAAAACATGTCATAAAGGATGAACACAAACTTTAAGCTCCTACGTTACTCCTAAATAAAACTTAAAACTCAAGCTGATCAGTTTAAATAAGTACCATTCAATCATTCCAAAAAATCATTCAAATCATTTTACACACAACAAAACTCACCCCGAGGTGCCCTCGATTTTCACTCCCATATCTGGTTCTAAAAACAACATACTTTATACAATTTATTTGATACATATCCTTAAATATAATATCTTTTAGAAATAATCTAACATTTATATTCTAAGGACCTTTTTAGGGTTAGAGTTTTAGATAATTAAGAAAAAACAATAACTAACAAAATCCATGTTATTTATACCAAATGGAAACTTTTTACACTATATAAGAAAATACTTAATCCATAACAAGACTTTATCATCTCCCATAAATCCACCACACAAGAAATTATCCAAGACACATCTTATGTAATGATCCACATTTTGAACCGGGCTAAAAAGTGAAGGTTTTTGAACTTTTTCAATTATTGAATGGGTTATTTTAAAAAAAAGATTAGAAAATAAATTATGGGAGTTGTAACCTTTAAAACTAATGTTTTTGGACTTGGGTGAAGACCTGTTAAGTTTCTTGGGAGGCTTGAGGAGTTTTGGGAGCACCAGACCCAGAAAAGACTAGTTTTGAAAGGCTGCAGAGGGTGCACAGACTGTCTGACGACCCACTGCAGGTAACCGTGTGGCCTTATTTAAGGGGATAGAGGTGTTTCACACGGGATATTCATGGTTTCCCAAAATGTGAACCTAGACCGTGCAAGGGGAGTCTCTTAGATAGGGGGTTCCACATGATTGGTGCACGGGTTGCCAAACCGTGCGGGTTAAATAGTACAAACGATCCTGTTTAATGAATTAAATTATTTTAAAATAAAATAAAATTAAAACATAAACACTCAAATACTCACCCATATCTCTCCTAGATCACACGATGCACCCAAAGGGGGTTACCCTCTCAACGCGTGTGACCCCCTCATACAACCTCCTCTACTTCACCGAATCTGTCTGGATTTCTCCATGAATATCCATAAATGCATCAAGATGATTCCTCTCATCCATTATTATCACTTTTATAAATTTTTTTATCATATATATCACCCATAGGGTTCTTCCAAACCCTAGGTCTATTGGGTTAACCCGATTTTGGTTTTACTTTGATGCTAGGTCATGTAAATGGCCTCTTAGGTCACGTTTGGGTGAGTTCTGAAAACCACCGTTGAAGGCAAGGTGGTTCGGGTAGTTTTGGTCTTCCGGATTTGTTTTAGGGTAAGTTTTATCCTTGATTCTTAGTTTCACACCTGATACATTATGGTGTTTTTTCATTTTAAGGTTCGTTGTATGTTTTGTGTAGTGCGTTGGACTATTTTGTGTGGTTTCGAGTCGCCGGGTATAAGGCGACTCGCCTGCGTGTGCATAGGTATGTACATATATATATATATATATATATATATGTAGGTTCTTCCATTACACCTATGTTCATCCATGGCAGTGTATATTCATTTATGGGTCTAGGTGTGCCTATGTATATATATGAAAATGAATGTGTAGGTGAGTGGAGATGAGTATATGAATATAAGAATATAGGTGAGGATCCCCTTGCACATGCTCATGTCCATGCAGGTGTGTGCATATGGGATAAATGTCCTTATATGTATGTGAGAGTGAATATACCTAGTGGGAGAGCATCAGATTTTAGTTAAAAAGTTCCAAGAGATGAAGTGGACGACTTGGTTCCACTTTGAGGTAGGATCCCTTTCCTTTCCCCATTTATTTTAAGAAATCATTAATTATTTAATTGCTAGTTTCTCACACCCTTATTTAATGAACTCCAAGTGTTGTGGTTTATTCTAAAAGTGATTTATTTGATAAACCTAAAGAGATTATTTAATCATAAAATTGATTTATTGATAGGAAAATTCATGGTTTTATAATAAAACCCCTCCAATAGAGGTGTGCTGCCTTCAAGCTAAAAATGTAGAAAGTAGACTTCTGTGCTTTCTTAGTTTTCTTCATTTGTATTAATTTTTATTTAAAGCTATGTATGACAAGTGAGATGATTATAACCTCATCCAAATTTAATAACTAAATGACTTGCCTAGTTGTATGAAGTGGCCCTTGTCCCTTGTGTAATTAAGTTAACCCAATACACCCCATGGGTCTTTGGACTCTTTAGGCTTGGAGCTGTCTAAGTAGGCTTTTGATAAGTTACCATGCATTAATTAATAATTTGAAATGGTTAATACTAATGGAATAGGATGGGATGGATTAAATGAGACAATTACATCTGTTGGATGGAGTGACCTCAACACTTGAACCCTTAAACCCATTTTCCATGTTTAGAAAAATTGGGTGAGATTACCTCGAGTAGGGTGACTCATACCAAATGGCATGTCTTGAATGAATGGATTAGTAATATTATATTTATTACCTTATGTTAAAGGTTTTAAATTTAATGGAATCCTTGAAATGGAATTGAATGTGGCTAATGACATACATGAGAATTCCTTGCATCATGGTATGTTTTGAAGGTTACTAAGCCCTTATTGATGTTTAATTGAAATACTTAAGATGGTTTTACTTAAGTATAAATGTGAATGTGATTGCTTATATTATGAATATGGTGTGACTATTTGAAATGAATAAGAGGTACTTCCTTATGAATTATATTATAATTATGACAATGGTTGCAAATTTCTAAGGATGGGAGGTAGTTTTACCCCATTCCTATATTAAAAGTGTGCACATGATAATGCCACATAATGAATTATCTTAAACATCTATAGATGGGAGGCAGTTTAACCCATTCCATTATTATATACGTTTATGGATAGGAGTATGTTTTACCCCATTCCAGTATTATACTTTTATTGATGGGAGACATGCTTACCCCATGCCGGTTAGACACACACACACACACACATTTATGGGTGGGAGATAGTTTTACCCCATGCTAGTATTATACTTCTATGGATGGGAGGCATGCTTACCCTATGATAGTTATCTTCTATATATGGATGGGAGCCATGCTTACCCCATGCCGGACACACACACACACAAACACACACAAACACACATACATACGTTTATGGGTGGGAGGCAGTTTACCCCATACCAGTATATACTTTTATGGATGAGAGACATGCTTACTTCATGCCAAATATCTTATATTTTGGTAGGGAGGCATTCTTACCCCATGATATTATACACTTCTATAGATAGGAGGCATGCTTACCTCGTGCCATCTATCATCTATTATGGATGGGAGGCATTCTTACCCCATGCCAATATATACTTATATGGATGAGAGGCATGATTACCCCATTCTAGTTATCTTCTATTTATGGGTGGGATGCATGATTACCCACACCATCTATGATATATATATATATATAGTGAATTTATCAGACACAACATCCATGGGATGAAGTAGGTATCACCGTCAAATTTCCCTTAGGAACTTGGACAGGTGTTGTTTATTTATTAAATTCTATTACCAATACTTCATACCAGTGGTGCTAGCCTACTGAGATTTATATCTCACACCCTACTCGGGCCGCCATTGCACTAGGGTACCCGAGTAGAACTTTCTTGTTCGTAGGAGTGCAGACCTTGGACCTTTCTTGTTTCTGTATGCTCATACCTAGAGTTAGGAACAAAGGACTGAGCTGGAGCTTAGGATGACCATGGAAATTACCTCAGGACTTTTTAGTTATTCTCCTTATTTGGGTCCTATATTATTCTATATTAAAAATCATGCTGTATTTATTTATTATTTTTGTTATTTAATATCCCTATGACATGCATGAATGATCCATTTAAAATGGTGTTGGACACTTTTATTAGATTGTTATTATCTATATTCCACTGATTTATCATTTCTATTTTTATTGATTCCACTGGTATCTATTGTTTAGTTATGTTTTTCCACTGTTCTACTTTGATATTAGGGTATAGTCTCCCCACTATCACCTACTTAGACCCTATCTAATACTCGATAGCCTCTGACATATGAGGAGATGCGATTGAGGCCATGTGACCCATTGGTCCGGCTACTGGTTCGATGGTAAGTCGGGTCGGGATGTTACATCTTACATATTAATTTTATTCATAACCCAGGGAAATGAAAACATAAGAAACTGGTCAACTCAAATATTCGGTAAGGGTAAACATAAGTGATAATAATCAAAGATTATAAGTGATAATAAGATGAACATTGATTATAATCTAGATATATAAGAAAGTTATACCCAATAAAGCATAGATTTTAAATCACAACATAAGGCTTATCATAACATAATACATGAATCAAAAGAGTGTAGAAAGAAGATTTAATAAACATGATCCATGAGATCATAACATATCCACAAGAATAAGCATAAAACTATTCAACATTTTTCAAATATGGAACATACATTAGTATAGGGAACATAACTTTCATGAGACACACCATTAGTGCCCATGTTTATAAGAAAATAAAACGTACTCGTGAATACTTATCTAAAGAGATATAAACTATTAAAAAATTCATTAGAGATTGATATAGGACCCCACCCATCATTCATTCATACATACACATGCCAATTTAAAATCATTCAATTATCACATCATAAAGAAACCATGAAAAGAAAATGGGTTTCACATCCTTATCAAATGATTTCACATAAGGGAATCATCGACCTGATAAACACATGGAAAATAAATGGTCATATAATTATATTTAGTAACTTTATAGGTAAATAACATTAAATAAAGATAATAAAGCATATGGAATTTACACTATATAGATAAAGGGTATACAAATAAGATAATAATTTCCCCAATCAATCGATGAATGGAATCTAGGTGAACACCCTTCAATCAAAGGAAGTAAATATAGAGTGTTCACAAAGAAAACACATTGGAAGAAAATTTATGGTTATTCATGGTGGATGGTTAGGAAAGACAATGAAAATCATGGATCATATATTTGATAGAAAAGAACATTAAATAAGCTATACGAATAAATAAGGTGTATAGTTTCAAAATAATATATCCCCAATGTAACAAAGGAAACTTAGAAGGATGTTGACATAGAAAAACATATTTTCAAAAGAATGTTCAAACATTATCACACAAGAAGCGATCAAGAATCGAATTATTTGATACCACAAGTTAAATCCACCAAATTATAAATAAATATATATTTATTTAAGGATAAATCATGTAAAATAAATCCAATGAGGGTAAATACTTTTAAAAAAGAAAAGAAAAATGGATGTGAAAACTTAAAAGATATTTTAGAAAACATTATTATCATTGATGTAAATTAAAAAATTACATATCACTTTCAAAAGTAATTTTTGAAAAGGTGAAGTGAAATATTTTGAAAAATTTTAATTTTAAAAATATTAGAAATAATGAAGCCTTGAAAATTATATAAAGTTTTCTATAGTAAATATGGGGATAAAAATAAAACATTTTATTATGAAAGGAAACTTTTTAATAATTTGGAAATTCCTTTGTTGGAAACCCACATTGTAAAAAGAGTAATAAAATATTATTGGTATTAAAACTTCCTTTTCCCAAATAGGACTATATAATACCATATTATAAAATATTAGGGTGGGATAACCCAAAAATGGAGGAACAAATTTCAATATGAAACATTATAATTCAAGGAAAAAAGATTTGAGTTATCAATATACATTATAGGAAACATACACTATGAATCATAACATATTTGAAAATGGGTTTATGTGATAAAAATATAAATAATGAGAGAATAACACATAATAAAATAAAACTTTAGAATGTATCCATATTATATAAAATAAGTTCAAGAGAACTATCATAACTCAGTGAATGAAAATTGAGTTACCGGAAACTCTTATGACTAGGGTAACACTTGATTCAAAAGACATTTGAGAAATAAAACCTAATTTGTCTTAGTATATACCAATAATTACAAGTAAATAAAGTATAGAATATATGGGGAAATAAATTAATAGAACACCATATAAAGGAAACATGGTTTATAACATGTAATATGTCTCAAATAATCATAATTAAGACCAATAAAACCATTACCTTGTTTCCCTGCTTAGTCGAATGCACTCTAAGATCCTATATAAAAAATATAAATATATTAATCAACTATTTAATATAATTATTTATATATATAAAATTTTATAAACATAATTTATAATTATTAATTACATGTATATTAGTAATCTATTATCTATTTTCAATATCATCTATGAGTAATCTTGATCGTTTTGAACTAGTTTCGTAATAACAGTGTCTTTCTTCATTCTTATACCAAAGTTAATCATTACTAGATAATTAAATGTAATAGAATTTATTTTTTATAATTTTTTTATAATTTTATAATTTCATTTTATGGGTGTTTTGGTTATGATCCTTAAAGATGAATTTGATAATGAGCATGTTTTGATGATTCTTATCGAACAAAGGGTGTTTTCTTAAATAATGAGTTAATTTTTTTATATTAAAATTCTAGAACCAAGAAATAATAATTATTTAATTATTTATATCATATATTACCCAAAATTATATTCCCATAGTCATCCATGATTTAAATTTATATCACTATTCAAATATGTGGTTAAACCAACCCAAACAAGAACATACCATAATTAATGGATGATTATGAGGTGATTTAGTTGTAATATCATTATACCAAAAGAATAATGATATTTTTTTATTATTTATTAGTATTATATATCATAATTTAAAATAATTATAATAATAATATAACCTATAAAAAGTAATTTTATAGTAAGAATAAATCATTTTTTTCTTTTAGAACGCTCTTTTAGACAGTTGAATTTACCATAATTATTTATTGATCATATTATTAATGGGTTGTCCTATTTTTATAGGACCTTAATAATTTAATAAAAATAATATTTATCCATTAAACCCAATATCATATCCATCAATGTAAGGTTGTGATGAAAAAAAAACATAAATCAATCATTCCATGGAGGCGGTTGTCCACGCATACACATGGATAACGATTTCATTTTCCATAAAATGAAGAAAATGAGTAATATGGTTTATAATTTCAGAATATAAAATATTTCATAAATATAATAATTATATATAAAATTAACTATTAATAACATCATTGTAAGTAGGTGAAGGAAAACTAAACACGTTGCATTGCAGAGGCGATAGTCCACACAACACACGAATGACATCCTCGTTTCTTAATAGAAAAGGGAAAGGGGGTTAATAGTTGTACCATATTTATAATAGAATAAAAGTATAATAATTATACTTATGATACAATTTTAACACTTTTTAATGTAATTTTATGAAGATGAAGTGCAGATAAAAAAATAGAAATGAGAAAGGAGCGATTAGAAATTTACACCTCAGATCTTGGATTATCTCTTTTTCAAAGAGTGTTAAGGTTTTTAGGGATGGTATTTTGAGAATACCAAAACATATTAAAGGTATATAATATTTTTTGGGATAGGTTTGGGTAGATTTTGGCCTAATATAAGTGGGTTTTAGTGTGAGGGTAAGTAAGGAGAAGGGTGCCCCTTTTATAAGTGAAAAGGGAAGACATTTTTGTAAATACCCAAAACTATTTAATAATGAGAAGCCACTATTAAGTAAAGTGAAAAAAAATCAATAAATAAGGCAGAGTGTAAGTTATAAGGTAGATAAAGGGCTCATACACACATTCCCATACATGTTTTAAACATATTTGAGTCCTTTTACTCTTAGATTCTTGACTTTTACCATTTTAGCTTTTACCATGATAACTTGTTTTTTCCTAAGTAACTTATCATTTATGATTAAAAATAAAATGGTCCTTATTTTATAATTTTTAATAATTAAAAATTTAAAATCCAATTAATTTTGATAATTTTTTAAAAGTGATAAAAATTAATTTCAAAATAATTAATGTATAATGTATTAACAACAACTTTTTGAAAAATATAACTTAAGTTCTAAAATGTCAATCAATGTTTGTAAATTAAAATAAACATTTTTAAAATTATAAATTAAATTATAAATTTAATATTTTGTCGCATAAAAACTTTTTATGAATTTTATATTCATACTTATATACTTATAATTTCATAAAAGTGATGTTATTTGTAAAAACAATATTTTTCACTATTTACATAAAAATCAATCTTTTAAGAAAAATCCAAAAAACTAACCCTAATATATTTTTGAAATTATAAATTCAAAAATGATTTTATTTTTATCAAATTCAAATTATAAAAATTATAAATTTATTTATTTAAATAAAAATAAAAAATATATAGAAAAACTACTTTTATTGAAAAATAACTTCTTAAACTTAAAGCCTCTTTAATATTATTTAATATAAATTTATAAATAATTGAATATTGAAATAAAACTTTAAAAATATAAATATTTAATATTATAATAATTATTTAAATATTATCAATTAAATTTATTAAGGTAATATATTATACCCTTCTTTTATAAATGGTTCTTAGAAAGACATCAATTTTTAAATATTAATCAATGAGAATAATAATATATAATTATTTTAATCGATTATTATCCTTTTATCTACTAATTATTATATTATGAATAAAATTTTAATATATCATAGTTCATTTTAGTCAAGTGTTGCATCTGTTTTGTGTTGTGTGTGACACAAGCTACTGAAAATATTATTAATTTAAAGGGTCCAAAATCTTAGATCATTACATTTTACCCCACTTAAATAAATTATGTACTCAAAATTTTAATTATCACTCACTGATGAATGTAGGTGAGGGTAATATTAAAATATCCATAATTCAGGATTTAACTTCTAATATTACATATACCTTACTCTCTTAGGTTATACCAAGTTACTTGTATTTCCTCAAACAATATTAACCATTCAAACAATCATATTCCCCAATATGTATATACCCTAATAATATATTCTCCATAACATACCTTCTCAAAAAATTTTAATCACCAAGACATTAAACCATAATGAAATCTTATATTCTTCCAAAAATTAACTCTTATCTTCAACTAGTAGTTCATAAAGCTGCATAATAGTCAATATATGTCATAATAAAAAAAGTGAGATAAACTTCCCCAAAAATATCATGGATTAATTATTCATTAAATCAATAATCAATTACAATGATATAAATACTATACAACTCACTTTCCTCAAAATCAATCAACCCTTTATTACCTCAGCATCAAACATATATTAAACCTAAGAGTTATCCATACCTCAATCATTTGTTCTCCTATAGTTATCCCAAAAAATATAACCTTATCATAAAATAACTTTTCAAGGTTATTGATACCATTCAATATATGTTTACAAACATTTATTGAAAAACTACTAAAGAATAATCCTTATATGTTTCACATAATCCACGTGACATTTAGAATATACCTGGATGTTATTGATAAATATCAATCATCAATGAAAATATATAAGAGTATAAATATTTAATTTATACTAAGGTATCAACTTCAATAACATAGTTAACACTAGGAAACTCACATTTTACATCATAACATGAATATACTAAAATTCACAACCATTTAAGTGCGCACCCTTATTTTGTTAGTGGTTTCTAGATACATACCTTTCTCAGCTTCATTTTCGTGATCCTATTTTAACAAAATACTAAAACATAAAAGGATATGATAATATCAAAAATATGAATATACAAACATCAATATGAATATGTATTCCCCTATGACACCTTCATTTTTAATATATGATATTTTTTGTTGAACCTATGACTCTATTTTTTCAATGCTTGGTTACCTATTGTCATTTTATTATTAGGTTATCTAACCTAATTAGTTAACATCATACTCAAATCCTTTATAATGGTTCATTAAAGAGAATGCGAATTGACCATAACATATCCCCTAGGATTTTCAAACCAAGTGTGCAGTTAGGACTCTATGTCATGCACCCATTGAAGATTGAGTTAATACCAAACATTCCCTTTTTAGGGTTATTACCCATAGGTACATCCGTGCCTAAGCCTGCATCCACTTGAAGTACCAAAATAGAGATTTTATTTTAAGAACCACATGATCTATACTTTACCAAACCTTCAGGATATTATCCTATACTTATACTTATTCTTATGGTTTTATCTAATGTTCTCTCATCATAATCCATAATCAATATAAAATATTCAATAAAACTAGGTTAAAGGTTTATCTATACAATTTATACTATGATAAACCTTAACCTATAAATATTTAATGACCATTAGAGCTCTTAATTTATCTTTAAACCATAACATCCTAAACTATAATGTTATATAAACCCCCCTCTAACAGCAACCGGGGAACCCTAGAACCACACTCCTAGATTCAGTGATAAAAACAAAAATACTTTACACATTGGATTTGATACACATACTTAATTATAATATATTTTACACATAATGTAACATTTATATTCTAATTAACTTTTTAAATTTTACAATTTTAGATAATTAAGAAAAAACATTAACTAACAAAACCCAAGTTCTTTGTATCAAATGAATATTTTCCCATTATATAAGAAAGTACTTAATCCATAATAAGCCTTCAATAACTCCCAAAAATACACCATAAAATATACTCTTCTAGACACATATTACATATTACTTTTCTTTATAACCTGTGGAAATGGAAACATAAGAAAGATGTGAGCTCAGATGATCAATATGGGTAAACATAAGCGATAAAAATTAAAGATCACAAGTGGGCATAAGATGAGAATATGGGTATAATCAGGATACATAAGAAATTTATAGCTAATAAATCCTAGATATCAAATAATAGAATAAGGATTTACATAACATAATACATGAATCAAAAGATTTAGAAAACATGAGTCAATAAACATGATCCATGAGGGTATAACATAGCCATGAGAGTAAGTGTAAAACTATAGAACATATTTAAAATATGGAATATACATCAGTATGAGGAACATAACTTTCATAATCCACACCATCAGTTTTCAGGATTATGAGAAACTGAAATGTACCCAATTATACATATCTCCTATGATATAAACTCTTAATCAATGAATTGGAGGATGATATAAGACCCCATCCCTCATTTATCCATACTTATATGCACCACTTGAAAATCATTCACTTATCAAATTATAAAGAAACCATGGAAATAAAATGGGTTTCATATAATTTTTATCCACATTAAGAAATCATTAACATGATAAAACCATAGTAAATAAATTAGTATCCAATGATATTCAGTAATCTTCTAGTTAAATACCATTCAATCAAGTTAATAAAGCATATGGTATTTACACCATATAGATAAAGGAAATACAACAAAGTAAATAATTTCCCCACTCAATCAATGATTAGAATCTATGTGAACACCCTTCAATCAAAGGAATAAAATATAGAGTGTTCACAAAGAAAATTCATTAGAATAAAAATTATTCCTATTCACAATGGATGGTTAGGAAATACAAGGGTAGTGATAGATCATATCTTTTGTAGAAAAGAACATTACACAATACATATAGGGAAATAAGGTGGATGGTTTAAAAATAACATATCCCTAGTGTAACAATGGAAATATAGAAGGATTTTGACATAGAAAAATATCCTTATAAAGGAATACTTCAAACGGTATCACATAAAAAGGGATCAAGAATCAAATTGTTTGATAATATGAGTTAAATCCCCAAAATTATAAATATATATATTTATTAAAGGATAAATCATGTAACATAAATCCCATGAGGGTAAATCCTTTTGAATATGAAATGATAAATGGAGGTGAAAACTTAAAAGAGCTTTTAGAAAACATTTTTATCATTGACATAAAATACAAACATACATATCAATTTAAAAAATAAATTTTAAAAAGGTAAAGTGAAAGATTTTTAAAACATTTAATTTTAAAAATAATCTAGAATAATGGATCCTTTAAAATTACAAATTTATTTTTCTATAGTAAACATGGAGACATTGATAAAACATATTATTATGAAAGGAACCTTTTTAATACTTTGAAAATACTTTTGTTGAAAATTGACATTGTAAAAAGAGTAATAAAACCCTCTTTGTATTAAAAATTAATATTCATAAAGAGGATTATAAAACAACACATAATAAAATATTAGGGTGGGAGAACCCATGCATGGAAGAATAAATTTCAATATGAAACATTATAACTCAAGGAAAAGAGATTTGAGTTATCAAAATACATTATGGGAAACATACTCCATAAAGCATGAAATATTTGAAAAGGTGTGGGTGTGGTAGTAATTTAAACAATGATAAAATACAAAATAATATAAAAAAATATCATAATTTACCAATTTTATATGAAACAAGTTCAAGAAAACAATCATAAATTAATGAAAGAAAATTGAGTTACCAAATAATTCTTACGACTGGGGTAACACTTGAGTCTAAAGAAATTTGAAGAAAAGAACTTTATTTGGATTAGTATTTCCAAATAATTATAAGGAAATAAATTATAAAAAATTCGTGGGATATTAAATCAATAGAACACCATACAAAGGAAACATGTTTCATAACATGTAACACGTATTAAAGAATCATAATTGAGACCAATAAAATCCTTACCTTGTTTCCCTGATTAGTCGAATGCACTCTAAGATCCTGTATAAAAAATATAAATATATAAACCACATATTTAGGAACCTTATTCATATACATAACCTTTTATAAACTTAATTTATAATTATTCCCTACATTTATATTAGTTAGTTATTATCTATTTTCAATATTGGATGTGAGTAATCTTGATCGTTTTGAACTAGTTTTGCAATAGAAGTGTTGTTTTTCCTTATTATCCCAAATTTCATCATTAATAGATCATAAAAGGTAATATAATTGAAGTTTTATAATTATTTATAATGTTATAATTTTATTCTATGGGTGTTTTGGTTATGATCCTTAATGATGAATTTAACGATGAGCATGTTTCGAGGATTCTTAGCAAACAAAGGTGTTTTCTTAAATAATGAGTTAAATTTTTTATATTAAAATTCCATAACAAAAAAACCCATTATTTACTTATTTATATCATATATTATCATAAATTAAATTCCCATAACAATCCATTATATAAATTTATAGCATTGTTCAAGTAGGTGGTTAAACCAACCCAAACAAGAACAACCATAATTAATGGACAATTATGAAGTGATTTAGTTATAATATCATTATAATATGAGAATAATGATATTATTTAGTGTTTATTAGTGTGATATATCATAATTATAAATAATTATAATAATAATATAACCTATATGTCATTATTTTATAGTATAAATAATTCATTTTTTTCTTCTAGAACGCTCTTATAGACGGTTGAATTTAACATGATTGTTTATTTCTCATATTATTAATAGTTTATCCAATTTTTCTTTCTAGAAACTAAATAATTTCATAAAAATAATATTTATACATTAAACCCAATATAATTATAATCCATGTATGTCAATTAGGAAAATAAAAACAGAAATCAACTGTTCCATGGAGGCAGTAGTCCACATGTACGTATGGATGGCGATTTCATTTTCCATAGAATGAGTAAAAGGAGTAATATGGTTTATCATTTAAGAGTATAAAACATTTAATAAATATAATAATTATATATTAAATTCCCTATTAGGACCATCATTTCAAGGTGTCTAAGTAAAACTAAACAAGTTTCATCGTGGTGGTGGTAGTCTTCACCACACACGAAGAACAATTTTGTTTTTCTTAATAGAAAAGTGAAAGGTGTTTAATGATTGAACCATAATTATAATAACATAATTGTATACTAATTATAATAATGTTATCATTTTAATATGGTGTAATGGTATTTTATTAATAGGAAGTACACATAAATAAATAGAAATAAGAAAGGAGCAGTTAGAAATTTATACTTCACTTTATAGATTATCTCCTTTACAAAGGGGGTTAAACCTTTAAGGGATGGTATTTTGAGAATAAAAACACATATTCAAGGTTTTTAGAAAGGTTTAAGAGATTTTTTTAGTTTTTTTGTTTTAACTAATGGGGTTGTGGTGTGAGGTAATTGAGGTGAGGAGTGCCCTATGTATAAGTGAAAAAGGATGAAATTTTTGTAAATACACAAAATGAGAAGTCACGGTCAAGGAAAGTGGATCCAAAATTTATAAATAATTGTGATGATATGTTATAATGACAATAAATTCCTAAAAAAACAATTCAACTCTTGTTTTAAACATGTTTTAGGTATTTTACTCTTATATTTTTTTTACCATTTCAGATTTTACTACGGTAACTAGTTTTTACTTAACTATCTTACACTTTATGATTAAAAATAAAATTTTACTTATTATATAATTTTTAAATACTAATTCAAAATTTTAAATAAATTTAATTTTTATAATTTTCTGAAAGTGATAAAAATTAATTTCAAAATACTAAATGTATAATGTAATAAAAATAAGTTTTTGAAAAATATAACTTATGTTTTAAAATGTCAATATGGGTTTGTAAATTAAAAAAAGTTTTTTTAAAATTATAAATTAAATAATTAAATAAATATTTGGTCTTATAAAATGGTTTCATTAATTTAAAATTCATACTTATATACTAATAATTTCATAAAAGTCATGTTATTTGTAAAAACATTATTTTCACTATTCTCCTAAAAAATAAATATTTTTAGAAAAATCTCAAAAACTAACCATAAGATAATTTTGACATTATAAATTAAAAAATGAAGTTATTTTTATTAAATTAAAATTATAAAATTTATATATTTAGTTATTTAAATAAAATTAAAATATATAATTTTTTTTGAAAAATGACTTCTTAAACATCAAGTGACATTAATATTATTTCATATAAATTTATAAAAAGTTTTATATAGAAAAAATAATTTAAAAATATAAATATTAAATATTATAAAAATATTTTAAATGTGATCAATTAAATTTATTAAGGTAATACATTATACCATTCTTTTGTAAATGGTTCTTCAAAAATATATCCTTTTTAAAATATTAATCAAAGAGAACAAATAATATATAATTATTTTAATTGAATTTACTTTTATTTAATAATGACCATATTATTCATGTAATTTTATTATACCATGGTTCATTTTAGTTAGGTGTTTTGTTAGTTTGGTGTCATGTATGAAAAAATATATAGTATTAATTTAAAGGGTCTAAAATTTTGGGTCGTTACATTCTACCCCCTTAAATAAATTAAATACTCATAATTTTAATTATTACCCATCGATTAAAGTAGATGAATCTAATATTAACATATCCATCATTTGGGATATGAATTCTAATATTTTATATACCTTACTCTCTTAGGATATACCAAGTTACTTATCTTTTCTCAAACCACACTAATTATTTAAACAATCATGTACCCTGATATGTATACACCCTAATCATATATTGTCCATAACATACCTTCCAAAACCATTTGAATATTCACATCATTAAAACATAAAAAAATCATATATTCTTTAAAAAAATAATTTTAGTCACTAGTTCATAAAGTCACACACAATTAAATATATTTAATAATCCCAAAAATGAGATTAAATTCAATTAAAATATCATAGATTACTTATTCATTAAATAAATAATAAATTAAAAGTCTATCAATACTATCTAACTCAAATTTCTCAAAATTAATCAACCTTTTATCACCTCAACATCTAGCATATATTAACCCTAAGAGTTGTCTGTTCTTCAATAATTATCCCCAAAAATATAACCTTGTTATAAAATCACTTTTCAAGGTTATTGATACCATTTAATATATGTTTCAAAACCTTTAAATAAAAACTAATGAAGAAAAATCTTTAGATTATTTTACATAATCCACATAAAATTTAGAATATACTATAATATCATTTATAAATATCACTCATTAATGAAAATAGATAAGAGTATCAATATTTAATTTCTATTAAGATATCAACTTCACTACCTTATGTATTATTAGGAAACTCAAAATTTCTATCACAATAAGCATATGCTGAAATTATAAACCATTTAAGTATGCTTCCTTATTTGGTTAGTGGTTTCCAAATACATACCTTTCTCAGATTCATTTTCATGACCCTATTTCAACCAAATACTAAAACCAAAAATGATATGATAATATAAAAAATATGAATATGAAAACAAAAATCTAAATATGTATTCCACTATGAAACCTTATTTTTTAACAACGGATACTTTTAGTTAAATATATGACTCTCTTTGTAAAATACATGGCTATTAATGATCATTTCCTATTAGGTTATTTAACATAATTAGTTAACATTATACTTAATTGATTTATAACATTTCATTAGAGAGAATGTGAGTTAACCATATCATATCCACTGGGAGTGACAAACTAGGGGTGAAGTTCATCTTCTTTGTTGTGCACTTGGTACGATTGAGTTAATACCCAACACACCCTTTTCAGGGTTTTTACCCCGAGGTATATATGTTCCAGATCCTATATCTACTTTTAGTATCCAAAAAGGAATGTTATTTATAATATAATTACAAAATATCCACTTTATCAAAACATGATATTATTATATACCTATACTTACTCCTAAGGTTTTATCTAATGTTATATTATCCTAATCCCCAATCAATATAAAATATTTAGTATACAAAACTTTAGGGTTTATCTATACATTTTATAATATGATCAACCTTAACCTATTAATCTTTAATGACCTTTATAACTTTTAATTTATCTTCAAATGATAACATAATAACATATAAATTTATCTAAACCCTCCTATAATACCAACTGAGGTGCCCCAGACCCACACTCCCATCTGGTGCTAAAAAAAATACTTTATGCAATATATTTGATACATTACTTAATTATAAGATCTTTCACACATAACCTAACTGATTAGCCACTAAATGAGGCTAATATTCATTGTTAATATATATATAATTAATGTGCTTTATTATTCATAAACACTATTTTAGTGCATTTTACACTGTGAACATCATTTCACATTATCATTGTAATACCTTCTTAAAATGCACTATTATGTGGTACATTTTTGAACATCATTTAAATTACCCAATGATTCATCTAATTTTAAAGAATTTAATTATCAATATTATAATTTTATATTTTTGTAACTATATATACACTTAAATATGAACATTTTTTATTCAAGGATCAATGGAGGATTCATAAAGGATGATAGATATATTTGGAGATGAATGGAAGAAATTCTAGAGAAGGCAGATTGGACACCAGCCCACTGATGAGAATGTGGGACCCACATTACAAACCTAATTAAGCCCAAATTTATTTTTATGATATAATACATATATAGGAACAAATAATTATTCTGGATACAGTCCTAATTCGGCCTCCATTGTGGTCATTTAGGCGGCCCAAGTTAGAGATAAAATTCTGGGACAGATTCTGCGGCCCAGAAAAACTGCCCACTAATCTAATCATATCTCCGGATCCACAACTCCAAATGGGACCAAAGTTTACAGGAGATTAGGATACATACTGGGATACATTTTCTTCTTCTATGGACCACTCTAATTCTTCCATATAGAATTTCTTACAAGTGCGTCGGTTCAGTGGATGAAAGCCAGATGCCACCTCGGGTCAATGGTGGAAAAATCAACTCTCCCTCAATTTTCCACCCACCTATGGCCTACCAAAATTAGTTGAGATGCTTTTTACTGTTGGAGGATCTACCCAAGGCTCCAAAAATTCCTATTTAAGGTAGTGGTAGTGGAGGAGTTGAGTATCTTTGTTGCTTTGTTCAATTGTAATGTTATGCTGCGATTTTGTTGTCTCAAGTTTGTCTTTCACATGTAAGTTATTCAATTCACTTTAGTTTCTTAATAAAAGATCTTATTTTCCTCTTATTCTATTTTTATTCATATCACTTTGATACCTTTGGTTCAAGTTGTGAATTTATTCACACCAAACCTTGTGAAATTGTTCACACAATGGTGGAGTGATCATTTTCTTTTTATTGTTTTCTTTACTTCTTCAATTCCTCCCTCATGAGTCTACTTCCCGCTTCCATTGAAACCATAACATCAATGGAGGGCTAACCAAATTATGGGTTGATACAAGGGAGTAGCAAGGGGATGGATTGGATGTTATTTATAACCCCAATAACTTCTAATCACTTCTTTAATTGAGATTTTTATTTGATGATTTTTAAACTCCATAGTCCTTGTTGAATTTAAGGCCACACACTTCAAGTGCTAATACAAAATTTTACCTTGAAGTGCTCAAAACTTTGATCCTTCAAGTGTATAGGTGATTAGTATCAAAGGGTGTAGGAATTAAACCAGTAAGTAATGATGTTGTTTTATCTTCTTAAATTAACCCATCTCAAATATAAGAAATTGAAATCATTGAAAAGGAAATACGTCTAATCCACCGCAAGTGATAACCTAGGATCATATCACTATTTTAAATTGAATTCACTTAAGTCTATTAGAGTTCTTTTAAAACCATCTTAAATCAACCCAAGTTGGCCACTTCATAGCCAAAAACAATCCATATAATATATGTGTATGTAGGTTTCTTCTTAGGTCTCTGAGGATTCGATAACCCAAGCTAAACTGCAAGGACCATTCTACCTTCATCTCTTGGGTAAATTTGAGCATGAATCAAATTTTGGAACCGTTTACGGGGACCTAAGTAAGTTATCTTAGACATTATCATCCTTTTTTTTCTCATCCCTCTTCTCTGTTCTCACCCCCACACTCCTATGGAATTCAATTTTGAACAAGTCCAAACATGGGAAACCTATCCCTACTTTGATCACCCAACCCCACGTGTGATGTACAATGACCATCCTAATTTCCAATTGTGGGATCATCCAAAACCTAATGAACCACAATGTTTTTACTCCTATGATCCACAAAACATACCAACATATAATGAGTTTCAATCCCCACAAAGAAAATCTGAACACCCTCCTGTGCAATTCCAACAAATTAATTATCCACCTGGAATAGACCATATTTCTCAAACACTTGCCCATAATGATACACAACCATTACTTGGGAAATTGTGTCAAAAAATGAAGAAAATGAATTTTTAGGTTTCATCTTTGAGATTAGAATTACAAAACTTTGAGACGGTTATGGAACCCATTCCCACTCATGTTATCCCTTCCTCACCATTGATAGAAGAATATTTTCTCCCAAAAACCTCTCATAAATTTATTGAAGAACCGACCTTTGGATTTGGGATAGATGAAGAGGATAAAGGAATTGTTTAAGGGTCTTTAAATCAGGAGGAAATTGACTTTTTGGATTCAAAAGAGGAGAATTTGACATCATGGATTGAGTCTCCTAAGTATAACTCCATTGATAAATTTTCAAAAACACCAACCATTGAACCATTGAGAGAAATCACAAACATTGAGTCTATACTCATTCCTAAAATTGATCTTTCCAATTTTGTGGTTGAATCTTCTATTCCAAAGGAACCAATTCTATTGAGCAATTTTGAAAATGAAATTGAGTTTGATTCAAAGTCCCAACCTATGTCTGAAAGTGTTAGCCTACCTAAACTTGAACGAAAGGACTTTCCATCCACCCTCAAGTTTCCATTCATTGGGGATATCCAAAAACTTCCAATTTTCACAATTTATTATCTTGAAACCAATAAATAGGTAATGATTCCTAATGTCTTTTTAAAGACTAAAAAAGAAATTGAATCCACTATTTCTGGTATTTTTTGGATTTACCTGCTCATTTTAGAACATTGGTTTTTACATGACAGAAATTATAAACAAAGAATAAATCTCAATCTAGTGGATATGGAGAAATATGGGATCTTTAAAATGTTGAAAATTGGTATTGGGTAATTTGTGGGGTTCAAGTCGAGCTAATGACGTTAAACAAAGCGTTTCATGGGAGGAAACCCATGGTTTTCATGTTTTCAATCTTTTTGGAATCATTTTTTATTAATCATTTTGATATTTAAAAAAAATAGACTGTTGATATGTTCTTCTATTATAAGTATGGATGGGTATGAAAGGGGAGCACCATATTCATCCATGTCACGTGGTGTGATCCCAGAGTAATACCTTACCCAGAAATGTAAAAAGAAGACAATGTATCATCAGTTCTTTTTTTATGAGTTTGTAGGTTAAAATAAAAATACAATAAAATAAAATAAAATAAAAATATAATAATAATAAAAAAATTCCACATCGTAGGTCATGGGGAAAACTCCGTCACAGCCGGCGAAGCCGCAGGGATTTAAAACCGTGACCCAAGGGAGACAGGGGCGCGTGCTTACTACTGACCTACAACTTTTTGTGTTTCCTTATTCTATAATTTTTATATACATACTTATATTTTACTTTATTTATTATATAAATATAAATATAAATATATATATTGTTTTGTTTTGTTTTTTTTGTTTTTCCTTTTTCTATTAGGGAACTATGCAAGTGACATGGATATTAAAGGATTAAAAGGGAGCAGCAAGAATTTCAACTTCAACCACTAGGTGACTTCATTCCATGATCCTCATTTTAAATTTTCTTTTTTAACTTTCATTCTCTACCTCTAGCCCTTTCTAAATTTTCTTTTCTTTAAACACTGGGGACAGTTTTATTTTATGTTGGGGGGAGATAAAATAAAAAATGATTTCGTGTAAAAAAAATGAATGATTTGAATTTTTTTTGTGTAAATGGAAGGAAAAATTCCTTTAACTTTGAACATGGTAATACACATTGCACACTTTGAAACTGAATATCAAATAATTTATCATGCCCTGATTCTGATTTTAATCCTTGTATAATTTCATGAGCATAGATTTTGGAAAGTGTGGCTGTCCAATGTGATATTTTATCGTTTATATTTTCATCCAAATAAAAAAAGATCACAATGCACATCATTTGGATAGTGGGGTATTAGTTTGAGTTCACGAGGTCCCCCAAATAAATAGCATATGTTTGGTGATAATTTTAGTTTTAATATGAGTATTCAATAAAAAAAATAAAAAAATAATAATAATAAATTTTCATGTAGAGCAATGAAATGACCTAATGCATGGCTTTCGACACTTGGGGATCGTGACTCCATAGTTGTCTGGCCCAGAATTAGTAATTTTATCTCTATTTTTGGTAATTTGAATTTGTTTTTGATTGAGTTAACTCAAGATGATGCCTGAGTATGTGGGATTTACTTGGTTCCCTAAGGTCTTTGAGCCTGGGAGTCATCGGCAAAGTCTCGCTACAAGGGTTGACTCTTTTGAGTACAATTTCAATTACCATGGCAAAATTGCAAAAAAAAAAAAAACAAAAAAAAAAAACAAAAAAAAAACAATAAAATAAAAAATTAAATACTCATATTAATATTGAAATGTGATTCCACCTAGCGCTTCTATCATTTCCCCCTTGAATAAAGATGAACCCCTATGTCTATTGTGATGCACAACACATCCTCATACTTAATTGATATTGGATGAAATATGGAAGTGAATTTGAACAAAGGAATGGGCTTGGGATTGAGATCTGATTATGTAACTATCATGTATTAAAATATTTTGATGGGTTTCATGATTTTTTGGTATAAGGGTTTTTGGTTATCATTGTGTATTAAAATGTTTTTGGAAAAGGGAATTCGAATTTCATATTGTTGACATACATTTTGCTCGGGACTAGAAAAAATCAAGTTGGGGGGTGTGATTAGCCACTAAATGAGGCTAATATTCATTGTTAATATATATATAATTAATGTGATTTATTATTCATAAACACAATTTTAGTGAATTTTACACTTTGAACATCATTTCACATTATGATTGTAATAGCTTCTTAAAATGCACTATTATGTGGTACATTTTTGAACATCATTTAAATTACCCAATAATTCATATGATTTTAAGGAATGTAATTATCCATATTTTAATTTGATATTTTTGGAACTGTATATAACTTAAATATGAACATTTTTCATTTAGGGATCAATGGAGGATTCATAAAGGATGATAGAGATATTTGGAGATGAATGGAAGCAATTCTAGAGAAGGCAGATTGGACCCCAGCCCACTGATGAGAATGTGGGACCAACATTACAAAACCAATGAATCCCAAATTTCTTGGGATGATATAAGACATATAGAGAAACAAATAATTCTTCAGGATCCAGTCCTAATTAGGTTTCCATTATGGTCATTTAGGCAGCCCAATTTAGAGATAAAATTCTGGGCCAGATTATGTGGCCCAGAAAAAAATCCCACTAATATAATCATATCTCCAGATCCACAACTCCAAATGAGCCCAAAGTTTACAGGCGGTTAGGAGACATCCGAGGGTACATTTTCTTATTATATGAACTACTATAATTCGGCCATATATAAGGTATTCCAAGTGCATCGTTTCGGTGGATGAAAGCTAGATGCCACCTCGGGTCAAGGGTGGAAAAATCAACTCTCCCTCAACTTTCCACCCACCTATGGCCTAACAAAATTAATTGAGATGTTTTGTACTATTGGAGGATAAATCCAAGGCTCCAAAAATGCCTATTTAAGGTAGTGGTGGTGGAGTAGTTGAGAATATTTGGTGCTTTGTTCAATTGTAATGTTATGCTATTATTTTGTTGTCTCAAGTTTGTCTTTCACATGTAAGTTGTTCAATTCACTTTAGTTTCTTAATAAAATCTCTTCTTTTCCTCTTATTATATTTTTATTCATATCACTTTGATACCGTTGGTTCAAGTTGTGAATTTATTCACACCAAACCTTGTGAAATGTTTCACAAAATGGTGGAGTGATCATTTTATTTTTACACTACTGGAAAAATGACCTATACCCACAGTTCAAAACTGTGGGTATAGCCCCCAAGACCGTGGGTATAGGATATACCCACGGTTTTGGGAACTGTGGGATAGAACAACGTTGGTATAGGGGTATCAACCTATACCCATGTTTTTGGAGAACCGTGGGTATAGGGGGGGTCAAAGTGTGCACCACGGCTGTATAGTGTGGCGCACAACAGACCCCACGGTTTTCAAACCGTGGGGTATTTTATTTCAAAAAAATCACAGGAGGTGGGATTTGAACCCACACTCTGCCTGCACCTCATGGATGAAAAACCAACCAAGCTTAGGATTCTTTCTTTTATATATTAATACATCAACTTATCTATATTAATTTAATTCACGCGGTGTACATTAAAAATCGCAGCCAAGGGGAATCAAACCCGCATCTCAGGCAGCGCCTCTCGAATGCGCACCACCAATAGACCAACCGGCCTAGAATTTTTATTTGTTATTTAAAAATACATATACGTATATATATTAATATAATCTACATTGGGTATTTAAATTTAAAAAACGTGGACTGCGGGATTCGAACCCGTGTCTCACAGCCGCGCCTCCACTTGTAACCAATCAAGCTAAACAAATTCTGAATATATAAATTTAAATTTATATAAATATGTTAAACTAAACCGTGAAAAAATATCTTCTCACCAATTTTTTTTCGTTTGCCGCCTAACTTTCATACCCCACCATAAGCTATACCCACGGTTCTCCAGAACTGTGGGTATAGGTCTTCAAAAAAAACCCCAATACCCACGGTTCTCCAAAACCGTGGGTATAAGCGTTCTAAAAATACCCTATACCCACAGTTCTCCAAAACCGTGGGTATAGGTGAGACCCACGGTTTTGGAGAACCGTGGGTATATGTGGCTTATACCCACGGTTTTGTAGAACCGTGGGTATAGGTTCACGTACTATACCTATACCCACAGTTTTGGAAAACCGTGGGTATAGGGGTACCCTATACCCACAGGTTTTTGCAAAACCATGGGTATAGACCTATTTTCCAGTAGTGTTATTGTTTTCTTTACCTCTTCAATTCCTCCCTTATGAGTCTACTTCCCGCTTCCATTGAAACCATAGCATCAATGGAGGGATAACCCACTTATGGGTTGATCCAAGGGAGTAGCAAGGGGATGGATTGGATGTTATTTATCACCCCAATAATGTCTAACCACTTCTTTAATTGAGATTTTTATTTGATGATTTTTAAACTCCATTGTCCTTGTTGAATTTAAGGCCACACACTTCAAGTGCTAATACGAACTTTTACCTTGAAGTGCTCAAAAATTTGATCCTTAAAGTGTATAGGTGATTAGTATCAAAGGTTTTAGGCATTAAACTAGTAAGTGATGATGTTGTTTTATCTTCTTAAATGAACACATATCAAATATAATAAATTGAAATCATTGAAAAGGAAATACGTCCAATCCACCCCAAGTGATAACCTAGGATCAACTCACTCTTTTAAATTGAATTAACTTAAGTCTCTTAGAGTTCTTTTAAAACCATCTTAAATCAACCCAAGTTGGCCACTTCATAGCCAAAAACAATCCCTAGAATGTATGTGTCTGTAGGTTTCTTCTTAGGTCTCCGAGGATTCGATATCCTAAGATAAACTACAAGGACCGTTCTACCTTCATCTCTTGGGTAAATTTGAGCGTGAATCCCTAACATTTATATTTCAATTTAAGTTTTAGAGAATTGGAAAAAAATATTGACTAATAAAACCCATGCTATTTATATCAAATGAACATTTTCACACTATACAAGAAACTACTTAATCCATAAAATACTTAAAAATCTCCCACAAATCCACCACACATGATAATATTCTAGACACATATTAAATATTTATTTTCTTCATAACATGGGGAAATGGAAACATAAGAAAGGGGTGAGATTAAACATAAGTGATAAAAATCAAAGATCATAAGTGATCATAAGATGAGCATATGGGTATAATCGGGATACATAAAAAAGTTATACCCAAAAAATAATAGATCTTAAATTATGGAATAAGGATTGAAATAACATAATAAATGAATCAAAATAGTATAGAAATATTATTTAATAAACATAATCCATGAGAGCATAACATATCCATGAAAGTAAGTATAAAACTATGGAACATATTTCAAATATAATACATAAATTAGTATTAGGAACATAACTTTCAAGAGAGACACCATCCGTGACCATTATTATGAGAAAATAAAATTTACTCATGAATACCTATCTCATGAGATATAAACTCATAACCATTGAATTGGATAGAGATAAAGGACCCCACCCATCATTCATCCATACTTATGTGTGGCACTTAAAAATAATTCACTTATCACATTATAAAGAACCCATGGAAATAAAATGGGTTTCACATCCTTTTCAAATGGATTCACATAAGGAAATCATCAACATTATTAACCCATATAAAATAAATGGTTATACATTTATATTCAGTAAGTTTATAGGTAAAATAATTCAATAAATATAATAAATCATATGGTATTTACACTGTATAGATAAAGGGTATATAACTAAGACAATAATTTACCAAATCAATCAATGAATGAAGTCTAGGTGAACACCCTTCAATCAAAGTAAGTAAATATATAGTGTTTACAAATTTATGGCAATGGAATAAAAGTTATGAATATTAATGGTGGATGGTTAGGTAAGAAAAAGGTAGTGATAGATTATATATTTGATAGAAAAGAACATTACATAAGCCATCTAGAGAAATAAAGTGGATGGTTTCAAAAAATATATCCCTGGTGTAACAAAGTAAACTTAGATAGATGTTTAAATAGAAAAAAATCCTTTCAAAAGAATGATTTGAACAATATCATACAAGAAGGCTTCAAGAATTGAATTGTTTAATACTATAAGTTCAATCCCCAAAATTATAAATAAATATATTTATTAAAGGATAAATCATGTAAAATAAATCCCATGATGGTAAATCCTTTTTAATATTAAAATAAAAAAATTGGTAAAAACTTAATAGATATTTTAGAATTTTTATTACCATTGATATAAAATAAAAACTTACCTATCACTTTCTAAAGTAACTTTTGAAAAGGTGAAGTGAAATATTTTGAAAGATTTTAATTTTTAAAAGAATATCCAACAATGGATACTTGAAAATGATATAAATATTTGTCTAGTAATTTTGGAGATATATATAAAACATTTGATTATGAAAGGAAACTTTTTAATACTTCGAAAATACTTTTGTTAAAAACACACATTGTAAAAAGAGTAATAAAACATTATTTGTATTAAAAATTAATTTTCCAAATGAGGATTATAAAATAAAATATAATAAAATATTAGGGTGGGATAACCTAAGCATGGAAGAAAAAATTTCTAAATAAAACATTATAACTCAAGGATAAGAGATTTTTGTTATCAATATACCCTACGAGCAACATACTCCATGAATCATGAAATATTTTAAAAGGGATTTATGTGGTTAAAATTTAAACAATGAGATAATACCACATAATAAAATCAAATGGAATAATGTACCCATAATATATGAAATAATTTCATGAGAATGAGCATAACTCAGTGAACAAATATTGAGTTACTAAAAACTCTTACGACTGGTGTAACACTTGAGTCAAAAGACATTTGAAGAAAAGAACTTGATTTGGATAAGTATATCCCAAGAATTAAAAATAACTAAAGTATAGAAAATTAATGTGATAGTAAATTAATAGAACACCATACAAAGGAAACATGCTGCATAACATGTAAAGCATCTCAAAGAATCATAATTAAGACTAAGAAAACCCTTACCTTGTTTCCTAGCTTAATAAAATTCACTCTAAGATTTTTTATAAAAAATATAATTATTTTAATCACCTATTTCATAACCTTATTCATATAAATAACCATTTATAATTTTTTTTATAAAGATGGTGTGCGGGCCACATCCCCCGCTCAACCAGGTCTTGAAGACGCCACTGTCAACTGCCTCTTTTCAGACCAGGGCCCGGGATGGTGTGTGGAAAAGATCCAGGAATGGTTTAATGAAAGAGACCAAAGAATTATTCTGAGCATCCCATGGTTCCTCGATGCCAGACCCGACCATCTTTTTTGGACCAATGATTCTTCAGGCGAGTTCATGGTGAGATCTGGGTACAGACTGGCTCTTGGCATTCACTCTTGCGACCGAGATAAGGGACCATGGAAAGCACTTTGAAAGCTCAACGTCCCCCAAAAAATTCGCCAGTTTTGGTGGCAGGTGTGCACGGGCACCCTCCCTACCATGAGCCTCCTTGTTTACTGACATATGGCCAGTGCTAAATCCTACCCTTTTTGCCCGAATATTCCTGAATCCCCTTGGTACGCCATCTTTCACTGCCCGGGAGCCAAAGAAATTTGGAATAAATGGGACTTGACTTCAGATGCTTCACTGGACATTGCATCCGACCTCCCCAATCTTCTGATGCGCTGGTGTTCCTCTCTTTCATCTTCTGATGCAAGCTCTCGTTGTACCCTGTCCTGGATCATTTGGGTTCGGTGTAACGATTCAGTTTTCCACCATGTTCATCAGCCTCCCGAGTTCTGGATTGAACAAGCCACTTCATGGATTGAGGGATGGAAGGACCAAAAATGACACTTTATGCTAGGCGTTTCCCCCTCCTGTTCCCCTCACTGGACCCCCCAAAGTAAGGGAGTCTTAAGATTAACGTGGATGCTTATCTCCCCAAGGATGGGCCTGTTGCTCTCGGCCTCCTGGCTCGAAATCATCTGGGGCAGATCATTGCCGCAAAATATTAACCACATCATGCCTTCTGGGAACCTTCAGTTTTTAAGGCCTATGCCATTCTGGCAGTAATGATGCTCATTGTGGAACGTGGATGGGCTGATATCATCATTGATTCTGACTGCCTTTCGGTTATCAATGCTATTAACCATGATGACGCCGGACTCCAGGCCTTTGGCTTTATCGTCAGAAGGATCTGCTCACTGTGCCAAGGCTTCTCTTGCTGCACCATCTCCTTTACCAAAAGGGAAGGAAATAATGCGGCCCATCAGCTGGCGGCCTTAGGCCCCTTCGATTTCAACCAACTATGGCTGGACAATTTCCCTTTTTGGCTCTGCTTATGTATGGCTGCTGATATTCACCATTAATATAATCTTTATTTCCTCAAAAAAAAAAATTAAATCCACTATTAGGATCATCCTTGTAAGTAGGCAAAGTAAAATGAAGCACATTATATCGTGGAGGCGGTAGTCCGCACAACACATGAATGACAATATCTTTTTTCTTAATAGAAAAGGGAAAGGTGGGTAATTATTATACCCTCATTATAATAATATAAAAATATACTAGTGAAATTGATGTTTTCATTTTAATATTCTGTAATATAATTTTAGTAAGAGGAAGTGAAATGAAATTTACTAATGTTTTCATTTTAATATGGTGTAATGAAATATATACCTCACTTATTGAATTATATCCCTTGAAAAGAGGGCAATCCTTTGAAGTATGGTCTTTTGAGAAGATAAAAACCTAGTTAAGGACTCTAGGAATGTTTATTATAGGTTTGGGTGGTTTTTGGTCTGAACTAAGTGGTATTTGGTGCGATGATAAGTGAGAAGATGATTTCCCCTTTTATAAGTCAAAAGGGATGAAATTTTTGTAAAAACCCAAAACTTTTTGATAATGAGAATTAAATATCAAGTAAAGTGGCTCTAAAATTGATAAATAATGGAGGGGGTAAGTGATAAGGTTAATAAATTCCTCAATAACACATTCCAACACATGTTTTAAACATGTTTTAGGACTCTTACTCTTATATTCTTTACTTTTACCATTTTATCTTTTACTATAATAATCAATTTTTAACTAAGTAACTTATCCTTTATACTTAAAAATAAAATGATCCTTGTTATATAATCTAAACCTATTGATTCAAAATTTAAAATCTATTTTTTTTGTAATTTTTTAAAAGAGATAAAAATTAATTTTAAAATACTAAATGTATAATGTATTAATCTTTTTTTGAAAAATATAACTTAAGTTATAAAATGTCAAAATGGGTTTGTAAATTAAAACCAAACTTTTTAAAATTATAAATTCACTTATAAAATACACATTTGTTCTTATAAAATGGTTTCATGAATTTACAATTCATGCTTATATACTAGTTATGTCATAAAAATCATGATATTTGTAAAAACGGTATTTTGAACTATTCACCTAAAAAAACATTTTTTGAAAAATCCTAAAAATTATCTTGTATCAAACTAGACTAAGAATACTTGAAACATAACTTGATACCATTATGATATAAGTCCCTAGGTGCATTCTTGATCACCCAGGGCTGGTGACAATCACTAGGGTATCAAAATTAACTTGTGGGAATAATTTCTCCCACCACAAACTAGGATCAACAATGGTCCCAAATAAAAACCTGACTTAAGGTCTCCTTATATTGTAAAAATATACAAAAATAAATAAATAAATGGAAACAAACATAATAGTATCCAAAAATTCATAAAGCTCAAATTCATACAAAATATTTTATAAACTATTTCTCCATAAATGAAACTATTTTTATACAAAGATTTTACATGTCCAAAATAAGGAAATAAAACTAGATTGAAAAGAAAATAGGTTTCCTAAGAGGATGATACAATGCATGAGAAAAATTGGATGAAATAAAATGGGAAAAAACCCCAACATCTCCATGTGACGCTCAAGTCACTACCATAACCCAAACAACACCCGCTTCCCAATGGAGAGCGGTAACTAGGATGCCTGAAAGTCTTAACCTGAGAACTTTCAGAAAACATGAAGGCTGCATACCCACTAATGTAAGTATGAAATGTTTGATCTAAAGAATATTAGGATACCACCATGAGTCCATTTACATTCCACTTATAAGGAACCAAAAATTATATCTTGAAATTAAGGCATAATAAAATAAGATTTCATTTCATTTTTCCTCAAAATGGAAATAAAATAATGTATATTGCATATACTTTCTCAAAAAACACCATTTATAAAATATTCCTCAAATGGATCTTACTAAGGCAATTCCATTTAAAACAAAAGGCATTACCTTTAAATTAATTTTCATTTTAAAATAAATATTTAAACATTTTCTTTTAGAAACACCCCTCTTTGAAACCAAACCCACACATGGTGTAGAAATATATTTTAAAAGGAAACACATTTCAAGGATCACATTTCAAATAAACACTTCCTTTGAAGAAAAAAAATCCTTCCATGGTTTTAAATATGTTTCAAGAGAAAATTTTAATAAGGATTATATTTTAAAAACACATTTTCCCTATTTAAAACTCAGCAGACACACACAAAATGATTTTAGACAAGGAAAATTATAATAAAATGGAAATCTATAAGATTCATAAATAAATTAAGATAACCATACAAGGTATGCCTCACCCACATGATGCACAATCATAAATAATTAAAGCATCAAAGTAGGAACATATCAAGAAGTGGGAAACTAATATGCCATTAACCAAAATTAATCATAACATAAAGTAAAAATCATGAGAGAAAACCATGGGAACTAATGGTGAAAGTTTCTTTATGTGAAAAGGTAGAAATAACTATCGATAGGTTAACGGTTAAAAAAATCATATCTTGAATTTCTCTCACACTAGCCTCATCGGAGACACACCCCCTATCCAGGTATTACATTCAACTAGGGTTTACTAGCAAGGGTGTTATACTCAACTAGTAAGTAAACATCCCAAAAATTCCCACTTAGTAACCTAGGTTCATCATGTCACAACTAAAAGAGGTGATTACCATCAAGCCAACATAATCACGTGACAAGAACAACAACCTAAGGCACAATATGTAACAATCAAATAAAATTCTCACCTCAAATACACCCCTTCGATAATGATCCCCAAACCAAACATATGAACATGAATAAAAATTCATATAAATAGGAAAATGCTCTCAAACATAGATAATTGGTGATAACAGGATCAACTAGGGTGTAAACAATATCCAAACAAGGATAATCTCATTAATTTACAACCATACCTTCTCTTTATACATAAAGATCACATGATTTGAAAATCCCTTTTTAAAACTATTTGATATCCAAATATAACCCAAGGGAAATCACACATAACACCAAAGCACAAAAAAAATAAATACAATAAATCAATTAAAGGATTAATACATAACAAACAAACCAAAAAGTAACCACATAACCTTTTTTTAAAACAAGGAAATCCTCTTTCAAAACAACATACCCATTTTTACAATTAAGGGAAAACCCTTTAGAAACAAGGAAGTTTATTTTAAAACCATGAGAATATCTTAAAATAAGGAAACCCCTTTTTAAATAAAAAAACTTCACTTTATAAAATCCAATTGGTTCAAAACACCATGAACTAACCATTTTCCTCATGAGAAACCATAAATGGAATTTTATCAAACACTATAAATTCATAAAATGACATTTAAAATCAAAGTGCCATTGAACCAAGAATTTCACCCAATTCTTATAAAGTAAAAAACCACAACACATGGAAAAACTTTGATAACACAAAACTAAGTACAACATATATCATTAATTTAGGTCAAGAAAACTTTTAAAATAATTAGCAATCAAGACACTCTTTAAAAAATGGAAAAAAATGGAAACAACTACCAAAATTGATAGAAACATGTAATCTTTGACAAAATCCACCATAATAGACCTTAAGTGATGACCCATGACCTTTACAAACCAAAAACCCCAATTTAGAACAACCTTAACCACGGAAATTTACCCATTATGGCCACCAAGGTTATATAAAATTTGATAAAGATGAAGAAAACAAATAAAGGATTAAAGAGAAGCCCTTAACTTTTGATATGGATAAAGAACCACCAAGAATCCCCTCCATGTTCACTTGGAGGAGATTAAGAAACAAATTGGTAGGCATCTAGGTTAGGGGAGTTCGAGTGGGGAATCTTAGGGAGGAAGCCCCAATTAAAAATAATCTAAAATAACAAAGACACCAAAACCTAAGTAAGTCACATAGTTATGTTGAATGGTTTACCAAACCATGTACAGACCATGTGACATAAATTGCCCCAAAATCTAATAGGTCACATGGTTGTCTCACATGGTTTACCAAACCATCCATATAGAATGTAATCACCTATATCCAAAGATTAATATGACACATGGTTTCTACTGTATGGTTTCCAAACCATGAACCTAGCCATGTAGCTTTGTAAATATTAAAAAACTCAAAATTTATACCTAGGGAAACCTTGATCCCAAAGGATAAAACAAAAAAATCAATAAAATTAGAAAAGTAAAATTTCGAGGTGTCATAATTATTCCCACCATGCCACTTTTTCCACTAGAAATTCCACTCCTTGAAATTCATCGATAAATCAAGCCAAGGGAAAGGACAAAACCAACTCACTAAAAATAATGGTCTAGAAAAAAGGACAACTATTAACATAGAACTAGAAACATGGGACCCAAATAGACCACTTCTAGGGAATAACCAAACAACTAGAGATTTCCACAACACTGAAGGTCTAAGAATCCTAAGAATGGATCCCTCAAACAAAAAAATGTTGGGATGACCACTTCTAAGTTCTTTATTGAATTTAAGAACTCCACCAAACACACATAATAAAACCCTCAAGTTATTTCTGAGTCCCAAACCAAACCAAATGATATAACAACACCACCAGAACAACTGAGACCATAAACTCAAGAAACAATGGCATGTCCCAACCCAAAAAATGACTCAAAAGAACATCCCATAATAACAAAAACCCACATAGACCATTTTAAGGTCTCCCCACAATCTAGAATTAATATAAAATGATGGAACATAAAAGTGGTCAACTAAAAGAATTATCCCAACCAAAAAGGCACAAACCAAAAACTTTGAGCACCGATCTTAAAACACCACAAAAGGAAAAACTCAAGAAACAAATGATGGGAACTAATAAAACACACTTCATAAATAGGAGAAACACCCCAAACATAAAAATTCCTCAACAAGGAATGAAACAACTCCAACTTTGTGTCAAGAGATTGTATGAAGGATAAATTAGTGCCAATAAGCAGAATACCTACCCATGGAAATTATAAAAGAAATTCGACTCTCAGTAGCTCTCATTGTATACCAGGAAAAGAAATAAAACTCCCAATACCCTAGACCACACCCAAGGTACTCCCATGTCATTAATTAAACAATCCTCATACCATGGTCAACACTGTGAACAAAGAAAAAACGCAAGAAAACTATGAGGCATGGATATTCAAAAGATTATAACATAAGACAAAAGATTTGTCATACATTAAAAGAACGATGTTTACAAAAGGGATAAAGATACATCACACAAAACTAAGGATTTCAAATAGAACATCCTCATAACAAAAAAAAACTTATAACTCTCTAAGAGGAAGCAACACTGTAGATCACTATTCAGATAAAATATGAGTCTGAGACTTCTTCTAATCTATAATCAACTTATAGAACCTATGAAGAAAACCTAGATAGAAAAAGTTATTATAGGTACTCATAGATGATGGAAAGGAAGGACTGTCATTTCTGAACATCCCACATCGATATCATACAATTGGACCCCACTTCTTATTAATAGGAACTACCATTTTGACACCATATGGGGTCAGAACATTACATGCCATAGGTTTCCCAAGAAAAATGCCCCAATAACTATAGAATTACTCACCATTTTAGTGAGATTAGTTAGACCATATTGAAATACCATATAATTTAGAACAAGATAAAGGCCTCTAATAATGAACCAAGCTTTCTTTGAATTTTTAACAGACAAATTAGGAGAGAAAGAAACTATTCTGGAGAACTATTCTATATAATCTTTTACTGACTAATTTCCTTGGAGGGAACTCAATAATTACATTACTTTATAAATTATCACCTCCTTGGGATAAAATAGATAGATGAAGGTATCCTTGAAATATCCCCAAGAAAACACTTCAAATAGTTGGGAATAGATAGTGTGCCTCCACCAATCCAAGCCTAAACCCTCAAAAAAAGGAGTGAAGAAACTCACCCTAGAGGATTATTGAGTTATTAGAGACTTGAATATATCTTTGATCATCATTATCCACTCTATCTCCTCATGGGATCCTAGATAAACACTAAAAAATGGCGAGAAACGATTTAGAAACTCTCACATATGATCCACAAGATGAGAAGAACTAGGCCCACCACTCTATCATGAGTCTAAGCAGAGTCTGAAGTTAGAAGAACTACTTCTAGATCACTATGAGGACTACCCAAGATATTACCTTCTAGACTTTATGACTCATTTTTCTGGGTCACATTCTAAAACATAAAAAAAAAACAACAAAAAATCAAATCATTATAAATCTTAACACTAGGTATACAAAGCATAAAACAAAACAAAACCAAATTAAAAAAAATGCTCTTTGAGATCTCAATTAAAAATTTCTAACACAACCTTATTTCCTTTTCAAAGCACCGAACAAGTTCAAAAAATTTAAATAGTTAAAACCCAATAAAATAATGAACCCATTTGTTTAAAACCTAAATTCCCCTTCAAACCACACATGCCAAAACATTTCAGGAATCCTAATACTAAAAACCCATGGAATTATTTCCTTAAAAACCATAACAACCAAAGTAAACATTTTCTATAGTTCAAATTTTTTTATCAAATCCACTCAAGAAACCAAAATAATGTTTTAAAAAAACCGAAATACCAAAGAATAAAATATTTTTTTTAAAAATGATTATTTTTTAAAAAAAATACAAAACCTCACTTAATCATTCACAAAAATACTCATCAAAAAAAATATAGGATAAAAGAATCTAAGTAGGTAAAACAAAAAAATTCCCAACATTCTCTACACCGCATGGTTTTTCAGGCAATTCTCCAACCATGCGAGTGCCACTGGAATTTTCTAGAATGGTTTGCAAGAGATGTAAAAGGTTTGATAGACCCTGAACCTTAACCATGTGACCCTAAATTTTCTCTAACCTTAATCCTAAATGAGTATTTTACAAATAAATATTCCAATATCTTTCTTCAACTAAAAGTAGAAACACACCACATTAAAACATCGTAATAAAAACCACCATAAAACTAACAATTATAGAAAAAATCTTGACCACCCATGAAAAATTGAGATCATACATGGGGAAAAGCTGGCCAAGCACTTCTGAAAAACTACCACAAAAGTTTAGATGGTTCTAACTCTTGTCTAAAATCACCCCAAAAATAAAAAGAGGGATATAATAATATTTTATAGAAAACTATCCCAAGATAACCTAATACATTTCCTGATATCATTATTCCATAAGGATTGAGGTGAATTCCAGATTACCCCACAATGACGACAAGCACCAAGGTATCACAATTAACTCATGGGAATGATTTTTACCTCAACAAACCAAGATAAATAATGATCCCAACTAGGAACTTTACCTGAGGTCTTATTATATTGGACAATCTCAACAAAATAAATACACAAAAATTAAAATAAGAACAACCAAAAAGGTATAAATCTCAAAACATACAAAATATTTTATAAAAAATTTATCCAAAATTGAAACCATTTTTATAAAAGGATTTTAAAATTTTAAAAAAAGAAATAAAACTATACAGAAAAGAAAACTGGTAGCCTAAGAGGCCGATACAACACATAAACCAAACCAGAAGGACTAAAATAGGTGAAAAACCCTGACATATCCATGTGATTCTCAAGTCACCACCATAAACTGAACAAAACTCACTTCCCAACAAAGAGTGGTAACCATCCAACCTAAAATTAAGAACCTAAGAAACTTTAGAAAACATGAAGACTTCATACCCACCAATGTGAATATATAGGGTGTAAGCCAAAGGCCTGTAGGATACCATAATGATCCTGTTCACATTCTATTTATAGGGAAACCAAAAATTCTAGTTTAAAAGTAAAAAAAAAGTTATACTTTATTTTTTCCTCAAAATGAAATTAAAAAAAGTATACTACATATACTTTATCAAAACAAACCATTTGTAAAACACACCTTAAAGATGCCTTACTAAGGAAATTCCATTTCAAAAATAAGGAATTACCTTTAAAACAACTTGAATTTTAGAAGAAATAGTTAAACATTTTCTTTTAGAAATATCCCCATTTGAAACTAACCCACACATGGTTTAGAAATACATTTTCCAAGGAAACACATTTTAAGGATCACATTTCAAATAAACACTTATTTTGAAGGAAAAACCCTTCCATGGTATTAAATACGTTTTAAGTTAATCTTTTAACAAGGATTTCATTTAAAACAAACATATATTTTCCCTATTTAAAACTCAACACACACAATAAACATGATTATAAAGAAGTGAAATCATAATAAAGTGAAAATCCATAAAATTCATAAATAATTGATAATAACCATATAAGGCATACCTCACCCCAATGATAAAAAATCATAAATAATCAAATAATCTAAGTAGGCTCAGATTAAGAACCGGGAAACTCATATGCCATCAACCATAAAAACATAATGCAAAGTAAAAACCATTGGGGAACACCATATGAACTAATGTTGTAAGTTTCTTGATGTGAAAATGTGGAACCAACTGTCAAAAGGTTAGAAGTTTCACAACTCATCTTCTGAACCACTCTCACACTAGACTCCTCAGAGACACACCCCCTAAAAAGGCATCACATTCAACTAGGGGTTACTAGCCTGGGTATGTCACTAAAATAACAAGAAAATTTCCCTAAAATTATCACTCAGTAGCCTAGGTTCTTCATGTCATAGATAAAATAAGTGATTACCATCAAGGAAACATCATCACGTGATAAGCACACCACCCTATGGAATGATACACAATAATCAAATAAATATATCACCTCCAATACACCCATTTGATAATGAGTCCCAAACCAAACATATAAGCATGAATAAAAAATCATATAAAAAATCACATTCCCTAAAACATAAAAAATAGGTGACAATGGGATCAACTAGGGTGTAAACGATATCTAAAAAAGAGATTCTCAAAATGTTTTTACCATGCCTCCTCTTTATAAATAAATATCACATGCTTTGGAAATATCTTTTTGAAAACCATTTGATATCCAAATATAACCCAAGGTAAATCACACATAACACCAAAGAACAAAAAATCATCAATAGACTATATAAATTAAAATATTTATCTAAGACAAATAAACCAAAAATGAATCACACAATTTTTTTTAAATAAGTAAATCAAATATCAAAACAACACACCCACTTTTACAATCAAGAAAATACACTTTAGAAAAAAGGATGTTTATTTTAAAACCATTGGAACATCTTAAAATAAGGTAAAAACCTTTTAAATAGATAAAACTTTAGTTTATAAACTTGAGTTGGTTCAAAACACCATGAACTGATCATTTTCCTCATGAAAAACCATTAATGAAATTTTATTAAACACAAAAAATGCATAAAACCCATTTAAAATCAAAGTGCCATTGAACCAAGAATTACACCCAATTTTTCCAAATAAAAAGGCCAAAACACATGGAAAACCTTTGATTCCACAAAACTAGGTACCACACATATCATTAATTTAGATTAAGAACACTTTTAATACAATAACCAATCATGGCACTCTTTAAAAAATGGAAATTCAATGGAAAAAATATTGAAATTGGTGGAAACATACCACCTTTGGAGAATTCCAAAAGAATAAGACTTATGAGATGGATAATGAACTTTAAAAACCAGAATCCCTAATTTAAAATAACCTTAACCATGAAAATAGGACCACCATTGCCACTAGGGTAATAGAAAATTAGATAAAGAGGAATAAAACCAAGGAAGAAGCCAATAGGAGCTCCTACCTTTCGATCCAGATGAAGAACCGATAATAATGTAAGAACCCAATTTTTATCTCAGGTATGGATCCTTTTAAATATGGTGTAATTCTTTATTTTTAACCTAATACAGATGCCTAATGAGTTAACAAAGGTTTTAGTGGTTTCTGAGGCTTGTTCAGAGCCTGAAACCTTAGTTGGTGGGAAAAAACACTAGGCCACATGGTTAGTAGAAACCATGCGAACCATCCCACATGGTATATACTAAATGTGTGGGGTTGGATAGAGGAGAAAGAATGGTGCACAATTTTCTCTAACCATGTGCCAGGGACCACATGCTCATGCAGGAATATCTACAGTTTTTAGCAGATGTGATTCACATGGTTGGCACAAGGTTTCCCTAACCATGCAGCCTAACTATATAGGTTCCCCCTAAGATAAATATAAGGTTCAAAGTTGGTGCATGGTTTGGCCAACCGTGCTACCAAACCATGCGGCTGAAGAATTCTAGGTAAAATTACCCTTTTCCTTCAATGATCAAATATTTTATACCCCCTTCTTCCTTTGTTAATTCCAATAGTCAACACCTATCTTCTCCCATTTTTAGATCTCTCAAACCCTTTTCCATAGTATTTGATCCTAGATCACCATTTGAACTATGATTTGATCCCCATTTGTGACATTGGACGTGCATCAATAAGATCTCAATTTCTTTTTAGCCACTATTTGTTTTTCTCTCTCGACAGAGTTATTGAGGTGCATGATCATATGAACTATTTTTAGGGTGTTGATCCATTATTCAGATTAATTCCAATACATCCCTAACTAAGGGATGATACTAGATGAGGAGAGTCATATGAGTACGAGGTATGTGGTCTATGACTTAACCCTCAAGTTTCATTGTTTTATAAATTGTCATTGTTATGCACGTGCCGATTTCATCGTGCATGGACTATTAAATTCATGTGACCTTATTATAGTCATTAGAATCATATTATAAGACCCTTATTATGAATTTTATTTATGCCATTGGAGGTTAAAACTTCAATTCTATCCATCTAATGTAGGGTGTTTTCCTTAATTATTCCTTTGGTGGTTCTTTGTGTTTATCTATGCCACCATTTCGGCATGCCTTGAAATGACCTTAATAAAGTTAAGTTCTAAATTAAATAGATGAATTTTAAATTTCTATCACACGTATTCTTGTCACTTGACCCTTCTAAGGTAAGTGATTTAACTTGATAATTCAATCTTCAATGGAAATGGAAAGTATATTATATATATGATTTAGCCTAATTAAATGTAATATAATGAGTTAGTTTCATGTCCATATCACACCTTGCCATGATTAATGGAAGGAAGCAAAGTGAACCTAATGAATTGAATAGTACTTATATCAATGAACTATTAAATGGTTTCATGACCTTGAAATTCCTTGTCACACTAATGAAAGGTATGAAATGAACCCCTTTGACTTATTAAATGGCATGACTATTACATGGACTTAACCGATTAACGAATCAACTAAAATGTTATTATTGTATAAATACATTGATGTTGTGATAAGAGTGGTTAGGATTGATCTAGCCTTGTATTCCCAAGGGAATGCCTTGAGCACTCATAGACGTAATTCTGATTCAAGGATGCTAGTTTCCAAGGGTGAGACCCACCTTAGAACTCGATATTTGTCTACTAGTGGATACCCAATATGACACCTTAGGATACCTCCATTGTCATTTAGATATTAGGATTACTTGGATACACTCCTTGAATCCATCATGATATCTAAGTATACATGTTTCCATGGTTACACCCATTAGGCCCAGTCATTTCTTACCCATTTTACCTTGGATGATTCCTTAGACTTGGATAGAATTATTACTGTGGAATGCCTTGGGAGATACCCCTTGAGTTACACTCTTACCCCTATATCAAGGCTATAAATTATTAATGAGTTGGATCAAACCCTAAGGTCATGGATGCCTTGGTTATTACCTTGGATCCTCTTCATTATTATCATCATCATGGATGCATTATTATATCTTAGATCCTTCACTATTAGTATCATGTGAGGATGTCAGGGATGATTATACCTCATGTGACTTATCTATATAAACTGGAACATAATTAATAAATGAAATGGTTACATGTTTATACACTAGTTGAGGCTGAAGTAGGTACCAAGTATTTAAATTAATGTACTTATTTACTTTTAAATATGCACACTTTCACACTCTTTCAGTTTATATTATACAGACTGGATGTTATAGATGTTGTTGTTGGTGGCCTACTGAGATTTATCTCACAACCTATCTAGGTCACCATTGGAATCCAAGAATATTACACATATTCAGGTGTTGACAATGGGAAGCATCCTACCTTGGACACCTAATATTTCTTACTTTCTTAGGATGAAGCTTAGTAGCAGATGACCGGGCCATGGCTCAAGATGCTTGGATAGTTTTTTGTTTCTTTTTTATAACATTGTATAGAAGGTATTGTACAACTTCCTACTACTTTTTATCCTTGTTTTATATATTCATATATTATTACATGTATCATTATCTTTTTTATGTTATTATTATTTGCTCCCATTCTTTATCATTCATCCTACTTCTTCCATGCCAACTATTTATTATACCACTTCCTCTATTTAATTATTATCATATTTATCCACTGTGTTACACTATAGTATTGAGTGAATAGTATCTCAAAAAACACACCCTAGGCCATCATTACTACTTGATAGACTCTAGTGTTTAGGGAGATAAACTTGAGACCGAGTAACCCACTAGGCTCGAGACACTTCCAAGTGGTGCCTGAGATCATGATGTTGAAAAGTGGTATCAGAGCGGTTATTTTCTTTATTTACTATTTGGAGACAATATAATAGAGATTAGGAATTGTTTAAACTTGGTTATAATCCATACTTGGGTATATCTAACCCATGTTTGGGGTAAATTCCGAGTTTCCTGAGTAAGAATTATTGTTATACTTTTTCCTATTACAGTTGATATCCTTTCACCATTGGGTGAAACACGTGTTATGTAAGGGCTATTATTATTATACTGATTGAAAATTTCAATTAATATTTGGCATGATGATATTAGGGTAAGGAGCATCAATTATGCATCATTTTAGACACCTAGAACTCCCATTCCATACATATTTCCCTGCCATATAGGTACATTTCACTACTTTCATTGCTTGTTTTTCTTGTAATTGTTGAGTAAGACTTGTATATATATATATATATACATACCTAATATTATTTTTTATGTGATTGAGTGATTTCTAGTTTCAATTATTGAGGTTTATGTACCATTTTGGGTTGGAATATATAGTTTACTAAGTCAATCCATCATAAATAACATGTTACATTCTGAGATCAGATGTAGATGGGGTCAAATTGAGATTTAAATGGGTGTTAATTTTAGTGATAAGGTGTATGTGATCTGATTCACTATAAATAAAATCCATTTTAAATGAACCTTGATATATGAAAATAAGAAAATGAAAATTGTAGAAGTAAAGATCTACTTATAAAATGAAATGGTTTCCAATAAATGAAGAGGAAAAGTACTACTGAATTTTCACATACTAGAAACCCTATAATTCAAACAAGAACACTTACTGATACCTATCCTTATAAGTGGGTAGTTGGGGTAGTATATCATGACCAGTGAGCCCTTCCTTTCATTATTCTTCCTCTATTTCTATCTATCTCCTTAAAATCTATTTTTGAGGTGTTGGTAGAGCTATGACACCATGAAATCCTCATGTCATGCACCAGGAGGGTGGAGAAGACCATGCTCCATACATGGTGGGATCTGAGCTACTAGTCTTACCATCAGGAGTGCCACTTGAGGAACCGCTTTTTTACATGATCTAGGAACTGACATTCATCTTTTTGAGAGTTTCCTATGTCTGATGAAGTCCACGAAAGGTGATCCATTACTAGAACCTATAATGGATGATCAAACCCTTGAGTTCCAAAAAAAAATCTTCATAACATCTTGGGGGATGGTGGTCCACAAGCTGCAAATTATTGGATAGATGCCACTCTATCTATATTTTAGTATCTAGAGATGCCTCCAGAGTGGAGGGTGAAAATTTCTACCTATATGCTATGTGATTTGGCCAAGATCTAGTGGGATGTAATTACCTAGTATGGTCTCTATCAGGGAATGGTATGGGCTGATTTTCAGACTGCTTTCTATGATTAGTTCTTTCCTCAGACACTAAGTGATAATCGAGTCAGAGAATTTATGCATCTAGAGCAGGGTACTATGTCAGTCATGGATTATTTAGTGAATTTCACTATGTTATAGTTATTTTCATAGATTTTAATAAGTGATGAGATTTCACATGCTAGAAACTTTGAGGATGGGCTCTAGTATTCCATCTGTACTCAGGTGAATGTATTTAACCTACCTACCTTCTCTGAGATAGTCAATAGGGATCTTATCACTAAGTGTAACCTAAGGTAAGGTGATAGTACTGGTCATAGAGGATCAATACTGTGGTAGGCTAGTAGTTCTTCTATTAGTAGGAAACATTCCCTCAATGATTCTCATTTGGGTAGTGGAATACAAAGTAACAATAATGGCAGCTCTGTGGTGTGCCATTAGTGTGGATGATGGGGGAATATGAAGCCTCATTGTGATAGAGACCCTCTGGAGTGTCGGGATTGCGATAGTATGGGGAACCTTTAGAGATTCTGTCAGACCTTTCCATCAACTTCTAGTAGAAGAAGTTCCACAATAGCTCCACCTTTAGGAGTCAGATATTTTACACTATGTAAGGTGGGGAGTTGGAGTAACACTAGTAGGAATGGATGAGGAGGAGTTCATGGGCATGGTATCTAGAATTCAGATTATTAGAAGTGCTAAAAGAGTATCCATGATTAGAGTAGTCTAGATGTAGTATAGAACTATGGATCAGTCCAGTTTCATTATTTATAGATGATACCCTTGGGTTAGAGTGCATGTCCATTTACAGTATGAGTTACCATTAAAGTATCCCCCACTATGGTATTTTATTTGTTTGATATAGGTGCTTCACACTGCTTTACCTATTTATCTATCATGGAAAGTCTCAGGCTAGAAATTCAGTATTTCTATGGTGTACTAACCATGGATACACAATTGGGAGTATGGTCAAAGGGAATACACCATTGTAGGGATTACCCCCTTGAGTTAGGTAGTTACCCTTTCTCATGGGACCTATTTATTATTGAGATGACAAGCTTAGATGTTATTATTGGGAAAGATTGGTTAGTCCCGTAACACACTTTTTTAGACTGCTATCACCACATGGTATCATTTACATTACCAAAGGGTAGTAGTTATCTACACAAGGTTGAGTGGGATTTCTAGGACAATAGAGATAGACCAAAGCATCATGGGCTAGGTGGAGTGACTTCCTAAATTTATAGTCTCTTCATAGAGGATTAGGGAGTATACTATGTAGATTATCCTCCCATAGTAGATCATTTTAGGGATGTGTTTCCCAATAATTTTTTCTATCTTACCACCTAAGAGAGAGGCAGATTTTATGATTGATCTTATTCCAGGAGTAGCTTCAGTATCCATTACACTATACATGATGGAACCTATTAATCTCTAGGAGATTAAGTGATAGTTAGAGGATTTAGAGGCCAAAGGTTTTATATGGCCTATAACTTCCTCTTGGGGTTCACTCGTGCTTTTCTCTAAGAAGGCAGATGATACCCTTCATTTATGCATGGATTATAGATGGTTGAACTAGCTTATAGTAAAGAACTAGTATCCACTACCTCATATAGATGATTTTTTGACTAGATCTGAGGATCTAGGATATTATATAAGATCAACCTGAAATTAGGCTATCATCAGGTGTGATTCATACCTACAAACATACCTCGTACAACTTTTAGTATCAGGTATGGTCTATATGAGTATCTTGTTATACCATTCGGCCTTAATAATTCACCTTCTATTTTCATAGATTTTATGAATAAGATCTTCCATCTCTATCTGGATTTTTATGGTATTTGTGGGCTACATCTTAGTGTATTCTCACACTCATAGCGACCATGTTGAGAACCTTGAGATCGTTATGCGTACACTGAGATATAATTAGCTTTATGCCAAGATTTCTAAGTGCCACTTATTGATCGAAAAAGTTCAGTTCATGGATCATATAATATCAGAATTAGGAGTATCTATTGACCCATAGAAGGTGAGTGCTGTGGTTTCCTAGGTGTATCCAAAGATTTTTTTTGATATAAAGAGTTTCTTATGAATTATTAGATATTAAATTCATTTTATATAGAAATTATCATTCCTTGATTCACCTATTACTAGTCTTAAAAATAAGGGTGTTAAGTTCTTGTGGTCATAAGAGTGTGAGAAATCCTTTTAGGAGTTGAAAGGGAGGATTTTCTCAGCACCTATTTCGATTCTGCTAGAGCCTGGAAGAGGTTATACAATGTTCTGTGATTTATTTGGCATCAGAATTGGATTAGTGATAATTAAAGAGGATAGATTTGTTGTGTAAAAATCTCAGTAGTTGAGGCCTCATGAGAAAAATTACCCAACACATGACCTTGAGATAGCAGTAGTTGTCTATGACTTACGTTTCTAGAGACACTACCTAATGGGTGAGATCTTTGTGGTGTATACAGACCACAAGATCATAAAATATATCTTTTCAAAGTGTGACTTGAATATTAGGCAGTGAAGATGGGTCAAATATCTTCAGTCCTTAAATTTTGATCTTTCCTATAATTATAGAAAGGTCAATGTAGTTGCTGATGTGCTGATATAGAAAACTAAGGAATATTCCATACAATAAGGTAGAGATGAATTGAAATTGATGGACCTATTTCTTGAGATGCATCTAGAGTTTCATGATATTCACGAGTAGTCTTATCTCTCATGCTTGACAGTTACCTCTTCCCTCATTGATAAGGTTAAGAGTAGGAAATTTTCAGATCCGAAAGACTTGGTTCTCTATGAGAGTATTTTAGGAGATGAACTGACTCTAGATTGGTCTGTGGATAGAGAGGATGTTTTACGTATACATGGATATGTCTGGGTTCCTACAGATATGAGAGAGGAGTTAATGTCAGAGTCCCATGCTTCTCAGTGTGAAGTTCATCCATGAATCTCCAAGATGTATCGAGATATGTGATGCCAGTATTGGTGGCTTGGGATGAAATGTATGATAATAATACTTATTAATAGGTGTTCTACCTATCACCTGGTGAAGGCAGAGAACCAATATCCCATAAGATTATTACATCCACTTAAAGTCCCAGAATGGAAATGGGAAGATGTTTCCATGAACTCTATAGTATTCTTATTGAGGTTACCTCAAGGTAGTGATGTATTTTGGGTAGTCATTTAAAGACTTAAAAAAGTATCCAACTTTATTCCTATATAGGAGACTTTCTCAATTGATGATATGGGATGATTTTATGTCTGTGAGATCATAAGACTACATGGGGTCCCTCATACCATCATTTCTGATAGGGACGCTTGTTTTATGTCATAGTTATGGTAGGGTTTGTAGAAGGTTATGCATACATAGGTGATTCTAAGCATAGGATTCCACCCTTAGACCAATGGATAGTCTAAAAAAATGATACATATTTTAGAGAAAATTCTCTGAGCATGCATCCCTGATTTCAGTAGTTCTTGGGAGAAGCATATCCCTATCATTGAGTTCACCTACAATAATAGATTTCAGGATATGATATAGATGGATCCTTTTGAGGCCTTGTATGGTAGGTTGTTTCATTCAACCTTGTTTAGGTTAGAGGTAGAAGAGGCAATGATACTAGGTCCTAAAATCATATAGGTTAATTCAGAGCAGGTTCATCTGATCATGAAGCATATGTCTATATATATCTCTAGAAATAAATCTTATTCTAATCACCATAGATTACCTATGGAGTTTGAGGAACCTGTGGGTATCACCCAAGATTGGGAATAGATATATACAATGGTAAGGGAAGCTATCTCCTCATTATGTAGGTCCATTTGAGATTTTGGAGAGAGTTGGGATAATAGACTATCATTTGTTACTACCTCAGAGGTACCATTCCATGCACAACATCTTCCATGTTTCATAGATTTTTCATTATCACAATAACCCATATCATACTTTTGATCCCACCGATGTTGAGTTAGATGTTGATTCTTTGTTTGAGGAGTATCCTATACACATTTTTGAATAGAGCATGAAGGCTCTATGAGGCCAGTTTGTCCCTTTAGTATGGGTTATATGGTAGCACGACTGTGTACAAGATAATACTTGGGAGTGGGATGCTGACATATGTGCCCAGTGTCCAGAGTTGTTCACAAATAGTGTTTTGCTGCCCATGGAAGGTGAACTCGGGGACAAGTTCCTTTAAGGGGATAAGACTACAAGAATATGGGTTTTATCTCAAGTAGGGATCCTTTTAAATTTGGTCTAATTATTTATTTTGGACCTAATACGGATGCCTAATGAGTTTATGAAGGTTTTGAGTAGTGTACAATGATTGTTCAAAGACTAGAACTGTGGATGGTGGAGAAAAATACTGTGCCACATGGTTAGTAGAAACCATGCGAACCATCCTACATAGCCTATCCTAACTGTGCAGGGATGGATAGAGAAGCAAGTGGGGCATATGGTTTTCCCTAACCGTACACCAGGGTCCGCACACTGATGCAGGAATGTCTGTAGTTTTTAATAGAGGTGATTCACATGGTTGGTTCATGGTTTCCCCAACTGTGTGGCCCAACCATTCGGGTTCCCCCTTAGCATAGCATAAGGTTCATGGTTGGAACATGGTTTGGAAAACTATGCATCCAAACTATGTGAACCGGGAATTTTGGGTAAAATTACCCTTTTTCCCTTAATGATCTAATATTTGATACCCCCTTCCTCTTTTGTACATTCTAGTGGATACCACCTATATTCTCCCATTTTTGGAGCTCTCAAACCCTCTTCCATATGATTTGATCCTAGATCACTGTTTGAACTCCAATTCGATCCCTTTTCATCATGTTGTATGTGCATCAATATGATCTCAATTCCTTTTTAGCAATTCTTAATTTATCTTTCTCTCAACGGAGTTATCAAGGTGTAGGCTCATATGTCCTATTTTCATGGAATTTATCCTTTATTAAAAGTTATTCTAATACAAGAAGAACTAAGGGGTGATAATGGATGAGGAGAGTTTTACAAGTATGAGGTAGGTTTTCTATGACCCATACCTCAAGTTTCATCATTTTATAAATTACCATTGTTATGCGCATGCTAATTTCATTAGGTGTGTCCTATTAAATTTATGTACCTTGATTATAGTCATTAGATTCATATCATAATACCCTTATTATAAATTGTTTTCATGTCATTGTAGGTTATAACCTCAATGCTATCCATCCCATGTATGGTGTCTTCCTTAATTATTCCTTTAGTGGTTATTTGTGTTTATTTGCGCCACCGTTTGGGTGTGCCTTGACTTGAACTTGATAAATGTAAGTTTTAAATTAAATTTATGAATTGTAAATGGCCAACACATGTATTATTATCAATTTAATCTTGTAAGGTAAGTGCTTCAACCTAATAAATCAATCTTTAATGGAAATGGAAAGTATATTAGATATATGACTTGGCCTAATTAAATGTAATAAAGTGACTTGGTTGCACATCCATAGAACACCTTTCCATGATTAATGGAAGGAAGAAAAGTGAACATAATTAATTGAATAAGACTTGTATGAATGAACTATTAAATTTTCTCTTGTCCTTAAAATTCTTTGTCACACTAATGAAAGGTTTGGAATGAACCCCTTTGACTTATTAAATGGAATGACTATTACATGGACTTAACCAATTAATGAATCAAGTAAAATGTTCCTATTGTATATAGACCTTAACATTATTATAGTAGTGTTCAAACTTCAGCTAGACTTAGATTCCCAAGGGAATTCCTTGATCACTCAAAGACGCCATTCCGATTCAGGGATGCTAGTTTCCAAGGGTGAGACCCACCTTAGAACCCCATCACTGTCTACTAGTGGATTCCTGGAATGGAACTATAGTATCCATATATTATCATTTAGATATTATGATTCCTTTGATACACTCAGATACATCATGACATCTGTGGACACATGGCACCATGGTTACACCCATCAGGTCTTGTCATTGCTAACCCATTTTACCTTGGATGATTCCTTGGACTCAGATAGAATTATTATTGTGGAATACCTTGGGAGACTCCCCTTGGATCACACTAATACCGATATATCTAAGATAAATATTATTATTGAGTTGGATTGAACACTAAGGTCCCAGATTCCTTGATTATTACCTTGGATCCTCTTCATTATTATTATTATCATAATGGATGCCTTGTAATATATTGGATCCTTCACTATTAGAATCATGTAGGGATATCAGTGCTGGTTATACCTCACTTGACATATCTATATAAACTGGAACATAATTAATAAATGAAATAGTTACATGTTTAGAAACTAGATGAGGATGAAGTAGGCATTGGGCATTTACATTACTGTATTACTTTACTTTTATATATGCATTATTGCACACTGTTTCAATTTATATTACATAGACTAGATTTTATAGATGCTGCTGATGGTGGATTACTAAGATTTATCTCACACCCTATTAGGTCTGCCATTGGTACTCAGGAATATTAGATGTATGAAGGTGTTGAAAAATGTAATAGCTTCTCCTTGGACACCTAATATTTCTTGTTTTCTTAGGATGGAGTTTGGTAGAAGATGATCGGGCCAGGGCTTAGGATGCTTGGATAATTTTTGGTTTATTTTTTCAACTTTTGTATAGAATATATTATACTTCTACCTACTACTTTGTATCCATTTTTTCTATATTTATAGAATATGACATGTATCATCATCTTTTTTATTTTATTTTTAGTTTATCCTATTATTTATTATTCATTATGCTTCTACTGTGCCATTTGTTTATTATACTAATTTCACTATTTAATAGTTATCATATTTATCTGCCATTTTAAACCCTGGTATTGAGGTCATAGTCTACCCAAATACAAACACTAGGCCCTTGCCACTATTCAACATCCTCTGGAATTTAGGGAGATGTGCTTGAGGCCTAGTGAACCACCGAGATTGGGGAAATTTCAAGTGGCACCTGAGATTGATACGTCACAAATAGTCCACTCCTAATCCACTTAAAGGATCTTGGGATAGAGAGATAACTCCTAGCGTGGCACTTAGGTTGGGGGAGATTGAGGGGGTAATCTTGGGGAGGAATCCCCAATTAAAAAGAAGCTGAAATGGAAAAATTACCCCAACCTGAGTAGGTTGCATAGTTGTCTCACACAGTTTACTAAACCGTGCATAGACCGTGCGATAAACACTACCCCAAAACCTCAGAGGTCACACAGTTGTCTTGCATAGTTTACCAAACTATGTGAAAACCATGTGATTGCCTCTGTCCAAAGCAACATATGGTGAACCGTTTCTACTACATGGATTCCAAAGCATGCACCTAACCATGCATCCCCAAAAATAATTCAAAAATCAAAATTTCTACCTTAGGACAACCCTATGCCATGGGAGAAAACAACCAAATAAAAAAATCATGAACATGACATTTCATGGTGTCACATAACTCTAAGCTATTTTTTACACTATAAATTTAAAAATGATGTTTTTTATCAAATTAAAATTATAAATTTTAATATTTAGTTATTTAAATAAAAATAAAAAATAGAAATATATATTGAAAAATTAATTCTTAAAATTCAAGAGGATTTAATATTATTTCATATAAATTTCAAAAAAATTGCATGTTAAAATAATAGTTTAAAAATTTAAATATTAACTATTATAATAATATTCTAAATGTGATTAATTAAATTTATCAAGGTAATATATTATACCCATTTTATAAATGGTTCTTCAAATTAAATCATTTTTAAAATATTAATCAATGAGAATAATAATATATTATTATTTTAATTGATTAATATCGTTTTATCTACTAATGATTATATTATTCATGTAATTTTAAGATATGTAAGTTCATTTTAGTTGGGTGTTGTGTTAGTTTGGTGTTGTGTGTGACACATGATATTTAAGATAATCTTAATTTAAAGGGTCTAAAATCTTAGGTTGTAACATTCTACCCACATTAAATAAATTATGTCCTTGAAATTTTAACAATTACTCACATATGAAAATAGGTGAGGGTAACCTTAACATATCCATCATTCTGGATATAACTTATAATATGGAATCTTCCTTACTCTCTTAGGCTATACCAAGTTACTCATATTTCCTAAAACAATATTTATCATTCAAACAATCATGTACCCCAATATATATACCCTAATCATATATTCTCAATAACATACCATCCCAAACCATTTGAATCTACAAGTCATTAATCCAAAATGAAATCATATATTCTTTTAAAAATAACTCATATCTTTAACCACTAGTCCATAATGTCACACTCTAGTAAATATATATCATAATCCAAAAAAATGAGATAAACCTCAAAAAAATATCATGGATTACTTATTCATTAAATCAATATTCAATTCCAAGGATATTAATACTATATAACTCACTTCTCTCAAAATCAATCATCCCTTTATTACCTTAACATCAAACATATATTAAACCTAAGAGTTTTACATACCACAATCATGTGATATCCAATATTTATCCCTAAAAATACAAAACATTCATAAAATTACTTTTCAAGGTTATTGAAACCATTCTATATATGTTTACAAACCTTTAAAGTAAAAATAATGAAGTAAAATCCTTATATGTTTCACATAATCCACATAAAATTTAAAATATATAAGAATATCATTGATAAATATAACTTATTAATGAAAATAACTAAGATTACCAATATTTAATTTCTATTAAGATACCAATTGCACTACCTTTTGTATGACTAGGAAACTCACCTTTTCTATCACAACATGTGTATACTAAAATTATGAACAATTTAAGTATTCTACCTTATTTGGTTAGTGGTTTCTAGATACATACCTTTCTCACCTTAATTTTTATGATCCCATTTCAACAAAAAATAAAACAAAAAAGTATATGATAATATCTAAAATATGAATATGAAAACATCAATATAAAGATGTTTTCCCCTATGACACCTTCATTTTTAACATATGAAAACTTCATTTAAACCAATGATTCTCTTTGTCTAATCCTTATTCATCCATGATAATTTTACTATTAGGTTATCTAGCCTAATTAGTTAATATCATACTCAAATCATTTATAAATTTTCATTAGAGTTAATGTGAATTAACCATAGTATATCATATAGTAGTGTCAAACTAGGTGTGCAGTTAGGCCTCTTTATCATGCATCAGGTAAATATTGAGTTAACAACCAACATGACCTTTTCAAGGTTATTACCCCTAGGGAAATCTATTCCATATCATGTATCCACTTTTGGTATCCATACATGGATGTTATTGTTAGGTGAACCTCACAATATCTACTTTACCAAATCATTTGGATATTATCCTGTACTTATAATTATTCTTAGTGTTTTCTCTAATGTTCTCTAATCCTAAAACCCAATTAACATAAAATATTCAGTTTAACCAACTTAAAAGTTTATCTATACCTTATATAATGATCAATATTATCTTATTAATATTTAATGACCTTTAAAACTATTAATTTATCTTCAAACAATAAAATATTAACTTTTAAAGTCATAAAAACTCCCCTATGATACCAACTGAGGTGCCCCAAACCCACACTCATAGATATAGTGCTAAAAACAACATACTTTACACACTTGATTTGACACACATCATTAATTATAAGATATTTAACACATAATTTAACATTTATATTTAAATTACCCTTTTAGGTTTATAGTTTTATATAAATAGGAAAAAAATTAACCAACAAAACCCTTGTTCTTTGTATCAACTAAATTTTTCCCCACTCTATAAGAAACTACTTAATCTATAATAATCCTTAAACATCTCCCAAAAATCTAACAAACAAGATAATATTATGGAAACTTCTTATGTATTAATTTTATTAATAAACTTGGGAAATGAAAATATAATAAAGGGGTGAGCTTAGATGCTCAGTAAGTGTAAACATAAGTGATAATAACCAAAGATCTTTAGTGGGAAAAGATGAGAATATTGGTATAATCATGATATATAATAAAGTTATAACAAACAAATCATAGATCATAAATCATTGAATAATACATGTATCAAAAGAGTGTGGAAACATGAGTCAATAAACGCGATCCATTAGATCATACCATAGCTATGAGAATAATCATAAAATCATTCTTTTAAATTTGGAACATACATTAGTATAGTGAACATAACTTTCATGAGCCACACCATAAACTCCCATGCTTATGAGAAAATAAAATGTACCCATTAATACCTATCTCATGATATTTAAACTCTTAACCAATGCATTAGAGGGAGATATATGACCCTGCCCATCATTCATCCATACTTACATATGGAACTTAAAAATCATTCAATTATCACATCACAAAGAGACCATGGAAAGAAAATTTGTTTCATATTATTTTCAAATGGATTCATATAATGAAATCATCAACATGATAATAACAGGAAAAATAAATGGGTATCTAATAATATTCAATAACTTTCTTGGTAAATACCATTTAATCAAGATGATAAAACATATATTATTTAAAACTTATAGATAAAGGGTATACAACTAAGAAAATAATTTCCACAATCAATGAATGAATTAAATATAGGTGAACACCCTTCAATAAAAGGAATTAAATATAGAGTGTTCACAAAGAAAAGGTATTGGAAAAAAATTATGCCTATTCAAAGTGCATAGTTAGGTAAGAAAAAAGTTGCGATGGATCATATATTTGATAGAAAATAACATTAAATAAGACACCCTGAGAAAGAAGTTGTATGGTATCAAAAGATCATATTACCAGTTTAATAAAGGAAACTTATAAGGATGTTGAAAAACATGTTTGTAAAAAATGCTTTGAATGATATCACACAAGAAGGGACCAAGAATAAAATTGTTTGATACCATGAGGTCAATCCCCCAAATTATAAATATATATATTTATTAAAGGATAAATCATTTATTATAAATCCCATGATGGAAAATCATTTTTAATATGAAAATAAAAATTAAGTTGAAAGTTTATAAGATATTTTAGATTTTTTTATAATTGATCTAAAATATAAACTTACATATCACTTTCAAAAGTAAATTTTGAAAAGGTGAAGTGAAATATTTTGAAAAAAATTACTTTTACAAATAATCTCTAATAATAGTGCCTTGAAAATGACATCATTTTTTCTATAGGAAATTTGGATCCAAATATAAAACATTTGATTATTAAAGGAACCTTTTTAATACTTTGAAAATACCTTTGTTGAAAACCCACATTGTAAAAAAAGAAATAAAACTTTATTTGAATTAAAACTTAATTTTACCAAAGATGAATATAAAATACCATACAATAAAATATTAGGGAGGGAGAACCCAAGAATGGAAGAAAAAATTTCAATATAAAACATTATAACTCAAGGAAAGGATATTTGAGTAATCAATATACCTTAGAGGAAACATACTTCATGAAGCATGAAATATTTGATAAGGTTTTTATGTGGTAAAAATTTAAACAAAGAGATAATGAAAAAAAAAAGAATAATGTACCTATATTATATGAAATAATTTCAAGAGAACAATTATAAATCAATGAAGGAAAACTGATTTACCAAAAACTCTTATGACTAGTGTAACACCCCGATATTTTATGTGAAATAATTTTTTTTAAAATTTCTTTGATGTCTTGTGTTGTACGCTACACCAATATTATCATGTGATATACGCAACACCATATTATCTTGTAGTATATTCTAACACTATTCTTGGCTTGTGTTACACGTAAGAGCGACCTTCCTCAATAGCATGTGTTGTACACAATACTGAGTTTTACTAAACAACAATATATTATTATAATAATATTATAAACTAGCTGTTATGAATAGTATTAACCACATTTTGAATTTTATAATAATATCATTCATCATACAAATATTCTAGAACATGGTATGAGAACAAAATAAAATTTTCATATAAGATAAGTATTTTTCAAAAAATGCAGTTTTGCCGCCTCTTGATGGCGCACCCAATTTAAATCTAGTTTTTGAAAATTTTATAAGTTCAATTTGACAAAATAAACTTATTAATTTCAATAAGGATATAAAAATTAACATTGTATATTTTTTTAATATTTTTCTGTTAAATTTCAAATTTTGATGAATAGTAAAAATACGCTAAATTTTAATTAAAAACAACTTTTTCATCAAGATAATTTATATGGTTAAATTATAATATTGAATGGTTTTAAAGTATAAATAGAATATATTTTTACCATTTAATATTAAATATGTCATTATCATTAATTTTACATTGAATTCATAGATAAAAACATTTCAATCTTTTGCAATGATTTAACTTTTAAAACCCGTTTTCTCAATAGCGGGATTAATTTTAAATTAAATACTACAACTTTTGTGTATTGAATTTGGAAAAATGGATTCAATATTTTGAATCAGTATGTCAAAATTATGTTAATAGGATACTTTTTATTTTTAGGCATTATGAATAGTTACTACGGTAAATTTTATTTACCACTGTTAAAGATAAATCAGGTAATTAAGGGTAAACATAATATTATAAAATTACCCTAACACCTGCCAAAATTTTATTAGATGAATAAATGTCGAATAATATCACCTAAGGGTCATAATAGATTCATTTAATGGACTTTTGACCCTAAAAAGTATGTAATTATTATTAAAACCAAAGAAAGTGACAACATGTCACTCTCTTATATCTTATAAGTGTAATAATTTTAATTTAGTGATAAACTTCATAAAACTTCAAAAATAAATAGTCAAAAGAAATATAATAAAATTATCTAAATCATGTGAATTTATTTAGAATTTTTATGTATTAAATAATTATCATTAATGGTGACACAATAGTGATGTAGAAATTATTTTATTGATTGAAATATCAAATAAATGGTTTTAAAAATATTAAAATAAATATTATATGAACTATTTAATATGATAAATTTTTTTTCAAGATTAATATTACATGTTAGGGACCTATTAAATATTTGTTTTTGAATATATCCTCAGTGTGGATTTTATTTAAATTCAAATAAATGAATAGTTTCAAAATTGACACTATTGTTATTTTATAAAAATAACATATTATTAAATTGTTTAAAAATCACAAAATTATTTAAAAATTATAAATTGAAATATATATTTTCTAAAATGTCATAAATTATCCAATTATAGAAAATTCACAATACATAAGTAAGTATTTATAACCATTTAAAATTTAGAATATTATTACCACAAATAAAATTAAATAGATTAAATAAGGATAAATCAAAATGATAAGGTTTAAAATAAAATAAAAACATGTACAAATTTTATTTTTTGAGGAGATTAAAACCCTATATTACCTAATATCCTAATGTTAGTCACTTTGGAAGTTTTTATGTGGGGTTTGAGTTTATTATATATTAATATTTTAGAGGTTTCCAAAAGTGCCCCTCTCCTCTCTTATAAAAAGGGAACCCCCTCCCTCTCCTATTCACAACATTTTGAACCTTAAAGATCATAAAAAAACTGTACATTTCTCTTTTACAGTTCCCTAGAAACATACTAGAGGTCCTGGTCTTCTTCAAAGACCAACTTTAGTGCCCTAAGAGGAGGTTTAGAAGAGGCACGTCAAAGAAGAGGTAATATCCTTTACTAATTATTTCAAATTTATTTCTTCTTCTAATTCATCTTATTTATTTGTTTAATTATAAAGTAATAACATCAGTATAACTGATATAATGATATGTTATTATAAATATTAAATAACCCCATTTCACCTTCTATCCATCCTATGAAAAACGAAATCACCGCGCGTGCGTACGTAAGAAATACCGTCTCCATGCCAGGGTGTAATCTGTTTTCCACCACCACCTTACTTGGATGGGTATAATGGTGTAAATAATAACTATATATTATTATTATAAAATCATTCTGATTATGATATATTATATCATCCACTCCAATTCCATTCAATAATTATGAGAACGATATCAGCGCTCGTGCGTACGTACAGATTACCGTCTCCATGACGCGATGAGATTCATTATCCATGTTAACCATTCAAGAATGATTATAAATTATATATAATAAATAATCATGAAATATATGACATAATAATTATAATGGATTTATGTACATATATGTTTCATTTACTTAATTCCATTCAATTCAATAAGGAAATGAAAATAGCGTTCATGCGTACGTACAACCTACCGTCTCCATGAACAGTGTATTTCATTCCATTTATTGATCTATCATATATATTTATATGATGAATATATATTATATATAAATCATGTTTTAAATTCTGTAATTAATTAAATAAGTATATAATTAATAATATCAAGAACAACAAGTCCAAACACGTATGATAAATGAAACGATTTTACCCAAAACGTTGCTTTAACATGAAATTGACAAAAGAATGGGTAATATAAAGTCATAAATGAATCATATATGATATCATAAATATTATTATGGTTTTTTACAAGTTAATAATATGTTTAAACCCAATATACACGAGTTTTAGACACATATGGAAGAAATTGGACCTAAGGTAAGGGATAATTATTCCAATCTCGTTCTTATCCGAGATTGTTTATTCGTAAGTATTTACTGGGGTTATATTTTTCATCAATGTTCATAAAAATGTTTTTCACAAAGTGTTTAATATTCGTCCATGTATGTTTAAAGTCATTTTTACCCCTCTTTTACTTTTACTTTGTGTTATGGAAGGAATCTTTCTTTTATTTACCATACGTGGTACTTTTTGGCTTTTTCGTTAAAAGTACGAGGATAATGTTTTTTTAAACTTATACAGCATGAAAATTTTTTTATGGTTTCATAACAAATTATTTACATGAATATTCATCTACACAATTTCATGATTATTTTCAACAAAATCATTTTCTTTTAAAATTTCATGGCATTCTGAGAAAGGACATTTTCTTCAAGAATTCATTTCAAGTGTTTTATCAAAACCATTTTCCATCTAAGATGACATTATTTAATATGTTTATGTTTCAAGTATAATGTATCTATTATTTACATGGTTTAATTTTTCTTATAAATAAATGATATCCATTTATTCTATATGGATTATGTTATGATGGGATGATGTTTATGAAACCCATTTTATTCGTTGGGTTATGATGAATGATTTATGTTTATTTTGTGGAACATGAAATAATGATTTCATTATGAGATGGGTGGGACCTATATCTCCCTCCAATGAATTGGGTAATGATTTATATCTCATGAGATAGACATGGCTGTAATGACAAGTGAATCTGGTTTAGTAATACAGGGCTGGAATGATAAGTAAAACCGGTTCAGTAATGGACTTTGTCCACTATGATGGTCTTGGAAACAATGCCTTGACTACTATGGAAATAATAACATGTTTTTAATGTTTTTCAACAATTACATGTTTTATTACCATGCTATTTTATCATTATTAATGTTTTTTCATGATCTATGCCTTACGTACTGCCAAGATTTATTTCACAACTCAATATTTTTGATGTTTAAACATTATGTTCATGTTTTTAAGTTCAAATGTATATGGTTTGTTTTATTTTCTCCATTCCTACCCTTAATAAGAATTTGAGCTCACCCTTTTTATGTTTTCATTTCCCTAGGATATAAATAAAGGTTTTAGGTAATAAACCAAGAGGGAATGGTCTTTATGGGAGATGTTGAAGATATTTCACCATGATTAGAAGATTGTGTTCCAGGTTTCTAAAGACACTAAACTATTACAATCCTTGGGTGTCAGTTTTTTTTTATGTATTAATTATTCTAAAAAAGTAACGTAATGTCCATGTATTTCAAGCTTGGGTATCTACAACTAAGATAAAACTTTATTCAAAATACATTTTAAGAAAAAAAATGAATTGTATTAGAATATACCAAGAATCACAAGGAAATAATGTGAAAAAAATTCATGGGATAGTAAATCAATATAAAACCATGTAAAGGAAACATGGTGTATGACATTTAATATGTCTCAACAAATCATAATTGTGACCATGAAAATGATTACCTTGTTTCCCCACTTAGTCGAATACACTATAATATCTTGTATAACAAATATAAATATAAGAAATCTTAATCACCTATTTTAGAAACTTATTAATATAAATAACATTTTTAAACTTAATTTATAATTATTATTTATATTTATATTAGTTAGTTATTATCTATTTTCAATATTGGGTGTGAGTAATTTTGATCGTTTTGAACTAGTTTTGTAATAACAATGTTGTTATTCATTATTGTCCCAAATTTCATCATTAAAAAATCATAATAAGTACTACAATTAAAGTTTTATAAATATTTATAATTTTATAATTTCATTATATGGGTGTTTTGGTTTTGATCCTTAAAGATAGATTTGGCATTGAGCATGTTTTGATGATTCTTAGTGAACAAATGGTGTTTTCTTAAACAATGAGTTAAATTTTTATATTTATATTAAAGAAAAAAACCCATTAATTAATTAATTATATCATATATTATTGTAAATTAAATTCGCATTTTCATTCATGATATAAATATATAGCATTGTTCAAGTTGGTGGTTAAACCAACCCAAATAAGAACATAACATAGTTAATGGATGATTATGAAGTGATTTATTTGTAATATCATTTTAAAAAAAGAATAACGATCTTATTTAGTGTTTATTAGTGTGATATATTATAGTTTTAATGAATTATAAGAAGAATATAACCTAGAAAATTTTATTTTATAGTATATATAAATTGTTTTTTTGATTTTATAGTGCCCTTTTGGACGGTTGAATTTTCTATGGTTGTTTATTGAGAATTTTATTAATAGGTTGTCCAATTTGTCTTTATAGAACCATAAAAATTTTATAAAAAATAATATTTATTCATTAATCCCATTTTCATGACCAACCATGCAAGGTAGTGATGAAAATAAAAATGGAAATCAATCGTTCCATGAAGGTGGTTGGTCACACATACGCATGGATGATGATTTTTTTCCATAGAATATGTAAAATGAGTAATATGGTTTATCATTTTAGTATATAAAATATTTCATAAATATCATACTTATATATTAAATTCACTATTATGTGAAGAAACCAAATGGATTGAAGTAGTAATTGTGTTGTATTTGTTGTCAATGTGTTTGTATGATGGAGAGTCAATGTGATAGTGATTGAAGTGTAAAGTTCCCACCCGTGAATTATTATTGATAATTCATTATTTGGAAAGTATTTTTTTACTTTAATAAGATTTTATTTAAATAAATTAACAACATTTAAATGTGATTATTGTTGTGATGTTTTTTAAGATCTCAAAGGCATGTGTTAATTGAAAATGGAGATGACACATTGTTTACAATAATATGATGTGAATAAACAAGATGAATTACAAGCCATGAAATATTAATATACTTTTATGAGGATAATTTTAATTCACTCAAGGAATTATAAATAATTATTTATAGTCCAAGCATAATTATTTTGTAGGATATTTTTTTCAATATTTTAAGAAATGATTTTTTGAATTTATAATTTAATTCTAAATTAAAAGAAAGAGGATATTGGGTTTTTAAGTTGAGAATTTGAGTTGATGTTGTGAAGTTTGGAAGTCCTTGAGATGGATTTTATATATTGGAATTTAATTAGTTTTTACTAAGTAATTTTTTATGGTTATTTATTAAAATATAGGTGAACTATCTAAGCCGAGGAGCCAGCTTGATCCATCACTATGAGAGGAGGCCTTAAACATGAAGGATAGCCAACTTAGAGCTCACATGGTGGTAGGTGGGTGTGTACACATAGGTTTATGGTAGTAGAGTGATGGTTCCACCATTCAGGGTAGAACAATGGTAGTGAAAGTCGACATGCATCAGTTCCAGTGGTGGATTAGGAGAGGACCCTGATATTCAAATCTCGTGGTGGGATGTAATACATTATCCTATTAATCAGTGTGAATCTGAAATAATTTATGATGTGGAATATAAGGTAGCATGAACTGTTCATCTATCTTAATAAGTTAAGGATAAAACACAGGCTATCTGATCTGTTTCATTTGGACCATCTAATCACATTCAAGATTCATCTTATACCTTCGGCCATGAGTTTGCTATAAGAATTGAGAGTTATTCAGGTGAGGATGTCTATTGATCGAACTGAGTTTATGATTTTTATTGAAATTATTTAATTATATTGTGAGTTTCTATATATTTATAAATAAAATTCAATGATGCATTATGTTATAAAAATAGTGTAGGACTCAAAGCCTATGATTCTGTCAAATGCAAGCCATCACATGAAAAGAATAAATCACGTGATGACATCATGTATCTCTATGGAATCTTGTGAAGAACAACATATGTGAGAAGGTTTAATCTTGTGAATATTTCATTAAATTAATCCTTCAATACCTTTCCATTGGTTTTCCACCAAGTAGTTGAGTGAAGATGCTAGGAGTAATAAGCTGCATGAATCACATGCACATAAGTGGTTCACCAAAAATCCAATCATGGGAAGTATTGATATCATAATATTCATTGGTGTATTAGAGTTTGTGAAAATAGTTTTATTTTTCAGTGATATAACTAGGATATACCGAAGTTACATACTAATAGGAAGTTCAAGTAAGACAGTATGTAAGTGAATTTTATTCGGTGAAACATATGGATATCCATGAATTACAAAGCTATAGGTTAGTATAGAAGCACCTATAAATACCCCTCATAATTTATTTATTCTGATAAATTGATAAAGCTAAGAGTGAGTCTAAATAGTGAGTGAGAGATACAGAGGAAGAAAATTAATGGAGGAGAAGCCTCTATTTTTATGTAAACAGAGAGGTATCACGCAATACACTCTCTTGCATTATTTTGAGTGAAACAAATAAGGGTTACCTGCAATGTCATCACACTTTCAAGAGGGTTTCTGAACACTATGAGTTATGTGAAGAATTGGAAAGTCCAATTTATTGCGCTTTCACTGATGTGAAGAATGGATAAAAATACAGAACCCATGTATACTGATACATGAAGAAGTATAAAAAACTGAGAACTTGTGAAACCTCACTTATCCAAATATTATGAGTTACATGTATGTGATAATATTCATGAATCAAGACTAGTGTGTCACACAATGTGAGATAGTAATATACTTGTGTATTGAATGAAGGAGGATGCTGTCATGTTATATATTAGTGCAATGTCCATACAATGTATGCAGTTTTCATGAAGGTGTAGTATAATGTACTTGCACAAAGAGGAAAGGAAAATAAACAATGATTTGTTCATTATTTATTACATTAAGAATAAAAAATAGTGTATAGAATTACATGAATTAATTATTATCATGTGATAATGAGAACATCACACATGAAATATTGTTTGCATGAAAATATAATCATATGCTTTCATGAATGAAGAATCTTAAAAATACTATTAGTAGTATTTGTTTAAGATAAATTTATATATTTCCATAAATCAAGGAAGAATAAAAATTATAATATCTTGATTATATATCAGTTTTTCATTTTGGTATTACAGTGAGATGAAGTAAAATCAATATCTTCTACTCATTCAGAAGAGCACTGAGATGACTTTCATGCATTTTTGTTGATTAAATATAGAGGAGTAGAAGAATTTTAGTGTAAGTGAGCAAGTATGGAATCTTCTTATCATAGTGCCTCAAAAAGGAATATTAGTTTTGTGTTATAGTGGTATCTTGGTGCTTGGGTGATCTTACTCATTGTGTTGGTGTTGTGTTTGTATACACTAGTGGGATACCGATATAAAGAACATTGATGGGATACGATTATAAATAAAATTGATGCAATGGATGTATAATTTGGGAAGTGTATATTGAACCTACCCAACCCATTTTAATTTATTGAAAGATTATTAGTGGAGAATCTGTGTCTTGGACTTGGGTGGAACATAGAAAGGACGTAGTCACCCATCTTGGGGGGGGGGGGGGTCTTGTAAAAATACTATTTGACATGATTCATTTACTTTCGTATTTCATGTGGTTTTATTATGTTTGAATAGGAAAGATCCATTCATCCTAATAGGTTCATATGTTCTAATATAAAATGGGTAAAAAGTAAAAAAGAAAATAATTTAGTAAAACTTGTTTAGACTGATTCACTTATCCTCTCAATGTACTTAGATGACCCACTAGGAACTTCAATTGATCTTAGAGGGATGGTTCCACCTCTGATATGATCTACCTTATTGTACCATTTTTTTATATCAGACATATATGAAGTAAATATTTGAACTTTAAGAATTATTAGAGTTTCCTCAGATGGAAAATTTTGTTCCTATCTATGTCAATTCAAACAAGGACGTTTCTAGAAAAAATTGGTGAAAAAATAGAAGAAAGATGAAATAAATATTAAAAAAAGTTTTAAGAATAAATATGGTACACCATAAAATAAATTTAGTCTGAGTGGTATTCTATCAATAGTATCTATTAAATTTGTTGATAATGACCCTATTGACGATTCTGGTTCAAGAAGTGATGAAGAAGAGTTTATTGAATCACTCAGTTATTTTTATTTATAAGTCAATATTATCTGAAGAAATATCCTATTGATGTTTTCCCTTATATATTTTTATTTATCAAGTGAATATATGATGAAAAATACCAACCTGAAAAAGAAGAGTAGGATATAGAGAAATATTTAGCTAATGAGTTACAAAGATGAAAAATTCTCACACAACTTGTTAAATCTAAAAAAGAAACTATATTACTTTTCAATAAACATATATCTTATGTTGAAGAATATTTGAAAAGAAATTAGTGTGGGAAATTTGTGATTGAAAATTTCCTTACTGAGATGATCCATACACTTGAATAATATTATAAATATACCATGTCTGTTAAGGCTCCTCAAATTGGAAATCAAAGACAAGGATGAGACATTCACCTTTAATGAAGAATAAAAATAATAGGATGCATCACTTTGTAATGTAATATTCACTCTGGTTGAAGATGAATTACAATGGATTTTTTTTGAGAAGGATGTGGTTGAGAAAGTTTTTATAGAAGTAATTTATACATTAGATAAACTACATATAACCTCTATGAGTGTTAAAGAATCCCAAATATAGGTTAAGGAAAAGATAATTAAAGAACTGAATAATTATATACTAGAATAAAATAAAATTTATGGATATTATATTTAGAAGATTATAAGTTAATGGGAATACTTACTAAATGCTTTCAAGGATGAGAAACATTTCCTCAATATGAAGTGTCTTGAAATAGAAGTTAAATTGAAAAATATAAAGGTGAGACAATTAAAGACTTCCCAGAAAGAATTTTAAGAAATAGTTAAATCACATGAAGACTAGAAGAACTCTCTAAATCTTAAATGTCTTGAGTTGGAGGTAAATTTTAGAAATATAGAGAACACCCAAGCTAAATCTCTAAAAAATATTGATATTAGAAAGGCTTCCAAGAGTAATTGTGAAAAGTTTCTTACTTATGAGAAGAATAATTATAATAGAAAGAATATATTTATATTATCTGATGATAAATTTTTTTCATGATCAATGAAATTGGTAACCCTTATTTTAGTAGTTTCTATTTTTACTAATACCTTTTCATCTATTATTATAGGTTTTGAAAGGAATTATGGTCAAACATGGGTGAAAAAGACTAATAATAGACCCACCATATCATCAATGGTGGATGTAAATAAGTGTAGGAGTTATTTTTCCCTAAAAAATCTCAAATGAAGAAATATATTATCAAAAAAATAGAAAGTTGTCAAATTCATATAGATTATACCAAAAAAGAAAAAATTTATATTTTTTGGTTATTATTGATGCTGTTGAAAGTTTGGGCATCAAGAAATTGATTGTTTGTATAATTTTTCAATGGATAATAATTATATAATGCCGATATTAAGGGGGAGAATATAATTTGTGAATATAAATCCTATATAAATAAAGTACAATACACAAATAAAGAATAATATATCTATCAAGAATATATTTGGGTGCCTTGAAGACTTCATTGATTATTATAATATAAGTGGTCACAATTATGATGAGTATTGGCATGTACCAACCAATAACTATGAATATGATTATATGGAGAAAGGTACAAAACAAATGAATAGGAAAATAATAAAATAAGAAAAAACTTCCTTGAGGTATACGTAGAAGAAAGAATTTAAAAAAACTGTGAAGCGGGCTACATCTAAAAATTATGAAATAATGGGGATCACACCAAAGAAAATGTGATTAATCTATGGAAGAAGAGGCCATATCATGGAAATTTGAAAACATACCATAAATTTAAGTGTCAGTGTAATCAAGATGAAGGAGAAAAATGAATTAATATCATAAAAAAATAAAAGGGTATATTTGGTGCATGAAATTCAAGATGAAAAATTAAAATTTCATAAGAGGTTGTATAAAAATAAGATCCCTATGAATGCTAGAGACCTATGTGGAAGGTGTAAAATTTATAGACACACTTCTAAAAGGTGTATTTCATGGATAACTAGTCAAAAAAGTTTTCATAAATCAAAGAAAAAGAACTAATGATTTTTTTCTAAAAATATTGTTGTAAATAAAGAGTCTACCCAAAAGAAAAATGATGATCATGTATCAAAAGAATTCTTAGTCATATGGTTAGATCATTTGGAATTAGTTTGGAAGTTAGAGTAGGAATAAGAGAATGAGAGTTCATTTCCTTTTAATATGAATAATCCTATTCCATTTAAGATGAAAGATGAAATGATCAAGAAGTCCATACTATCCTTAAATGATAAAATTTTAAAATTCAAATAAGTAGTAATCATGAAGATTTTTATATATATATGGAGTTGAATTGAAAATATTTTCTCCATTTTGAAATAAATATTAACCCTTCTACTCTAACTAAAAATTATTTAAGATCCACTTTATTCCCATGTATTCTTTGTGTTTGATTTTTGTATGTAGGGAATTGAAGATGAGACATATATTCATGGAGAGACCTGGATAAATAAATGTTGTGAAAAATTATACAAAATTTAAGAAGATATCCATCATAGGGATATTTATTTTAATTGGTGACATATTGTCTCCTAAAAAATCTTTAATTTATTTCAAAAATTTTGTTGGAGTTCATTCATGAAGAAAGACAACCATGATGAAGAAGATGGTTAAATTTCATCTCTTTAGGGGAGTGATGCTGAAAAACCACCAAATTTGAATATCTCAACTGGTATCATAGGAGCATTTGAAATTTTGGAAAGGGATATATCTGTTTATTTCAATTGTTAACATTTTGTAAATTTATGCTTATCATTGAAGACGTATGTTCTCCTATATTTATATTGAACATTAATTATGAAATTTAAAGGGAGAAACAAATTATTTAATGAAAGAAGGAAAATTAATTTAAAATGGGTGACTCTTTCTTGTACTTGAATGTTTTTAATCTGTTTTTGAGATGAATGCATGAAATTTATTGATTTTTTTTATTTACCACTAAAATAAAGTTTCAATATAGGTTTGACATTTTGAAAAATTTACTGACAACTATGTTGTCTAGATTGATCACTCATTTTTTCTACACCGGGTTATCCCACATAGACATAGAGCTGATTAATTGATGAATTATTTCTTTAAGAAAATTGATGAAATCCTTGTCTCAAGAAGATCAATTTGAATTTATCTTAAGTGGAATATATTTTTTAATGAGGAGATTGATGGAGAGAAGATTAAAAGTTTAGTTATTACAAAATGAGATGAGTTGAATTCCATTATTCTTATACCTTTACATTTATTATCAATAAGGGGGTAAATAAAACATTTACTTTATAATTTAATTAAGCATTGACAAAACATACAAAGGGGATATTGAATATCATAAATGGATTGAAGTAGTTGTGTTGTATTTGTTATTAATGTGTTTGTATGATGAAAATTTAATATGAAATTGATTGAATCATGAAGTTTCTACCATTTAATTATTCTTGATAATTATTTATTATTTAGAAATGATGTTTTTACTTGAAGATGATTTTATTTAAATAAATAAATAATGTTTAAATGTGATAATTGTTGTGATGTTTGTTAAGAGATCAATGGAATGTGTTAATTAAAAATGGGGATGACACATTGTCTAAAACAATATGATGTGAATAAAGAAGATTAATTGAAGGTCATGAAATATTCATATCAATGCATGATGATAATTTGAATTCTCTTGAATAATTATGAAGAATTATTTGGAGGACATGAAAAATTATTTTATAGGAGATTTTTTGAAATATTTTGAGAAATGAGTTTTGGAATTTATAATTGAATTCCAAATTAAAATAAACAGGAGCTTGGAATTTTATGTTGATAATTTGAGTTGATGTTTGAAGTGTGGAATTACTTGAGATGGTTTTTATATGTTGTTATTTACTTAGTTTTTAATAAGTATTTTTTTGGGTGTTTATTAAAAAATGGGCCAAAAATCCAAGTTGAGGAGCCATCTTGATCCTTTAATGTGGGAGGAGGTTTGAACCATGTGGGAGAGCTATCTCAGAGCTATCATGGGGGCAGGTGGGTGTGCATATAGAGACACACAAGAATAGAGTAGTGGCACCACCATATGGGGTGACATGATGATAGAGAGAGCCCTCATGGGTTGGTGGAAGTAGGGGATCTAGAGTAGACCCTAGTACTTGCATTTGGTTGTGGGATGAAACATATTATCTTATTAATCACTGCACAAATATATGTGTTTCTTATGTTAGATACAATGTAGAACACACTATTCATTATTCTTAAAATGTTATGGATAAAACACAAGCCATTTAATCTATTTCATCAGGACCATCTAACCACATTAAAACTTTATCTTATACCTTCGATCTAGGGGTTTATGCATGTGTTAAGAGTTCTTTATTCCATGATGTATGTTGATTAAACCGAGGTTATTATTATCATGAAAAGTATTGAATTAAAATTTGAGATTCTATAGATTTATAAACCAAAGTTAGTGATGCATTATTATATGGAAAAAAGGAATGAACTCAAAGCTTATGATTCTACTGAATGAAAGACATCACATGAAAATCATCGATCATGTGATGACATAAAATATATCTAGGACATCACATGAAGAACAACATACATGATAAGGTTCCACCCTAGAAAACTTTCCTTACATGAATCCTTTGATGTATTCCCATTGGTTGTTCATCAAGGTATAACATGAAGAATCTAAGAGTAATAAGCTACATGCATCACATGCACATAAGAGGTTAAACAAAAATCTGATCATGTGAAGTATCAATATCATAATATTAGGTAGATCATAAGAGTTGATGAAGATAGTTTTTTTTGTGATTAGATAATGATGATATTATGAAGTTTCATACTAGGAGGAAGAGCAAGTGAGGTGGTGTGCAAGTGAATTGGATTTAGTGTAGTGGATGGCTATCTATGAATTACAAAGCTCTAGTTTAGTGGAGTATCACCTATAAATGACCCATTATGATTTATCTATGGTGATCAATTGATATATATGAAATTGCATCGAAATAGAGAGTGAGTGAGACTGAGGAAGAAAAACAGCAGAGAATACGCCTATGTTTTCGCATAAACAGATAGGTATCATGCGATACTTGTTGGAACCAAGGATGTTATTTGTTAGAAATAGAGCATGGTTTGTGTTTTTTTTTCAGTCCTCACCTGTAAGATTAGGGAATTTGCAAGGAAATGGATCTTATAGTTCAAGCTGATGATATTATTGAGGATGGATTCATTTCCTAGTGTTTACCAAATTTTTGGGGTAAAAAATTTTGAGGATGGATTTCAAAGTGAAAAGTGGTTTGTCTTGAATTCCTTTTATAAATATGGAAAAGGCATGAGTTTTGTAAAGATGGGATATGCGATTTGTGTTTCTCAAAGGATTAAAGAATTCTGACGGTGTGATCCGTAATTATGACGAGCATCATGAATGGAGATAGTGTTCTCTGTGATTACGAGAATTAGAGCATCAAAAACGGTGATGGAAATCTCTGTGATTATGATGAGTGCCATAAAGGGTTTTGATAGAAAGCTCCATGGTTACGATGAGCATCACGAACAGAGAATTTCTATGGATCTTTTCGGCAGAAGGAGCTATGCGAAGATGATTTTGAAAGATTCAGAAAATCCACAAAGAGGTAATGAAGCTTTGTGAATAGCCAAGCCTATAAATATAAGGATATCCCTCTTCACTTATAATGAAAAATTTCTAGGAAAATCCAGAAATGATATGATTTCATGAAGGAAAGGGAGATTCATGAATTTGGCTTTCTCTATAAGCTTGAGAATCATGAAAAGAATATAAGTCTTGACTGATGCCAATGCTTTTGATTTCAGGGTAATTTCTGATAATGGGGTATTTTACGTTGAATCAGTGAGCTTCACAAAGGCATTTTTTCCATGAAGTCAAGGGAGATTTGCAAAGGGAGCTTCACAAAAGGCAGTTTTGAACATTTGGTTTTCAGTGAACAGTACTTTCAGAGTGCATAAAATCAAGAATATGGTGCAAGTAGAGTATAATGATAAGTCAGGGATGAAGACTTTAATTCCAATCCATTGAAGTGACCTTCTAGTTGATAAACTGAGTTAGACTTATCTCAAATTAGTGATCAAGGGGGAGTCGATGGAAGTGTTCCGAGGGACACAATAAGAAATACCTAAAATATTGTAAAAGCAGTGTTCTTGGAATAGAGTGACTTTTTATAACCTTTTTTTCTCCACAAATAGTGATGATTAATGTATTTTAGTATGACCAACACCCTATTGGTGTATACTCATTGGACTAGCCCTTAGTGGTGAACCAAGTAAAACTTCTGCGTTGTCTTCTTGCGTGTGATTATTTGACAGGTTTAACAGGTTCCTACCATTGTGGGAACAAGATCAATATCTTTTGGAGAAAAAGTTGACACCCTGATTAACCCCTCCCCTCTCAGGGTGTTCTGGGGTCCTTCAAGTGGTATTAGAGCCTATAAGTTGTTGGTGTTAAATATTTCCTTCTTTATTGTCATGGAAAATTCAGTTAATGTTAGGGGATTCCTATTCTTTGATGGAAGAAACTTAAAAATTTGGAAGAACATGATGAGATCTCGTCTAATATATCTTGGAATTGAAGTGCACTTTACTACTTCATAAAGGATTCAGGTCACTGAACCAATAGGATTATCTATGATTGAAACTAACATAAAAATGCTTCATGAAGATGCCAAAGATCAGAATTCCCTCGCTATAGCTCTACCTGATCAAATATATCTGAAAGTGATGAGTTTTACATCAGCCAAGTCTATGTGGGAAAAATTGAAAATATTTTTGAAGGAGACAATAAAGTGAAGGTGGTGAAACTCCAAGTTTTTCACAATAGGTTTGATGATTTGAAGATGCATCCTCATGAAAATGTAGATACTTTTTTCAATCGAATTACTGAAGTTGTAGGAGAAATTAAAGGGCTTAGTGAAGAAATCAAAGACATTAAAATTTTAAATAAAATATTGAGAAGAATTTCACCTCTTTATAATCCAATAGTGTTAGCCCTTTAGGAAAATGATTTGTTTAAACTTTCTCTGGATAATTTTCTCAGTAGTCTAGTGGATTATGAGATGAGAGTCAAGCTAGATGATGTGTCATAATGTCTCAGTAAGGAAATATAATTCAAAGAAATGAAAAAACTTGAGATTTCAAGAGATATTACTAATTAAGGTAATGATGAAGATGAATTTCTTTCCCTATTTGTTAAGAAATTTAAGATAGGAAAAGGGATATTTGAAGGAAATATACCCTTGGACTGCTTTCATTATGGTAGAGCCGGGCACATTGCCTCTTAGTTCTCAAGAAAGTCAGACGAATAAAGTGAAGTTGAAAACTCGCAAAATCCTTAGAAAAGGTTTTATAAAAAAGGAGAATCTAAATATAGAAATAAATTATAGAGAAAAAGATTTTTCTATAAAGAATATTACAATGAAAATGAATTTTTTGGGGAAGAATAACCAAAGTTTAAATCTAGAAACCAAGATTCTATAATGGATATAGTTTAAAATTTAGAACCATAAAAATATAAGGCTAGAGATAATCATTCGATTACTAATGCTAATATAAAGTTTAAACTTAAAGATGCTCTTAGTCATCTTGAGAATCAAAGTAATAGATGAAAAAAGTGGAGATCAATTATGGAAGAATCATCAGAATATGTTGATTGACTTGAAGTTGAAATTAAAAAATTGGAAGAAGTGGTGAGATAATAGTCAAAAACCTTTGAAAGCATAATAGATGTGGTGGAACTGAAGCTCATAATTGAAAAACATACAAAGGTAATTAATGACCTTACATCTAGAATGGAGGATAAGTCCAAGAATATTGAGGGTCTTGAAGAAGAAGTTATTACTCTTAGGATTAAACGTGAAAGAGAATAAAATTAAAAAGAAACAAAAAGAAAATATAGTTTGGAAGATTCTTAGATGCTAGAAAGAGATAAATAGGGTTTTGAAGGAGTAGAAAAGGATTTTGATGATCAAAGATCTGCATGCATGGGAAAAGAGGAGTTGTTTGTGATGCTGAAACATCAAATTATGGAAATAAGATGAACTAAAATAAAGGGAAGTTGAAAGTTGGAAATATCATGAAGTCGTCTGAAGTCCATACATAGAAATAATCAAATAAAATTGAAAGGAGAACTTAAAACTATCCACAAGTATCCTGAAGTGATCAAAAGTCAAACTATTTTACTAAGGGGTAATGAGGAGAAATAGAAGTGAGAATACATTTCCTCTTATGAAATTTCAATTTTGTGGCTATTTGGGTCACACTATGTCATATTATGAAGAGGAAAGAATCTATTTGAATGGGGAAGAGCTAGGATTTTAAAAAAGCAGAATGAATTCATATACTACTTCTTATAGAAGAAATAATTTCTATGGATATTTTTTTCATTGTTCTAACTTTGGCCATAAATATATGTATTATAGGCATAGGAAAGGTATTAACAATACCTATAGAACTCAGGGACAAATCAATACTTGTCAACCAGATGGTGTTGCTATTACAAACAAGTTTCTCCTCGGGAAGAAGAGTATGAGTATGAAGAAACTGCTCACATTAAAGAGAGACTTGAAATCCCATCTTTATTCTTCACTCAATCTAATATTTCATGGATGTAAAAGAAGAAAATTGAAAAATCCAACCATGTAAAAGTATCCATCAAAGATAGAAATAAAAGAAACACCTGGATTCTTGATAGTGGATGCTCATCCCATATAACAGGTAATGCAGACTTATTAACGAATGTTAAGAAAAGGGTTGATGGAATATTAAGGTTTATTAATGATGGTTCTTTGAAGATCAAAGGTAGTGGAAGTACTGAACTAGCTAATGGCGAGATGAAGAAAATTGATGTTCTTTATATATACGGTTTGCATCACAATCTCCTTAGTGTGAGACAACTATGCAACTTAGGACTTATAGTGACATTGAATCAAAAGGGGTGCACTATAATATGAAATATATAGAATTATATTATGAAAGGATGCAAAATAGAAGACATCTTATATCAGGTTGATAGTAAAAAGAACATTTACTACATGACCATTGAATAAGAAAACAACTTGTTTCATTAGAGATTGGGGAACATTAATCAACAAGAAATGGAAAAGATATCTAAGCTAAATATAGTTATGTATATCCCCAATCTGAAGCATGAATAGGAAAAGAATTGTGATTCTTTCATATGAGGGAAGTTGTTATGCAGTTCATATTGTCCAAAGAAGAAAAGAGCATCAAATCTTCTTGATCTCATCCATATAGGCATATGTGGTCTGATAAATTTTTTCGAAACTCATGGAGAAAGGTACTTCATCCTTTTAATTGATGATTATAGTATAATATCTTGTGTGATGGTTATACATAGGAAACAAAAAGTTCTTGATTGTATGCAAACTTATCGCTGAATCACTGAGAATGATATTGGATAGACAATCAAAGTTCTGCGGTCTGACAATGGAGGGGAATACACATCCATTGAGTTTGAAAATTACCTAGAGAAGTATGGAATACAACATGAGGTTGCTGATGTGAGAACCCCAAAATAAAACGGATTTGTTGAGCACAATAATCGACAGGTGAATAATATGGCTAGAACTATGATTATTGAGAGTCATTACCCTCAACACTATTAGAAAGAGGCTGTTTAAGCTGTGGTGTATATTAAAAATATAACATGACTTTATATGGGTGAAACCAATACACAGTATGAGTTTTGTCATATAAGGAATCCCTATTTGTAGTATTTCTATGTTTTTTGGAGTAAACATTTTATTAAAAAACAAATAAGGAAATCAAGGAAAGTATGGTGATGCAGAAGATGAAGGAATATTCCTCAGATATTCAATGAATAGAAAAGACTAAAAATGTTTCAATAATCATCTTGGTATAATTGTGGAAATTAGTGATGTTAAGACCATTGAAGATAAGACCAAAAATACCCTAAGGGGATCTTATGATGATGTGATTGAATATATAGAAGATAGTGGACATGGAATAGATTCAACTGTAGATATAGAGGAAGTAGTGAAAAACATTCAAAGGTCACAAAAAGATGTTGATTTAGAAGAATAATCATACAATAAAACTGTGGTTGAAGAAAATTCTTCTGAACCTCACAGGAGAAATTGAAGAGCATAAATTGATCAATACAACATCATTTAGGAATGAATATCACCCACATTGATAAGGATAATAAGGAATAATTGAAAATCTTCCTTCTTATCAGTTGTGGAACCATCCTCATTTGAAGAAGCTACAAAGGATGAATCATGGGTTAAAGTTATGAATGAAGATTTGGATCAGATTGACAAGAACCAAACGTGGGATATAGTTAAAAGACCCTAAAATCACAATGTTATTCGTACAACATGTATCTTTAAAAATAAATTTGAAGAGCATGTAAATGTGGTTAGAAATAAGGTGTGATTGGTGTGTAAAGGATATTCATAGATTGAAGGTGTTGATGTTGAAGAAAAATTTGAAAGACTAGAGTCAATCAGGCTTTTCTTTCCATATAAATTCATAGAGGATACAAATTTTATCAAATGGATATCAAAAAATCTTTCTTAAATGGTTTTATTGAAGAAGAAGTCTACATAGAACAACCAGTGAGTTTTCTACTTGGTAATGATGAAGTAAAGGTTTGCAGATTAAACAAGGAACTTTATAGTTTGAAGCAGGCACCACAGGTTTGGTATTCCTGACTACATTCTTATCTTAAGAAGCTCAAATTTAAAAGAGGAGTTGATTAAAATTTATATTTAAATAATTATTAGAAATATTAGTTCACGGTACTGGTGTACGTAGATGATATTATATTTTGTGGAAGCAGACAAGGATCAGTGGATGAATTTTCCAATCACATTAAATAATAATTTGAAATGTCTGTGATCAGTGAACTCACATAATTCTTGTGGATTCAAGTGATTTAGAGGAAATGCTACAATTTTATTTCTCAAGAAAAGTATGCAAGATAGTTTCTAAATAAGTTCAATATGTATGACTCCAAACCAATTTCGACTTTAATTGTGGTTGAAACTAAACTTGCAAATCATGAGGATGAGATGTCTGTGGATCCCACCATGTACAAGAGAATCATTGGAATCTTACTACACTTAACTTAAATACGACTAGATATCATCTTTTAAATATTCTTAACAACCCACTTTCAAAGTAATCCAAAGGAAAAATATATCTAATTAGTTAAATGAATCATGAGGTACTTTCAAGGTACTCAAAATTATGGATTATACTTTGCTTCTGGAAGAGATAATGAATTATCATCATTTTTTGATACTAACTAGGCTTGAGATATGGTTGATAGAAATTCCACAAGTGGAGGATCATTATTTATTGGCAAGAAATGTGTGGGATAGATGAGTAATAAATAGGAAAGTGCTTCTATTAGTGCTTCTAAAGATGAGTATATCTCTGCTACAAAGGCTTGCACTCAACTACTTTGGATGAAGCAACAACTGAATGATATTGATGATGAGTTCAAACAACCAATGTTGATTTACCGTGATAACAATATTGAAATTGATCTTACAAAGAATCCAGTTCAATATTCTCATATAAAACACATTTAAATTATATATCACATCATCACGAAAAAGTTGAACAGGGCATGATTAAAATAGATCATCTTGGAATTGATGATCAAGTAGTTGACATTCTGACCAAGCCATTATCAGAACATGTGTTTGAGAATCATCTATTGAACCTTAGTGTTCTACCAACTCCCAGTGCATGAGGAGGTTACAGGTGCTCCCATATCCCTAGTTTTGTTAACTCTTTTAATATGTTTATTGAAGTGATGCATGTTTATAGGGGAGATACAATCCATGAGGAGTGTGTTTTTGAGCTCTAAAAGTAAACATCAAGGTCTTTGGGTTTGTTTCTAATGGGGGATATAATAGAGAAATTAAATGTTTCAATGTTATAATGGGGGGTTTATGGTCTTCTGGTTGTAGAAGAATGGGAATAAAGAAAACCATTTGGTGTTATGAGGAGATAGTTATAGATTTATTAGAAATATTTAAGCATTACAAAACATGATAACCCAATTCATGCTTCCCCTCTTGTTTTCTACACCGAGCATTTCTCAAGTATAGTTAGAGTGTTGGATGAGTTGTTTCTTGTATATCAGTTTTTGATTATAACTGGTGCTTCATTGAAGTTATTTGCAGATTTCCAACAAACCCAAAGGGGGATATAATTGGAACCAAGGATTATATTTTCACGAAATGGAGTATGGTTTATGTTTTTTTTTCAATCCTCACATGGAAGATTAGGGATTTTTCAATGAAAGAGATCTTATAGTTCAAGATGACAACAACATTGAAGGTGGTTTCATTTTCCAGTGACTGTCAAATTTTTGGGGTCCAAAATTTAAAGAATGTATTTCAATGAAAACATTGGATTTTATTGAAGGACTTATGAAAATATGGAAAAGGTATGAGTTTCATGAATATTGGTTACACGAGTTTTGTTTCACAAAGGATTAATGAATTATGATGGTATGCTCTGTGATTACGATAAGCATTGTGAACAGAGATGGTGTTCTCTATGATTATGAGAATTGGAGCATCTTGAATGGTGAAAAAAACTTTGCAATTACGATGAGGGTTTCAAAGGGTTTTGATGGAAAGATCCACAGTCATGAAGAGCATAAAAAAATGAATTTCCATAGAGATTCATGATAGAAGGATCTAAACGAATATGTTTTTGAAAGAACTGAAAAATTTGAAAAGAGGTAGTGGAGCTTTGTGAACAACCAAAACTATAAATATGAGGATACCCTACTTCACTTCTAACAAAACATTTCCCAGAAAAATCTGGAAACACTCAGATTTTGCGAAGGAAAGGGAGCTTCATGAATCTGTATTTTTATACGAGCTTGATCACTGTGAAAAGTCTATAAGTCTTGAATGATTCCAATGCAATTTATTAAATATTACTTCATGATGATTGGGTATTTATAATTGACTCAGTGAACTTCATGAAGGTAGTTTGTTCTGAAAAGTCAAAGGAGCTTTGTGAAAGGTAGTTTTGGAAATTTGGTTATAAGGGAACAGTGCTTTCAGAGTGTATCAAATCATGTCTACGGTGCAAGTAGATTCTCGTTCTAAGTCAGGGAAAAAGACTTTAATGCCAATCCATTAAAGAGAACTTCAAATTGATAAACTGAGTTAGACTTATCTCAAAGTAGTGAGCAAGGGGGAGTCGACGGAAGTGTTCTGAGGGACACAGTAAGCCATCCCTAAAATATTGTAAATTCAGCGTGCCTTGAATAGAGTGACTATGTCTAATATTTTTCTCTCCATAACTAGTTAATATTAGTAGATTTTGGTACAACTCACACACTTTAGGTGTATGCTCCTTGGAATATCCCTTACCAGTGAACCAAGTAAAACTACTGTGTTGTCTTCTTGAGTGTGATTATCTGATAGGTTTAATAGGCTCCTACCAACATGGGAATAAGATCCATCTCTTTCAAAGAAAAATTTGACACCCTAATTCACCCCTCCCCTCTTATGGTATTTCGGGGTCCTTCAATACTCTCTCTTGAATAATTTGAGTGAAATAGAGAAGGGTTCCATGTAATGTCATCACACTTGCTTGAGGGTTTCTACATACTATGGGTTACATAAAGAAGAATGAAATTTTATGTACAATTATTACATCCATTTGAATAAAGAAAGAAAAAACATAGAACCCACATATATTGATACATTAATAACAAAAATAAACTTAGAACTTGTGTAACCTCACTTAGGAAAAGACTATGAGTTACATGCATGTGATAATATACATGCATTAATACTAGTGTGTCATGTGAAGTGAGACAATACTTTACTTTTGTATTGAATGAAGGATGAGGTAGCCATGTGATATATTAGTATGAAGTCCATGAAATGTATATGATTTTAATGATGGTGTAGTATAGTGTACCTAAAAAAAAGAAATAAAAATATATATAGAGTTGTGTATTTATTATTGCATGAAGAATAAAAAAGCATCATGGAGAATTACATGCATTATAAATTAGAATTTATTATTATAACACCAATCATGAAATAATATTTTCATGAAAATATAATCATATGCTTCCACGAAAAAAGAATCTTAAAAATACCATTAGAAGTGTTTTTTTGAGATGAATTGATATCTTTTAGCAAAGAAAGGATGATTACAACTTGAAATATCATGAAGATCTTTCAGTTGTTCATTTTGGTATTACAATGAGTTGAAGTGAAATTAATATCTTCTAATCATTTATAAGAGTACCATTCTAACTTGTATATTGTGATTTTGATTATATTTAGTGGCACTCAAAGACTTTTGGTGGAAGTAAGAAAGTGTAGAATCTTCTTATCACAGTGTCTCAAAGTAGAATATTAGTTTTGTGTTGTAGTGGAAACTTGGTGCTCGTGTGATCTTACTCATTATGTTGGTGTGGTGTTTTTTTACACCATTAGGATACCAGTATAAATAAAACTATTGGGATACCAATATAAAGAACACTAATGGGATGCTGGTATAATTTGGTAAGTGGATATCAAACCTTCCCAACCCACTGTATTTGATTAAAGATTATTAGTGTTGAGTTTGTCTCTCAGACTTGACCCAAAAAAAAAGGATGTAGTCATCCATATTGGGAGATAACCTTTTAAAAATACTCCATCATATGCTTCATTTATTTTCTATATTGAATGTGGTGTAATTTTTTTTAAATAGGTAATATCCAATCATCTTAAAAGGTGTAGAGGTTCGAATATAAAAGGGGTAGAAAGTAAGAAATAAAAGAATTTGGTAAAACTTTTTTACACTGATTTGCACCCATATCAGTGTACCTATAATATCCATTTGTCACTTAATTAGGAACATCATTATTAGGAGGTTAAGGAAAAAAACACATTGCATTATGGAGGCGGTAGTACACACTACACACAAATGACAATTTCATTTTTCTTAATAGAAGAGGGAAAGGTGGTTAATGATTATACCATCATTATAATAATATACCAATATAATAATTATACATATGTTATTATTTTAATATGGTTTAATAGGATTTTAGTATGAGGAAGTTTCTATAAGGAAATAGAAATGAGAAAGGATCGATTAGAAATTTATACCACACTTTTTAGATTTTCTCCATTGAAAAAGGGGTTAAGCCTTTGAGGGATGGTATTTTGAGAAGACCAGAACCTATTAAAGGTGGATAGAAATTTTTAGGATAGATTTTGGGCTGAACTAAGTGTGTTTTTTTGTGATTGGAAGTTATGAGTGGAGTGCCCCTTTTATAAGTGAAAAGGGATGAATTTTTTGTGAATACCCCAAACTTTTTAATAATGAGAAGTCAATCTCAAGGAAAGTTGACGAAAAATTGATAAATAATGGAGATAGGAAGTGATAATGTTGATGAAGGCCTCTATCACACATTAACACACATTTTTTAAAATGTTTTAGGTCATTTACTCTAAGATTCATTACTTATACCATTTTAGCTTTTACCATGGTAACTTGTTTTTACCTAAGTAACTTATAATTTATGATTAAAAATAAAATGTTCCTTATTATTTAATTAATATGTATTTATTCCAAATTTATAATCCATTTAATTTTTTAAATTTTCTAAAATTGATAAAATTAATTTCAAAATACTAATTTTATTATATATTAAAAACATTTTTTTGAAAAAAATAACTTGAATTCTAAAATGTCAATATCTATTTGTAAATTAAAACAATAAATTTTAAAATTATAAATTCAATAATAAAATATATATCTTTTCTTAGAAAAGGTTTTGTGAATTTAAATTTCAAACTTATATTCTAATAATGTCATAAAATCCGTGCTATTTATAAAAAAGGTAATTTTCATTATTCACCTAAAAATAATTTTTTGTAGAAAAATAACCAAAAATAACTCTAATATAAATTTTACATTATAAATTAAAATATTATGTTCTTTTTATCTAAATAAAATTTAAAAAATAAAAAATTTAATTATTTAAATGAAAAACTAAATATAAATAAAAATTGTTTTGATTAAAAAACTACTTCTTAAACTTAAAGTGTATTTAATCTATTTTCATATAAATTTATAAATAATTTAATATTTAAAAAATAGTTTAAAAATATAAATATTAACTATTATAATAATCTATTAAATGCGATCAATTAAATTTATCAAGGTAATATATTATACTATTTTTTTGTAAATGGTTATTCGGATGAAATCCTTTTTAAAATATTATCAAAGAGAATAATAATATATAATTATTTTAATTTATTATTATTTTTATATCTAGTTATGATTATATTATTCATTCAATTTTAACATATCATGGTTTTTTAGTTGGATTTTGTGTTAGTTTAGTATTGCGTGTATCAAAAGTTATTGACGATAGTATTAATTTAAAGGGTCTAAAATCCCGGGTCATTACACACATGAGTTCCAAAAATACCCCTTGGAATACAAGGGTTTCCATAAAAATTAAAATTATCCAAATCCTTAACCTAGCTAGAAACTTTCCTGAAAATTGATCCCATTTTCCAAGACCATTTTTAAAACTATTTTCAAAATGCATTTTCTTATAGTTTTCTCAAAAACCCAAGAATCCCAAACAGTTTTCAAATATCCATCTCCATGACCCATTTAAATAAAACCAATGTTCAAAACCATTTTACACACACCTCACACCACTACATTTGTTTTATTTAAAATTTGAGTTCTCTAAAAAACCTCACATCCCAAAAATCGTTTACTTATAGTGACCAAATGTAACATCCCAGGTAAATAAAGAATATTACATTTTCATATATTCATGAATTAAATATTAATATAACTTTAAATGAGATTCTATGTTCGATGGCGTACCCAATACGCAACAATAAGTTTCTTTGAAATCTTACGTTGCACACTAATAATATAATAATATTATTTTAAATGGTAGTTAACGCCTAGTTGTTGTAATGGAATGAATGAATAGAACTAACTAAAAAATTATTATATATATTTGTTAAATATTTTTACATTTATCCAATAAATTTTAGAGGCTTAAAATGCGAATGAATCCAATTTTAAGAATAAATATTCTAATATTATTTAAAAGGTTGATTAACCGCCTTTTGATGGTGAACTATTTTTAAAACTACTTTTTGTCAATTTTATATGTTATATTTGACAAAATAAAATCCTTCTTTAGAATCGGGACATAAAAATTTACTTTGTGTAAATTTTTGTTATTTTTTCGATAAAGTTTGTTTTTAATGAATAGTGAAAAATTCTGTATTTTAATTCAAAACATTCTTTTAATATAATTTATTTATATGGTTAGATTATATTTTTAATTATTTTTAAAGTGTATTTAAAATATATTTTTACCATTTAATCTAATGGTGGTCATTGTAATTAATTTCACTTTGAAATTGGACATAAACAGGTGTCAATCTTTTGATAGATATTGTTTCTTAAAAACACTCTATTTGTTTTGACAGTGGGAATTAATTATAAAATTAATTAAAGAAACTTCTATGTTTTTCATTTGAAAAAATGGACATAATTTTTGAATTTGGAATATAAAATTTACTTTGGATAAATTTTTGGTATTTGTCTGACAAATGTTTATTTTTAATGAATAATGAAAAATACTGCATTTTACTTCAAAACTGATTTTTCATATAATTTAATTATATAGTTATATTGTCCTTTTAATTGGTTTTAAATTGTAATTTAATTATGTTTTTATCTCTTAATACAATTTTGTTCATTGGAAGTAATTTCACTTTTCAATTGGATGTAAAAACAAGTCAATCTTTTGATAAATTTTACTTCTTAAAAACCCATCTTTCGTTGTGACAACGAGAATTATTTTTAAATTAATTACTGAAATTTATGTGTTTGGAATTTGGTAAAATGGATTCCATATTTTGAATCATAAGGTCCAAATTATGTAATTAAGACTCTTTTTTTGGACATCATGAATAGCAACAATGGTAATTATCTTTAATTATCGTGATTAATTAGTAATCTAGTAGTTAAGGGTAATAAAATATTATCATAATAATATAAAATTACCCCAACATGTGTCGAAATCCTATTTTTTGAGTCATGGAATACCATGGGAAGATTTTTACCAAACTTGAGGGCCCATGGAGTCACATGGGTGTAATAGTGACATTTATGACATTATTTTTTAAAAAAGAAGAGAAATATAACAAAGGTTTGCATATCCTAAGTAAAAAAACTTTAATTTTGTTTAAATAAATGATATCTTAGACTATAAATATTCATTAGAAAGATAAATATATTTCCTACATCATGATATTTTTTTTATAATTTTTAGAAATTAAATAAAAAAATTTATTTATGACACCATGATGATGCAGTGATTACCTCATTAATAAATGATTTAAATAAAATGAAAAGATAAGATAAAATCTAAGACTTAAAATTGTCGAAAAACTATTGTATGGATGGATTTAGAACCCTTATCACCTTATCCTCGAAATATATCATTTTGGGACCTTTAAAATCTGAAAACCATTTTATAATAAAGTAACATTTCAAGACTTTCCAAAAGTGACCCTCCCCCCTCTTATAAAAGGCCCCCACATCTACCCCCTTACCCACACCTCTCAAGACCTTGTGTCGTCCAAAATCTTCTCATATTATCTCTCCAAATCCCTATATTACTCCTAGAAGCCTCACTTTGGGCAGAAGTCCTTCCAAGGAAGCCTTTGGCTCAAATCAAAAAGAGTTACCCAATTTAGAGGTAATGTATTCTCTCGAGTTTCTTTCTTTTATTTTCCTTCATCACTCACCCCTATCTTCTTATTATTTGATCACATAATAACACCAGTATCCTAAATATACTAATATGTTTTTATGATAAGGATTATACCTACACTTACACACACCTCTGTCTAATTGTCAAAGAACATACTGTTTCTGTGGGTGGCGAATTACTGCCTCACGTAACGATTATTGTTCAATATTCTTTTAACACCTTTCATGGTGGCCATTATGATGTCACTATATTTATATATTATATATATGGTATTTATTTTGTCTAAATTCTTCTGAATTTAATTTTTAAATCACATCGTTATGCTTTTCATGTTGTGGAATTGCGATAATTTCATCTAAGGAAGTGTGGACTACCGCCCCCTCAAGTGATGTGACTCATTCATGCCAAACATGGAATTTATAAATAATGTAATTAAGGAACTTATGTTACCTATATAACATATATATTATAATTTAATTATAATATAAATATGTCTCATTTAGTTTTAATTCCTTTAATATGACAAAGAAATGAAAGTAGTGTTCATGAGTACGTACGACCTACCGTTTCCATGAAGGGTGCATTTCATTTTTTATCTCCAAATGTTATGGAATAGTATAAAATGAATATATACTGGATATATATGATATTTAAATCATTAATAACATTCTGGAGATGATTTACTTATAACTACATGGACAATTCTCTTCAAACAAGTTCATTGTTGACTCATGTACCAAACATCGACAAAACGTATGATATGAACTCACATAATTAAATAATTATTATAAAATTATAATATGTAATATTAATTGAATAATAAACTTTAAAGGATGTCCTTAAGCAATTATAAATTTACCAATGTTTATTATTCAGGAATATAAAGAAACGAACAAGACAAGTCGGACTTGAGGTAAGGGGATTTCTTATCTCACTTTTAATTCCGTGAGATTTCCATTGTTCGCCAATTATTTATTGCATGTGGTGTATTGTGTACTGAGATTTGATATATATTATCATGATTATATGTATATTCATGGTATTCTGTGAATAATTTTGTTCTTATTATCTTTTGGTCATACGACTTGATTGATTACAACGAGGTAAGGGTTTTTATCTCACTTTTTATTCTCGTGATATTCATGATATATTTGCGACTATCTCCTTTGAGTGGTGTATGTACTGCCATTATTCTACTCTTTGTGTAATATAATTTTATTTATGGGTATTTACATCAACATTATATAGTCCTTCTTTCATGGGGTGTATGTTTCGAAAGTTACCCAAATCGGTAAGGGAACCTTTCACCCTCCTCTTTTTAAAAGACTTCTATTTGTTAGGTATTTTAATTTACATCTTCTTATGTTGGGATATGTTATTATATATCCTTATTGTTGTAAATTTTTTGTCCAAGTGATGAGATACCATTTTTATATCTCATCAACTCATTTTATGAATTTTAAAGTGACGCCGTTAGGCTGTCGAATTTCTGTAAGGGAACGTATTAACCCAATTTCAATTCTTTGGGTTAAACCTCTACTTCTTGATTATGTCATACTATGACTATGTGTGGATGACCTCTGATTGTTTTACAATTAATATCCACTTATATTGGGTGTATTTATATTTTTGACACATAATTATTTAATTTATTTATCCTTAATTTAAGGATACCGTCTTTGTACGAGACTTCGTCTCAATCTCCTTTCATTGAGGCATATTTCGATTTATATACGACCTTATTTTATTAGTTGTATTATAAAGCCTTTTGGATTTTAATTTAATTCAAATTGAATCTTTTTACATGAAGTGTTTTACTAAATGACAAAAGGAATGTTTTTCTCTTACGTATACGGCGACAACGACTTCTCCGCCGCCGTGACCATTATTTGAGTTTCAGCTTCCTCTACAAGCCATAACTTTTTTAAATGAAAAATAAATACCATGGTTTACTTATCTTTTATTTTGGTATTGAAAATGGTTTTTATAATTTTTTGATTATATCAATGTGTTGTATTTATATCATGTGATTGAAATGTGGAAATGTTATGTTTCCTTTATGCATGTTTTATGTGATACGATTATGTTATGGTTCTTGGGAATTGTTTATGAAGTCGGGTGGTTCCGTGATAAACTAAAGGCGGGTGAGCACAAGATAGCTCTCTAAGTCATTGGGTAACGTGAAGGAGTTAAACTCTAAGGTTTCTCTGAAGATATTGAGGTAATATACTACGATGGGTATTCCAAACGTAACCATGAGGGTTACTCCCTACGTAAGAATGTTATGAATGCCTCAAGTTAACTTTCTGTCTTATGATTTCTATGAGTTATTAATAAATCTTATGATTTCATGAGGTATGTTAAAGTGATTATGTTTTATGAGTAAAGTATGATTTCATTTATTCTTATGTATACATGGACTAATGTTTTCTTTCCATATTTTTATATCCCTTACTGAGCTTTTTATGCTTATCCCAAGTTTTTGAAATGTTTTTCACAGGACATAAAGTAGAATAGGGTCAAGGATGGGATCGAGGAAATGTCATGCTTTCTAAAACATGGAACTAGATATGAAACTTTTGTTCAAGAGTTTTTATTTTGTGGAAAAAATGGAAATTGAGTAGATGCGTCTACTTTGTAATCATTGAGATGTAATAGTTATGTCCTAATTATCTAAAAATCTAAACCTAAAAATATCCTCAATGTGAATTATTCATTTAATTCATGATTATGTAATGTTTTAAGGATGGGTCCTTATATTTGGTATCAGAGGTCGGTTTAGATAACTTTAGAGGTTAGGGTATTTTTTAAGCATAATTGACATTGCCATAATGGTTAGGATTTCAGAAAGAGTCATAGTTTTTTTCAGATAAAGTGAATGAGTTTAAGATAACATGAATAATTATATCTTAGTATTATATGATTATTTTACTGATATACTCACACTGACCTTTTTGGGTTTAGTAAATGACTGGATCTAACAGGTACCAAAGTAACAGTGGATGTGAAGAAAACTGTGACGATTTTCTTAACGAGCAACTGAATTATATGGGAGCTACAATGAGAACACTTTTGGTTATTTTCAACCAACTATCTAGAGTCATGATTGACCACCTTATCCTTATTTATTTTTATAAGGCATCATATATTCGAGAAACAAATCCCTACGTAAGTTTAGGTAATAATCATGAAGGTAAGTGTGTTCAAAAACCTATGTGTTAAAGATGTGGAAAGAAACACCTAGGAAAATGTTTCAAAGGGACATAAAGATGCTGTAGATGTGGAAATGAAGGTCATAAAGCAATAACCTTCCATAGAAAAAGGAAGCATCTAGTTGACTCTAGGAAAGGGAAAGAAGTCCTTTCCGAGGGATCAATTGAATGTTTTAAATGTGGTGTGCATGGTCATTATGCAAACACATGTCCTACGAAGATGTTTCAGGAATGGGATCACCAAGATCATACAAATATCCATTTAACAATACCTAATACCATTCCGATTGAGGATGAAGAAACTGACAATGACCAATGAAAGGTATGGATTATTTCTTTACATATGTTTTCCTATTTTTGAAATCTTAGGATATGATTCATGATTTTGTTTGTAGGAAATAAGTATTTTAGAATAAGTTGGAAATTAATGGTTAATGGATCATGAAGAATGTTGAATGAGTAAGAAGTCAACATATAAGGGATTAAAGAGTTATGGTAGATTTTAGGATGGTAAAATTCATAAAAGTATTAAGGATATTTTGATGATGGGATTACAATAAAAGTCTTTTTATAGTATGTGTAACCCTGATGTTTTATATATGAAAATTTTATTCAAGGAATACTTATCTTTTCTTTTGTGGATATAGTTATAAATAACCATTTGGGTTTATATGATCCTTGAATTTGAGGCAATTACCGGTTAATACATTTTGGGATGCAAAAAAAAAGTTATTAGATAACCTTTGTGGTTAAAATATGTTATGGTTATTTTTGATGAATTTATCTCTTTTTGGGGAATGTTATAAAATTATATAGTTTTTTAAAAGGGACAACACACAAACCGTGTGACAACCCGTCGCGTCGGACGAAGCTGTGGGAATCAAACCCACAACCAAAGTGTGACTGGTATATATCGCCTACCACTGGGCTACGCGAAGTCCCTAGTTAGTATGAATTATTATTTTTAGTTAGATGATTTTATGAATCAAGAATAAGTTGATTTTGGGTTATCTATGGAAATGATTAACCTATCACAAAGGATATGTGATTAGGTTAATTACTTTTCATTATGAGACTTTAAGAGTAACTGATGTTATTTGGAGATAAATGTTAAGATTTATCTTGGAAGTCTATGTGATTAAATCCTTAAGAGATTTGGTTTTAAATCTTAGTTTGGATTACTTTGAAGAATTTTATGGATATCTATTTATTGAATTGTCTTTGATGAACTTTGGGTTTTGTTGGACAAATTTTGGAGATTAAGAGTCATTTTTCTTTTTATGAAAGATCATCCTTTTTGGGGATTATATGATCTTGTACTAACCATTTTGGTTTTTGTTAAGGTCTAAAGAAATGGGAAATATATAGTTCATCTTTTATGGATTATGTGATTCTATCGAAGTTGATTTTAGCGCTCTTAATGCAAACAAGTCATCTTGAATACTCATCGTTTGGAGAAAATATGAGTTTGTGTTAGAAATCTAGTAAAAGATGAAAGTCTACATGAAAAGTGAGTATGTTTCCTTATGTTTTAGTTAAGCTCATAAATTAATTCCTTAATTAAAAGTAACTTAAAACAAAAACGTTGTCTGTTAACTTTTCCTACTAGGGAATCAAATATTGTTTAACCCATCACAAGTTTATAATTTTCTGGTGGTTAACTTTCTCCTAAACATGTTTTCTATCACTCTCCATCAGAACTTGACCCTTTGTTTTCTCTTCCATATCCATGATTTCATGGAATACTAGTATCTGTTGTCTCGGGTGACCTTTGTACTTATCTTTATTTCTTTTAAAGTGATAGTTTAATTTACTCCTTTTCTGATGTGTGGATTTCAATGAAGTTTATGAGCCCAATTTTAAAATTGCAAGGACGCAATTTCCAAAAGGGGGTAAGGATGTAACATCCCAGGTAAATAAAGAATATGAAATTTTTATATATTCATGAATTAAATATTAATATTACTTTAAAGGAGATTCTATGTTCGATGGCGTACCTAATATGCAATAAAGAGTTTCTTTGAAATCTTACATTGTACACTAATAATATAATAATATTATTTTAAATGTTAGTTAATGCCTAGCCATTGTAATGACGGGAATGAATAGAATTAACTACAAAATGATTATATATGTTTGTTAAATATTTTTACATTTATCCAATAAATGTTAGAGTCTTAAAATGCGAATGAATCTAATTTTAAGAATAAATATTCTAATATTCTTTAAAAGGTTGATTAACCGCCTTTTGATGGAGAAACCTTTTCAAAACTAATTTTTGTCAATTTTATATGTTACATTTGACAAAATAAAATCCTTCTTTATTATCGGGACATCAAAATGTACTTTGTGTAATTTTTTGTTATTTTTACGATAAAGTTCATTTTTAATGAATAGTAAAAAATGCAGTATTTTAATTCAAAACCTCCTTTTAATCTAATTTATTTACATGGTTAGATTTTATTTTTAATTGGGTTTAAAGTTTAGTTAAAATATATTTTTACCATTTAATCCAATGGTGGTCATTGGAATTAATTTCACTTTGAAATTGGACATAACCAAGTGCCAATCTTTTAATAGATATTGTTTCTTAAAAACACGCTATTTGTTTTGAAAAAAAGAATTAATTATAAAATTAATTAATGAAACTTCTGTGTTTTGAATTTGGTAAAATGGAAATCATTTTTTAATTTGGAATATAAAATTTACTTTGTATAAATTTTTGGTATTTTTCTGACAAATGTTCATTTTTAATGAATAGTGAAAATACTGCATTTTACTTCAAAACTGTTTTTTCATCTAGTTTAATTATATAGTTTTATTTTCCTTTTAATTGGTTTTAATGTGCAATTGAATTATGTTTTTATCACTTAATACAATGTTGTTCATTGGAAGTAATTTCACTTTTCAATTGGATGTAAAAACAAGTCAATCTTTTGATAAATTTTACTTCTTAAAAACCCGTCTTTGGTTGTGAAAACGAGAATTATTTTTAAATTAATTAATAAAATTTATGTGTTTAGAATTTGGTAAAATGGATTCCATATTTGGAAACAGAAGTTCCAAATTATGTAATTAAGACTCTTTTTTTGGACATTATGAATAGTAACGACGGTAATTATCTTTAATTATCGTGATTAATTAGTAATTAGGTAGTTAAGGGTAATAAAATAATATCATAATAATATAAAATGACCCAAAAATGTGTCCAAATAATCTTTTTTGAATAATGGTCTACCATGGGAAGCTTTTTACCAAACTTGAGGGCCCATGGAGTCACATGGGTGTAATAGTGACATTTATGACATTATATTTTAAAAGAGAAGAGAAATATAACAAAGGTTTGTATATCCTAAGTAAAAGAATTTTAATTTTGTTTACATAAATGATATCTTAGACTATAAATAGTACTTTTTAATCTAAAAATATTTCCAACATCATGATATATTTTTTATAATTTTTAGACATTAAATAAATAAATTTATTTATGACACCATGATGATGTAGTGATTACCACATTAATAAACGATTTAAATAAAATGAAAATATAAGGTAAAATCTAAGACTTAAACTTGTCTAAAACCTATTGGATGGGTGGATTTAGAACCCTTATCACATTATACTATAAATATATCATTTTGGGACCTTTAAAATCCTAAAAATTTTTTTATAATAAAGTAACATTTCAAGACTTTCCAAAAGTGACCCTCCCCCCTCTTATAAAAGGCCCCCACCTCTACCCACTTACCCACACCTATCAATCCCTTGGATCATCCAATGTCTGCTCATATTATCTCTACACATCCCTCTATTACTTCTAGAATCCTCAATTTGGTCAGAAGTCTTTCCAAGGAAGCCTTTGGCTCAAATCAAAAAGAGTTACCCGATTTAGAGGTAATGTCTTCTCTCGAGTTTCTTTATTTTATTTTCCTTCTTCACTCACCACTATCTTCTTATTATTTGATCCCATAATAACATAAGTATCATAAATATACTATGATTTTGTTATGATAAGGATTCTACCTACACTTACACACACCTCCGTCTAATGGTTAAAGAATATATTGTTTCTATGGGTGGCGAATTACTGCCTCACGAAACGATGATTGTTTAATATTATTTTAACACATTTCATGGTGGCCATTATGATGTCACTGTATTTATATATTATATATATGTTATTTATTTTTTCTATATGCTTCTGAATTTAATTTTTAAATCACATTGTTATGCTTTTCATGTTGTGGAATTGCGATAATTTCATCTGAGGAAGTGTGGACTACCGCCCCCTCAAGTGATGTGACTCGTTCATGCCAAATATGGAATTTATAAATAATGTAATTTATGAACTTATGTTACCTATATAACATATATATTATACTGTATTTATAATATATATATGTCTCATTTAGTTTTAATTCCTTTAATATGAAAAAGAAATGAAAGTAGCCTTCATGCGTACGTACGACCTACCGTCTCCATGAACGGTTCTTTTCATTTTTTATCTCCAAATGTTATGGAATAGTATAAAATGAATATATACTGGATATATATGATATTTAAATAATTAATACGATTATAGAGATGATTTACTTATAACTACATGGACAATTCTCTTCAAACAAGTTCATTGTTGACTCATTTACCAAACATCGACAAAACATATGATATGAACTCACATAATTAAATAATTATTATAACATGATAATATGTGATATGAATTGAATAATAAACTTTAAAGGAATTCAATAATCAATTATAAATTGACCAAAGTTTATTATTCAGGAATATAAAGAAACGAACAAGACAAGTCGGACTTGTGGTAAAGGGATTTCTTATCTCACTTTTAATTCTGTGAGATTTCCATTGTCCGCCAATTATTTATTTCATGTGGTGTATTGTGTGCTTCCATTTTATATAAATTATCATGATTCTATTTATATTCATTGTATTCTGTGATTCATTTGGTTCTTATTATCTTTTTGTCATACGACTTGATTGATTACAACGAGGTAAGGGGTTTTTATCTCACTTTCTATTCCCGTGAGATTCATGCTATATTTGCCACTATCTCATTTGAGTGGTGTATGTACTGACATTATTCTACTCTTTGGGTAATATAATTTCATTTATGGGTATTTACATCAATGTTGTATAGTCCTTATTTCATGGGGTGTACGTTTCGAAAGTTACCCAAATCGGTAAGGGAACCTTTCACCCTTCTCTTTTTAAAAGACTTATTTTTGTTAGGTATTTTAATTTACATATTATTATGTTGGGATATGTTCTTTTATATCCTTATTACTGTAAATTTTATGTCCAAGTGATGAGATACCCTTTTTATCTCTCATCAACTCATTTTCTGAATTTTAAAGTGATACCGTTAGGCTGTCAAATTTCTGTAAGGGAACTTCTTAACCCAATTTCAATTCTTTGGGTTAAACCTGTACTTCTTGATTATGTCGTACTGTGAATATGTGTGGATTAAATATGGTTGTTTTACACTTAATATCCACTTATATTGGGTGTATTTATATTTTTCACACATAATTATGTAATTGATTTATCTTTAATCTAAGGATACCGTCTTTGTACGGGACTTCACCTCAATCTCCTTTTGTTTAGGCATACTTCAATTTATATACGACCTTATTTTATTAGTTGTATAATAAACCCTTTTGAATTTTAATTTCATTCAAAAATAATCTTTTTACACGAATAATTTTACTAAATGACAAAAGGAATGTTTTTGTCTTATGTATGCAGTGCAAACAACTTCTCCGCCGCCATGACCATTATTTGAGTTTCAGCTTCCTCTACAAGCCATAAATTTTTTTAAATGAAAAATAAATACCATGTTTTACTTATATTTTATTTTGGTATTGAAAATGGTTTTGATAATGTTTTGATTATATCAATGTGTTGTATTGATATCTTGTGATTGAAATGTGGAAATTTTATGTTTCCTTTATGCATGTTTTATGTGATACGATTATGTTATGGTTCTTGGGAATTGTTTATGAAGTCGGGTGGTTCCATGATAAAATAAGGGTGGGTGAGCCCGAGATAACTCTCCAATGCATTGGGTAATGCAATGGAGTTAAACTCTAAGGTTTATTCGAAGAAATTTAAGGAATATACTACAATGGGTATTCCAAACGTAACCATGAGGGTTACTCCCTACGTAAGAATGTTATGAATGCCTAAAGTTACCTTTATGTCTTATGATTTCTATGAGTTATTCATAAATCTTATGATTTCATGAGGTATGTTAAAGTGATTATGTTTTATGAGTAAAGTATTATTTCATTGATTCTTATGTATACATGGACTATTGTTTTGTTTCCATATTTTTATATCCCTTAGTGAGATTTTTATGCTCATCCCAAGTTTTTGAAATGTTTTTCACAGGACATAAAGTGGAATAGGGTCAAGGATGGGATCAAGGAAATGTCATGCTGTCTAAAACATAGAACTAGACACGAATCTTTTGTTCAAGAGTTTTTATTTTGTGAAAAAATGGAAACTGAGTAGATGTGTCTACTTTGTAATCATTGATATGTAATATTTATATCCTTATTATCTAAAACTCTAAAACTGAAAAGATCCTCAATTTGAATTATTCATTTAATTAATGATTATGTAATTTTTTAAGGCTGGGTCCTTATACCAAACAAGCAGAATCACAATCAATCAAATAATCACCTCGTGTCTGCATTAATATAATCCCCCCTTATAATATATGTAATAAAACAACATTTATATTATAGGTTTATTAAATTATTATTTATTTTTATGAGGTTTCATGATAAAAAATACTTCCCATAGGCATGTGTATTTTTCCCTTAGCATGACACTATCATGATGCATGAACAACTCCTTAACTCCAAGTTGAGCCATATGACTCATCCTGAGACTCATCCATCCCACATTGGGATCCTCACTCCAAACCAACACCTCACTCATCTAAGAGTTCATAGTCTCAAAACTGGACATCCCTTGGCAAATTGAGTTTCAACCAATGTCATGATGGTTAGGCATGCACTTGACCTAACTCTCAAGTCTTGATAACCTAAAACCACCTCTAATTATACTATCCAATACCAAGACACCACTATGATACCACTTTGTAATGTCCTGAACCACGATACCTAAATGGAACCTGAGTCGGGAGTACTACAAGACCTCAGGTGTGCCTCTTCATATTCTAGAGTCTACCAACTAGTGGTGAGGGCATATATTAGTTCATGGATTTACTTTCCCTCTAAAATAAAACCCCACATATGTAAAAAGGGAGCCAAAAAAACCCTATTAGTCTAGAATATAAAATTAGTAAAAATTATATATGACATGGTAAAAAAAACAATGCAAAAAAAATAAATAAACATGGAATAAAACCTATTAACCACAAATACATATACCTATTAACCAAAAACTATGCATATGCTGAACCAAAACTGCTCACATACCTTCCATAATAAATTCTTGTCCTCCAAAACCTACTAAACATATACCATGATTTCAATTTCTTACGGTACCTATGCCTTGAGAGAAAATAGGAAAGTCTACCCATGTACATCGAAACCCATACTATGCATGCAAGTAGGGGGTTAGTCCAATAACCCAGTAGGTATCCCCAATGCCTCAATAGTACTAAGTGATATTATAATCAAGTGGATGAGCATGTAATACATATAAATAGGTGGAGTCATGTTTAATGACCCTGAACCCAGTATCTCAGATCCCGTTCTTTACTTTATTACATTGGAATATATACAAGATTCGAATCCCAAAGGACCAATCGGTTTAGTAGCTTTGGAAACCATATTACATACTTGAAATTCACCCTACAATCTAAAACATAAAATACAAAAATAATTTTCTTTGAGAATTCCATTAATCCCCTTAGTGTAACCCTATATATCAAAATAAAAAAACTTCTTTGTATCCTCAAAAATATAAACATAAGAAAGGGGTGAGATCATATGTTTAGAAAGGGTAAGCGTACAAGGAAAGCTATGAGTAAATATTGAATAAATAACATAGAAAGTTAAATAACTGAAACATGTGCAATTTAAATAATCACATGAGCTAGGAAACTTAACCATGTATATTCTACAAGTTAAAAAATAACATTGAATATCAATAACTAATCTCATAATGATAGAATGCATAATGATGGACATCTGAAACATATCGTCAAGGCCTCAACCAAGCCATCTGAAGATAAAATGGAAAGGCCTCAGCCAAGTCCATATCTAGTTTGTCTCATGAGACTTACCGATGCATAGATGGGCTATATTGGGAACCACCAATCACTTAATAATTCCAATACATTCCTCATATGAAAAGGTTGAAACATAAACAACATAAACATTCATATTAAAAAACTATAATATATAATGTAAATACATTAACCATAATCCATGAATGGTATCAAAATAACACATCCATAATCAAACTGATCATAAAAAATCCAATAAAATATGGTATAATAATATATAACAATAAATGAATTAAAATATTCAAAAAAGGATTTTGACATAAATTAATATACTTTTAAATGAGACTATTGAAAAATTCTTGCGGTAAATAATCTTTAAACATTCCAAAGTGTCCTGTACCAATTTAAAACATTTAAATAATAATCCCTATGAAGGAATAAAATTAAATAAAACATAGAATATTATAAGAATAAGGGGATCCATGATATGATATATAAATGGTAATTATATAAACCACACATAAGGAATAAGTGGCAAACAAAGCATATATCTCACAGAAGTAAAAATGAGATGAGAAACCCTTTACCTCGTACTTTCCTTTTGGGTGAATGTCCTTTAACCTCATTTATAATGGTTTTAATAGTGTCTGTAACTTATTAAAGAACCATATTAATATTTATGATATCATATATGATCATATTATAATATCTTATTACCCGTTTGTTAATAATCATTCATCATTTTCATTATTTCGGGTGTTAATTTCCTAGTTTCTCGAGTATGTTTTGAATTCTTATTTGTTGTTCCAATTACTTAGATCATGATTTCATCATTTACAGAATGAAAAAAATTATTTAAATATCATATATCTTCAGAATATATATATATATATATATATATATATATATATATATATATATATATATTTATAACAATCTATAAAATTAGGAGATAGTAAATGAAATGCATAGTTCATGGAGACGGTAGGTCGTACGTACACATAAACATTACTTTAATTTATTTTCTGTATTAACATAATGGAAATTAAATGATATATATTTATATTTTAATTTAAATATCATATATATTCCATATATATCAAATAAATCATCCTTTATATGTTCTATGTATAGTGTGAACGAATCACATATCATTGAGGAGGCAGTAGTCCACACTTCCAAAAACATTGTTGTTGTATTTAAAAAAATGGGAAGCATAAGGGTATGTGTTATAAAAGAATTAAAGAAGAATAAATAAATAATAAATATCATATATAACATATATAAATGGAGTTTACATCATAATTCCCAACCATGAAATTTGGTAAATGAAAAACAAACAATCATCGTTTTGTGAGGTGGTAGTTTTCTGTACTCATAAACAGTATGTTCATTACCCATTAGATGGAATTGTGTGTAAGTTTAGGTCAAGACCTTAGAAAAAAACCTAAGTATATTTATGATACAGGTTTTTTTATATAATCATGTAATAATTATAAATTAATGAGTGTGGAAAAAAATAAAGCTAAGGCAATCGTTGAAGAACATTACCTCGTTTTCGGGTAACTCCTTTTGGTTTATACAAAAAGTCTTCCTTGGTTTGCTTTATGACCAAAGTGAGGCTTATAGGATGAGATGATTAAATTTGGGAGATTATTTGGTTAGGTTTTGATCGAGATATAAGGATCAATGTAGTGCGAGGAAGTGAGAGAGGATGTGACCTTTTATAATTGAGATGAGGGGTATTTTTGGAAACTCTCAAACTATTAAATATAATAAGGCTATTCTTGATACAAAGACTTAAAAATGGGATATAAATGAATATATAAAGATATTTTAGACCATATATTATACCATTTGATATTATTTAACATTTTTGTGATTTTTAAATAGTTTAATAATATATTAATTCAACAAAATATCATTATTGTCAAATTTGATACTGTAATTTTAATTTGACTTTAAATACATCAAGAAAAAATTTGAATTCTAATATAATGATTTAAAACATATCTATTATATCCTATATGTATATAAAATCCATTATAAACATTAAATAATCCCAAATATATCAAAATTAATAATTTTAAAATCAATTATTTTATTTTTTTGTTAATTAAATAAATACTGTTTTAGCATCGCAGGAGCATTTAAGGTAAATATATAATTTATAAAAATTCAAAATAAATTTATATAATAAATATAATTTAATTTGGATAAAAATAGATATTTATTTTCGTTTATATCTTTATTTTTTCACTATTTGGACACATAAATGATATTAAATACAATGAGAGTTACATTTTGTAATTATCTTTAACTTAAATAATATATAAGTTATTTTCACAAAAAGTGCCCATTAAACAACTAAAATTTGATATTAATGTGATAAGGGACAAATAATCTTCATCAAATGATTTTTTGACAAGTTTAGTTCATGGCTATACCCTTATCTTTTGGTTTTTACCCTTATCTAAACCCTTTAACTCTTATCATGACAACATGTATTTTTGCTTCTTAAATGTTAATATAGTTACTATAAAATATAAAATGGACCATGAATGAGTAATGGATGAAATTTTAAAATTTATTCCAATAATTTTTATGATTTTTAGATTTTTATGAATTTTAAATCATTTAATAAAAAATTATTAATTTTAAAATATCATTATTGTAAATTTTGACACTATCCATTACATGACTTTTTAAAAATATCATATCAACATGATCAATTCGAAAAAAAACCTTGAATACATCAATAATAATTCTATATCATCTAGAAAATTCGTTTATGACGTTGATGATATCAATTTGTATTTATTGTAATATTTTTAATATCATTTATTTGATATTTCCATTATTTAAATAATTAAAACAACATCATTATGTCACAATTTAAGATATTTTATCACTAAAAATTATAAATAAATTACCCTGATGTAGATAAATATTTTATATTTTCTAAAAACTATTTATAGTTGAAAATATTCCTTATATAACCCCATATTAAAAATATTTTTCTTATTAAAAACAAAATTGTATCAAAATTGACTTTTCTTAGAATAAAATACTATAAATGGATTAAAGTCATCTAAGTGGCTCTATTAGGTCCTAAAATAAACCGAATAATGTTATTGTTCGAAAAAAAATCATCCAATGAAATTAGGATAAGTGTTAGGGTAATTTTATAATGCTTATAATATTTTTTACCCTTAATTACCCAATTTACCCTTAACCATTATAATTAATTTTAATCACTTTCATTAATATTTTTGGTAAAAAATTTAAGTTGATATTATTATACCACATACATAATACTAATTAAAATTGTGTATGCCCATTTTTTAAAAATCAATTCACAAAAGTGAAAAAATTAAGTATAATGCAAATCCTGCAGATTGGACAATAAAGAGCATTCTTAAAGTAAAATCATCCAAAAGTTTGCTAAGTTTTTATATATAATTTTATTGTGAAATTGTTTATAATGACCTAAATTGGTTTAAATGATATAAAATTGGTCTAATTATACTTTAAAATCAAATCAAAACACAATTTAACTATATAAATAAATTAGATGAAAATGCAGTTTTGAACTAAAATGTAGTATTTTTCAATATTCACCAAAAAATGAAACTTCTCAGAAAAATACCATGGAACGTCCCATCCCAGTTTACCATCAAACTTATAGCCGTACCGGTGGGTCACATGGGCTCAAGCATGTCTCCCCATACACTAGAGGCTGCCGAATAACAGTTAGGGTCTCATGAGGTGATAATGGGGAGACTATACCCTCATATATGAGTTTGCAAAACAGTATATTAGAATATAAATAAGAGACAACAACATAAATAGTAAATAATAGATAAAAGATTAGTAGAATAATAATATATTTAATTTAATAAAAGTGGCCAATGCCAGTTTATACAAAAGATGAATGCATGTCATGATAGTGATACATATATGAAAGTAGTAAAAAAATACAACATGCTTTTCAATATAATAAAAAAATGAGGAAAAGGAACCAAATACCCAAGGGAGATCTCCATGAGAATCCCAAGCTCCATCTTGGTCCTTTTCTCCTAACTCCTAGGTACAATCAACATAGAAATCAACCTAGATCTTGCAAATATAAGGTCTACTCAGGTACCAATTGTACTCAAGCAGGGTGTGAGATGAAATATTAGCAGGATGACACCCATGGTTTCAAGAACAATCCACTGGAATATAAATTAGAGAGTACAGATATGGAGACTTTAATAAAAGTAACTACATAAATAAATAACACCCGCCCAGGTTCCTAAGGGACACCTAACGACTATACCATCTTTTGATCATTGCTGGGATACTAGTATGATCATGTCACTATATATATATATATATAGATTATAATTGGAGTGGGGTAAGAATTCCTCCCACCCATAAATAGAAGATAACTAGTATGGGGTAAGAATTATTCCCATCCATAAATAGAAGATAGCTAGCATAGGGTAAGCATGCCTCCTATCCATAAATAGAAGATAATTAGCATAGGGTAAGCATGCCTCCCATCCATAGACATATATATAACTGGAATGGGGTAAGAATTCCTCCTATCCATAAATAGAAGATAACAAGCATGGGTTAAGCATGAATCCCATCCATAGATTTATATATAACTGGCATGGGGAAATAATTCCTCTCATCCATAAATAGAAGATAACTAGCATGGGGGAAGCATGCCTTTCATCCATAGACGTATATATAATGGGCATGGGGTAAGAATTCCTCCCATCTATAAATAGAAGATAACTAGCATGGGGTAAGCATGCATCCCATCCATAGATGCATATATAACCGGTATGGAGTAATAATTTCTCTCATCCATAGTTGTATATATAACTAGAATGGGGTAAGAATCACTCCCATCCATAAATAGAAGATAAATGACATGGGGTAAGAACTCCTCCCACACATAATTGTTTATATATCCCATAACTATATACGTGGAATAATCACATTCCTCATAATTGTACTTAAGTAAAAACATCTTACAAATTTCTAATAAAACATCAACAAGGGTTTGGTAACATGCAAATCATTCTATAAGGAAATGACTTCTCATATATGTCATGATCCACACATAATTCCATTTCAAGGAATCAATTCCATTTAAAGCCTTTAATAAAAGGCAAGAAAAATCATTATATCTAAACCATTTATTCAAGGAATACCATTTGGTGTGAGCTATCCTACTCAAAGTCATCTCATCCAATTTTCCTAAACATGGAAAATTGGTTTAAGGGTTTAAGTGTTAAGGTCATTCCATTCAATGGATGGAACTATCTCATTAAGACGTCCCATTCAATCCCACTTATCTTAACTAATTCATGTTATTCATTAAGTCATGGAACTTTTCATTCCAAGGATTAAGGAAAAAGTCACGGAAACAACTCAATTGCCTACTTGGGAAATTCCAATCCTAATAAGTCCAAATAGCCATGGGGTGTCTTGGGTTAAATAATTTACACAAGGGATAAGGGTCACATCATTTAGAAAGACGAGTCATTCAGTTTATAAAATAGGATGAGGCCCCAAACATGTTATTAATAATCCATGAATTCCAAGTATAAGAAACATCAATGCAATAATGTAGAAAATAAAATGAGTCTACTCACTACTTTTTATCTTGAAGGCAGTGCACCTCTGATGGAGGGGTTTTATTATAAAACCATGACATAGTTCAATAACCAATTCATTGTGTTAAACGTGCTTCATATTCAAGAAACATAATTTAATTTATCAAGAATCATTTTATAATAACTTACCCCTCAAGTGAAACCAAAGTGAAAAAGATGCAATAAGCTATCAATTAAATTAATTAAATCTTTCTTAAATTATAAGGGCAAGGAAAAGGGACCCTACCTCAGGGTGGAACCAAACTGAACATTTCAGATCTTGGTGATTTCTATTTAGAAGCTATTGCTACCCCCACTAAGCATATTCACCTTCACATACATATAAGGAAACCTAGTCCCTTTTCACACATCCGAATGACCATGAACAGTGCTAGGGGATCCTTAAATTTATACTTATATAAATACACTAGTATCCACTAACCTACTTATACATTTTCATATATATACATAGGAACACCTTTCCCCATACATGTATATTCACTACCATGGATGAATATACACATAACGAGGGAACCTACACACACACACATACTTACCTATGTATATGCAAGAAATTCACCTTAGACCTAGTGACTCGAAACCACATGATAGAGTCCAATGCACTACACAACAAATACCATGGACTCATGAACACCCTATGACTCTCAAATAAAGGGTGAAAAACAAAACATTGGGTTTAGAACCATACCCAAAATGATGGTTAACGAGCCACATCAAACCCTTCCATCTCTCCTTTAGTGGAGGATGTTGGAACATGAAAAAACAAGACCCAAGAGATCCTTCACATAAACTAGATCTAGAAGAAATAAAGAAAAACAAGGTTAACCCATACTTAGGGTTCAGACGAACTTTGAGGGGTGACGAAAAGACAAAAAATGACTGAGAAATGGAGAGGAGGAGGAGCAGAGATCCATACCTAGAACCTTTAGACAAGATTCAGACAAAAAAAATAGTTATAATCAAAGGGATAAGATGGGGCTATAGGGGAGTGTCATTACAAGTCGAAGGGGAACCCCCTGGGGGGGGGGGGTGCGTCCTGATTTGAGGGAGAGAGGGGTGAGGGTGTGTTTAGTTTAATTTTATTTTATATTAGTTTTAATTAAATTTTATTTTTAAATAATTCCTTGGCGTAAGGTTTTGCGGCACAGTTTAATAAACCATGCCCCAATTGTGCACCCCCTTCTGGGAACTTGGAGAACATCACATGAGATGGCTACATGGTATGGAAACTGTGTGCTAACCATGTGGTTAATAGTGTATAGGTACTTTTTAGTTTTCACTAACCATGTGTCTAGGCGTACAGTTTAAAAAACCATGTGAGACTCACGTGACAACATATGTCCCCCTTGAACAAGGACACACAGTTTCCTGTAATGGGTCGTACAGTTTCAAACAAACCATGCACCCTCTACAGCCTTTCAAAACCATGATTCTTTGGGTCTGACACACCCAAAACTCCTTGAGCCACCTGGAAAAATTAACAAGCCTTCTCCCAAGTCCAAAAACATCACTTTGATGCATTCCAACTCTTATAATTATATTCCAAGGCTTGGTTTCAAAAAACCCATCCAGTAAATCAAAAAGCTTAAATTCCTTCTGAATTTTCATCCGGTCCAAAAAATGGATCTTCACAACCTTCCTATATTATAACTTCTCATCCTTGAGAATCCTTCAAAAATAAAAAAATCACCACCCGACCTACAAGGGTTTTGAATCTTTGCTCAAATGTTCACATTGACTTTCTAAACTCCCAACGAAGCTTAATAATTTCAAAGGAAAATGGTACATAATCCATTAAAACTTGATACAATGCTTGTTTTACAACCAAAACATCTAAATGTCTCTTACCCAAGCCCATTAACCATAGTCATGATCCCCTAATTGTCTCATTAAGCCTCTGGCCAATGGTACTTACCACCATAGTCTCCAACATTAAATGACCAGAATTTAAACCACAATTCAACCTACCATTGGATTTTCCTTTCAAAGAATTCTCCAAGAATTTTAAAGATGATCCTAACATGATTTCGAACTTACCAAGCATTTGATCCCCCACTAACCTTAGTTAACCATGTTGATCCAGTTTATCATGAAAGAACCTGGCTGAAACAAACCACACTCATCTCTACTTGATAACATGCTAGAAACAGTCCTTCATTCACCTCTTTATTGAACAAGAGAAATAGCTGGTCGAGCCACTATGACCGACCGTTTAAGAGGACCCTCAACTTAGACGACCGACATATTATAAACCGAACTACAATGCCTTCTCCCAAGGAATATCTTATTCATTACGGACACATCTACCAAAGTACATATTCTAATTTTGATGAAATTATTGACCAAAAAATGAGGGAAACTACACATCCAGTGTGAAACACTGAAAGAGAACCAACCAAATAAGCCCAAAGAATTTAAATAATTAGTGAAACGTAAGACCGATGATCTCTTAGTGGATCTAGGATGATGTCAAGAAAGAGGACATTCTCATCATTTAACAGAACACACTAAGTAGATTTTACAATTTCCAGTCACTCACACATGACTACTGGAAGGAAGAAAGGTCGAACCACCATTGGTCAACAACAAAGAAGGGACCCAACTTCACCTGCCGATGAACTACCATTAACTGAAAAATGATTCCTTCTCCACCTGAGGCATCATGTGATTTCTCAAACATTGCCACCGAGGTCTAACCATGACCAATAGTGTTTATCAAAGGTTTCATACACAACCAACCTCAACAACGTCATGCTTCCATGCAAGCATCACAACATTTCCAAAACTCGCAAGCCTCAAATTCATTCAACCATGATCATACATTACAAAAAGTAATTAGAAAATAGAACCAAAAACAAACTGACTGGCATGTAAAAACACCAGAGCCTTAAGAAAATCCATAACGAGCATTGGGATGAGCTTGATTTTGTAACACTTAGGTCACTCTACTTGGAGATGACTCGAGACTGCATACAACATCACACAAGATTTAGCTCAATGTCGTATTGCCTTATACGACCATTCTCTTGGACAATGAGATACCAATTCATCCACTAACAAGGAAAAGAAAGGGTCAAATGACCTACAAATAAACCTAACATGCCTAAGGCATGCCTATCCAGTTGGAAAAGAGCATTACCCAATGATCAATCCCATAACAAATTCATGAAAAGAATGAACACTCATCTGAACAAGTGTTTCATAGGAAACTAAAAGTCCTACAAGGTACAACGACACCCAAATGACACCAAGAATAAGAAAACTCCTGACATTAGCAAGGCACTTATGTTCTAAGGGTGCTACCTACCATGGGATATCCACTTATGAAGAACAAGAGTTGACCAAAGAATTTGGTCACCCCAAACAATGTAACAGGATCAAGAGCCTAACATTCAAGCCATTGTTAAAGGTTCCATTCCAAGGAAACACAAATGGAAACTCCAAACCACCCATACAAGAGGTTTTTAAATTGAGGACACCACTACAGGTTCCATTTTGAAGCCCTTAACATTTATTCACATTAAATATTTAATCGTTAAAATATTTAACTAACACCTCAAATAAAAACATGCAAGTTGTATCAAACTTCTGTTTTAAAACATTTAAAAGCTTTTGAAATCCCACCATTTTCAAGAAATTCATCATAATAAATTCCATTAAATAGTTAACGAAACCTACAAGGGTCATGATAATCCAACCTATGTTTATTATCATGAAAACCAATAGTAGTTTCTTCATTTTAATGTTTTAAACACCCAAATAGGCCATTACACAAGAACATTACCCAACTAACCTACTTGGGCCTAGTTTCAAATTTAAGCATTTACCAACCCATTTGAGGTTAAAAATAAACAACTATCACATTTATAACTATTCAACACAACATGGTATTTAAATTTAATATGAGCTTTCATCTCCTAATTCCTAAATCACCCATACACTCCATAAATTGATAATTGAATCCCATTTACCAGAACAACTTATATTTCATAATTTAACATGCTAAGAAAATGACCCAATCATATGGGTGACCACCTAACAACCTGTAAAGTGACCATACACTTTATAGTTTGGCATTTGGATCCATTTAGTCAAAATAAATACACTTTAGAATTGAAATTTAGCAGCCTTTTATATTTTATCAATAACCTTAAAATGTATTTATATGATGCTCAAGATGATTTGAATCTACGGGTTACCATTTTCGGGTTTTAAGGTGCCCATACACCTTACAATTTAAAACTGGGTCCCATTTATTCACAACCCATATATTTTCATCCCATTAAACAATTACATATTAACCCATCATATCATGTTATCAAAAGCAGTAACACATAAACATGGCATATCACTCAAGGAACATAATCAAGTCAGTAGAAAAACTATAATTCAACTACATGGCATGACACTATTCATGACATGTGAATTCCTATGTGCCTAGTATGATGCATGAAATGAAACATCCTTTCTATAAAAATCCAAGAGTAAAAATACCAGAAATTCCATAAATCATTAACCAATGGAAAATACAACATTCACTCAAGGTGAAATTATATCAAATGTAACAACGAACAACATAAACAACAATCCCAGCCCTGGATACTTAGTCATTTACCGTATGTGAGGTGATCAGTCCCAAGCAGGACTATTAACCAACTGCTGAAACATTCCTAATCTCCTATCCACCAACCCAAAATAGTAAGACAAAGGAAAAATTTAGTCTCTAATACCACTTTGTAACAACCCGACCCAGCTTACCATCAAATTGGTAGATGGAACGGTGGGTCACATGGCCTCATGCACATCTCCCCATATGCCAGAGGTTTCCGACTAGTTGCGAGGGTCTCAGGAGGAGATAATGGTGATAATAAACCCTCATATTAGAGTTTTCAAAATGGTATATTAGAATATAAATATGAGACAACAACAGAAGCAATAAATAATAGATAATAGAGAAATGGAAGATTAATATATTCAATTTAATAAAGTGACCAATGCCAGTTTATATAACAGATGAATTAATTTCATGGTAGTGATATATATACGAAAGTAATAAATAGTAAAAAATGCCTTTAATATAATACACAAATTAGGAAAAGATAGAAAATCCCCAAGGGTGATCTTTGTGAGCATCCCAAGCTCTAGTTAGGTCCTTTGGTCCCAACTCCCAGGTACAAGGAACATAACAATCAACCCAGGTCCAGCAAATATAAGATTTACTCAGGTACTAAGGGTACCTAAGAAGGGTGTGAGATGAAATATCAGTAGGTTGACACCCACAGTGTCAAGCCTAATCCAGTGGAATATAACTTAGACAATGCAGGTATGAAGACTTTAATAAAAGGAACTACATAAATAAATAACACCCATATAGGTTCCTAAGGGGCACCTGATGACTATACCAGCTTCAACTTGTTGCTGGGATTTTAGTCTGATCATGTCATTATATATATATAGATCATAAATGGTGTGGAGTAAGCATGCCTCCCAACCATAAATAGAATATAACCAACATGGTGTAAGAATTCCTCCCATACATAAATAGAAGACAACTAAAATGGGGTAAGCATGCCTCCCATCCATAAATTTATATACAAATGGCATGGGGTAAGAATTCCCCCATCCATAAATATAAGATAACCGGAATGGGGTAAGCATTCCTCCCATACATAGATGTATATACAACTAGAATTTGGTAAGAATGCCTCCCATCCATAAATAGAAGATAACTGGCATGGGGTAAGCATGTCTCCCATCCATAGACACACACACACACACACACACACACATATATATATATAAAAATGGAATGGGTTAAGAATGAATCCCATTTATAAATAGAATATAGCTTGAATGGGGTAATCATACCTCCCATCCATAGAGGTATATGTAACTGGAATGGGGTAAGAATGCCTAACATCCATAAATAGAAGATAACTAGCATGTGGTAAGAATGACTCCCATCCATAGATTTATATATAACTGGAAAGGGTAAGAATGCCTCCCATCCATAAATAGAAGATAAATGGAATGGGGTAAGAATGCCTCCCATCCATAATTATTTATATAGACCATAACTATATATGTGGTATAATCAAATTACACACAATTGTACTTAAGGAAAAACATCTTAAGAATTTAAAATAAAAAATCAAAAAGGTATTGGTAACATTCAAATCATTATATGTGGAAAAGACATCTCATGTATGTCATGAGCCACACACAATTCCATTTCAATGAAACCATTCCATTTAAACCCTTTAATACAAGGTAAAAAAAATAATTATAGCTAAACAATTTATTCAAGGCATACCATTTGGTGTGATCCATCCCACTCAAGGTCATCTCATCCAATTTTCCTAAACATGGAAAATTGGTTTAAGGGTTCAAGTGTCATGGTCATTCCATTCAATGGATGACACTATCTCATTAACCCATCCCATTCAGTCCCACTTATCTTAACCAATTTATGTTAATCATTAAGTCATGTCACTCTCCATTCCAAGACTCAAGGAAAAAGTCATGGAAATAACTCAATTTCTTACTTCGGTAATTCAAAGCCTAATAAGTCCAAACACCCTTGGTGTGTCTTGGGTTAAACGATTTATACAAGGTACATGGGACACATCATTTAGAAAGACAAGTCATTCAGTTTATAAAATAGGATGAGGTATCAAACATGTCATTTATCATCCATGGATTCCAAGCATAAGAAACATCAATTCAATAAGGTAGAAAATCATAGGAGTCTACTCACTACTTTTTATCTTGAAGGCAGCGCACCTCCGATGGAGGGGTTTTATTATAAAACCATGACATAGTTCAATAACCAATCCATTGAGTTAAACATGCTTCATATTCAAGAATCATCATTTAATTTATCAAGAATCATTTTAGAATAACTTACCCATCAAGTTAAACCAATGTGAACATGATGCAATAAGCAATAAATTAAATTAATTAAATATTTATTAAATTATAAGGGCCAGGAAAAGGGACCCTACCTCAAGGTGGAACCAAACTAAACATTTTGACTCTTGGTGCTTTCTAACTAGAAGCTGTTTCTACCCCCACTAAGCATATGCACATTCACATAAATATAGGGACACTATCCCCTATGTACAAATCTTCATGGACTTGAACATGTGAAAGTGGATCCTTACATATATGATTATATTCATATACTAGTCCCCACTCATCGACATATGCATTTTGATATATATACATAGGTAAACCTAGCCCCATACATGTATATTCACTACCATGGATATATATACACATAATAGGGGAACCTATATATATATATATACTTACCTATGAATATGTAGGCAAGATACCTTAGATCTGATGACTCGAAACCACACAATAGTGTCTAACGTACTACCCAAAAAATACCAGGGACTCATAAACACCATAAGACTCTCAAATAAAGGGTGAAAAACAAAAATATGGGTTTATAACCTTACCCAAAATGATGGAGGTGAGCCACATCAAACCCATCTACCTCACCTTCGGCGGTGGATGATGGAACACGAACAAAAAATACCCAAGAGATCCTTTGTATAACCTAGAATCAGAAGAAAAAGAGAAAAACTGGGTTAACCCAAGCCTAGGATTTTCCGAAACATGAGGGGTGAAAGAAAGACCAAAATAAACCGAGAAAAGGATAGGATGAGAATCAGAGATCCATACCTCAAAGATTCAGGCAAGATTTGAATGAAAACTAGTGAGAATTGAAGGGATATGAGAGGGATGTAGGGTGTGTCATTGCATGTTGAATGGGAACCCCCCAGGGGGGGGGGGTGCGTGGCGATTTGAGGGAGAGAGGAGTGAGGGTGTGTTTAGTTTAATTTTATTTTATTTTAGTTTTTAATTAAATTCTAATTTTAAAGTAGGTCTCAGTGCATGGTTTGGGCTGCACGGTTTAACAAACCATGCACCAACCGTGCACCCCCTTCTAGGCACCTGGGGCACACAAAATAGGATAACCACATGGTTTGGAAACCATAAACTAACCATGTGGTTAATAGTGTATATATACTTTATAGTTTCCACTAACCATGCATAGCCTATGAAACAACCTCTTCCCCCCTTGAATTAGGCCACATAGTTTTCGACATTGGGCCGCACGGTTTTAGACAAACCATGCACCCTCTAAAGCCTTTCAAAACCATGATTTTCTGGGTTCAGCACTCATGAAACTCCTTTAGCCACTTAAAAAACTTAATGAGCCTTCACCAAAGTCCAAAAAAATCACTTTTAATCATTACAAATCTTGGAATTTCATTCTGAGGCTCATTTTTAAAAATGACTTGTCTAGTAAATCAAAAAGTTGAAATTCCTTCTGAATTTCCGTCCGGCCCAAAACACGAATCGTTACATACAAAAAATTCAACCAAAGTAAAATTTTATATCCCACTTTAAAATAAGAAGTTTATTTTGTCAAATTAAATATATAAAAGTTTTAAAAATTGGATTTAAAATAGGTTTGATATTAAAAGGTTGTAAAACTATTTTTATAAAAATACAGTCTTTTAATGCATAAAATTTCATTTATTCTTATCTTATTCCTATAAAATAATTTGGATGAATGTGAAAACATTTGATTAAATATATAATATATAAATTTCATAATATGGTTAATACTATTTATTCCTGCCAATTTAATGGATAGATTATAATTTCATTTTAATTAATAATATTAACAGTATATTGTGGTTTGTTTAATCTCGGTGTTGCAAGCAACATAAGCTATTGAAGAAATTGAATTTATTTAATAAGAGACATAATGTAAAATATTGGGGTGTTACATCATGTCCATAAAATGCACCGACCCTAAATCATAACACAAAATTCACATACAATCATACAAGTCAAGTAATCATGTGCTAACAAGGACACTATGACACCCGACCCTACATGTTTTAGCTCTATGCTTGAAAGAAGAAGTAAACTAATACTATAACTTGACTCATACTTAAAGAAATAGAGTATGGTTCCATCCAAGAAAATTTCCATACCAAACCTGATGAATTAGGGTGGGGCATCATCCAAACCTCAACCTACTACCTAAAGGGTTAGGGAACTATTATACAACCATGAGACTCGACACATCCCTCAGCACTAGAGGGAGGTCCATCGTCTATGAATCACTTCATCCCATTACCCAACCCATAGGGTGGTCCTAAATCCAAGACTATTAAAGAAAGGTCCTCAAACTAATACCCTCTTTAAGGCACAATCATCACATCAACCCATCCCTATAGACTCTAAGTAAATTACAATCAAGAACACTTAGCCACCCTCATGAAAATTGGGGAGGCCATAATTAAGCACACCAGACCATCCCTATAGACTATGGGGAGGGTACAGTCAAACACACCCATATATCCCCATAGACTCTTAGGAGGACACATTAAGCACATGAAGACAACAAAAAATAGATCACACAACCTATATCATAGTTCACCAACCCACCATCAAGGCACTAGTCTCTCATGACTCAATCCCACATCTCCAACACATTCGAGACCCACCTCGACCCTCCAAGGGGTCTATCACATACATCAAGACCAACAATCACTTTGATACCACAATAAAATTTATCATAGGGATATACAAACCACATGTATTATAATGAAAATGGCTTCTCCTGGGGATACCAACAAAACACACATCAATATCACATAATGGTAAACAATAAATAATCACTAAAAGAACATAAGCTTCAGAAAACAGGGCATCACCCTCGTAGGGTCAAATGGACCAAAACTAGTCAAGTCGAGCCCTTCCATATCCCCTTAAAAATAAATTCAAATCCCTCTTTTAAAATCATCTCAAAAGGAATCGTATTCTTCTTTACTCACACCAAGCCCTTATCCCAAAATCTTATCAAGTTATAAAACCCATTTTGAAATTCCATTTCAAAACCCCTTTTCAAATCATTACTTTTCCATGAAATTCCAATTTATCCAAAACTAATTTTTAAATTTTTATTAGAAAAGGAATCATTTTATCTTTGAAATTGAATACACATAAGAAAGAAATCCCTCAAGAGGTCCACTGACACTCATTCAACCAAGGCACTGCCATCGAATAGTTTAACAAGATATACCATATATATTGACTATTAGGACGACGCGATCCTATCCCAACCTTTTGGGCCAACTCCCAAAAATAATAAATATGCATGAAGATAATACTGATGTGGCATAAGAACATAAAATCATCAATACTAAGAGACCCAAGTAAATTCAAGGCCCCCTATCTTAACCAAAGATATTTTATTTAATTATATACTCTAGCTATCACTACCTAGGACCATCCGTGCTCTGCCTTAACTCTTGATACCTACCTCAATTCTCAACATCACAATTAATTTATTATGAACCTATATAATTAATTATAAAACTCAAAACAATTAATCAAACAATTTAGAAAAATTTCTCAATGTGGAATAATAAGTGATAAACTCATCAGGTGACACAACAATGCTAGAACCTTAATCAAAGGGGTTCATTCTACTCTTGACACAAACCCAGATCTAAGAAAAATAGTCCCTAAATAAACACCTAAATATATGCCTAATTTTACCCCAATTCACTAGAAAACCTAAATAAATTCATCACGAAGCATACAATGCATCAAATGATGTAAGATATCTTGTTTACAGTGTCTTGAGACATCCTCTACGAACCACACACAAAATCCATAATAAGTGAAATGATTTCACTATACTCTAATGAAATTGTCCTCCAAATCCCTAGTCAAAGATTTTAAAACCAGAGGAGAGATAAAAGGGAGAGGGAGTGGAAGGATCTCACCTGAAATCACATGCCAAAACACTAAGAATACACCCTAAACCAATGCATGGAGGGATGGGGAAGATGAGATCCAAAGAGGGATCTCTACCTTTATCTGACACTTAGAATCGAAGGAACCCATATGGGGGTTCCCAAAATAATACTCTAGGGAAAAAAGATAAAAAATACATAAAAAAGGTACTCCAAACTTTCACATCATGAAACAAGGGTTCACGATGTGAACCAACTCCAAGCATGGGGTACAACCCCTCTCCCTAAATATTTATAGTGTGAACTACATGTCTATTCCATGAATAGTCTGTTGCTGTTAAATAAAGTATCCTGACCATTCCATCTCCCACTGAAATCCTCTCAACCCCCTACACATTCCCTAATCCTTAAGGAATGTCTAAAAATACTCGTCTGAGATGTTATAATTCTTAGAAGCCTATCCTGATCCTTGGTTCTCAAAAAGAACCTTCCACTAACAAAAAATTCAAATTTCCCCAGGAATTTCCAACATGTAATGATGTAGGTCATTACATCAAGAATCTGGTTAGGGGTCCACTGGGTTATTGGTTGGCCAAGAAGTGGTCCAGACCTCTATTGTTACTAACCAGATCCCAATATTAGGTCTTTAGGCACATGGTGGCATCATTAAGAATTTTATGAGAGCTATCAAAATTCCATTGGTTCTTTATTATTTTTTAATAATGGAAAACTGGTATTTTTGAGACTATAGATTCCATTTCTCTCTATAATATGATTTTGGGGAGGTCTATTTAATAGATTCCATTCAACTTTTTTACTTCTCCTCACTTTCCCTATTCTTTACCCATGCATGAGGGATGTTCTATAGAGGTTCTTTACATCAAATGTAATGCAAGAGGATAATTTATTTCCTTTTCCTCTTATATTCCCTTCATTATAATTTTATATCCATATTTTATGTAATTTTATGGATTTTTTTTGGGTATTAAGTTAGTGCATGATAAAACCTCACAGATCCATGAGATTTTTATTTCTAGTGGACCTAAAAGGCCAATATAGGACATCAACTGAAAATTAGTGAAAGTATTGGTATCAAACCACTATTATGGTGTAGTGATCAATAATTTACATATTAAGGAATTGTAATTGAAACATGATTAAAATAAGTCTTGATGATAAATAAATGTATGTAGCCTCTCCTCTTTCCAAGTAGTTTGATAAGTGACATTTTATTTTTCACAGTTATTGTTTTTTTTCTAAATTTAATGAAGTTGTTCATTGCATGAGTGTGTTTTATCAAGGTTCCTCAATACTCACTAACATCAAGTTCGATTAAAATTTAGTTAAAAATATTTAATTATTAATTATGTTGTTCAAAATGGTGAATTAATTGGTCAATATATTTTTTTTAAAAAATATTAAAGAGTTTTTAGGTTGTATTTGTTGAAGAAGTATGGTGGAATTCATAAAAAAGTCTCAATAGTTTCATAGAGTATAATACTATGGAGAATATTTGATTTTAGAGGAATCATAGAGCTAATACAAGGAATGATGGATACTTGAAATGAGAAGACCAAGTGTACTATGTTGTGGCTAATGGAATTTCAGTTGATGATTTTTCTTTCATGAAGAGGGAAGTAAAAATTCTCATAGTGATGGTTAAGTTGGTGTTCCACAAAACGGCCACAAAGGGAAAATGATAGGGATGTTTTGAATTGGCCATAACCAATGGTGTTTCATATTGAAGAATTTACTTTGAAAAATGAGGAAGTCTATAATGGGTGTGGAACATATTGTATTGGTCTTTGAGTATGGTAGTCAAAATAGAAAGGCATGACAGCCATGGTGGGTGGAAAGGAATTTCACCAATCATAGTGAGATGATCTAAAATGGATTGAAGTTATTATGTTGAGAATTTTAGAGGAAATTTCAATTTAAAGGTATATTATTCCATGGTTAAGAGATAAATTTAGAGTGTCCATGTATTTTGGGACTTTAAAACATCCATTTCTGGGTTGGTTATGTTGTGGTGGAAGTTTTTGTAAAATTATATGTTTTATGGAAACTACGAGTCTAGCAGGGGGATACAGTTTTAAAAATGGTGTTATTTTTTGGGATTTGAGATCAGTGGATTATTTGGCATCCAAACCACCCATTTTGGAAGGCTCTACACCTTGGTGGACAAGTTTTACAAAAAATATTAGGTTCTAATTTTTCTATCTTTTATGACATATTTAGTGACTCAAAAGAGGATACTGTTAATTGAATTTGGATGATATTTATTGATGAAATTTCCCTTAAACTGAATATAATTAAAGTTATTTTATAAAGGGAATGATGGTGATTTTCTCAAGTCTTAGAGTGATATCTTTTTATTGAGTAGTTGGGAGAAGTAAGAGATAGATCCATAGATTATAGATATTAGAAGAGAAGAATATAAGTATTCATAATAATTTTCTAAAAATAAGGGGAGATAATGGATACAATATTGAGGTGTAATATCATTCTTGTATCATGAATATTATGTTGATTCATTAGTATTATTAGTTATTTCTTTATTATTTTGTGGGGGTTATGAACCTGAAGGGTCAGTATGACCACTTTAAATTATAAAGGAATAAGTAGTGTGCTTTATGAATTTGGTACATTGATACATCATAATTTTATTCCTCTTAAACATAGATCAGTGTAGGAAAACCATGAAAAGAATCCCTTTTATCTCACTTTTTATTTTCTTTATGACTTTTATATTTCATCCTAATAGAGACATGTGTTTCTAGTAATCATGTAATAGTATCATTGGGAAGGTTCATTAGAAATTGGAAGACCTTGATTCATCCCCCCTCTCAGGGTATATTCCTTGTATGGTACTAAAAAGTTATATCAAAGCATTTGGTTTAGATTCATTATAGTATTCTCTCTTGGAAGCCATGAAAATGGTGAATCATAAAGTTATTCCAATCTTTAAAGGGTGTAATTTTCAGTTATTATAGAATCAGATGTAACAATATTTTTGATCTCTATGAATAGATGTATTTATAATTTTTATACATGGAATTATGATAAACATAAAAAGAAGAGTATCATATGAAAGAGATAATAATGATCTAGATACCGACTCCAAAGGAATTAACATTCTAAGAGATCTTTTTCTAGACCAATATACAAAAAAGTGATGTCATATAAATCCTTATATGCCATATGGGAGAAGTTTATAAACATATACAAAGGTGAGTCAAATTAATGTAAAGTGAAGTTACAGGTTATATGGAACAAATAAGAGGATTTTAGGATGGAACCTAATGAATCTATTGATGTATTCTTCAAATGGGAGAATGAGATTTTGGAGGACATGCATTTAATTAGAGAAGTTATTAACTATATAAATATTGTAAAGAGATTTTTTAGAATATAACAACCTTGATTAAATCTAAAATTTTTAGTTCTAAAGGATAAGAACCCAAAATATATCACATTGTATATTCTTCATAGAACTCTAATTTCATATTAAATGAGAAACAATAATAATGATTATGCAGAGAAGGATAAATATTAGGAAGTTACATTCATTTAAATGAAGAATATTTCAACGAAATATAATCCTAAATAAAATTAAGTTGATGACATGATGACATTCCTTTTCTTAAATCTAAAATTGGAATAGTAAATCTCTTGGTAAATCTTACACTCTATTGTTTTTGGTGTGGAAAATTTAGGAACCTTTCAAACAAGTTTTCAAATAAGTTTCAAGACGATGAAGAGGATGATACAACAATGAAAAAATCTTCAAAAATTTGAAATGAAAGAGGATCTCAAAATAAAAATTATTTAAGAAGAAATTTTTTCACAAGAAGTTGATAACTTGGAAGAAATTTAAGTGGAATAAATTGGGGACTATAAATACCCTAAAGAAGAAGTTCTTGTGGATTCCTTTGAAAAACAAAAAAAGTGAATAACCACGTTATGGTGAAGATAAAGAAGTTGAGAGGATTTAGAGGCTACAATTTAAGAGATAAATGTTTGGAGGGATAAGATAATGAAATCCAATGGTGTGGTATGTGATTTCAATCTCTATATACAACAAAAATAATAATAGAAATTCAAGTTGAAATCATTAATTAAGAAACTTAAATATGGAAATCTAGAAAACATATAGAATGTGGCTGATCTCAAGGTCAAAGTTGAAAAGAACGCCCACAAAATTAATGGTTTGACTAACACGGTGAAATATTGAATAATTAATATCAAGGATCTTAAATGAGAAATTGTTGTTCAATGATGAATGATTTAAAATAAAGATTGGCATATGATTCCTAAGATGACATTGAGAAGTTTGATCACACATGATTTATAAAAGGTAAAAGAGATACATAAAGATCTAATAGAGGAGATGCAAGATTTCTTAATTTAGTAATGCTTCAACAATGAATCCAAATCTGGTTTAGGTATTTATTTAAAACAAAATTTAGTCATTGTTGATGTAATGACCTAATAACCTACACATCAAAGGTAGATGAATATGATTTACAATGAAAATCAAAATACTCAAAAGTCCAACAAGGCTACTGGACCATATATAAATACACATAAAAATAAATTAAAAATCATATGTTATTGTTATGGAGATATGGGTAATGCCCAATTTTTATGTTTAATAGATAGAAGGAAATTCAAGTAATAAGAGAAACAATGATATTAAATAAGAAATTAATATAATTGGTATGTTTTCAATGGATAATATCTTTGATGTGATAGTTATGGATACAAATCCATGAATTTACCATAAAAATGCTAATAAGTGTGCTAAGGAAGACTAAAATAGAAAGTTCTCAATAGATAGAAGCTTTATCAAGTGGTATGAAAATAAAAAATCAATTTTCACTCCTTTAAAATTATTTTTATATAATGAAACACAAAGAGGAAAATGTGTAATCATCACTAAAATATGTGAAAAAATTGAAGTGGATCAAAATAAGGTAGAAAACATATCATTAAAATAAATGGATTAGGCTGGAGTAAATATTATTGATAGTGGTTTTACCTCCTATATTGTTAGGAAAAAAGATCTTGTCATGGGTATCATGTATGAAAAATAAAGTTTTGTAATATTTTGAAACGATTAAGGCTTGAAGATTATTATCTTTGAGAAATCCAAAATTATTTAAAAATACATAAGGCACAAAAATTTATTTATAGTGGAAGCCCTTGGTCACAAATTTCTTAGTGTTAGTCAGAATTATAACTCAGGGCATGTAATAAATTTTCCCAAGAATACTTGCATCGTCAAGGGAATATATGGTGAAATTCTCATAAATGGAAGTATAGGGAGGGAAATCTATACCTCACTAGTGGATAAGAAGAATTGTTATTTCCATCCAAAGAAGATGAAAATAAGTTTTGGAAAAAAGTCATTGTCACTTGGGATAAAATTTATTAGAATATTTAGTGAAGAATGAAGAATATTGTGATATCTATATACTTTCACATGTTCTTACACACACATATAGACATTTCAAAAAGGAAATATCATTCAAAAGAGTTACACTCCAAAGAAAAAAGTCAATAAGTTTTCTTAAATTAATTGTTATGGATTTATATCACCAATATTCATTGATTGAAATAAATACTATGTTATATTAATTTATGATCACAATAGGATGACATAGTTTATGGTTTTCAGTTACTTTACATGTTATCTAAGAATGGAGGAGAAAATTATTAGGTAGAAAAATCATATATTTCTGACTAATAATAGAACAAAGTTTGCCAATAGATAAGTAGAGAAATATTTTGTGAAGCATGAGATAAGGAACTGAGTTTTGGAAATAAGGACTCATTAACAAAAAAATATAGTTGAGATGAGGAACCATATCATTGAAAATATGGATCGAATGATGATCATTGAGAAAGAACCACTAGATAAATATTAGATGGAAGTGTTATTGATATTGTTCTATATCACCAATCAAGATTTTTTGTTTTTGGGTGAAGAAAAGTGTAACACCATATATTTTAGTAACTTTACCCTTTTATTATATATTTTTTAGTTATATAATACTTGGGTTGAGTTTTGGGTCCTTCTGGACGGTTTTAGAGTGTTTTGTAAGGGTTTTTAAGGGTACATGTTTTAAGCATAGTTAGTAGAAAATATACACTATCTCTAGGAAACTATGTAAGGGATGATGGGGGTCACTAGTAAGGTTCATGGATGGAACTTGGGTTTCACAAACCATTCAAATGCTCATATGAACCATGTAGGTGGAGATAATGGGAGGAGCATGGTAGGTGCATCGTTTTCCAAAACATGTGAAAAAACCATGTGGCTCCGTGGGTGCTGTTCAGTAGCATGAATATAGTTCATTCATGGTTTGATAAACCATATGAAAATCCATGGACCTCTTTATTTTGGAGATATTATCATGCACATGGTTGGTTCACACTTTGACAAACTATGTGTCTTAACCATGCGATGTGCAATAAATGATCTGAAAATTTGAGTTTAAGCCAAATTAAGGACCCAAAACTCTTATTTTTCTTCTATTCTCCTAGGATCTAGAACTTAACTCATATACTAATAATTATTGTAAATTATTTTTTATCTATAGGATTATTTTTACAATTTAAAGCATTTTGGTCCTCCAGAATCATTGATAAGTCTATGTTCCCTCTATTTTTTCTTATACATTTTCATCTTCTCTGACCATAAATTTTATATCTAATCCTTTATAGATATATCTATGATCATTGATGTATTTTTATTATATTTATTATGTATATATTGAAGTAAAGGTGTTTTGAGTCTAATTATAAAGGTTTCTTGTATTGTTCTTTGGTTTCGTCAACTGTTGAGAGGTAGGTGGCATCTCTCTCTTCTCCACTTATTCTAGAACTTGAAGGCTTAGTTCCTATAGAATGTTTTTCTTATATTTTCAAAGTAAATTTTTAAAGATTTATTAAAGGGAATCATTTTGATTTATAATTTTTAATTTATAGATTTTAAAATTATGGTTTTGGGAACATGATAATTTGAATAACTTTCAGTATACTCTTTGAGTTAAAAATTTAAATTATGATTTTAAGATTATGGTTTATGGTTTTTATAAAGAAATATGTTTGATATAATTTTATAAAGGGAATTAATGTTTTATATATAATGGTTTGATATTAGAACATGGAATAATTGGTTTAGCATGTGTTCATGAGCATGTGAGATAGATCATTAATGGAAATTCCACCATCAAATATGGGAAACATGGGATAGATCATGGTTGAAAGTTCCTACATCAATATGGATTACCAAGTGATGTATTTGTGAAAGTATTACTCACCAATAATTAGTATAGGGAGGTCCATAGAATGAATGAGTATGTGTGTGTGTGTGTGTGTGTGTTCATGGTATAGTTATACTAAGTGGTAAGAAATGATAATACACTTGATTAATGTTTTATTACATAAAACATGTTAATGGATTGTATAACACTATTATCTATCTCTAATTTTTTATATAAAATTTTCTAACATGTTATTTCCTTAGTGGTGAGAGTTGGTAAATCTTTGGGGATTTCCTACTGATTGTTATACTCACCCCATGCTTAAGAACTTTAGCGTGTTTGTAGATTTGTATACTAGTACATAGGAAAGGGAAATGTATCATATTTATCTAGTGGTACATCATAATGATTATTCCTTAATTTAGTGTTTAGGGCTTGTAGTTCTCTATTAGAGTCATTAGAGTGATTCCACATCAGTGTTACCACATTGGGATGTTCTTTTTTTTTCTTTATGTCCTTTCATTACTTGTTGAAGCTACTCTAATGTTACTACTTTGGTTTTATTCTGATTTGTATCATTATTACTTATGAGTTATACAGTTCATTATGGTTTTTTATTTTTTCTTGTGAAGTTGTGTTTTTGATTCAGGTAAAATCATTCCCTAATTTTTTATTGAGCCACTGTAATTTATTTTTGGCCTTTGGTGTCTTGGGGTTGTCACCTAAGGTTTGTAGCACCTCTGACCTTGCCCAAGACAATGGGTTGGGGAGGGATGTTACAAATAGTATTATACATGGTTAGTTTTCCATATTATGATGGTAGAAAAAATATAGTACTATTAGAACTTAGAATTTATAGAATAAAAAGATGTAGATAACCTCTTTATGAAGAAATTCAAGTTACCAAGGTAGTCCAACTAAAAAATTGTTTTAATGAACTTTTAGGTGTGTTTTCATCTCATAATTATGTGTTTAGATGATGAGTGCATCATATCATTCATTAGTAGCGAGACTTACCACTAGGACTATATTGTTTATCTTTTGTTTGATTATTTTTGTAAACAGTCAAAATGATTAATTTTTGAAATGTCGGATTCAATGATTATTGATTTGATGATTTAGAATATTCAAATCATTAAATTTATAGTCAATGATAAGTAGGTGGTGTTTTGTTCTAGTTATAGAGAATGGAATCAGGTCAACATAATAGAAACCTATATGAAGGGGCTATGGAAAATGGGGTTTCACCTGATCCAAAATTGAACCAACAACTTGTTCAAAGAACTATTCAATAATTTTAGGCCATTGATAAGGGAAATCAGAATTTAAAAACTCAAGAAGTGGATCATTTAGAGAAGTTTCAGAAATAGAATACACCAATATTTTGATGTCATTTAGAACCCAAAAAAGTGGAAGTGTGAGTCAATGGAATGAATCAAAATTTTGATTTCCTTAGTACCCAAACTGAGTTAAAATTCAAGTTAGTAGTATACATATTGGTGGATCTTGCACGCCAATGGTGGGATTTTACCATCGAAGTAAAATTTGACCAAGTAATAACATGGGAAGAAATTGAAGAATATTTTAATAAAAAATTATATCCTTACACATTCAAGATAGCTCAAACGATATATTTATTCAGCCTAAAGGAAGAAAATATACCCATTACAGAATATGAAACCATGTTTAAACATTTAGTTCATTTTCCACATAAGTATATGTTAGTTCATACTTGAAGGAATGGATCTTTGAGTATATACCATGACCAGAGATTCTTTCTATGATAACTATACTATGTATTATATATTATTCAAAATGGTAAATATAATGGAAGTGGTGGAAAGGGATATCACTAGGAATCCAAATGGAGGAAGTATGTTTGTCTCCATGAGAACAAGTGGGAACTAAAATGCTAGGAACTAGAGGAAGAGGGTCACATATTCTCAAGTAGGTGGATCACCTCAAACTCAAACCACTAGATCAATTAAATTTCCTCTATGAACTGATATCAATATTTATTATTTCTAATGTGGTTATACCTCTCATATAAAATGATATTGTATGACACTACCTAGAGCATATCACAATTATGGATGATCAATATATCTGAAATGTTATTTTATGTTCACAACAAGGATATTTGATGGAAATAGATTGACTATATCCAATAATTATTATCCTCATATAGGTCGATTGAGGAATAATGGTAATCTACTATAGAACTGAGCAACCTAGGGTGACTATCATGTCACATCTAAACCTCAACAGTCCTCACAACCACAATACAAGAATAAATTATTGTCAGACACACCTAGTAAGAAGTCATATAGTGCCATGGATGAGATTACAGAGGATCAATCTAGTCCTCTGATCCTTAGTATGATATCAATTTTAAATTAAACTTATCTTTTAGGTGGAAAACCAGAGAAATTGTTAGAAAAGGATTCCAGAAATTGATCCATGATTATTATAAAATCTCTATGTTTGATTGAATCAATAGTTTCCAAAGTAACTACTTTCAACTGGTAAGAGATATCCCCAACCATTGGAACTGGTGGAATACACTAGTATCAACAATAACTTATAGTATGCCACCACAAGAATTAAGGTAATTGAAGGTTCACTTAGAATAGTTGGAAAGAAAAGGCTTTGTTCAACCTAATACATACCCATGGGAAACACCAGGTCTCTATATAAAGAAAGAATATAGAACTCTTCAGCTTTACATGGATTATCATAAGCAAAACCAAGTTACAATAAATAATAGATATCCTCTTCCATGAATTGATGACCTGTTTGATCAATTGAGTGGATCTAGATTGTTAACTAATATTAATTTTGATCTGGGTATCGACAACTTAAAGTTTCGAAGGAGTATATTCTGAAGAAATATTTTAGGATCCATTATGGTAATTATGAATATGTGGTTATTAATTTTGGTCTTATGAATGAACTGGTAGTCTTTATTGAATTTATGAATTAGATCTCTCATAGGTATTTTGACTCCTTTATAGTAGTATTTATCAATGATGTTCTAGTGTATTCTAGGACTAAGGATAATCATGAACAACGCTTGGGAATAGTATTGGGTATCTTGTGAGAACATCTCATTTATTCTATGATTTCAAAGTGTGATTTCTAGTTACACAAGGTACATTTACTTATCCATGTCATTTTTGAAATATGGGTTTTTGTAGACCTTGAAAATATAAAAAATGTTATCTCTTGGAACCACTGAAGAGTGTCTTTGAGATTTAAATTTTCTTAGGATTAATAGGGAATTATTAATTATTTATTCATTATTTTCCATTACTTTCCTCTTTGAATAAATATTTTACAAGAAAAGAATTTTCCTTCTAATGGAATGCCACTTTCCCAAAATATTTTCAAGATCTTACGGTTTAGCTTGCATCCACACCTATCCTTACATTTATAGATTCATGAAGAGGATATGTGGTCTATTATGATGAATACAAATATTTTTTGGATGTGTTCTCATGTAGGGATATCATGTTGTAGCTTATGTCTCATGAAAGTTTTTGGTTCATGAGAAATAATACCTGAAACATGATATAGAGATAGCTACTGTAGTCTATTCCTTGAAAACATGGTGTTATTATCTATTTTTTGAGAATTTCATAGAGTTCACAAATCATAAAATCGTGAAACACATATTCTATTAGAGATATTTGAATTTAATACAATTAAGATGGATGAAATATATTCATATATTTGACTTTGAATTGATGTATAAACTGATAAAATAAAATTATGTGACTGATTCATTGAGTTGGAATTCATATAGTTAGATCACTAAAGAGGCTTCAGATTAGTGTAAACTAATGATGGTCATAAATGATATACATCTATATTGTGCTGACCAAGGTGATGTTGTGTTTTTTTCATGTTTATCTTGTTCTTTATTTGATTGAGTAGGTTAAAGATTCTTAGATATATGATCTTGAATGTCTAACCATGAGGTTGAAACTCAACGATGTGGAGACCATTTAGGGATGGGAGATATATGGGATGGTTGTGTTTTATTTTTGAGATCATATTGTGGTTCCTTTAACTTCTCAAGAGAAAATCCTTTCCACCTACCACCATTCAATATGGGATATTCATCTTTTCATTTAGAAGACATATAAAGTGATGAGAGCCTAGTTTTTGTGGGTATAATGAAGATGAAAGTGGTTGATTATGTCTCAAGATTCCTCATCTATCAGCAGGTCAAGGTAGAGTTCCAATAACTAGATGGTATGTTATAATATTTATCTATACTTGTGTGGAAATGAGAGTAGATAGTTTTGAATTTTTTTATAGGTCTACTAAGAAAATTTTAGAAACCTGATTCCATATGGGTGATTGTGGATTTACTCATAAAGTTTTCTCACTTAATCTCTATTCATGAATCCAATATATTATAATACTTATCAAAACTCTACATTCTAGATGTTGTAAAGTTTCAAGGTGTGCCAGTTTCAATTGTGTCCGATAGAGACCCCAAGATTATATCTTAATTTTTGAAATATTTATAGTAATCCCTTGGAACCCAATTCACAATGAGCACATATTATCATCCTTAATTGGATAGGTAATCCAAATGGACAATCCAAACATTAAAAGGCATGCTTAAACCTTGCATTATGGATTTTGGAGGCTCATGGGAGGATCATATACCATTAGTGGATTCCTCATACAATAATAGTTATCAAGACTAAATACATATGGATTATTTTGAAGCTTTGTATGGCCTTCCTTGTTGTTCTCCACTTTTTTGGGTAGAAGTGGGTGAGTATTCACTTATCAGACCTAGCCTTGTGCATGATATGATGAAAAAAATTCAGATGATCAAGAAGTGAATGGAGATGACTTAAAGTTGTGAAAAATCATATGCATATCATCATCATCAACCATAATCATTTTTTTATGATCATGTTATCTTGATACTCTCTCTAAGGATAGGGAATTATAGTTTTGGTAATGAAGTTAAATTTTATCCTTGGAACAGTGTCTATATTGAGATAATAAAATGAATTGGTGATGTGGTTTATCAGTTGAGTTTATCAAAAAGATTCATCTCTATGCATAATGTATTTCATGTATCTCAATTAAAGAATTACCAACATCATCATGAACATATTATTTGATGGGATCATGTGGATATTAATCCTGATGATATATTAATTCACATATAAATACATATTGAGGATATATGATAGAAAGTTTTACATGGAAATAGTATAGGTTTGGTATAATTCTTAGGGTAGCATGGTTAGCTTTAGGGGGAAACATGGGAATATGAGAATGAAATACATGAATAGTTTCCTGATAACTTCCAAATCAATGCCCGTCTCTAACTTTATGATAATGAAAGATCAATGGTGGGGAGAATGTAACACCCTCAGTTTTAGGAACTTTACTCTTTTATTATTTATTTTTAAGTTATATAATACTTGGGTTGATTTTCGAGAACTTTGGGATGGTTTTGGAGTGTTTTGGAAGGGGTTTTAAGGATGCATGCTTTGAGAATGATTATTAGAAACCGTGTACTATCTCTTGGAAACCATGTAAGGGGATGTTGTGAGTCACTAGGAAGGTGAATAGTTTTTCCAAACCATGCACATACTAGGAGAAACTGTGTGAGAGGATACAGTGGGAGAAGCATGGTTGGTGCATGATTTTCTAAATTGTACAACATAATTGGGAAACTCCCTGGTTGATGTCTAGTAGTATGTGTACCATTTTCTCACAGTTTTCTAAACCATATGTCAAAACCATATAGCTCTGTGGATTGGAGATAGTATAATAAACATGGTTGGTTCATGGTTTAACAAACCATGCAGAATAACCATGCGACATGCAATAAATGCTCTAAAAATTAGCATTTAAGTTAGATTATGGCTTCAAAACACTTATTTTATCCTTTTCTACTTGTATCTCTAACTCCTCTACTCTCCTAAACATCCTTGGTGATTATTTTTATATGGAGGACAATTTTGATGATTCAAAGTGTATTAGATATCCCAAATCATCAGTATGTGTCAATTTTATCTCTTTTTTCTTAGATATTATCATCTTCTCTCACCTAAAATTTTAAATCTAATCCATTATGGATAGATCTATAATACTTGATGTGTTTGTTATGTGATTTAAATTTTATCTATTAATGTAAAGGTAATTTTATGATAGTTCTAGAGGTTTCTTGTACCGTTCTTTGCTCTCATCAACTGTTGAGGGAAAGTTGGATTCTCTCTCTTCTCCACTTATTCTATAACTTGAAGGATTAGTTCCTATAAAATTTTTTTCTTGGATTTTAAAATTTAATGTTAGATGTTTTCTTGAAGGGAATTATTTTTATTTATAATTTTAAAATTATGGATTTCAATATTATAATTTTAGGAACATAGAAATTTGAATGACATTCTGGAAACTATTTAAGTTATAATTTTAAAATTTGATTTTAAAATTATGTATTTTGGTTTTTCACAATCAATATGTTTGATGGAATATTATAAAGGTAAGTAATATTTTATATGGAATGGTTTGATATGGCAACCTTACATAATTGGTTTAGCATGTGTTCATTAGCAAGTGTGAGAGATTATGAATGAGTGTATGTGTGATTATGGGATGGTTATGCTAAGTGGTATGAAATAGTATTATGCTTGATTATTTTTTTCTTATATAGGTATTTTTAGTAGCTTGTATAAAAATATTATATATATGTCATTATTTTATATAAAATGTGCTAACATGTTCTTGTCCTAATTGCATGAGTTGGGAAGTCTTTGAGGATTTTCTACTGAATGTTATACTCACCCCTACTTGGGATATTTGGTGCATTTGCAAATGTTGTCTATCAAGACATATGAAAGGGAAATGCATCATATTTCTCTAGTGTCACGTCACAATGCTTCTTCCTCATTTAGGAGTTTGGAGCTTGTAGTCATCTCTTGGATTCATTGGAGTGATCCACATCGGTGTTACTTCCTTGGAGTGTTTTTTTCTTTCTATCATTTTATTAATTGTCACTAGTACTATGATGTTACTATTTCTTTGGTTTTATTTTGAGTTGTATCATTATTACTCATGAATCATATAGTTTATTTTGGTTGTTTTTATTTTATCTTGTTTGGTTGTGTTTTTTCTTCATGAAAAATCATCCTCCAATGATTTATTGAACCCTTGGAATTTATTTCTGATCTTTGATGTATTGGGGATTCCACTTGAGGATATAAGAACCTCCAAGCTATCCCAATCCAATGGGTTAGGGTGGGATGTTATAAAATGTCTCCATTTTATATGTGGAATTGTAAGAATACCACATTATAACAATTTCAAATAGTTGGAAGTATGAGCTTCATTCTCAATCAGGAGAAGGGTCACTAGAAGTTTGAATCCCATAAAGTCAAAGTGAAATTTCTTAGATACTCATTAAAAATAAAAACATATAAAATTTTCAATAAGTTTCTTGAAAAAAATTTAAAATATAATTGGTAACTATTATCGAATATGAACCTAATTTTTAATAAACTAGTGATAAAATTATAGAGGAAAATGATAATGAAGTGAGAATCTTGGGGGGAGTGAAATGGGTTGATAAAAATTAATAGGTAGAAATCGATGATGAGAAGGTTGAGTCAATTTCACCCACTACATGGAATTCTAAATATAGGCCTTAAATCAATGAATAAAACATCATTGATGATAAAAAATATCTATTTAAAACAAATAGAATGAAGTATCTACAAAAAGAATTATTCTTATCCTAAGAAGATCCAATGTTTTTTTAAGATGCTACTAAATATGAAAATTGGATTAAGGACATGCATGAAGATATTGGATAAATCAAGAATAATTAAACATGGGAAATTGTTTTGAGGCTATAAAGAAATAATTTCATCATTACCAAATGGGTTTTCTATAAAAAATCAATGAATAAGGCAAGGTGATACAGAATAAATCATAGATGGTATGAAAGGGTTATTCCAAAATTAAATTTATCGATATAGATGAAACATTTTATTCCATGGAAAGTTTAGAAAAAATTCAAACATTTTTGGATATAGCAGTAAAAATAAGATTCAAGGTGTTCCAAATAGATTACAAATTATTATTCCTTAATAGATTTCTTGAGGAATAAGTGTATATCAAGAAATCAGATGGTTTTCTTATTCATGAAAATTAAAGATTTTTTTGGGTTAAATATGACATTGTATGGGAAGAATCAAGCACTAAGATCTTGATACTCTAGGATGGATCAACAATTAAGAGAGATTTGATTCAAATGCAGTGGAGTTGATCATAATATCTACATTAAAAGGATAATGATCAAATAATGACATTTCTTTTTTATGATAATGACATAATGTTTTTAGGATCGAATGATGCATGATGTAAGGAGTTTTTTGAGTTTATGAGGTGTAATATTAAGACATCAATTATTGGAGATTTTATATTTTTACTTGTTTTATAGGTGACTCAAGGAAGGCATGGGACATTATTTTTTCAATACAAATATACTTAAGAAGTTATAAAAATATTTGGAATGAGGTATTTTAAGGTAATAAAAACACTGATTTCTACTCTGATGAAGTTTTTAAAGGATTCCAATGTCAAGGAAGTCAGTGTGATAAAGTATAGAAAAATCATTGGAAGAATATTTAGTCTTACAATGATAAGACCTGATATTGTGTTTTCCACTTTTCAAGCTACACAATACCAAAGAAATCCTAAATAAATACACTTTAAAGAAGTAAAGATAATTATATGGTATGATAAAGGAATAACATATTTCAGTTTGTTTTATCATGATATATTACCTTTTGAGTTATTAGGATACAAAGAAGTAGATTGGGATAGTTTAGAAAATGATTGAAAATATATATTTGGTATCAAATTTTTTCTTAGAGGTTTATGTATTTCTTAGCTAACCAATAAAATAAATTTAATTTCATTAAGAAATGTATAATATGAGTGAATTATGTCCACTTAAGCTTGTACCTAATTCTTATATGGTTGATTCAACGACTTGAGTGTATTATAGTTTATGTGATATTTTATACTGTAATCATGCATGATAACTCAAGTTTTACCAATATTAGAAAAAATCTATCCTATCTTTGAAGGAAAAATCATACCTAGATAAAATATCACTTCATTAAAGATAATGTTGAGAAAGGTTTAGTGATATTGGATCATCTGTCTACACAAATTCAATTTTCACAAGTTAATGGATATGTGAACTAAAAGGCTAACCAAGATGCTGTGGTTTGTACCACGCTGTGGTCTATCCTTATGTGCATTATGAAATAGTGTGAGACAATATGCTATTGTGGCTATTCATGGTATTATAAATTTTTATGATAATCCTTGATTTCATATCCACCTTCCACTCCACCTATCAATCTTTATAAGTACATAATTTGATGATGAATTTGAGGTTTTTTAAATGTATCACATAATTGTTTAAATGTTAAACAATAATTAATTATATTGAACTAAAAATTTCAAAAGTTGAAACATTTGAATCATTTATGAAATAAATTATCAATATATTCAAACCATTTAAAGTTTATCAAGTCCTATATAAATCATTAATTTTTCATGAAATTTTTTTCATTCTATTGTGTTGAGACTCCTATTGGAACTAAACAAATTGAAAAAATTTCCATGCTCTTGTTTATCTCTATTCCTTAAACACAAGGTTTTAGTAGATTGTGAATAGAGATAGATCCTAAAAAAGTGTCAAGTGATTCCAATAAACTATAGATACCCTTGGAGTGATGAATCCATTGGTTTCTCCTTAGTGATTTTATTCAAGCTCATGTGATAATATTTTATAGGCAAGATAAAATAGGTGTAAGGTACATGTTTTTCTTTATTTAATTATTCAATTATAATTATATAGATAAATTCAAGGCTTAATTATTTTTCTAATTTGTTCTTCCATTGTGTTTTGGATGTGAGTCATCCCTCTAAAACCCATTAGTGATATCAAATTAGAACTATTATTATTTTTGGATTTTAAATAGACATATATAATTGGTAAAGGAATTTTCCAGGTACCATGACATGGTCGATGATAAAAATGAAATTTTAGTTCTTGAAATATAGAGTCCATGACATAACCCCTAGTGAAATGTACGTTTCATTTCTTCCTTTTTAAGGACCACACATAAGAGTTGTGGAAACACGTTTTTATCAAATTCTTATGTTTTTCATTAAAAACAGATCATCGTAGGATGATGCTTTGTGCCATGGTTACCTGAGTATAATGGAATGGCCAATATCCACAATAAGGATCGATATAATACAATGTAATTTTCCAAGTTATTTTGAGACTTTGACTACCCTACTTGAAAAGTCTTGGAAAATTGAAATAGGATCCTAAAATACCATGCTCAAAATACCTTTGAAAAACAAAATGGTTAGCCAAGCTGCCCATTTTCATAGTATGAACATGACTCAAAATGTATTCCAAAATGATCATAGTTTTGGGAATTTCAATCAAACCAAATCATAATTCTCTATGACATGGTGTATGTTGTTTTATATTTAAATATAAATAAAATTGACATTTATTAAAATTTTCAAAAACCTTTATCAATGCAAGGTTGAAGGACCCCCACTGAATCCAAGTGGGTGGTTTTTAAAACATACAAAAAACTTTTTGGTATATGTGATCATGATTTAAAGTGTACTTACTTGTTTAAAATAAAGTGAAAATAAACGTTTTTACATTAATCTATGATTAAATGATAAATTTAAATATTAAATATATATATTAGTATCCTTATTTATAAAAATTCATTATTAATATACATGGTTTCATAATTTATGAAATTATTATTATTTGATAATAAAATAATTCTTAAATATCACATATTTATAAAATATTAAAGAGTTCATATTAAAATCATGTAAATGATTATGTGAAAAGATAATATTAGATAAAAGTTAATTATTCATGTTTATTTGTTCTTAAATTATAAATTGTGTATAATTTATTTATGAATATTTCATAAATTTTTATCTCATATTTCAATATATGAATTATTAATTTATTTATTTTATTCCCATGTTTATTATTCATAAATATAAACTATTTATACTATTAATAAATGTATGATTTAGTTTAAGGTGTTAAAATAATTCTTTAAATGATCATGTATGAATTTGAAGAGTAACATTATAAGTATATAATTGGTTTAATTTACTTCTACGATGACTTTATCTTGTTTATAGATCATGTAAAGAGTTACAAATAAATACAGGTTGACCATATTGATTTTATAGAAGAAATTGGGATTACAAAATAAATAATTAGAAATATTCATATATATTAAGGGAATAACATGAGATAATATGGTGAGAATAAATCCTATTAAAAATACTAAGTATTAGATTTATTAGTAAGTAAACACTTTTCAAGACCTCAATTATTATTTTGTGTAAGGAAATAAAGTAAAAAAATGTGACCTTAAGAGTTAAGTGCATCGTTTTTGTCATTTTATTTAGGTTACACATAGCTAAGAAACCCTTGGGAAGGATAATTGAGGAATAATGTTGAGTTTTTCCATATAATGGATTAGGAAAGGAGTTTTTCACTCAACAATCCATGTGTCATATATAATATTATTATCCTGATGACTTACCTAAATAGATAAAGTGATGTGGTTCACTACAAAGGGAGGTCATTACTTAGTGAAATATGGATCTTTTTTGACTAATGGATATGATTTATATTAAATGTGGCCATAATTTTAGTGGGATCACACTTAATATAGGTTCTTATTAACTGAATGTAAGATATGATACTCATCTAATATTTTTTTTGTGGAATATTGGAATCATTATTACTGAACATGACCATGAGATCATTTTTGGAGAAAGTGAAATTAAATAGAAACAATTTTCTAGGATACTATAGGAAGTTGATAATTTTTCTAAAGTAATAAGAATAGTTCTATGTGTTGAAGAAGCCACTTCTAAAGGGAAATATTTCTAATAAAGCTAGTCAAGAATATAAAGATGTTTATTATAAACTTAAAAGGGGATATCTTTAGTTATATACATTAATGATTACCTCGATGAAGCCTAAAATTTAAAATAAATATAAAAACATGGATACCAATAGAATAGTAGATAATATGAAAAGGTTATATCAAGAGTAAGAAATACATGAAATATAAGAAGTTTATAAAGCTCTCTTTTAGTGTAATATGATATAGGGCACTTTCATTTATACTCATGTACTTAATATGATTATGTATGCTATTGACTAGGAGATAATGAAGTCATTTGTCAAGCTTGATTTAGCCAAGGAATTCAATCTATAGTCTTGACCAAAAAGGTTCTATCAGTCCATTGTGAATTACAATATGAATGAGTTTAATAAAAGTTTTCCTGATCGCCTCAATATGTTTAGTATATATAAGTAGGACATGGGAGGCCCAAGATAAAGTTAAATGATGATGTTACAAAAAGTAAAGGGTAAATTTTTTTAACATAAGAATAAGAAAAGAGTTCATGGAGAGTCTGCACTAACATCTAAGCTAAATATAGGAGTTTCCATGGAAGGGAAATGATTATTTTGTGGAGAACCTGATTACTAGAGAAGTAATTTCAAATAATACTTTAAGGGGTGAAAAAAATACCTAGAGAGTCCATGTTAGGAATTAATGTGATATAATTCAATTATTTTATTTTGAAGGGTATATGATACCAACTATACATTATACAAGTGTTGTAAATACATATAAGATTTCAAAGACGAAGGAGGATTTGAGGTTAGAAATTAAAGTTTCTATTCAATTTATGGAGAAAGGGGTTTCTACATTGAGGATTTGAATGAGGTGGATCACTTTAAATCTATATTGGATCAAAATATACAATGTGCATGTTTATCATCTTTGTTTCCTCTTATGCGATAATATATGTTATTGTAAAAAAAGAGTTGTTAAAAATAAATGATATGATTATTTTTATAAACATGGTTATAAATGATATAAATATATAACATATTTAAAAATGATTCAAGGATAAAATTAGTCCCATTAAAGGAAATAATGATTATTTCCTATAATAATAGATCTTTTTTTATCTTAGCATGTTATTTTAAAGAGAATATTGTTTCTAAAAGGCTAATGGGAGTATGCTTGGACTTAGAGAAGTCCTGATAGGATCACATGGGATATGATCAATATAGGGGGGGGGGGTGAATCAACATTAATAACCCATTTTAAATTCAAAAACTCCCTCTTTATTATTCAACATATATCCCTCTAAGTCACCATGGTGAATAAAAAAATAAGGAACACAAAAATTTGTTCATGAGGTTCACCTCCAAGATGGATGACTACATCCCCAGTGCATGGTGGTTTTTATCCCATGCACACAACTCTTATTTTATTATAAAGAAGTATATATAATCAAGGGAATGATCTTAAACCTTATATAATTTCTAGAAACAACTAGACTTGAATAATAATTTTTTTACAATCATAATAGAAACACCCTTTTAAAGAATGATCACTAGTGCAAGAACAATACACCAATAGGATAATCTGATCTTGATCTTCCTCCTTCTCTCCTTTTACAACAATCCTTATGGGATGATCTCAATTAATAGTATTCTTTCAGAATTATTATATCATTTTGAACACCACTTATCATGTTATTTTTTTCCAATATACTCATCATCTAATTTGGATATTGTTTTCATATATTAAATATAAAAACCTTTTAATCTCATCAATTTAACTCTCTATCATTTCCATACTTAAAAATAAATTTAAATCGATAAAATATAATATATCCATAATTCTTGACCTTTAATCCCCACAAAATATCCAAAATAATCACAATAGAGTCTTTCTAATAAATTCATAAGCACTTAACTCTATGTCTGCGTGATAACATGTAGCTTCATAGTTGTAGTCAGGATACATTTCACATCCTAGCTTGATTTATTTTTTATTTTTATGTTTTTGGACGGTTCCTTATGGGTTAGGGATGTTTTGGTTGGTGTTAGTGATTTTAAACGGGTGTTTGGTATTTCTTAGTGAAAATAGTATTGACCACACCATGGTCCATGATATTTTTCCCATGGTAGTTCCTGTACACCACAAGTAGATCCACCATGCCTAGTGTAAGGTGTGGTCTCGATCATAGAATTTTTGCGGTCTCTTTATGCACCATGAATAATAAGGACTTACCATGGAATGGTGGAGGCCTTGGATATACCCAAAAAACCAAGGTTTCAGGGCTATAATGTGTCCAATGGGTGTGTCAAGATTTATGGAATGGTGTGATTGAGACAACCATGGGCATGGTGAGAATCCACCATTACATGGAATCATCTATTTTAGGAATTTAAAAAGTATATTTGCATACCTGTTTTGAGGAGGGAGTTACTCCAGTTTGTGGAAATGTGGAGTATCATTATGAGGGGATTTTTAATGCAGTATTAAATCATTTTTATCCTTTATTATGCCTTAATTATTCATTACCATTCTACTATTTGTAATTAGATGATTTTGAGAAGAACATTGGGAATCCATTATACATTTAGGTGACCACCTTGGGAGATTTGGTTCTAATTACCTTTGATGATCCATCCATTCTTGATATGTTCTTATTGTTATTATTGTGTGATCAGTCTATGGTATGTGGTTGTTCCTAACCTCTTTTGTTTTTGGGAATCAATTATGGTATATGATCCCTCTTGTTTTGGTTGTTCTCTTTTTAGTGAATTTTGGTTTAGTGATGTAAAATCCTTGGTTTAGGACATCATATTTCTATTATTGGATCTCTCTTTATTATTGTTTATGGATCACATTGTTGTTTTCATGTGAGCCTAAGTCTAAGGTATTTTATTACATATATAGTCATTGTATGGTGAACCAGGCATGCTTTGGTTTTGCAACTTTTTTTCAAAATGATTATTGATGTAATTTTTGATCTTATTGATATTCATGCATAAATAATTTTGATAAAAGATAGTATTTCCCTTTTTTTGGTAAGATAAAAATGTTTCCAAAGCACTATGAAATGGTTTATGGAATTGGTTTTCAAAGTATGAATTTGATGATTTTTTTTGGAAAAATTGTTTTATGAAATGAATAAATCAATTTGAAACTTTTTGATAAATAAAACATATGGGAGCCTTGGGTACATAAGAAGTGGGTATTAATATTGTTCATTGTCCTTATTTTTATAGGAATCTCATCCATGGAGAGTTACTCTATTCCCTAGGCTCTGTTTTTCTATAGAAAAGATTCATTAACACCATAGGGGGTTCATCCAAGGGGCGTTCCTCTATTCCCTAGGCCCTATTTTTCTAGGTACTTGTTTAGTGCATACTAAGTATTGACTTGATTACTAAGGAATGTGAGACCTAGCTATATCAGACCTATGTTATCCTAGGATTGATCTCTAGTGTACATTTATTTTTTTGGTTTTGATATGGATATATGATTCATTATTTGATAAATAATTTAGTGGAAAATTTTCTTTGAATTGTGGTATATAGAATATGTTTTAGAACAATGAAAGTAAAATTATTTACCCTAATTTTGATATAAATGTTAAAATTGTTTTATCATGACATGTTTTTAATATATTAAGAATATTGGGATTATTTTATAGAGAATTTATAAGGAAACCATGTGTGAAATTCTACTAATATTGTTTTTATCACACCCTGCACACTCCATCGGGGGTGTGTAGACCATGTTTTGTATGATTCAAGAAAGTGAAAGGTGTTGTGGTGTGATAGTGGGGTTTCATGATAGATGGACATGGGTAGCTGGTGGTGACATGATGGAATGTTTCCTATATATAACATGGAGTAACTATCAATAGTTTGGGTTTCCTTTAGTTTTTTTTCTTGGAAATATACCTTGGGATTGGATTTTTTCCTTGGTTTCATTGATACCACTATTGTTTCTTAGTTATGAAATATTTCCTTTCTTGTTATCTTTATCTAAAGGCATACCATTTTGGTTATTTCAAGTTGTTAAAATCATTTCCTATTGTTGTTGTTGGATACCTAGTTGATAGTCTCTAGCCCATGGGGATCTGGAAATCCCTTTGGGTCTTGATACAGTCCATTTTATAGCCTTGTTTGATGGGTTTTCTAAGATAGTTCATGAAAATTTAGTATTAGAGGTGGTTTATCCTAAAGTGTTCTTGTCTTGGGATGTTTAGTAGGTTTAAAATAGGATTTTTGGGACCAAAAGGTAATGTTGTGAATTTGATTATAACTATATCTCATCAAAATAGTCTTAAGTCACCCTAAGATGTTGGGTTGTGTGTCTCCTATTTTGTGTTTTGATCTATATATTAGTTTTTGATTATATTATTTAGGTGTAAAATGACTCTGTATTATTGTATAATAGTCTCCTTCTATTTTTGGTATGAATAATCATGCCTTCGAGAGATTTTATAGGGATTCCTTGGGAGAGTACAGTGGTAAATTCTCCCCAAGGAAATCCTCCCATCGATCAGAATATCAATGAGGTTATCATGTGGGAAGTTCATGACATGGATCAGAATGTATTTCCTATTCAGAACCAAGATAAATAGGTGAAACCAAGAGCAAGAGGATATAAGGATTCAGTGAAAGAGTTCCTACACCATAATACCCCATCTTTTAAGGGTTATAATAAACTTTTGGAGGTGTAGGACTGGCTAGAAAAAATAGATCAAGTCTCTGACTTCCTGGAGACACCTGAATATATCAAGGTGAATTGTGTGATGTTTGAGATTGAGGGACCTAGAAAGAGGTGGTAGGACTCTATGGTTTAGGTGAATTATTATTTGGGATTTTATTGGAAATAATTAAAGGCCATTTTCTTTTAGAAGTTCAACATAGAATCCTTGATGATGATAAAGTCTATGGAGTTCCTTTCCTTTCAGCAGAGAGACCGTTCAGTGACAAAGTACACCAAATAGTTTACTGAGATGGTTTGTTTTTATATTGAGTTAGTGATGAATGATAAGATGAATTATTATAAATACTTTCAAGGTTTGTGACTTGATATCTGATCATAGGTGTGTATGATAAATCTCACCACCTATGCCAAAATGGTCAAGAGGGCTATGATGGAAACAATTGATTTGTTAGGAAAGTCAGTCTTTTTTGTGTTTTCCCCTTTTACCCAGTTGTGATTTTAGTGGTACAACTATGAAGAAGAGGAAGTGGAATTATAATCATAGAGTTTGTGGATTTATCTGTCAATAGTGGGATATTTACATTCCATTAGCAATGAATAGTAGTGTACCCTTGACCTTCCATTGGTGTAGAAAGGTAGGGAACAAACAAGGATCTTGATGCACACCTATAAAGACCTTTAGTGAATTTGGTCTTTGAGTTCATATATATATGTTTTTAAAGGATATATTTATTACTCAATATTGTTATAGATCATAAAATCGAAATGGAATTGTGGTGTAGATAGAATCTTCAAGGTTAATAGGGCTCCAACCACAGGCTTCCAGATTAAAGAAGTCTCACACTATGGAAGAGATATCAGTTGAAGTTGATGTTGGTATAACAATAGTTATAGGTTCCATTTTTGTTGCATATTATATAGAAACTACCTTATTTGACATAAGTGCCTAAAATTATTTTATATATACCCATTTCTTGGATTTTTTTAAAATTCCAATGGAGATAATGTCCTATGTTATGGATATGAATGTGCATTTTGGAAAGAGGAAGGAGTAGGGGTTTTGTTGTCCTTCATGTTCTCTTTCAATATCTGATGCTGAGTTAGTTTGGGAATTTCTAGTTCTTGATATGGATCTTTTCAACATCATCATCAGGATGGATTGGATGGATGATCACTAAGCTAAGATTTAATTTTATCATTAATATGTTTTGTTCTTTGATACTGATGTGAGATCCCAAGTGTTTTAGAGAGAGTGGGATATGAGGTATAGTAATGAAAGACCTTATTTCCCAGATATTTGGAATCTATTTTCTAATGATGTGGTTGGTCCTAATTATGTATATTCCCATGATAATATTCCCTTGATTGTCTATGATTTTCATAAGGTTTTCCCAAATAACATCTCTAGTTTTCCTCCAAAAAAGAGGAAAATTTCTCCATCGATCTAGTGTTTGGTATACAGATAATTTCTATACCTTCTTATCAGATGCCACCTTCTAAGTTGAAATAACTTAATATCCAGTTAGATGAACTATTAGAGAAGGTCTTTGTTCATCCAATTATTTTTCCATGGGTGGACCTTGTGCTCATTAATAATGAATTTGATGGTTTTCTTTATTTTTGTGTAGCTTATCATTAGCTTAATTGAATAAAATTTAAGAATAAATGTCCTTTTCCATGCGTGGAAGACCTATTTGATTTTCTAAAGGGGGAAAAGTGGTTTTCAAAAATTGAAATTCAGCTGGACTATCACCAGTTTAGAGTTAAGGAGTCATATATCCTGAAGACTTCCTTCAAGAGTAGGTATGACCACTATGAATATATTTTGATGTAGTTTAGATTAAATAACACCCCTACAGTGTTAAATAATTTTATATACTAAATATTATACTAGTGTCTTGACACCTTTATTTTTGTATTCATGTATGATATTCTAGTCGATTAATGATATGAGAAAGATAACGAGTACCATCTAGATTCAATATTGGGAATCTTGAGGAGTCACTTACATTATGAAAAGTTATTAAAATGAAATTTATGGATCCGAGAGGTGAATTTATAGGGGAGTATGGTTCCAGAACAAAACTATCTATTGATATTTAAAAGGTAAAGGCTTTCTTATTATGTGAATAACCATGAAATGTCTTCAAGATACAGATCTACGTAGGTTTAGTTGGGTATTATCAATGGTTTATAAAATATTTCTTGAATATAGCCTAACCATTGACAACTCTTACCAAGAAATGGATGAAATTATCATGGGATGCTAATTTTCAAGCCTCTTTTGATGAGTTAAAATGGAATCTTACATCAACACATATTCTAATCTTTCTAGAACCCATTAATGGCTAGGTGATTTATTTTTATGCTTTTGGTACTATAATAAGATTCATGATTATGTAGGATAATTATTTATAGGTGTAAAATTCTCTTCAAATTTAGAAACATGAGAAGAATTATCCCACTCATGACATAGAACTTCCCTCTATAATGCATTCTATAAAGTGTTGGCGATACTATCTTTTCAGTGAGTGGTTCATATAATATTCTAATCATAAGTGATTAAGTTATATATTCTCTCAAAAGGACCTGAACCTCAGGTAGAGGTGATGGGTGGAGTACATCTAGGTGTTTGACATTGACATTGCTTATACACATGGGAAGGGGAATGTTGTTGCTAATGATCTCAGTAGGAAATTTCTTTCTTAGTCCATCTTGTAAGTGAAAGGGGTGTGAAATATTATGGGTATTTTTCAATTAGTTTCATTTGGATGTGTAGAAAAATGATTTACGTATGGTTCTAGATAGTTTTTAGTTTTTTATCTCTTATTGAGTCAGTTCTATAGGAACAAAAGTAGGATGTTGAGTTCAAAGGAATCATGGAATCATTATATTATGGGTAGACCATTCCTGGTTGGTATATTCCCTATAAGGGAATTATTCACTTTGGGAATATGTTTATTAACCCAATGTTTATTAGAAATTTAGTGAGACATTATTGTAATAGTTTTTTGTGGTAAATTCATCTTGAAACTATAAATATGTATTATGACATGGGATGATGTTTCTAGTGGATGAGTATGAAGCATGAAATTACTGACTATGTGTCTTACTGTTACACCTACTATCAGATTAATTCTAATCACCTAAAGCCTTCTAGTTTACTTCAATCACTTCTGGTGTTGGTATGGAAATGGGTCAAGGTATCCATGGAATTCATAGTTATATTACCAGAGAATCCCTGAGGAAAGAAAAATATATAGGTAGATAATGATCTATTGAAAAATTTATCTCATTTCATTCTACTTAGGGACACCACTAAGGTTGAAGATCTGGGTAAGGTATACGTGTTATTTTTTTTGAAGTTTTATGGAGTTCCCTCAACCATTGTCTCAGACTAGGATCCTAGGTTTACTTCCTAGTTTTTGAATTGTCTCCAAGAGGTGATAAAAACTTAGGTTAGATTGAGTAAAACTTATTATCCATAGATGAATGATTATATAGAGTATTATATTCATATTATAGTGGATATTCTCCATGCCCATGTCTAAGATTTTAGGGGATCTTGGGATAGCCATCTGGGGATAGTTGAGTTTTCATATAATAACAATTACTAGTATTCTATCAAAATGACTCATTTTGAGTCTTTATATGGAATCCTGTTTTGGTCACCTCTTGGTTGGTTAGAGTTGGGTGATGCCTCTATCATAGAACTGAATGTCATTCAGGAGACATCAATGAGGATTGATGTTATACATAGATTCTTAGTGAAAACCCAGATCCAACAAAAATATTATTTTTATTATCAATGTCATAATTTGTAGTTTTCTATTGGTGATCAAGTATTCTTGAAGGTTTCCCCTTAATTGGGTTACCTTCAGATAAGAAGGAAGGGGAATTAGGATATGATATATATTGGACCATTTGATATTACTATGAAGATTATATTGGTAGCCTATTGATTCACATTACTTGATTATTTGATGGATATTCATGATTTTTTTCACACATCTCAGATCAAGAAGTATCATCCAGACCCCTCCCATGCTCTTAATTGGAAGTAGTTTTGGAGCCATATGCATCGATGGTTGAGGAGACAGTGTAGATTATTGAATCCTAGGTGAAAGTTTTTCATGGGAAGTTGATACTATTGTTTAAAGTGTTATAACAGCATGGATTAGACTATCATGAGACTTGAGAGCATGAATCATTAATGAAGGAGTAACAACCTTTTCACTTTATAGATATTCCTTCATCTATGTTATTTTATGAGGATATAAAGTGTTATGGAAGGGATTTTATCACATCCTAGATTGAGGTATGTTATGTTTTTAAGAATTAAGAAGGTTTATTTTGGGTTTGGGAAGTGTTAGTTGGTTTTAGTGAATTTTTAAAGGGTTTTTGGCCTTTCTATGTGAAAATGGTCTAGACCATGTCATGTTCCAATCCTTTTTTCCCTTGGGTAAAACTTGTACACCAAATGAAAAGTCACCACACCCAGTGTTGTGTGTGGTCCCAAGAATGGCATATTGGTTGCAACCCTATGCACCATGACCAATAAGGCCTCACCAAAATGTGGTGGAGGTCATGGGAAGACCCAAATGACCAAGGTTTTGGGGCTACACTGTGTTAGGTTGGTGTGTCGGGCTTCATGGAAAGGTGTGATCAAGACCACCATAGGCATAGTGAGCACCCACCATTCTATGGTGTCATCTGATTTGGGAATTTGAATGATTTATTTAGACACCTATTTTGAGGAGGTAATTATACCTATTTTTGGAAATGAAAAGGATCATTATGAGGAGATTTTTAATGCATTATTGATTCTTGTTTTCATCTATCAAGCCTTCCTTATTCATTTATATTCCAAGGTTTGGAATTGTATGATTTTGGGATGAACTTTGAGTGTACATTGTGCATTTGGGTGACTTCCTAGGGATATTTGGTTCCTATTTCCATTATCTATCCATCCTATATTGATCAATTAATATTTTTATTGTTGTGAGATCTGTCTAAGGTATGCGGTTGTTCATGCCCTCTATTGTTTTTGGGAATTAATTATGTTATATGATCCCTCTTATTTTTGTTGGTCACTTTTTAGTGAATTATTTTTTATTGATGTGAAATCCTTGGTTGAGGACCTCCTCTTTCTACAGTTGGATCCCACTTTCTTTTTAGTTATGTATCTCAATATTGTTTCTATGTGAACATAAGTGTGAGGTATGTTTTTCAGTCTATAGTATTTTTTTTGGTGAACCTCACATGATTTTAATTTATAACTTATTTTCTAAATGATTATTGATATGATCCTTGATCTTTTTTATGTAAGTGAATAAAAGGTTTTGATAAAATATTTATTTTCTCATTTTTTTGGTAAAAGAAAGTTTTTTTCAAGGTATGATGAAATGGTTTATGGAAATCATTTTCAATGAATGAATTTAATCAAAAAGGGTTGTTTGGAAATTATTTTATGAAACACAATAAAGCACAATGAAATGTATTGACATAAATAGAATATGGGATACCTAGGTACTTAGGAGGAGGTTTTGGTATTGGTAATTTTCCTTAGTTATGTAGGGGGTTCATCCATGGGGTATTCCTCTATTCCTTAGGCCTTGCTATTCTAGGGACTTGTTTCTTTGACATTTTGGGGGTTTATCCATAGGGAATTCATCTGTTCTCTAGGCCCTACTATTCTAGGGACTTGTTTAGTTTTCACTAAGTCATGACTTAATAACTAATGTACAAGAGACCTTGCTAGCCTATACCTATGTTTTCATAGGAGTGATCTTTATTATTAATTTATTTGTTTTGTTTTGATATGAACATATAATGAATTATTTGATAAATTATTTATTTTAAAATTTGATTTGATCTATGTTATATGGAATATATTTTTGAACCATGAAAAAATAAATGTATTAACTAATATTTTGATATAAATATGATTTTTTATCGTGTCATGTTTTTCATATATTAATAATATTGGGATTAATTGATAGAGACTTTTTATAGAAAACATAGATGGGATCCTATTGGGCTTGTTTTTATCACACCCTTTACACCCCCTTGGGGGGGTGTAGACCTTTTTTTGATTGATATAGGAAAGGGTAAGGCTCTTTAGTGAGGTGGTGGGGTTTCATGATAGCTGAGCATGGGTAGCTGGTGGTGACATGGTGGGATGTTTTCCATGTATCACACAAAGTAGTCATTGGTAGTTTGGGTTGCCATTGTTTTTGTTTTTATACATGTCCCTTTATTTTGTCTTGTTTACTTTGTTTTATTTCTACCACTATTGGTTTTTTTGTTATGGAATATTTACATTATTTTCATATTTATCTTTAGGTATGCCATGTTGTTTATTTTAAGCCACTAAAATCATTCCCTATAGTTGTTGTTAGAATCCAAGGTACTGGTCACCAGCCAGTGGGGATCAAGAATTCACTTTGGGTCTTTATGTGGTATTGTTTAAAGCCTAGTTTGATGGGTTATCTAGATCCAGTCATGAAAATTTGTCTTCTTTTGTTTTTTATATGATTTTGTTATAGAATCTCTTATTGTAGCATGACAAAATCTATTATCTCATTTTAGTGCTATGACTAAATTTCGTATCATATCACTATGACATGAATATCTCTCACAACACTCTCTTTATCACTCACCACACCATGGCCTTATCCCTATGGAATGAATTCATATCAATATAAAAAACTAACTTTATTTTTCTTTTCATCCTCAGACTACTTTACAATGTGATATTCTTATTCAAAGAAGATAACCAATTCATATTTTTTATTCTTTATTACTAAAACCATTTTCTTGAATCACAAGTTAATACATTAGCACCATGATGTCTATACTTCAAATAGAATCATTAATAATGAATTACTTCTTTCTTCTTCTAAATTCTCCTTCCAAAAATCATTCTTCCAAAAGTACCTGTTAACTTCCCAAATAACATGTAACTATTGAAAATATAGTTAATCTTTACACATAACCTTAGAAAATCTTATATATTATCTAAAGAACCCTTAAATAATATAGGGAAGATCTATAATTTTCCAATTTCTTCTCTCTAATTACCTTTACATGTCATCATTGTATCCCTGGTACTTTTACAGATTTTATCCAATGGTATAATTTTATGTATCAACCAAAATCTTATGCATTCCTTGAAGGATATTACATATCTTATTTTGAACATTCCCTTTGTCATTTTTTCATGAACTTCATAATATATAATATGTATTCCTTGAAGGATATTACGTATCACAGTGTGAAATTTTCCTTTTCTATTTTTGTATAAACTTTAGAATATATTTCATATCCGCTTTTCCATAGATTAGAGTTCTGAAGGATATTACATATCATAGGGAGAATTCTCCAAAACTTTTACACCTCTTCCTAATATCTCCCATATCATCTTGATAATATTTTTTTAATCTCATTGGGCTTCATGAAATTTCCAATATTCTATTTTTGAGAAAACCTTACATACTAATAGTGATTCTTACTTATCATCTTGAGAACCCTTACGTATCCCAGTGACTTCCAACACTTTTACATTATTCTAGTGTGCTAGTTCATATTTAATATTATGAATCCTTTAGAGTGACTCTTATGTATAAATTCTCATTTTGATATTTCAATAGTCTATAACTCTAGAATTTATAGAACTCATCTCCAGATTCTGAAAATAAAATTAAAATATCTCTAATGTGACACCTCGAACCCACACTCCCAGTTTTAGTTCAATAAACACATAATTTACATAATTTATGTAATATATCATATTTTCAATGTATTTTTTTAGATATTATATGGATTTATTTTGAGACAGGGCACAAATATGGCTTGTGATTCTGAAACCTCGTGTGCCCGAAACAATTGTTTGAAAAATATTAAACTTTTTAATAGCACACACACATGATTTTCCAAAGAAAGTGGAATAACTATTAAATGGGTTCCTAGATAAGAAATCTAGGGGAACTGTTGAGTCCAGAGTAGTGGTTTTACACTAGGAATGACTTAACTTTGGTTGGCACGGGCCTTCTGTGGAAAAGCCCGAAAAGGACGTAATCGTCATTAAATAATTTAAATAAGATAATTATATGTTGATGAAATGAATTACTTTTTATTAAGGATTTTTTAGGAATCCAGGGTTATCACCATAACCCTATAATTCCTCTGATATATGGATAAGGACCTCTAGAGAAAACTTTGGTGAACGACGATGGATCGACGCAACCTAGGATTCAGCGGAACAAGGATCAATGAACGATGATGATGCAACTTCTCTCTTCATCAACGATCATTCCAAATTGAGGTAGGGTGTTTGTTTCCTATTTGGTTTCACCATTCTTGGTTTTCATGATTAATGGGGGTCAATTCATGAATAGATTGATTCATGGTTCGATCACTACTAGATGGACATAAATTATGAGAGATTAGTTTATCCTATTAGTTTATCCTTCTCATGAGAATGAATCGAGGATAAAATGAAAAAAGGTGAAGGTTTGTTATTTGGGAACTCTTGGTGCTTTTCTCTCCCCCTTTCTTGGTGTTCTTCATCATTTGATCCTCATGATCATGGATCAACTGTCAATAAGGCTCTGAACGCGATCAGACCCTTGTATTAGAGGCATGACGAAACAGAGGACAAATTAGTGTAGCTCTAGACCCAAGGATCATGGAGGTAATTTTGTTATAGAAATATGAAAACTGAAGGAGGCACCATGTCCCATAGAAGGGGCCACTGGTGTGCACTGCGGTGAAGCCATGTGGATGCATTGGCACGACCACATGTGGAGGCTGCCAGACACGACGATCACCACGAGGGAGCGTGTGTGGGGTGCGAATGTAGGGATTGGGCCACACAGGCTAGGTGGGACACATGGTTCGGGACAGGTGGACTAGTGGTATGGGCTAAATGGCTCAGTGAGCCCGGGCCTAGTGAACCATACCAGGCTGGGTCGACCAGACCGGGTTGGGTCAGACCCTGCAGGTCGGGTTAGACTATGCCACGGTCGACCGAGCTACTATGGCTTGGTCAATCACAGGGGAGCCCAGAATGGGTGGTCAACTGCTGCCACAATTGGTGGACTGACCGAGTGTTTGTTCCATGACCTAGTGGATCCCCCTTCTAAATGTTCAAATAGCCATAACTTTCAAACCCTGCATCCATTTGACGATCCATCTACGGCGTTGGCAACCTTGCGGTGAGATGGCATTTTCAAGATTTTTTAAGTGGGTTTTTGTGTAAGTGTGAAGACAAACTAATGTATTGAGGAGTGAGTTCTCCCAAAATGAGCGTTCTATGATCCAAATCCTATGGTTGGCTCTGACCATGAAACTAATTTACTTATAGAAACTGTGTGTATTATAGGGACTATGTGTCTTATCGAGACTATTTTTCTTATATAGACTATTTATTATCGATACTATGTGTATTATCAAGACTGTGTGTCTTATAAAATACGTATGAAAATCATGTTATACGTACTGTCGTCTTATACCTGTGTGAGATAACTATATATTCCTTTGTGGAATTATATGTGGTATCTTCTTTGTGATATTTTTTCCTTTGTGGTTTCAGGGTGCCCTACCGAGTATTGTTTTACTCATCCCTTCATGGTCTTTTCCCACACATGTCATGTCTTGTGTAGACGATAGACCCTTTGACAATGTTCCTGATAGACCAAGACCAGGCGGTGCCTTGTGAGGCCAGAAATACTGAGGTATGTTTCAGAATCTTTTAGACTACAATCCTAGTACCTTTGATTTTATAGGTTAGAATTGTGGCTATAGACTCTTTTCTTTTTGTGGGATTGTTTTGGTACTGTTTACTTTCCAGTACTTTCACTGTTGTACTCTGGTTGGGATATAGTGGTTTACATGAATTTTCTACTTAGCATTTTTACATTTAAGAATTTGTGGATTGTAAATGTGTGTGTGTGTAAAGGTACTTAGGAAAATGCCCCTATTTTTGGGATATGCCTACTCAGTTCTAGTCACCAGCCCCTGGACTATTGGAGGCGGGCTTGGGGTAGTCACGACATGATCCCCTCTGTGATGGGTCATGATAGAGTGGTATTAGAGTGGTTAGTTCTAATTTAGGACCGAGATTTTGTGAGGTTGGTTTGGGGAAACATTTCTGAGTGTTTTGAGTTCACCTTTCAGGCCAAGGAATCCAGTGTTGGTGCAGAGACTGATGTATGCATACACCAGGACTCTAGACACCTTCTTTTCGACTCAGTACATGAAAACACTAGTTGCAAGGGAAATAATGGTACGTGAATTATATAGGATTTGGGTGTGTTATCATGTACTTCTTTATTCATCTCACAAGGTATACTCTATTAACCATGGTATATATTATTTAATTATAGGATGCCTCCATGCAGTCATTCGAATAGGATTCTATTAAGTTATGTTTAGGATGATCCACCTAGCGAAGAGGTATTGGTACAGGGGCCTATATCAAAGATAGAATATCCTGGTGGTTTACCATCTATACCACCACACATCTAGAAGTAGCTACTACCAACACTACTGGTTGAGGATGCACAAAAATTGAGTGAATTTCATGAGTCTTCAAGGCAATGACCTCCCAGATTTTAGTGTGAGCTAGATCCCCAAGTGGCTGAGGATTAGCTGGAGGCAGCTACCTGTGTCTTTTTCCTTGTGAGGGCGCCTTCTGAAGAGATGGAAGTCCTTACCATGAGTCTTTTTTAGGGCTCTAAAGGGTGATGGGGGATCTTAGTGACCCAGAAACACAATGAGACGACTCTTTCTTGGGAATACTTTGAGTGTCTCTTCAGAGAGGAGTTATTTCCCTCTACGTTGCGCTCAGTATGCATATAGGATATTCTGCATTTGCAGTAGGGAAGTATGACTGTGGTAGAGTACTCGGTGAGATTTATAAATCTTTTGTGCTACTACATGGTTATGGTATAAGACCCATTCTATAGGGATTAAACCTTCAAGAAGGGTTAAATTCATGAGATCAAGACATCCATGATATCCCTTAGCATTACTACTTATGCTGGGGTACTTGAGTGAAGTATTCTAGTAGAGAGATTTATTATAGAGTAGACACCAATAATGGGAGCTAATAGCGGGAACCAGGTAGATGAGACCTCAACAACAGGTAGCAGACGACAGTCATAGGGACCCAAGTGGGTCAGGCACTTTATGGGATGACCCCAAGACACAAGATCAGTAGTGAGGGGCTCCCAAGGTAGCTCGATTTATCTGAGGGATAGACTGTGTTACTCATGCGGTGGTTGGGGACATCTGGAATGAGATTTCCTAACCCACCATATGATCGATCATGAGATGGTCAAGGGACCACTGAGGCAGATGTAGAGGCAGGATCAAGGAGTTCTATAGGGCAGAGGATGTGGAAGAGGAGCAGGCAAGGTTAAAGGAGGTGGGTGGAGGTTCGACGTATTACCACCACCACCCCTAGGTGGTCCACGCCAGGCTTAGGGAGCTGGTGGGAAGGGACGAGGACAACTACAGGTGATGGAGGTTTATGACCTCAAGGATCGAGGGATGATTAGAGGTATGATCTATATCTTTTACACATTAGATGCAATTTTGATAGACATAGGTTCCAGTCAGTATTTTCTTTCCACTTACCTTATTTGAGACTTGAAGATTTAGTTTGAACCGTTTACTCGACCCTTACACATAGAGAATTATATGGGAGAAGATTTGATGATCACACATTGGTGATAATACTGTGGCCTTACTATTTGAGGTGAGAGTTTCAGTTGGGATCTCTTAGTAGCATCATTGAGGCCTTACGATGTCATTATTGGTATGAACTGGTTATCCACAGTTCATGATCAGATTGACTATTTTAGGTGTAGATTGTGGTGTTTCCAAAGGGATGGGACCCGTTTTTCCTTTGTTGGTGATAAGGAAATATAGGTAGTGTAAGATGGAATCGCACATAGGAGGGTGAAATTGATCACTCATCAGTTGGACAGCCTGACCCTCAGCGCAATGGATGATATGAGTCCTTAATTTCCTACAGTGGTGGAGGAGTGTAGGGAAATATTTACTGAGGATGTTCCATGATTACCTCCATACAGGTAGGTAGAATTTTTCATTTATCTATACCCTGGGATGACACTGACATCTACACATGCATATCGAATGGATCCCATAGAGCTTCAAGAGCTAAGGGTGTGGTTTGAGGACTTATAGAGAAAGGAATTCATGAGATCTAGTGTTTCACCCTAAGCATCCCTAGTTTTGTTTACCGAGAAGGCATATGGGAGCTTGAGGTTGTGTGTGGACTTTTGACACCTGAACTAGTTGACTGTGAAGAATAAGTATCCGCTACCAAGGATCGATGACCTATTCGATTAGTTGAATGTAGCATGATGGTTCTCGAAGATTGACCTCAGATATGGATATCACCAGCTATGAGTGCAGGAAGATGATATACTAAAGATGAAATTCAAATGTCAATACATACACTATGAGTACTTGGTGATGCTATTTGGTGTGAAGAATTCCATAACAATGTTCATGGGACTCATGAATAAGATATTTCAGCCCTACTTAGACTGATTCATGGTGGTCTTCATTGGTGACATCCTACTGTACTCAATGTATGAGGAGGAGCATGCGAGACACTTGAGGATGGTCCTGGACACACTTTTAGAGCACTAGCTATCATGAACCATCCCCTGGGGCTTGTACCCTGACTACCCCAAGCCCGCCTTCGAAAGGCCAGGGGTTGGCGTCTAGCACTAGAAATGCATATCCCTAAAATAGGAAGGTATTTCCTTTAAACCTGCAAACACACACACAAGGTACACAATAAGAAAAAACCATGTAGTATAACAACTAAAAGTAAATGTGTGAAATAAAGTAGAATTGGAAAATATACAAACCTAACTAAAATAAAGTAAAGAAAAAGGAAAAATAGATCCCGAGGTCATCTGCTAAGGATCCTACCTGAAGGGCAGGTACAACTTGAGACTGCAGCTCTCCATGTCAACCGATCACCTCTGCACACCGTCTAGTCCTGGATCCCAAATCTCGGTCAAAGCTATCCGTCGTCTGCACAAAACACAACAAGTTGCGGGCGAAGCCCATACAGAGGTGAGTATAACAATACCCAATAGCGACCCCAAGAACCCCTAAGGTCTCCCAGAATTCCACAAAAGGAAAAACCACAAAGCATGATCTCAATCACAAATCACAAAGTAAAAGACAACTCACACCAGGTATACAACTTAAAGAACATGGATAAAGACGATAAGTCCTAAATCTAGACCATCTTATTCTATCGAGAGGCTTTTGCTGCTAGACCACCCAAGGTCACTAAGTGATGACCCAAAGAGGATCGCTAGGTGATGACCCATAGAGGATCACTAGATGCTGACCCACAGAGGATCGCTAGGTGCTGAACCACAGAGGATTGCTAGGTGCTGACCCATAGAGGATCGCTAGGTGATGACCCACAAAGGGTAGCTAAGTGCTGATCCACAGAGGGTCGCTAGGTGATGACCCACAAAGGATCGATAACTACTGACCCACAGAGTATCTCTACGTGCTGACCCACAGAGGATTGCTAACTGCTGACCGATAGAGGATCGCTAGGTGCTTCATCACATTATAACCAGCCACTCGATTCACACACTATAAGCATGCTTGATTCCAGGAGGATCTTCTCCTCAAGCCATCAGTCATACCTCAACCACTAAGAAGTACCATGAAGAATTAACCTAATGAAACGCCATGTCATAAGTGTTCCAACACAACATATGACACATCAATTGGACGCTCGGTCCGTAAGTTATAGACATTTTAGTACCGAGGGCGCGATTGGGTTCAGGTTCGATCCATCCTAGAAATACTCCAAATTTCTCCAAAACACAAGTGGATTATTTCAAAATGACTGAATCATCCTAAGGATTCTAGTGTCATAGATAGTTCGTCAAATGGACATTCGGTTTAGAAGATATAACCCTTTAACTAAAATTGGTCAAAAAGGGTCCGGGTTCGGCTAGACCTGACCCTGGCCGACCAGGTTTGGCCCAAACCAGCTGGGCTCGGCCCGCTGGGCCACGGAATCAGCCCTCTAGCCATGGGATCAGACTTATAGGCCATAGGACTAGCCTGAATCACCTGGCTGGGTGCGGCCCGCCGGGTTGCGGAACCAGCCTGGCCCGCTGACTGGGTGTGGCCTGCTAGCTGGGCGCAGTCCACCTCCCTGAACGGACGAGTCCTTTTGGGCTCCTCAATTAGCAATGCTAGGTTGGAACTGCTCCACCTGACCGGTCCATGTGGACCAGTCAACAAGCTGGACCCACAGGCGCAGGTCTGCCCTCCGCCATAGCTCGAAGCCGCGACGCCTCCTCTGTGGTGCACCACCCGTCGTCAACGTGGTCGACAAAGGCCAACCGCCCCTGTCCTTCGCGGTGCCTTTGGGTGCCACCATAGGTTTCCAGCACCTCCGTGCCAGTGGTGCATTCACACGCCACCAATAAAGCTCTGGTGGTCCGATTTTCTTCTCGTCTGCCCCTACAGGCCTCCCGGGACACCGCCTACACTGCATTGCCCTCAATTTCTCCTTACCATTTTATTTCTCAATCTCCCATGAAGAACACATCAAACCGAGATTAGCAGAGGGTATGGGCCTTGTTTGGTTTGGCCCGCACACTCTGTGTTATCATTATAGCATGGGAAGAAATCAATAATCAACAAAATCTTAGTTTAATAACAAATCCTCTACCTTGAACTCATTGGAAGATGCTGCGGAGGAAGAAGGGTTCGCGTTTGAAAGTGTTCTTCAATCTCTGAATCGAATCCTTAATGGCGTCATCAAATCTCCATTCTTCGTTGGAGGAAGACATCGCTAACATTTCTTCAAGAGTTCTCCCATGGGTTCTCAAAACCCACGCTAACAATTTGATTAAAAAAAAGAAAAGGAACCACCCACATTGCGTTCATTAATGTGGATCATTAATGAACCACAATTAATGTTCCGTTTAATCCTACAAGCGTCAGGGTTATGCAACCAATGAGTCATGCCATTAAATGAATCTTATTCAATGCCTGACGTTAAGCTACAATCCCACCATCCGCCGCTCAACTTTTTCAAAAATAATAAAATAACTTCTTTAGTTATTTTATTACTTTTCTCCCCAAAAGCCAAAAATTAATTTTTTCATCTGACCCATGCTATTTTAAGTTAATCTTTTCCTAAGAGAATCTCGAAACTGCTAATTCAGTGGTGCCCTCATATTTCTAATTCGAGCACTGGTTCAAAAGATAGAAATTTCCATCCACACGTTTACTAAACATACCTTAGAAAAAGTTCAAAATTCCATTCTGGGCTCTCTAGGCCTCGGAATCACGTGCCGTCAATTTTTTCAAAATCGTAATAATTCCATATAATTAAAAAAAATTATACAAAAATTTATGGTCTTTAAATTCTCCCTACCTTAGGGCTTTACATCCCCGAAAGTCATAAGAAAAGATAAGAGAACAAATGGGGGTACTGAGCACGAATCTGAGCCTCCTGATCCCATGTGCTCTCCTGGAGGTTCCTGTGTTTCCACCAAACTCGCACCAGAGGGATCGAACTCCCACAAAGGAACCTCTCCTATCAATCCTATATATTCACTGGGAACTCTTTGAACGTCGCTCCATCATTAATTTCCAGCTCACCCCAGTCGATAACGTGTGATAGATCATGCACGTACCTCCTCAGCTGTGACACATGGAAAACACTATGCACCCAGTGCATCTGTGGGGGAAGATCTAGGTAGTACGCCACCTCGCGAACTCTGCTAAGAATCTGAAAAGGTCTGATGAACTTTAGATATATCTTTCCACCCCGACCAAATCTCCGTAAACCTTGTTGGGATGAGACCCATAGGAATACATGGTATCCCTTCTCGAACTCCAAGGGTCCTCATCTCCTGTCGGTATAAGACTTATGCCTGCTCTGTGAAGTTTTAATCCACTCCTAGATAATCTACACCTTCTCAGTGGTAACCCGTACCAACTCTGGACCCATAAGTGATGACTCCCCTGGGTCTGTCCAACATAGAGGTAATATGCAAGGTCACCCATAAAAAGCCTCAAATGGTTCTATACTAATGGCAGAGTGATAGCGGTTTTTGTATAAGAATTAAACCAAGGACAAGTGATCCTCCAAAATGCGGCCAAAATCAAGGATGAAATCACGAAGCATGTCCTCAAGAATTTGCATGGTCCACTCTATCTGACCATCTGTCTGATGGTGAACGGCGGTGCTCAAGCGTAGATGAGTCCCGAATCGCTCCTGTAATCCTTTCCACAACCTGGATGTGAAGAGAGTGTCACAATCTGAGATGATCATCGATGGCACCCTGTGAATCCTTACTATCTCATATACATAGAGGCATCCCAATCCCTCTATTGATCCCTTCTCTCAAATAGGCAGGAAGTGGGCTAACTTGGTGAGTCAGTCAATGATCACCCAGATAGAATTGTGGCCCTTGGACACACGTGGTATCCCTATTAATAATTCCATAGAGATTCCACCCCACTTCCATTCCAAAACCTCAAGTGGTTGTGCTAATCCTGCTGGAATCTGATGTTTGACCTTCACTTTCTAACAAGTGAGACATCATGAAACAAACTCTACCACTACTTTCTTCATCCCTAGCCACCAGTACTAACACCTAAGGTCCTTGTACATATTTTCCACACCAGGATGTACCACCAAATTGGATTTGTGGAACTAACTCAACACCTCCTACAATAGTGTCATAGGTACCATGGTGTGTCCTCTGAAAAGGATGACGTGCTCCCCACCTTCTGAAAATCCTTTAGGATCCTGTCCTGAGGATATATGAGCACATCAGGTCTCGTAGTCAATGTATCCATGCTGAGCCTCCCTGAATCGCTAAAGGAGTGGAGGAGTAACATTCATGTACTGGAAGTATGCTGCTCTATCATTATCAATGAAGGATAATTGCAGCGCGGCTAGCTGCTCTGTAATCTCACTCAGTAACTGTAAACCAGACCTCCTGCTGAGTACGTCTGCCACCACGTTCCCCTTCCCAGGAGTGTAAACTATATAAAAGTCATAATCATGGAGGAACTCCATCCATTTCCACTATCTTAGGTTCAGGTCCTTCTGTGAGAAGATATACATGAGACTCTTGTGATCGGAGTAGATAGTAAACCAGTCTCCCATCAAGTAGTTCCACCACATCTTCAAGGAAAAGACCACTGCTGCTAACTCCAGGTCATGGGTCACGTAGTTCTGGTCATGCTGTCTCAACATTCATGAGCCGTAGGCGATCACTGCTCACTCTTGCATCAGGACACATCCTAGTCCTATCCCCATTGCATCGTAGTAGACTACATACCCAAATCCCTCTTCTGGTAGCCTCAAGATGGGGGCACTCGTCAGTCTCCGCCTCAACTCCTAGAAACTCTAATAGCATCTCTCTATCCACAATAAAGGTTGTACCTTCTTTTTCAAAGCTGACAAGGGTGATGATACTCTAGAAAAGATAGGTATGAATCTCCGGTAGTACCCAGCCAATCTCATGAAACTACGCACCTCAGTCACACTCCTGGGTGGCTCCCAAGAAAGAACTGCCTCTATCTTCGTCGGATACACTGAAACTCCAGCCTCTGAGATAACGTTCCCTATAAAGTGGACTTATCATATCCATAACTAGAACTTTGAGAGCTTACCATAAAACTGGTTCTCTTAGAGTTTATCCAAAACTATCTACAGATGAGTGGCGTGCTCCTCCTCTGATGCTGAGTACACCAAGATGGCGTCAATGAAGACCACCACAAAGCGATCAAGTTAAAGATGTAAGATCATATTAATGAGTCCCATAAATTCTTCTAAGGTGTTGGTAATGCCTAAAGGCATCACCAAGCACTCATAGTGGCCATACCGGCATCTGAAGGCCATCTTTGGTACATCCTCATCTCCTACCCTAAGTTAATGATAGCCTGATCTGAGGTCTATCTTTGAAAACCATAAAGCTCCCTTTAGATAATTGAAGAGATCATCTATCCTCGACATAAAATACTTATTCTTTATGGTCACCTGATTTAGGAACCGATAGTCCACGCAATGCCTCAAGCTCCCATATTCCTTCTTCATAAGCAACACTGGGGTTGCCCATGGAGAAACACTAGGTCTTACGAACCCCTTCCTCTGCAATTCCTCAAACTATGCCCTTAACTCATGAAGCTCCATGGGAGCCATTCGATATGATGTTATAGATATCAGTGCCATCATGGGGTACATGTCAATGTAAAAGTCTACCTCTCTGTGAGGAGGTAGTCCCAGAACATCCTCAGGAAAGACATCAGCATATTGGTATACCACTATAGGATAACTCAGACTCCTCTCATCAATTAATTTAATTGTAAGGATAGCCAATTGATGAGTGAACAGCTGCACCCTCCTCATATAAAGTCCATCCTGAGCTGCAAAGGTTCCCTTCTCACTGGTGAAGGAAGACCTGGTACCATCCTTGCAGACATACCCAAATTTGTGCCTAAAATATTCGATCTGATCATGGACCGTGGATAACTAGTCCATACCCAATATGAAATCATAAGGCCTCGATGCTGCTACTAAGAGATCCCAACCGAAGCTCTCGCCTCCTAGGGTAAGCTCTCACTACCGGCACCAGTGCATAATCATTGAATCATCTCCTGTAGTAGTCTCTAAATGTATGGATCAAGCCAACGACTCTATTGGAATATCCAAGCTTTGAATGAGAGCCATGACAATAAAAGAGTAACTAACACATATGTCTTTAAGAACTACATCTAGGGTGGAGTAGACACATATTGTACCTCGAATCATCTCCAGATATTCGTGGTCATAAGCCTCAGCTGCCTGAAGCTGAGTTCATCCCTATCCACCTTATCCCTGTGGTTGGGTTGGACAACTTGGGGGTGGTGGTGGTAGAACCTCAAATCGCCACCCACCGCTTGCTGCATGACCAACTCCTCTTCCACATCCTCTACCCTATGGACCTCCTTAATCGAACCACTATTGCTCTCTTGGTGGTCCATCGACCATATTCTAATCATCCATGCCGGGAGTCGGATAGTTGAGGGCCATTTCCCCCTTTCTGCCGCAAGAGTAATAGACTCTAGTCCTCATATGACCCCCTCTACCTCATGAGCTCTGTACCTACGACCCTGCATCCTGGGTTGTCCTATGGAAGGTCTGGCCTTCTTGGACCTCTGTGTCATCTGCCTACTGCCTGCTGTATATGACTCATCTACCTATTTTCCAGTGGTGGATCTCACTATCGGTATCTACTCAGCTAGGTATCTCTCCACCAATAGATCTCGCTCAAGCACTCCATCCCGCGTCAGTATATTGAGCAATATCATCGACGCTTTGATCTCCCATCGGAGATCCTGCTCAAAGGTTCGGGCCCTAAAGAAAGTGTCCCATACCATGTCGGTAGTGTAGTGAGAGAGGTTAGTGAATATCACTGAGTACTAGGCCACAATCAGGCTACCCTACTGTAAGTGCAGTAGATCCCGAATATGCACAGAGCATAAAGTCACTGGAACGAACTCTACCTTGAATAGGCCCTCGAAGTCCAACCATGTGAGGGTCCCCTCATTATGAAACTAGAGCGTTAGGATCCACCATCTTCTTACTCTTCCCTGGAAGAGACTTGTAGCTAGGATAACTATTTGGTCTGCTGGTGTCCCAACTAGGAGGAAAACTCATGACACAACCTCTAGCCAGTCTTCAGCTGCCTGCGGATCAGTCTCGCTTTGAAACATCAGAGGCCTTTGTCTCTGGAACTCATGTAACTCTCTCATTCAGCATGAACAATCTGCTGGTGGGGCTAGTGGCATCTGATTCCCTATGAGTAGTGGTGCTACTGGTACACCACCCGAAGTTACCATTGCCGTACGAGGGCCCTACACTAAAGCCTCATCACTTGGTGGGCCATCATCATGATCTCTCACTACAATGGCTGCCTATGCGGGGAAATCCTGTAAAAAAACAGATGCTCCATAGTTAATAAGCTATACCTTGTGAGCTGACTCAAAAAAATAGAAAGTAAAAAATCATTTTCAAAACAAACGTAAACAGTGTTTTCATGTACCGAGTCAAAAATCAGAATTCAGGGTCCTAGTGTATGGATATGTTAGTCGCCACACCAATACTGGAATCTCTAAACTACAACTTGAACTCATGACACTTAACAATATTTATCCATTGAAAACATAGACTCTTAGTTCTTCTGGTAGAACCGTCCGTGCTCTAATACCACTTTGTCATGACCCATCCCCCAGGGCCCGTGCCGTGACTACCCCAAGACCGCCTTCCAAAGGCCAGGGGTTGGTGACTAGAACTGGAAAGGCATATCCCTAAAATGGAAATACATTGCCTTTAAACCTACAAATACATAGACCAGGTACATAAAAAGAAAAAACAACATAGTATAACTGTTGAAAGTAAATGTGTGAACTGAAGCAGAGTGGTCCAGCATACAAACCCAACTAAAAGAAAGTATATAAAAAGGAAAAATAGCTCTAGAAGTCATCCACCAGGGATCCTACCTATAGAGTAGGTACATCTCGTCACTGTGTCTCTCCATGACAACTGGTCACCTTCGTACACTGTCTTGTTCGGACTCCCAAATCTTGGTCAAAGCAATCCATCGTTTTCACAAGACACAACAAGGTGCAGGCGAAGCCCATGCAGGGCTGAGTATAACAATACCTAGTAGGGACCCTGATACCCTCAAAGGTATCCAAGAATTCTATAAAGGAAAAACCACAAATCATGATCTTAATCACAATGAACAAAGTAAAATACAACTCACACTAGGTATACAACTTAAAGAACATGAATAAAGATGATTAGTCCTAAAGCTAGATCATTTTATTCTTTCAATAGGATTTTACTGCTATACCACATAAGGTCGTTAGGTGCTGACCCACAGAGGATTGCTAGGTGCTAACCCAAAGATGATCGCTAGGTTCTAACCCACGGAGGATCGCTAGGTGCTGACCCACAGAGGATCGCTAGGTGCTAACTTACGGAGGATCGCTACATGCTGACCCAAGGAGGGTCGCTAAGTGCTAACCCACAGAGGGTTTCTAGGTGCTGAACCATAGAGGATTGCTAACTACTGACCCACGGAGGATCGCTAAGTGCTGACCCACATAGTATCACTAACTACTAACCCATAGAGGATCGCTAGGTGATTCATCATGTCACAACCAACCACTGGACTCCTGCACTAAGAACGCTTGATTCAGGGTGGATCCTCTTCTCAAGAAATTAGTCATACCTCAACTACCAAGAAGTCCCATGAATAATTAACCCAAAAAAACACAATGTCATTAGGGTTCCAACGCAATAGATGGCGCGTCAATCGGATGCTCAGTCTGTAAGTTATAGGCATTTTAGTATCGAGGGCCCGGTTGGATTCAAGTTCGATAAAACCCAACCGTACTCCAAATTTATCCAAAACCCAAGTAGAGTATCTCAAAAGGACGACCTCGTACTAAGGATTCCATCTTCATAGATAGTTAGTCAAATGGACATCCGGTTTAAAAGATATGACCCTTTTAAGCGAAACTGGTAAAAAAGGGTCTGGATCGATCCAACACGACCCGGGCCAACCCGGACCACTGAGCCCATACCGCTGGGTAGCGAGCTCGACCCACCAGCCATGGGCTTATCCCGCTAGGATACTGGACCAGCCCGACCCACCCATATGGGCATAGCCTGCTGGGCTACGAAACCTGCCTGACCCGCTGGCTGGGCACGATCTGCCAGCTGGGCACAGTCTACCTCCCGGAACATATGAGTCCGTTTGGTATCCTCAATCAGCGGCCCTAGGTTGGAACCACTCCACCTGAGCAGTCCATATGGATAGGTCAAAAAGTGGGACCCACAGGTGTGGGTCCACCCTCCACCGCGGTTCGAAGGCGCACTGCTCGCCGTCAACACGGTCAGAAAAGGTCTCCCGCCCCTGTTCTCTGTGGCACCTTCGAGCACCACCGTCCTCCCGTTGCTGCCAGTCACCGGCGCCACCATGGCAGCGATGCTTCCAAGGGCCACTAGTGAAGCTTTGGTGGTTCGATTTTCATCCCATCTATGCCAACGGGCCTCCCAGGATGCCGCCTATACTACACGGCCCTCGGTTTCGCCTTGCTGCAGTATTTCTCGATTGACCACTAAGAACGCTTCAAATTGAGATCGGTAGAGGGTCCAAGCCTTGTTTGGTTTGGCCCGCGCCCTTCGCATTAACGTTATAACATGGGTTGTAAATTAATAATCAACAAACTATTAGTTTAACAACAAAACCCCTACCTTGAAATCATTGGAAGATGCTGTAGAGGAAGAAGGGTTCCCATTCGAAGGTGGTCATCGATGCTCGTCGATCTTCAGATCGAATCCTTAATGGAATCGTCAAATCTCTATTCTTCGTTGGAGGAAGACATCGCCATCACATCATCAAGAGTTCTCCCATGGGTTCCTAAAACCCACACCAATGATTTGATTTAATAAAAGAAAATGAACCACCCACATTGCGTCTATTAATGTGGTTCATTAATGAACCACATTTTATGTTCCATTTAATCCTACGAGCATCGCTGTTATGAAACCAATGGGTCATGACATTAAATGAATCTCATTCAATTCCGGATGTTACACTATGGTCCCACCATCCACCGCTCAACTGTTGCAAAAAGAATAAAATAAATTCTTTATTTATTTTATTATTTTTCTCCCAAAAATCCAAAATATAACTTTTTTGTCTGACCCTTACTGGTTGAAGTTAAGCTTTGCCTAAGCGAATCCTAGTGCTGTGAATTCAATGGTGCCCTCAAATTTTCAATCCGAGCATCAGTTTAAAAGATAGAAATTTCTGTCCGCACGTTTACTGAACGTACCTTAAAAAAGTTTAAAATTCAATTCTGGGCTCTATAGGCCTCAGAATCACGTGCCATCAATTTTCATAGACTCATAATAATTCCATATAATTAAAAAAAATTATATGGAAATTCTGGTTCTTTACACCAGCTTTACGGAAAGCTCTCGAAGTGATAAATCTGGATTCATGAGGTCCATTTTATTGGACACATCATTTTAAAGGATGGAGTTGCAGTGGATCTAGTGAATATTGAGGCAGTGATTTCTCAGGAACCACCCAAGAGTGTTAGTGAGGTGAAAAATTTCCTTAGGTGGGATGGGTACTATTAGAGGTTTTTACTCAACTTCTCTAGAGTGGCAATACCCTTGACAGCTTTGATACAGAAGGGGAATCCTTTCATGTGGATAGAGAAGTGCCATCAGTTGTTTTAGGAGCTGCGTAAGAGGTTGAGAAGTGCTCCCATCTTGAGGTTTCCAGAGGAGGGTGTTGAGTCCACAGTATTATGTGATGCATTAGAAACTGATCTTAGGTGCGTCCTGATGTAGGGGAAAGCAGTGATTGCCTATGGTTTTCACTAGTTGAGACTTCATGAGCAGAATTACGTGCCCCATGATCTTAAAATAGTAGAGGTAGTATTCTCTTTGAAGATGTGGAGACACTACTTGATGGGAAGTGGTTTATCATCTACTTTGATCACCAGAGTCTCAAGTATATCTTCTCTCATAGGGATCTGAATTTGAGATAGAGGCGATGACTAGAGTTCCTCCAGGACTATGACTTTGAGATTGTCTATAATCCTAGGAAGGGGAACGTGGTTCTATATTCTCCTAATAGGATATCTAGATTTTAGTTTCTAATAGAGGAATCAGATATGTTGGCCTCATTACAGATATCCTTTATGGATAGAGATGAAGCAGCTTACCTTTGATCGATGGTTATCACCCCTCCACTTTTACAATGAGTCATGGAAGAAAAACTTGGGGATATCGACTGTGAGACTCTACATGCTCAGTTGTCCATAGGGAATTCCCCTAATGTATATTCAAAATTTAGGGAACATGTCATTCTTTTCATAGGGCGTATAATTTTTCTAGTGGTGTTGCAGGAAGAGATTCTAAGGGAGTTCTACACATCCCCTTTGGTGGTACATCCATGTGTGACGAATATGTACCAAGACCTCCAACATCAGTTTTTGTGGACATGAATAAAGAATGCAGTTGCTAAGTTCATTTCTCAATGCATCACTTTTTATTAAGTGAAGGCTGAGCATTGGGTTCCAATAGGTTTATCCCAACCCCTTGAGGTGCCGGAATGAATGTGGGATGAGATATCGATGGACTTTGTAATGGGTTTACCATGTATGTCTAGGGGATATGATGCCATCTGGGTGATCGCTGACCAAATTACCAAGTCAGCCCACTTACTCACTATATTGGATCAGAGTTCAGTAGATATATTGGGATGCCTCTATGTGTAAGAGATATTTCGACTCTATGGAGTTCAATCAATTATAGTCTCAGATCGTGATGCTCATTTTACATCCTGGTTGTGGAAGGGATTGCAGGAGGTGTTTGAGACTTAGTTACACTTGATCAAAATGTTTTACCCACTGGAAAATGACCAAACTGAGAAGACCATTTAGGTTCTAGAGGACATGCTTCGTGCATGCATGTTGGATTTTGGCCGTAGATGGGAGGATCACCTACCTTTGGTATAGTTTTCATAAAAAAATAGATACCATTCCACCATTAGTATGGAACCATTCGAGGCATCGTATGGGCGACCCTATAGGTCACCATTTTATTGGACTGACCTAGGAGAGTCGAAACTCATGGGTTCAGAGTTGGTGTGGGATACCATGGAGAAGGTGTAGATCATCCAGGAGTTTCACAGATCTGAAAAAAGTCTTATGATGATAGGTGTAAGAGTCCTTTTGAGTTAAAGGAAGGAGACCATGTGTTACTTTAGGTCTCACCTCGATCATGACTAAGGATATTTGGATGGGTGGTAAGCTATACTTGAGGTTCATTTGACCTTTCTTGATTCTATGTAGAGTTGTCGAGGTGGTGTACTACTTCACTCTACTGCCATAGTTATATCGTGTGAAAAAAATCTTCCATGTGTCGTAACTGAGGAGGTACATGAATTACCCATCACACATCATAGAATGGGGTGAACTAGACATCAAAGATGGGGTGAATTTTTCTGAGTACCTAGTGGAGATTGAGGTCCGATAAGAGAGGATCTTTCATGAGTAGTTGATTATTCTGCTATGTGTTTGGTGGCAACACAATAATCTCTAGGAGATCACTTGGGAGTGGGAGGCTCAAATTCTTTCTTAGAACCCGCATTTGTTTTAGTATCCCTTTGTTTTGTCTTTCATGGATATAAATTCCAAATGTGGGGAGGATGTAACATCACTTATTTTCCATGTATTATTTTTAGATATTATATGGGTTGATTTTGAGACAAGGAACTGAGACGGAATGCAGTTCCGAGGCTCGGTGTTCCTGGATTTTTTTTTTGAAAAATATAAATCTTTTTAATAGAACACACACATGGTTTTCCTAAAAAAGTGAAATAACTATTAAACAGGTGCCTGAATCAAATATCTGAGGGAAATTTTTAGTCCATAGTAGTGGTTTTACCCTAGGCATGACTTAAATTTGGCCAGTGCATACCTTCTGTGGAAAATAATGAAAAGGATGTAATCATCATTAAATAATTTAAATAAAAAAATTAATTGTCTACACAATGAATTCATTTTTCTTAAGAATTTGTTAAGGAATACAGGGTTATCACCATAAACCTAAAATTCCTCTAAGAAGTGAAGAGGTAAATATGGAGAAAATGTTAGCGAATGACGATGGATCGACACAACCTCAGATTCGGCAGATCAAGGATCGATGAACGATGACGATGCAGCTTCTCTCTTCGTCAATGATTGTTCAAACCCAAGGTAGGGAATTTGTTTCCTTTTTTACATATTATTGGTTTTCATGTTGAATGAGGGTCATTCCATGAACAGATTGATTCCTAGTTCGATCATTGTGGGATATTAGTTTATCCTCTTCATTTATCCTTCTAATGAGAATGAATCGTGGCTTACATGAAAAAACTCCAAGGTTCCTTATTTGGGAATTCTTGGTACTTTTCTCTCCCTCCATTCTTAGAATTCTTTGAAGTTAGATCCTTATGATCATGACATGACTTTTTGGGAGGATCTAAAAGCGATTGAACCCCTAGATTGGAGGAATGATGAAATACAGGCCGAATCAGTGTATCTCGGGACCCGAGGATCATGATGGTGATTTTTTTTTCATAAATCTATCCATCGGAGGAGGCATAGTAGCACACTGAAGTGTGTGTCCTATGGCAGAGCCATGTGGATGTGGTGGCCCAGCCGTATGGAAGCTTGCGGCATCCGACCACGTGTGTTGGCCACAAGACACAATATTCACTGCGGGGGAGTGTTTGTAGGGTATGGACGCGAGGTGTGGGCCATGCAGATTGAGCATGTCAGACCTGGCCATGCTTCAAAGGCCAGTCTAGGTAGACCAGCTGACCGGGCCAGACGGCCCCGTGAACTCGACCAGGCTGGTTCAACCAGATTGGGTTGGATTAGACCCCACGGGTTGGGTCAGACCCGAGCAGCATGACCAAGACATTTTTAACCGTGGTGGTGAACCGTGATCCATGTTTGACAGAGATACCACGTCAGAGTTTACCTTGGGGGTGGCTGGACTGAGTGGTCACCACCACAATTGGTGGACCAGCCACCCAATCGGTCTATGCCCCAGTGGCCCCCCTTATGAATTTTCAAATGGCCATAACTTTAAAACTGTGTGTCCATTGACGAGTCATCTGTGGAATTGGGAACCTTGTGACGAGATGGTATTTTCAAGATATCCTAAGTGGGTTTTTGTGGAAGTGTGAATATGATATAATGGCTTGGGGAGTGTGTTCTCTTAGAATGAGTGTGTTGTGAGTGGAATCTTGTGGCTGGATGTGACCATGAAACTATGTGACTTATAGAGACTATGTATCTTATAGAGACTATGTGCCTTATCGAGATTATGTGTCTTATAGATACTGTGTGTCTTATCAAGACTATGTGTCTTATCGAGACTGTGTGTCTAATGAAATACATATGATAATACTATTATATGTATTATCGACTTATACCTGTGTGATATGACTATATATTCATTTGTTTCATTATGTGTGGTATATCCTTTGTGATATTTTTCTATTGTGGTTTTAGGGTGTCCTATTGATTATTTTTTTAATCACCCCTTCATAGTCTTTTCCCGCACGTGTCATGTCTTGTGCAGGTGATCAAACATTAAATGGAGTTCCTGATAGACCAAGACAAAGTTATTCCTTGTGAGACTGGATAGGCCGAGGTGTATTTCAACAACTTTCATACTACAGTCCCAGTACCTTTGACTTTACAGGTAGGATTTGTGGTTACAAACTCTTTTCTTTTGGAGGGCTTGTTTTGGACCTATTTAATTTATAGTACTTTCACTGTTGTACTATGGTTGGAATATAGTGGTTTGCATGAATTTTATACTTAGTGTTTTTAGATTTCAGTATTTGTGGCTTGGAAATGTGTGCATGCATACAAGTAATTAGTAAAATACCTCCCATTTGTGGGATATGCCTACTCAGTGCTAGTCACTATCCCCTGACCTATTAGAGGCAGGCTTGGGGTTGTCATGGCATGACCCACTCTGGGAAGGGTCATGAAACTTTATTTGATACCATCAATAAAATCCTGGATATAATGAACCATAATTACAAAATAAAAATTATTATTAAATATTTTACATCCAAAGGATCTTTTTAGGTTTAGATTTTAATAGAATTAGAATAAAACATAAATGGATAAATCCAATTTTCTTGACATAAAATGGAATTTTTTTAAGAAAGTAATTAATTTATGATAAGTCTTCGACATCTCACATAAATTCTTTCATATGCATTTTCCTTATAAACATGTTTTGTGCACTAATTTTTCCATAAATTGGGGAAATGGAAATATAAAAAGGGGTGAGATCAAATTGTAACACCCCAAGCTTCCACGGTACGTTTCCCTTCGAATAATGCAATAGCGTGTGTTGTACGCAACCTCAAGCTCTAACACACACCACAACTAATTAAACTAGCCGTTGTGAATAGTAATACCTACTTTTTGAAATTTTATAAATTTTATTTATCAAAATGGACTTCATTTTTGGATTTGTAATATCGAAATTAGCCTATGTTGAATTTTTGGTATTTTTCTGAGAACTTCTAATTTTTTATGAATAGTAAAAAATACTTAAAAACAACTTTTTTACTCAAAATAATTTATAGTGATAAATTATACTATTTAGTGGTTTTAAAGTATAATTATAATATATTTTTACCATTTTATCCAATGGTGGTCATTATAATTAATTTAACATTGAAATTGGACATAAACAATTGCCAATCTTTTGATATAAATTGTTTCTTAAAAACACGCTATTTGTTGTAACAACGGAAATTAATTATAAAATTAATTAATGAAAATTATATGTTTGGAATTTTGTAAAATAGAAATCATTTTTGAATTCGGAATATCAATTATATCTTAGGGTGAAATTTTGGCCTTATTCTGAAAAACTTCAATTTTTGATGAATAGTGAAACCACTAAGTGGTTGTTAAAAACTGATTTTTCGTTAAAATGAAATATTACCACTTCTGTGATTTGATTTTCAAAAATCCAACATACATGGTTGTCATTAATAAGTAAAATGTTGTTCAATGAGATTAAAATAATTTTTTGGTGAATAGTAACTTTTAAGTTCTTAATCGCGATTGGAGGTAATTAGTGTAGTTTAAGGTAAAAATAATGTTTTAATAATATGAGATGAGATTGATACTTGTCCTACTCCTATTGGATGAGTCATGTACGACCAAGAAAACCCATGGGTCAACTTGGGGACCCCACGGAGCCACTTTGGTTGGAAAATGACATTAATATATATTTATTTAATGTTAAAATTAAATTGACACAAACATGAGTTGTTTTACTAAAACAGTTTTTAAGTGGGGTTACACAAGTCCGAATTTTGACTATATATATTCATTAGAAATATAGAAAGATTTACTACATCATAGTATTTTTTTTATAATTTTTAGACATTAAATAAATTAAATTATTTATGACATCATTATGATGCAGCGATGACCTCATTATTTAACGATTTTAATAAAATGAAAAGATAATGTAAAATCCAAGGCTTACACTTGTCCAAAGACTATTGGATGGGTATATTTCGAACCATTATCACCATATCCACGAATTATATAAGTGTGTGACCTTTAGAATCCGAAAATCATTGTATAATAATGTAACATTTCAATCTTTCCAAAAGAGCCCATCCTCTCCTCTTATAAAAGGCCCCCACCTCTACCACCTTATTCACACTTTCAAGCCTTTTGGTTCGGCCAAACTCTGCCCAAATACTCTACCAACTTCTCTACCTTCATCATAGAAGCTTTACTTTAGTCAGAAATCCATCCTAAGGAGTCCTTTTGATCAAATCAAAAGGAAGAACCTGAAGAAGAGGTAACATTTTCATCACCCTCTTTCAAGTTTCTTTCTTCTTCCACTCCCTCTTTGTTTATTATTTCAATTCTAAAATTATAACTCTAGTATCTTATATATACTGTGATGTTATTATAAATATGGAACAACCATATTCAGTATTCTACCCATCATTTGAATGACATATCACCATACGTGCGTACGTACGGCTTACCGTCTCCACGTCATGGTGTAATTGTTATTCAATATATTATTATTTAGATGGGTATAATAATGATATGTAATTCATGTAAATAATAAATATAACATGATAATAATTCTGTATATATGATATAATATCCAATTATATATTATTTTAATATCAAAATAATGATATTGTCGCTCGTGCGTACGTACGGACTACCGTCTCCACGAACGCGATGAGATTCATTCTCCGTCGTATCCATTCAAGTATAATTATCATTTTATGATTTAAAAATAATGTTTAAGGACATGATATCATTATGGATATGAATAAGATACAACCTATCCATGAAAAACACGACTTACGTAACAAAACATATAAAATAAAACGAGTAAGTTAACACCCGAAACAACGATAAATCTAAGATATTGTTAACAAAGCAATGTTAAAAGATCATATATGATATCATATGAATGTATATGATTCTTTTATAATTTAATAACAATTATTTCACCATTATATAGGAGGTTAACCAACCCCAACCAAGGAAAAGTACAAGGTAAGGGTTTACTTCACAACCTCTTCATTATCCAAGGTTGTTTATACATAATTATCTACTGGGACCTCGTTATCATCCACATCCATGTTTCTTAAAAATGTCTTTCAAAACATTTTTACTATTAAATGGAAAATGGGTTACAGTCATTTATACCCTTATACGTTTTGGAAAGGAATCTTACCGTCGTTTTCCAAACAATGTACTTTTTGACCTTTTTGACAAATTTAAGGTAAGAATGTTTTTTTAACTTATACGGCGGGTGCGGCTATTTTCTGCCATTATAACTTCGTCGAAGCTTCCCTTACAAGCTTATAATAATATTTTCAAAGTAAATGTATTATTTTATAATTATGGGACTTTTAAATGATTTCAAAAAAGAGAGATATTTCTCGCAAATATCTTTGATTTCATCCATGTCAACATCCTTTGATGGGTTTTAAGTTTATTTGAAATTGATTTATGATACAAAACTTCCATTGAGCATTTTGTGAAACATTTGACTGTAGATGTGTTATTTTTATACCATCCATAGTTTATGGAGAAACTGTTGACATTTCGTATGCTAGTGTTAATACGAATATTTATGTTATGTTTACACCTATTCATATGAGGAATGTATTGGACTTAATAAGTGACGGGTGGAGCCCGCTATAGCTCCTCAATGCATCGGTAGGTCTCATGAGACAACTAGACGTGGAATTGGCCGAGGCCCTTTCCCAATTTGATTTATGGTTTTGGACGAGGCCTTAATCATTTTAGACGTCTTGGCCGAGGCCTTGACAAAATGTTTCAGAATGTCTGGCATTATACATTCCCTCATTATGAAAGTGGTTATTGATATTTCATGTGATTATTCGTCTAGTAGAATATCCATGTGAGTAAGTAATGGAATTATTTAATTGTACTTTTGCCATATTATGCTGAAGTTCAATTTCAATAAGGCTTTTGTTTTAGTTATACATTGCCTTAAATGCTTATGTTTTCTTATGAAAGTTTCCGCTATATTGTTATCCTTACGGAGCATTTGAGATCACCCCTTTCAATGTTTTATTTTTACCAGGATGTGAAGAAGTGTATTATGACTGACTTGCAAGAATAGTCAGTGAGGATATGAGTGTGGACTAGGGAGACCATGTTATTGTAGTTTTCATTTTTATGATGTAATGTAATGTTTATGAATGTATGTAGTGTTTCCAAGGCTACTAAAATAATCGGTCTTTCGAGACGTGATCTTTTGTGATCATGCCAATGTTACGAAGTAATGCACTGACTTTGGGAAGCTAGGGTTGGGGCGTTACAGTTGGTATCAGAGGAAGTTTAGTACAAACCTTGAAAGCTAGATTTAGACAAACTCTGATTAGAGCACGTAGACCTAAGACAAACTTTGAGGATTAGTATAGAAGAACTTCCTAAAATTTTGGTATTGTAGAGATTTTGTGAGTTTTCCGAGTAATACATCCCTGTCTGGATACGAGCAAGTAGAGGAGGCTCTGGCACATATGTACCTAGGGGTAAAACCTGAAAACACCGCTTTGAGCTAGACTCGAACGGGAACTGGTGCACGACAACGGGCCTTGCTGCACTCTTGGTTACGACACTCCCTGGGGATATGCTTTGGATAATTCCCATTTTCTTTACAAACCACTATGAAGGGTTACGAGTATATACTTCCTCAAAGAAAACATTTTTAGAATTATGGATTATATCCATAATTAGTTCAATTTATGTTAAGTGTTTTACAAGTATGGAATTATGTATTTTGATTCATAAACTAATCTAGTTTATGCCATTATTTAGAAATGGATCCTAGTGGAAGGAATGGAAACTGTATCAATGCACACACTCTGTGTAGGGATTTCCATCCTGCTCAAGATAATTATAGTGGAGCTAGTGATACAACTGGTGCTGATCAGCTTCTCACCGTACTGGGACAACTCACGCAGGTTATGAATAACAACCTTACTCGTATGGAGCACCCTGATCCGCAACATGGAGGATCAATGCTAGACCGTTTCATGAGGAAACAACCACCAACCTTCAATGGGAGTACAAATCCTATAGTAGCTGAGCAATGGATAAATTCCTTAGATAAAATATTCCATGCCTTGGGGAGTAGTGAAAGGTAGAAATTGTCATGGCAGTTTACCGCCTCACTGGAGATGCCGATCAATGGTGGTCACTAATTCAAAACACAAAGGAAGATGATGAATTAACAAACATGGAATGGCAGGAGTTCAAAGAGCTGTTCTTAGAAAAATACTTTCCTTGAGAACATCGAGCGGATATGGAAAGGCAATTTCTGAGTCTGAGGCAGAAAGAGGATGAGAATGTCGCAAAGTATGAGGCTAACTTTACAAGGTTAGCAAGGTATGCTGCAGATTACATACGTAACCCAAGAATTAAGACTGATCGTTTCTTTTATTGGTTAAAACCATTTATCCGTCGATCTTTAGTATCACAAACCTTCTCTTCATACGAAGGTATTGTCTCGTGCGCTATCAAGATGGAAAAGGAATTCTCTAAGTCTTATGACTTTAAATCAAAGAAAGATAAGAAGAGATCTGCTGAAAACTCTAGGAAAGGAAATAAGGAAACATGGAAGAAGGGTAGAAATGAATTTCCACCCTGTGATAATTGTGGTAGGAAGAACCCTGGTGCCTGTCTAAAAGGAAAAGGAGTATGTTACAAGTGTGGTGAAAAAGGCCACCAAGCTCATGAATGCAAGGGAAAGAAAGCGGATGTCAACGTGGAATGCTATAATGGTAGAGAGAAGGGACATTATGCAAATGAATGTCCTAAGCATCAGGGGAACTTACCTCAGAAGAGGCCAAGGGATCAGGGACAGGCTTATGCTATCACTACTGCTGAGGTGGAAGCTCCGAAAGACGTGGTGGCAGGTAATTTAATGGTTTCCTCAAGTTTAGAAAATGCATTATTTGATTCTGGATCATCGCATTGTTTCATATCTTCCCAGTTTTCTAAGAAAATTAGATATTTCCAATTTGATTTAACACGGGAGTTGTCGGTCAAAACCCCTAAGGGAAGTATTGTTGCAACAAAGTTTTGTCGATTAGTTCCCATTAGAGCACCTAAATGTTCTTTACCTGCTAATCTCATCGTCATACCCATGATTGAATTTGATATAATCCTCGCTATGGATTGGCTTTCGGACCATGATGCAAAAATTTATTGTAAGAGGAAAGAGGTTACGATTCTTGATGATGATGATAAGGAACACCTTATCTTTAGAGCAGAATCGTCGCCACATAATTCTTATCTAGATCTACCCCCAGTAGCTCAACTAAATTCAATTATTGGGGAGGAAGAGAAGGAAATTACTGAGGGTGAGGAAAGGAATATTCAAATAGTGGATGTACCTATTGTGAGAGAATATGTTGATGTGTTTCTGGAAGATTTACCTGGACATCCTCCAGAACGAGAAGTTGAGTTTTCCATTGATTTAATTCCTGGATCAAGGCCCATATCGAAGACCCCTTATAGAATGTCCACTGTGGAATTAGTTGAACTAAAGAAACAACTAGAGGAATTGAGTAATAAGGGATTTATTCTCCCTAGTGTTTCTCCTTGGGGAGACCTTGTTCTCTTTGTTAAGAAGAAAGATGGATCTATGAGGTTGTGCATCGACTATAGGGAGATCAATGCTATAACAATAAAGAATAAGTATCCCCTACCTCGCATTGATGATTTGTTTGACCAACTGCATGGAGCTCAATACTTTTCAAAGATTGACCTTCGGTCTGGATACCATCAGTTGTGTGTGAAGAAGGAAGACGTTCCAAAGACAGCATTTCGAACAAGGTACGGGCATTACGAGTTTACAGTAATGCCTTTTGGATTGACTAATGCACCCTCTGTTTTCATGGATCTAATGAATAGAGTTTTCAAGGAATATCTTGATGACTTTGTAGTGGTATTTATTGATGATATCTTGGTATACTCCAAAAGCCACGAAGATCATGAAAATCACTTACGCATTATCCTGAAGACTCTTAGAAGACATGAATTATATGGGAAATTTAGCAAGTGTGAATTCTGGCTTCAGGAGATTTCTTTTCTTGGCCATATTGTCTCTAAGGATGGAATTTACGTTGATCCTTCTAAAACCAAGGCAATCCAAGAATGGCCAGCACCGACAAGTATAACTGAGGTATGCAGTTTTATTGGTTTAGCAGGTTATTATCGACGTTTCGTCCAGAATTTTTCCAGATTGGCTAACCCATTGACAAAGCTCACACGTAAAGGGATTAAATTTGTCTGGACAAAAGAGTTTGAAGAATGTTTTGAAGAACTTAAGAGAATATTAGTCAACGCCCCTGTATTGACTCTACCATCGGGGAATGATGGGTTTGTTATTTATAGTGATGCATCGAAGAAAGGACTTGGTTGTGTCCTTATGCAGAATGATAAGGTTATTGCCTATGCATCACGACCGCTAAAAATTCATGAGCAAAACTATCCTACTCATGATCTTGAGTTAGTAGCTGTGATCTTTGCTTCAAAGATATGGAGACATTACCTCTATGGTGAAAAATGTGATATTTATACTGATCACAAGAGTTTGATGTATATTTTCTCACAAAAAGAACTCAACATGAGGCAAAGGCAATGGCTTGAACTACTCAAGGATTATGATTGCACGATACATTACCACCCGGGGAAGGCAAACAAGGTGGCAGATGCTTTGAGTAGAAAAGACCATGGAGTTTTGAATGTGATGAGAATTGAAAGGGATCCAATTTTCATGGATCTAGTGAAGATGGACATGGGAATAACTAGGGAAGGTGAAACATCAATGCTTTTTCAAATGGTTGCCAAACCATCATTACTAGAAAGGATTAAGATTTCTCAGACCAATGATGAAGAATTTCAGAAGAAGATTAAAGATGTGAATGATGGAAGATTGAGGGACTTTGTGTATAAGGATGGAATTTTAAAATTCGGGAAGAGACTTTGTGTTCCCGATATACCTGATCTAAAAAGGGAATTGCTGGATGATGCTCATAGTTCCAATTTCTATATACACCATGGGAGCAACAAAATGTATAGATATTTGAAGGAACATTTTTGGTGGGACAATATAAAGAGGGAGATTGCGGATTTTGTGTCGAGGTGTATGGTTTGTCAACAAGTGAAAGCTGGAAGGCAACATCCTGGTGGAGTATTACAACCTCTTCCCAAACCTAAGTGGAAATGGGATAATATTACGATGGACTTTGTCCTGGGACTACCAAAGACTCCTAGAAGTAATGATGCAATATGGGTCATTGTTGATCGTCTTACTAATTCAGCACATTTTCTGGCTATACGGGAGGATCTACCACTTGAACATCTAGCAAGACTATATATTAATGAAGTTGTAAGACTTCATGGAGTACCCCTATCGATTGTTTCTGATCGTGATCCTCGTTTTACTTCAAGATTTTGGAAAAGTATTCAAAAGGCCTTGGATACTGAACTTCGTTTGAGTACTGCCTATCACCCTCAAACAGATGGACAATCAGAATGGACTATTCAAACCTTAGAAGACATGTTGAGATCATGCTCTCTTGACTTTCAGGGTATGTGGGATCAATATTTACCACTGGTATAATTTTCCTATAACAATAGCTTCCATTCAAGCATTCAGATGGCACCTTATGAAGCGTTATACGGAAAGAGATGTCGTACACCAACCTGTTGGGATGACGTTGGTGAAAGAAAACTTGTGGGACCAGAACTGGTGGAAGAAACAATGGAAAAGGTGAAGGTAATCTAAAACCACATCAAATCAGCTCAAAGTAGGCAGAAGAGCTATGCCGATAACATAAGAAAGGTTTTGGAATTTCAGGTGGGAGATCATGTTTTCCTAAAGGTATCTCCATGGAAGGGAGTTATACGTTTTGGTAAGAAGGGTAAGTTGAGTCCCAGGTATATCGGACCTTTCAAAATTCTAGATCATATTGGGGCTGTAGCTTATCGTTTGGCGATGCCGCCAAATCTCTCCAAAGTTCACGATGTTTTCCACATATCGCTATTGAGAAAATACATGCCCGACCCAACACATGTACTTACCTATGAGGAATTAGAACTAGAACCCGATCAATCTTATTGTGAAGAGCCCATCAGAATTCTTGATGTAAGGGAGCAGGTGCTGAGAAACCGGATGACTCGTCTGGTAAAGGTTTTGTGGAGAAATCATAAAATGGAAGAGGCAACGTGGGAACCTGAGGAACTTATGATGAAGAACCACCGAGTCTTTTTATTCATTAATACCCTAGAAATTGCTAGGACACAATTATTTTAAGGAGGGGAGAATGTAACACCCCAATCTTCCAAGGTACGTTTCCCTTCGAATAATGCAATAGCGTGTGTTGTACGCAACCTCAAGCTCTAACACACACCACAACTAATTAAACTAGCCGTTGTGAATAGTAATACCTACTTTTTGAAATTTTATAAATTTTATTTATCAAAATGGACTTCATTTTTGGATTTGGAATATCGAAATTAGCCTATGTTGAATTTTTGGTATTTTTCTGAGAACTTCTAATTTTTTATGAATAGTGAAAAATACTTAAAAACAACTTTTTTACTCAAAATAATTTATAGTGATAAATTATACTATTTAATAGTTTTAAAGTATAATTAGAATATATTTTTACCATTTTATCCAATGGTGGTCATTATAATTAATTTAACATTGAAATTGGACATAAACAATTGCCAATCTTTTGATATAAATTGTTTCTTAAAAACACGCTATTTGTTGTAACAGCGGGAATTAATTATAAAATTAATTAATGAAACTTATATGTTTGGAATTTTGTAAAATAGACATCATTTTTGAATTTTGAATATCAATTATAGCTTAGGGTGAAATTTTGGCCTTATTCTGAAAAACTTCAATTTTTGATGAATAGTGAAACCACTAAGTGGTTGTTAAAAACTGATTTTTCGTTAAAATGAAATATTACCACTTCTGTGATTTGATTTTCAAAAATACGACATAAATGGTTGTCATTAATAAGTAAAATGTGGTTCAATGAGATTAAAATAATTTTTTGGTGAATAGTAACTTTTAAGTTCTTAATCGCGATTAGAGGTAATTAGTGTAGTTTAAGGTAAAAATAATGTTTTAATAATATGAGATGAGATTGACACTTGTCCTAATATTATTGGATGAGTCATGGCCGACCAAGAAAACCCATGGGTCAACATGGGGACCCCATGGAGCCACTTTGGTTGGAAAATGACATTAATATATATTTATTTAATGTTAAAATTAAATTGACACAAACATGAGTTGTTTTACTAAAACAGTTTTTAATTGGGGTTAAACAAGTCCAAATTTTGACTATAAATATTCATTAGAAAGATAAAGAGATTTACTATATCATAGTATTTTTTTATAATTTTTAGACATTAAATAAATTAAATTATTTATGACATCATTATGATGCAGTGATGACCTCATTATTTAACGATTTTAATAAAATGAAAAGATAATGTAAAATCCAAGGCTTACACTTGTCCAAAGACTATTGTATGGGTAGATTTCGAACCCTTATCACCTTATCCACGAATTATATAAGTGTGGGACCTTTATAATCCGAAAAGAATTGTATAATAATGTAACATTTCAATCTTTCCAAAAGAGCCCCTCCTCTCCTCTTATAAAAGGCCCCCACCTCTACCACCTTATTCACACTTTCAAGCCTTTTGGTTCGGCCAACCTCTGCCCAAATACTCTCCCAACTTCTCTCCCTTAATCCTAGAAGCTTTAATTTAGTCAGAAAGCCATCCTAAGGAGTCCTTTTGATCAAATCAAAAGGAAGAACCCGAAGAAGAGGCAACATTTTCATCACCCTCTTTCAAGTTTCTTTCTTCTTCCACTCCCTCTTTGTTTATTATTTCAATTCTAAAATTATAACTCCATTATCTTCTATATACTGTGATGTTATTATAAATATGGAACAACCATATTCAGTATTCTACCCATCATTTGAATGACATATCACCATACGTGCGTACGTACGGCTTACCATCTCCACGTCATGGTGTAATTGTTATTCAATATATTATTATTTAGATGGGTATAATAATGATATATAATTCATGTAAATAATAAATATAACATGATAATGATTCTGTATATATGATATAATATCCAATTATATATTATTTTAATATCAAAATAATGATATTGTCGCTCGTACGTATGTACGGACTACCGTCTCCACGAACGCGATGAGATTCATTCTCCGTCGTATCCATTCAAGTATAATTATCATTTGATGATTTAAAAATAATGTTTAAGGACATGATATCATTCTGGATATGAATAAGATACAACCTATCCATGAAAAACATGACTTACGTAACAAAACATATAAAAGAAAACGAGTAAGTTAACACCCGAAACAACGATAAATCTAAGATATTGTTAACAAAGCAATGTTAAAAGATCATATATGATATCATATGAATGAATATGATTCTTGTATAATTTAATTACAATTATTTCACCATTATACAGGAGGTTAACCTACCCCAACCAAGGAAAAGTACAAGTTAAGGGTTTACTTCACAACCTCTTCATTATCCAAGGTTGTTTATACATAATTATCTACTGGGACCTTATTATCATCCACATCCATGTTTCTTAAAAATGTCTTTCAAAACATTTTTACTATTAAATGGAAAATGGGTTAAAGTAATTTATACCCTTATACGTTTTTGAAAGGAATCTTACCGTCGTTTTCCAAACAATGTACTTTTTGACCTTTTTGACAAATTTAAGGTAAGAATGTTTTTTTAACTTATACGGAGGGTGCGGCTATTTTCCGCCATTATAAATTCGTCGAAGCTTCCCTTACAAGATTATAATAATATTTTCAAAGTAAATTTATTATTTTATAATTATGGGACTTTTAAATGATTTCAAAAAAGAGAGATATTTCTCTCAAATAGCTTTGATTTCATCCATGTCAACATCCTTTGATGGGTTTTAAGTTTATTTGAAATTGATTTATGATACAAAACTTCCATTGAGCATTTTGTGAAACATTTGACTGTGGATGTGTTATTTTTATACCATCCATAGTTTATGGAGAAACTGTTGACATTTCGTATGCTAGTTTTAATACGAATATTTATGTTATGTTTAAACCTATTCATATGAGGAATGTATTGGACTTAATAAGTGACGGGTGGAGCCCGCTATAGCTCCTCGATGCATCGGTAGGTCTCATGAGACAACTAGACATGGAATTGGCTGAGGCCCTTTCCCAATTTGATTTATGGTTTTGGCCGAGGCCTTAATCATTTTAGACGTCTTGGTCGAGGCCTTGACAAAATTTTTCAGAATGTCTGGCATTATACATTCCCTTATTATGAAAGTGGTTATTGATATTTCATGTGATTATTCATCTAGTAGAATATCCATGTGAGTAAGTAATGGCATTATTTAATTTTACTTTTTCCATATTATGCTGAAGTTCAAGTCCAATAAGGCTTTTGTTTTAGTTATACATTGCCTTAAATGCTTATGTTTTCTTATGAAAGTTTCCGCTATATTGTTATCCTTACGGAGCATTTGATCTCACCCCTTTCAATGTTTTATTTTTCCTAGGATGTGAAGAAGTGTATTATGTCTGACTTGCAAGAATAGTCAGTGAGGATATGAGTGTGGACTAGGGAGACCATGTTATTGTAGTTTTCATTTTTATGATGTAATGTAATGTTTATGAATGTATCTAGTGTTTCCAAGGCTACTAAACTAATCAGTCTTTCGAGACGTGATCATTTTTGATCATGCCAATGTTACGAAGTAATGCACCGACTATGGGAAGCTGGGGTTGGGGCGTTACACAAATGATCAGTAAGAGAAAAAAAATAACTGAATTAAACAAGGAATAAAAATGGTATAAAGTTTTTGGTATGAATAGGTAAACAAAATGTATTCATAATTAACTCAAAACTGAAAGGTTTCTATATCCATGAAAATAATTTAAAACATGGATATGAATAATACTGATCTCATATTGATGGAATGCATAATTAAGGACATAAAAACCTTTTATCAAGGCCTTGTTTCAAGACACTTTACTTTTCATTGAGAAAAAAATCAAGACATTATATTGTCAAGGCCTTGCTCCATGACAATATATTATAATGGGAAGAGACATACACCAAAACCCAACCAGTTTTGCCTCATGATACTTGCTGATACATCAAGAGGATAATAATGTCGGCACCCACTCATCACTTGCTTAAGTTAAATGAATTAAAAATGAGATTAAATAAATTATTTTCATACCATTCACCAAGGAACCTTTGGATAAATAAAAAAAATAGTTATCTATATAATTAAGATATAGAATTTCAATAAATGATCCATCTGTGTCTAAAACCAATAATCATGAAGAATGTAAATAATTTTCCCCATGTTAATAGAGGTATAAAATAATCATAACATATATTGATAAATAATGTGTATGGTAAAAAAATAAATAGTTAACTTTCCAATAATCATCCATATTAGATTAACAATATATATAACACCAACACTTTCCCCATTTAAATAGAATAAAATTCTTTCTCAGTGAATATAATCCAATCTGAACTATGTAAAATGTGATGTTCAAAATACATAGAGAAATGAGTATATGGATAATTAAATAATTTAATAACATGATCATAATAAATAAATAGGAATAATTTTAATGGGTTTAAAAGAACACATTTCTAGTGTAATAAATGAAACCTCGAAGGATGTTGACAATGATGAAAAACATCCTCACAAAATAATTCTTCAAATATACCACCCAAGAAGGTATCATGAATTGGATAGTTTTATATCATGAGTTCATTTCCACTAATTGATAACATATATATATTAGAGGATAATTAATGAAACATAAACCATATTATAGAAAAATATTTTCAAAATGGAAAGGTAAAATGGAAGTAAAAACTTAAAATGGATTTCAGAAAACTTTTTTAATATTGACATAAATGAGGAAGTTATAGGTCACTTACAACATCCTTTTTCAATTTTTTGAGTGAAAAAATCATTGAAATCATTTAATTTTAAAATAATCTCCAATAATGGAGCTTTTAACATGAAATAAATATTTCCATAGGAAATGTGGATCCAAAATATTTGACTATGAAAGGGAAATTTTTAATACTTGAAATTACCTTTGTTGAAAGCCCTCATGATAAAAATAATATTAAAAATTTATTTTTGTTAAAACATAATTTTATAAAATAGGATCATAAAATAATATATAATTATTTATTGGGGTGGGAGAACCCAATCATGTAAGAACAATGTTCAAGATAAAACATTATAACTCAAAGAAGGGGATTTGAGTTACCAACGATCCTTACTACCATGGAAACAATTGTATCACCAGAAACTTGAACAAGGGAACATGGTTTATCTATTAAATCCCATGAAAGAAAAATAGTATGATAAAATCATTTCCATGGGTGGTGAATTCACCATTCAAATGGAACACGATTCTTAACATGTAACATTTCTTGAAGAATTAGAATAGAGAGCAACAAAAATATGACTGCTTAAGCGACACTTTAATCAAAAACCATTAAATGAAATATGGGTTGTAATTGAACCTAAAATAATATAATTAAAATAAAATTCATGATATGATATATCAAATTTGTAGTATATTCACCACATAAATTAAATTATTTGTATAATATCAAACATGTCTCAAAGAGTGGTATTTGAGATGAAAACCCTTACCGCTTCAATAACTATTGGATTAGAAACCATTGTGAGTTAAAACATGAAATTTATATTTATATGACATTAAATAAAATGGATTCATAATTAAATATCTCAAAATGTATTTATAAACCCTTAAAAATGAAAATAGGTTCATAAATACAATGCTTCTCTCAATGAAGGGAAATTGAGATGAAAACCCATACCTTATTACAGATTCATTCTATGCATGTGTTTAAATTAATGAATAATAAATTTATTTTTATTAGATAAATTATTAAAAACCTTATTATTATTATTTTATTTAATATGGAACATTTATTTTCATATTCTATTGATTTATTATATACTTTTTTTCTTATGGCAGTTACTTGAGGTTATTCAGTCAATTTTTCATAAGTCCTCATGTATGTTAACCATGGTAGAAAGAATTTTAAATAGTTACATAATTTATAAAATATTAATAGTGTTATATAAATAATTTTTTTAAATTAAATATATTTTTAAATCCAACCATGATGGGTGGTGATGACAAATAAAACTCATTTCTGATAGTGGCATTGGTTCGCATGCACATCCGATTAATGTTTGCATTTCACAATGAGTGAGAGTGAAAATGGTAAATGATAATTTGAGTTTTAATAATCTTGTTTATATTATAGAAATAATATTTATTCAAATTTTACATCCTTTAGATCATACATGAATGGTGGCGTTGAAAAAAAGGAATACATCACTTTGTGGAGGCGGTAGTTCGCACAACGTACTAATGACACATTTGTTTTCCATAGTGGATTGGGGAGGAATAAATAATTGTTATTCAATTAATATAATAACATATCAGTATAATGATGATACATATTTCATTATATTATTATGTATATAATATATTTTTAAGAGTAAAATTATGGTGAAAAACTTAAGAAGGGGATAATACTTACATTGGAGACTCGATCTTTCCTTGGAAAACTCCTTGGAATCGAAGGGCTTAGGCTATCATAGTGTTAAAAGGGGATTAAGAGAGTTTTAGTCACTTCTAATAAAGGATATATGGGATTAGTTTTAATGAAAATTTTACTATGAGGTTTATTTTTAAAAGTGTGTAAGTGATCTCCTTTTTATAAGAGAAGAAAATGACACTTTTGGAAACACACATTATATTTTAATAATTCCATGACACTATTCCATTGTTAGTGGATCCACATATTAGAAATAATAGTCTTTTTAGTGTATTTGGGTTTATAAAGACTCAAAAAATTCATAATACACATGATTTAAACATGTTATATGGTTTTTACCATTAAGTTATCAAATTTCACTCATTTACTTTTAAACTAGGTAACTAGTTTTTAAAAAAGTAATTTTATGTTTTATTAAAAATATAACATAACCCATATAACCAAATTTTGGTGTAATGGAACCAAATTTTAAATCTATTTAAAAAAATTGAATGTCTAAATACTTTAAAATTAAAAATTAAATTAAAAAATATAATGTGTAGAGAAAATATTTTAGTAGAAAAAATGTAATTTTGACTATTATGAATTCTTTATCTTATTTAGTATTGTTTAAGAAATAAAAGAGTTTTAATATATATATTTATATATTTGTTTATAAATAATATTAGATTCATTATTTAAAGTATTTAAATATTATTTATTTGATATAAATTCATTTATTTTATTAAAGCTATAATTTTAAATAATTATTTCACAATTATCGTGGTAATTTAAATAAATTATAACAATCTAAATTTTATATCCAAAAAATTAAATTATCCATATTAAATAATATAAAAATTATTATCTTATATATAGTAATAATTTTATCATATTAAATTTCTATGTGTAGATAAATTAAACTTAACATTAGCGTATTTAATGTGTAAATACCCAGTTTTTTTAGAAAAGTGTATTTTTATGTATAAAGTTTAGGTATAACCATAACCTAATTTACCAATGCGTAAATTTAATTAATTAAAAAAAATATTTTACATAAAATATTACTTTATTTTCTAAAATGATATTCATGGATTTTATAAATTAACATAGTGTTTTTAAATGATTTATTTTAATTTATAAATATATATTTTTATATAAAAAAGGTTTCAAAAACTTCTAATTCATATAAAATTGATAGTATTAGAATAATCTGAATCGTTTTACTATTTAACTGATAATAGATTATTTTAGAAATTCCCCAAAATTCATCCAAAAATAATTTTGTTTTGAAGAATTAAAAAATGAATTTTAATTTATAAAATTAAATTATAAAATTATAAAATTTATCATTTTAAAATAAAATATATAATATAAAGAAAATGAATTTTATTGAAAATAACCTTTTCAATATTAACTTATGTTAATTTTTTACTTTAAAAGGTAATAATTATTAATGTTTTTCCATATTTGTGTTTATTATAGATTTTTTAATAATTTATTATTAATATAGTGTAGCTTTTTTTATATTGGGTGTAGTTTGTGACACAATTTATAAAACACACTGACTAATTAAAAAGTAATCATATATTAGAATTTCAGGGTGGTACATTCTCCCCACATAAAGAAATTGCATCATCACAATTTGGCTCATAAGATCAGAGTAATTTCAATAGGGAAATATTTTTTAACCATACACTACTATATGATAATTAGTTTACTTAGGATGTGGAATGATATTTATTGATATGAAATATTATTGTAAGAACTTTAGAAACAGATCTAACCCATTCATAATTTCATATATAATTATACTAAGATCTATATACCGAAAGAAATAACTTCACACAAACCCTAAAAATGATTTATTTGATAATCATAACACTAGGGTTTTTTATTTATAACTAAATATCTAGTAGTTGGTGAAAAATTACATGACATTAGAATCTAGAAAATATAGAATGAAAAGTCACTCTCCAATTCATTATTAGTAGTTGCATAAGAGTTTCCTTATTCACATGGTTATTGGTGACTATATCCCTTATTAACCCTTTTATTGAGACATTGAGTCATTTAATCCCCAAATATCTTTCAATTGAAGCAATTTTTTATAGCTTCTCCCATTGATTAACACTTATGAGTTTGATGACATTTAACTCAACATTTCGATAATTTACTCATCCATTTATAAAAATTTCCCCCTTGTTTCTTCCCAGAATTTTTATATATAGGAAATTGAATATTTTTCCCTTCATAACGTTCATCACTTTATCTTTCATGATATTACTTATTTCTATTACTTAGTGTGTTTGAGACTTAAATTATGTTCACATTGTTAATAATTTTTTGTGATAGCTGGTTTGGAATAATCACAAGGTTTCTCACTCCATCCCCCATTTTGATGGGTTTTTCATTGAGATTATCTCTACAACGTCCCTCAAACCCATCTCTTATTATAGTTACAAAAATTGCTAAAACAAAAAGAGTTAACATGAGTGATGATCATTAAATGTGAATTATCATAAATAACTATTGAAAAATTTATCCTCAAGATTTCTATTATGTTAGCCTATAGTTATTTCAACTCAACTTGTACTAGAATCAGTTGAACCTATATCACTCTCAGTTTAACATATATAATTCTTGGTCTAACCTAGGGTAATTTGAGTTGGTTTCTCTCATACTTATTAACATAATATATAAAATATAGATCTCAAATTTCCATTAAATTTATTAAAATATTATAAATTAAATAATCATAGAAATATATTCTATCAAAATAAAACTTCTTCTTCATCAAATTACATTAATAATTCTTACAATCATATACCCAAGTATGTATATACAATGATTATATACTCTCAATAACATACCTTTCTGAAAACCTATTTGAATTTATAAGACATTAAACCATAATAAGATTATATATTCCTCAAAAAATTAACTCTATCCTTAACCCTCAAATGGTATGAACAACTAGTCCATAAGGTCACACACTAGTCACTATATATCATAATCTTAAAAATGATATGAAATTATCCAAAAAATATCATGAATAAATTATCAATACCAAGGTTACCAATACTATCAAAATTACCTATTCAAAATCAAAACACCATTTATTATCTCAATATCAAGTGTATATTAATCCTAGGATTTATCCATAACTTAATCATGTGTTCTTAAATAGTCATCCTCAAAAATATTTACTTATCATAAAATAACTTTTCAAGGTTATTAATATCATTTAATATGTGTTCCCATACATTTAAAGTAAAAAAATAAAGAATAATCCTTATATGGTTCAAATAATCCTCATAATTTTTTAGAATATACCTGAATATAATTGAAAATATCACTCACTATTGAAAATATCTAAGATTTTCAAGATTATATCAATCTCACTACCTTAAGTAAGTATAAGAAACTCACCTTTTCCACCATAACATGAATATACTAAAATTTATCTCCATTTAAGTACATTCCCTTATTTGGTTATAAGAAATAGTGGTTTCTAGGTATATAAATTTATTAGATTCATTTTCGTGATCCTATTTCAAAAAAACACTAAAACCAAAATGGTTATGATAATATGAAAACATAAATCCAAATATATCTTCCTTTATGACACCATTGATTTTAACATATGATACCTTCAGATCAACCTATGACTCTCCATGTTCAATCTGTAGTTATCCATGGTAAGTTTTCTATTAAGTTATATAATCCTAATTTGATAAAATCATTCTTAAATCCTTTATAATGGTTATTAAAGTGAATTTGATTAACCAAATCATGTCCCATAGGAGTATCTCTCTAGGTGAGTAGTTTTAGGCCCACTCCTCATGCATCAGATTGATGATCGAGTCAATGCTCAACCAACATGTTTCATGGTGATTACCCCTAGGTGCATCTGTGCCAAAACCATATCCAATTACTAGTATCTATAAAGAGATGTATTTCTAGGAAAAAAAATATAATATCTTCTTTACCAAAACATTAGGATTTTATCTAACACATAGACATATTCTCAGAGTTTTCACTAATGTTTTATTATCTAAATCCCCAAATAAAATGTTCATTATTTCTTTAACATTAACCACATACATTCCCCAAATGCTTATCTATAAATTTTAACTTAGGATCAAACCTAACATATAAACCCCTAAATTATCCTCAACAAACCTCATAATATACAAAGTTATCTAAAAAATTATTTTGAAACCAACCGTGATGCCTTAGTCCCACACTCCCAGATCTAGAGCCATAAACACATAATTTACAAACTTTCTTTGATACAAGCTATAAAAACTTGGATATAAACAACCATAATTAGAAAATAAAAACTATTTTTGCATCGCTTACATCTAAAGGATATTTTTAGGCTTATAGTATAAGATAATTAGAAGAAAACATAAACTGATAATTCCCATGGTCTTTGTATTAGACAGATAATTTTCCCAATATATATGAAATTACTCAATTCATGAAATATATTAGACACCTCCCACAAATTATTTCACACATTTTATCCTTCTAAACATGTCACACATACTGATTTTGTCCATAACCTAGGGAAATAGAAACATGATAAGGGGTGATATCAAATGCACTATAAGGTAAACATATAAATTAAGTAATCGTGACATAAAAATTGCATGAAAATTATGGCAGGAATAGGTAAATTTTTTTTATCTATAATGAAATTGAAATTTAAGTCTTTATATATCCATGAAAACAAATGAAAATATGGATATCAATAATATTGATATCATGCTAATGGGATATATAATTTATGATATCAAAACTTGCTGTCAAGGCCTTGTGCCAAGACACTTTTCTTATCATCAAGACCACACTCAAGACATCCTACTATAAAGGACTTTCACTAAGACATTGTACTATTATGGGAAGATACATACACCAAAACCCAATCTATTTTTTCACATGTGACTGGTTAATGCATTGAGGGAACAATAATGTTGAGCCCCACTTGTCACTTGTTTAAGTTAATTACATTCACCATAATACTCAATCAAAAGTTTTCATACCACACCCTAATGAAATTTTTTCTAAATAAAAACATGGATATCTATATAATGAAGAATTATATATATCAATACACGATCATGATATATTAGCATCCAATAATCATCATGAATATCAATAGTCTTCCCCATGTAAATAAAGGGATGACATATTCATAACCCATTTCGATAAAGAAGGTGGATAATCAAAAAATAAATAACCATCTTTCCAATAATAATCCATATTGGATTAAAAATATATGTAATTCTTATACTTTCCACCATGTAAATAATATAACATTATTTTTAGGTGAACATCATCCAATATAAATTATGTAAAATGTGATATTCATATTGTATAGAGAAATAAGTATTTGGATAAGTCAATAATTTAATGACATGATCATAAGACATCACAAGGAAAAAGGTGGATGGCTTCAAAATAACATATCCTGGGTGTAATAAAGAAAACCTAGAAGGATGTTAACATAGATGGAAAATATCCTCATAAAAGAATGTTTTGATGATACCAACCAATAAGGGTTCATGAATCAGAATGTTTGGTATCATGAGTTTATTTCAATGAAATGATAACATATATATTAGAGGATAAATCATGAAACATAAACCATATTTGGGTAAAATTTTTTGAAAATGAAAATAGAAAATGAAAATTAAAACTTAAAATGGATTTTTTATTTTTTTAATATTGACATAAAATAGGATGTTACGGGCCACTTCCAACAGTATTTTTTAAAATGTGGAGTGAAAAATCATAGGAAAATTTTAATTTTAATAGAATATCCAATAATAGTGCCTTTAAAATTAAATAAATATTTCTATAGGAAATATTGATATAAAACATTTGATTATGAAATGGATATTTGTAATAATTGAAATTACCTTTGTTGTAACCCATCATTAAAAAAGAGTAAAAAAATTCTTTTTTATTAACAAATAATTTTCAAAAATATTATTATAAAATACCATATAATAAAATATTAGGGTGGGAGAACCCGGACATGGATGAATAATTTTCAATATAAAACGTAATAATTCAAATAAAGAGATTTGAGTTACCAAAGATCCTTACTACTAATGAAACTAATTTATCACTATCCAAATGAATAAAGTAAAATGATCTATATATTAAATACCATGAAATAAAAAGTGTATTTTAAATACATATTAATGGGTAGTGAATACACCATACAAATGGAACATGGTGCTTAACATGCAACATGTCTCAAAGAATCAGAATTCAGACCAAGGCAAATATTACGGCTTGAGTAACACTTTAATAAAAACCCCTTAAAATATAGATATATTATAATTGAAACTTAAATAACATTTTTAAAATATAACTCATGATATTATATATCAAATAGGTAGTATATACAACACATAAATAAAATCAGGTTCATAATACCAAATGTGTCTCAAAGAGAGGAATTTGAGGTAAAAACACTTACCGCTTCATTAACTTTTAGATCAGAAAACATTGAGAGTAAAAAAATGTTGATTAATATATCATGAAATAAAATTTAATCATTAAAAAATATATAAAATTGGATTTATACACACCTTGAAAAAGAAAATAGGATTATTGATACATTATTTATCTCAATGAAGGGAAATTGAGATGAAAAACCATACCTTGTTCCAGATTCATCCCACACACATGATTAACTTCTGAATAATATTGTTAAGTTTATTATATAACTTATTAATAAAATTATTATTATTTATTTAATTTAATATTTACCATTTATTATCATATTATATTTATTTATCATATAGTTTTCTTTCATTTGTCAGTTACTTGAGGCTATTTTGTTAGTTTTTCATAATTCATCATGTATGTCGACCATGGTAGAAAGCATCATAAAATAGTTTATTAATTTAAATAATATTAATATAATTATGGAAATATTTTTTATAAATTAAATATATTTTTATGTCCAACCATGATGGGTGGTGAGGGAAAATAAAAGACATTGCTTATGGTGATGTTGGTTCACATGTACGCACAATTAATGTTTTTATTTCTCAATGAATGAGAGAGAAGGAAGGTAAATGAAAATTTAAAATTTAATAATAATATTTATATCATTTAAATGATATTTTTTCAACATTTAAATCTTTTTTAACATCCATTAATGGTGGTGTTTAAAAAAAACTGAAGATGTTGCTTTGTGGAGGAGATAGTCCACACAACGCACTAATGATGCCTTTGTTTTTTATTAGTGGATTGGGGAGGAATACATAATGGTTATTAAATTAATATAATAACATATAAGTATAATTATTATACTGATTTAATTAATTTTTTATTCATACAATATATTTGTAAGAGTAAGATTAAGGAGAAAAACTTAAGAAGATAATACTTACATTAGAGACATGACCTTTCCTTGGAAAACTCATTATAATTGAAGGGATTAGGCTTATATAGTGCAATTAGGGGCTTAATAGAGTGTGAGGAGCTTCTATTATGTGGAATTTTGGTATAGTTTCAAGGAAAATTATAATTTTAGGTTCATGTTTGAAAGAGTGTAAGTGATCCCATTTTATAACAGAAGAAAAGGGCACTTTTGGAAACACACTTTATATTTTAATTATTCTCTGAAACTATTCAAAGATAAATGGATAAAAATTTTATAAATAAAATATTTTAAGGTTTATTTGGTCCTATAAAGAATCAAAAATTTCATTAAACATTTTATATTATTTTATAATTAAGTTTTCATATTTTAATCTTTTACTTTTAAACTAGGTAACAAGTTTTTAACTAAGTGATTTTATGTTTTAATAAAAATATATCATAACACATATAATTTTGTGTGTGTTATGGAATCAAATTTTAAATCTATTTAATAAAAATAAATTAATAAATTCTACAAAATTAACTTTTAAATTTAAATAGATAATGTGTAGAAAAACTGTTTTGGTAGAAAAAATATCATTTTGACCATTATGGATTATTAATCTTATTTAGTGTTGATTACCAAATAAACAAGTGTTAATATATTTATTTATGTTTCTATAAATTATATTATATTAATTATTTAAAGTATTTAAATTTAATTTATTTGATATAAATTCTGAGATGTAAATAAAACAATAATTTTAAAATAATTGTTTCACCCTTATCATGTTAATTTTCATAAATCCTAACAATATAAATTTTATACCTAAAAATGAAATTATATATATTAAATATTATTAGAATTATTATCCTAAATATAGGAATCATTTTCTTGGATTAACTTTCTATGTGTGGGGAAATTAGTCTTAACGTTAGCATTTTTAAGGCGGGAAAACCCATTTTTTTAAAGTGTATTTTTGATCATAATGTTTCGATATAGGAAAAAAGTATCAATCTTATTGATTATAATGATATTAAAAATATTATTATTGATAAACTAAGATTTTCTTTAATGTTAAATAAATCTATCACCTAATTTCCCCAATGCATAAATTTAATTAAAGAAACGAATGGAAAATAGTTTCCATAAAATATTACTTGATTTTATAAAATGATATTCATGGGGTTTATAAATTATTATAGTGTTTTTAAATGATTTATTTTAAATTATAAATATATATTTTTACATCAAAAAGGTTTCAAAAACTTATAAGTCATATGAAAGTGATGGTATTAGAAAAATCAATATATTTTTTACTATACACTTAAAAATGGATTATTTTAGAAAAATCTATAAAATGAATCCAAAGATAAATTTTTATGAGAAATTTAAAAATGAATTATAATTTTTCAAATTTAAATATTAAAATTTTTATATTTAGTTTTTAAAATAAAATATATAAAACATATAATTTTTTATTGAAAATAACCTTTTCAATATTAATTCACATTAATTATTTACCTTATAAAGGTAAAAAATATTAATAGTTTACTATCTTAGTTTTTATTATAGCTTTATTAATAATGTATTCTTAATATTTTGTGGTTTTTTATGTTGTGTGTAGTGTATGACACAAGCTATAGAACACATTGACTTATTTAAAGGTAATCATATAATAAAATTTTAGGGTGTTATATCCAAACCTTGTTTGGACATATCCACCAACATTATCTAAAATTATATGAGTCATACCCTCATAAACAAGTATTTATAACAAATGAAACCTAATCCTAAAATGGGTTCAACAATCCACCTATTTTTATTTGTTTTCAATATCATACATTTCAGTTCCATTTAAAATTTTAAATCTTTATTTCAAATCTAAAATCTACCACCTCTAAATTTGTGCTATGTAACTAAAATATGTATCATCATTTTCTCTCCCTTGTTTATAATAACGACAAAGAGAGTTTTTAAAAGGGGTTTTATCAAATTTCTCGAAGTAATAAACTGTTAACCAATCAAATTTAAGTCTACATGAGTTAGCTTAGTGTAGAAGACAAGAGTGATTAATTTAGGCATTAAAGATATCCATAAATAGTTTTTCAAGAGATACTAACTCAGAATATCTAGTTAGGAAATAATAAAACGATTTGAATAAATTTTTATGTACTTAATAAAAAAATTAAAACATTCAAGAGTAAGTAATTTTTTACCTATGTAGATTACTCCTACCCATTTATATAAATTTAAGCACAATTTTAAGAGGTAAGGAAACTAGAAAAACATACCTTAGAATTTTTGGGAAATGGGATGGACCCTTATTTTTAATCTCAAATTCTAAAAATCCTCAATTGAAAGAGGTTTTTTGTGAATGTTAGTAATTTTATCCTCATATAGAATAATTAGCAAATTTAAGATGCCTTTATCAACATTATCCTTTAGAAAATGATACGTAATATCAATGTTCTTTGATCTATAATGTTGCACTATATTCTTGGATATATATGGAACTTTGGTTTTTACAACTAATAACCAATGGATATCTATCTATAACATCCTTATCCTCAAGTTGAGACTTTATCCAAATCATCTATATAGCTACATGGGATGTAACAATATCCTCAACCTCTATTGAACTTAATTTTATAGATGATTTCTTATTATAATTCCATGAGATAGGTCTTACACCAAAGAATAATGATAATCTTGATGTGGAATTTTTTATCATTAATATTACCAGTCTAGATAGTTTTAGTGAAGACTATTAAGTACAACCCTTTTTTATTCTCATACAATAGATCATAATCCAATGTGATTATGATGTATATACAGATTCTATTTTCTTATAAGATAAGTGACTCCTTAGGATTTGATTGGTACCCAACTCAAAGAGTAATAATATAGATAATATCTATCCTTGAGACAGTCATGTACAAAATCCTTCCAGTCAATTTTCTGAATTCTTTGTCATTCACACTCTTCCCATCACCATCTACAATAAACTTAATGAAAACTTGGATGGATGTAAACACTGTTATATATTCTTACATTATAAAATATCCTAATAACTTCTTGGAATATTTTTTTTGAGAAATGAAAATGTTACCAACAACTTGGGTAATTTTCAAACCTAAGAAATATTCTATCTCCTTAAGATTTTTTTTCAATCTCTTTATTCATTTGTGTGGAAAATTATAAACATTATTTCTCCTCATAACTATTATAGATAAAATCATCAACATACATAATCAAAATGAGTGATGTGGTGTTGGAATTCTTTATGTATAGATTTTTATCCACATTCCCTTTCCTAAATTCCATGCTTATCATGTACTAATCTAGCATAAAATACCAAGGTCACGAGGCTTGTTTTTTTTGGGAGGTGGGATACTGTTTGACCACCAGAATTAGGATCCTCGGTCCATCGAAAATTAATATAGTGGAAGTTCAATGTAGTTATGCACAGTGGAAAAAGAAACCTCCGGATGTTCCCTCCCTCGACTAAGTATACTTGAAGTAGGAAGTCAATGCACCCTACCTACCACAAAAATTCAAACTCACACACAAATAAATAAAATCCCACAAACATTCATTGAAATATAATTATAATATATGAAATAACATAAATAAAATAAATAACCTAAGGGATCAAGGTGATTTATAATATTTGTCCTATGTGATTATGAGAAACACTAAAACTTTATATTATATTTGCTGGAAGTTGAAAAATTATACACAACTAAAAAACTAGTCAATAAGAATTAATTATAGAGGATTAATACTCTATAATTTAATTTGAATAGAAAACAAAAAAATATTCACATCATTGATCCACTATACACTTCCCTGGTATACTATTCTGATTCATGTTGCACTGTAAAGAATATCTCCAATCCCTTTTATAGGAATGCACAAATAGTAATTTAGGTTTCACCTCCATCTAACTATCATAGATATGAATTTATTTGGTATGTGACTATTAATCCCTAGTAATGCCTTTAACTTTGAAATCTTTCCTCAGTGAACCATTCCAAAAACATTATTATAGAAACTTCTGTTTTCCAAACATTCATGACCTCCTTGATTCTATAAAATGTTATAAACCTCCAATGGTCCCATTATTTTTTGGTTAGATTTTTCTTCCACTATCTAGACACCAAGTCAAACCATCATATGATACATGAAATTATGTTAAACGTAGTTCCTATAAATGAACTTCTTTTAAATTGAAATAAAAATCAACATCCTAAAAATCTCCCTCTTAAAGACTTGTTTTGGGGAAACATTGAAAATCCTACAACACTTAGAATTTTTTTCCCCTATTAATAGCATTCAATGTTCCTCCATTATTCTTCATCTCACCCAATACCCACCAAGGTATGTTGTTGCCTCATAATTTTTTGAACTAATGTTTTAGCAAACATGTATTCCAAATTTTGGATTCCATCCATCATCCTAAGATATAACACTTTTTATTCCATCATGTTTTTGATAAAGCGGTACCTCAGTTCAATATGATTCTTCCTTATATAGAAAAATATATTTTGAGAAAAATTAATTTTAATTTTGTTATCATAGAATAATATTCCTCCATTCCAACTTCTTAAAGCTTCAAAAATACTTCAATTAAACCAAAAACATCACTGCTTTCATTACAACCACATAATCTAATTTTATTGTTCTTAAAGTAATGATCATATTCATTCACAAAATCTAAATAGGCATTATTACTCAATAGGTAAACACAAAACTGGTCATTCTCTTCTGGGTCTTTGAATCTCTAGTGAATTTTGTATCTATAAAACCTTATAACATATTTTCCTCCCAAAAAACATTGAGTGACATATTTTGTTCTTTTTAAGACCTTTTAGGTAACAAATAACCCATTTAATGGATTATCAGTATTCCTTTATATGATTAAACATAAATAAAATTTCAAAACCCACTAAAAGTTCAATTTCTGGTTGAGTAGAAATTATTTCATACATTAAACTTATGAAATCTAATGTAAATGGAACTTTCTCTTTGTTCTGAATCTCTACTTTGATTGTTGGTGCTTTCATCTTTGATAGTTTAAAGTATCTAACAAGAGGGATAAAAAATATCTTGTATCTGATCATTATAAATTTTTAGATGATATGATACATATAGTATCTTTGGGATATCACTAAAGTTCTATATTTCCCATCCCTTTCTATCTTCATCCCCAATATTTTCATGTCTTTTTTGAGATCTTTGATTTTGAAACTTTTTGGAAAACTTAAACTTCAACACTTGAATAAATGAAACATTTGAACCAACGAGAAACATGTCATTAAAATAAAAGAGAAATATAATGAATATCCCATCACCCCACTACTTCTCATAATAGAAATGATATGTATTTCACCTTTATAATATATATTTTTGATATAAAAGAGTTGAATTTTTGATTCCATTGTCTCAATTATTTATCCAATAAATAATTTTCTTTAAATTACAAACCAAATTATGGTTCCAATATTTCAGGAAACCAACTGGATATTTCATGTAAATTTATTCCTCTAAATATCTATGAAGGAAGGTAATCTTAACATCCATTTATTCTATGTATAAATCTTTTGATGCAACCATACTTAGCACTGTCCATATAGTTTCATGTTTAACTACAAGTAAAAATATCTCTGAGAAATCAACTCCTTCCTTATATTGAAACCCCTTTACCACCAGACACACCTTAAAATACTTCTTTCAATTAGATTTATCCTAAAAATGATAAAAAAATTTATTTTCAAGATCTTTTTATCCTTCCGATAAGTCAATAATCTCCCAAGATTCATTGGGTTTCAATTAAGACATATCTTCATCCATTTTTGAATTCTATTACTTTGAGTCATTGAGTGTCATCACTTCTTTAGATCATTTAGGTTTCCCTACATATGTAAAGAGTATAAAGTTTATATCAAAACCAACCCTATAAATTGGTCTTCTTATTTAAATTTATATTCTCAACTGAATTGGATTCCCTATACTACTTAGTTCTTATCTATCTTATAGTGCCATAACTTCTAGTTCTACCACTTGAGATTAAGTAGTTCTTAAACATTTTAGAATATCATATGATGGTCTTATTCTTATACTTTAAATGATTTTAACATTTTCACCTGCGTTCCTAGAAAGTTTTAATATACCAATATTCTTACTCATATGAACTTGAACTTTGATAGTTGATTTATTTCCTTTAAATTTATTATCTTACAACTTCCAATCCTTCTACAGAACCTTCTAATTAAATATAACATCTCTACTCTAGATTATTTATCACCCGTTATCCTCCCAATGCTGATATCCAAAATTTTCGTATCCATAACCAATGAGAAAACATACTATAGATTCTAAATTGAACTTGTCTCAATACCTAGAATCAAAATGAAAATACACCAAACTTATGAAGACTTTAAGATAGAAAAATTCTGGTCATTTATCAGATCATAACTATTATATAAATTACCTCTAAATTACTTATGCTCAAATTCTATTGAAAATGCATGCCAATTTGTTGACTACATCCAACAAGACTCCCTTGAAAATTCTAGAGTGTAGTTGTATACCTGAATCAATCTTAGTCAAGGTTGAATTCATCCATCCAGTCATTTCATTATGTTACAATGTTCTATGTGTCGTCTCATTCCTTATAGACTTCTTTCAGGGAAAGTTGCAGAAGTTATATCGAGTGTATTCACCACTATTGTCTACATGAAGATACTTTAACTTCCAACTTGATTCTATTTCCATAATGGTTTTACATTGTATAAAAAAAATGAAAAACATTAGAATTATGATTCAAAAAGTAAACCCAAACATTTTGAGTAGCATCATCAATAAAGTAAGAAGAATTAACTTCTCCATCATGAATATATGTGTTTTCTTTGGAATATTTAGGAGGTTCATAATTAAAAATATCATCCTCATCATCTATCATAGACAATTTTTTATATCCTATTAAATATTAATGACTATCACAACATCAAAATCTATTATATTCATAGATATTTTGGTTGTACCTCCTATAAGATCTTCCATTTAGTGTGAAACCAAGGAATATTATATCTTCAACTTTCTCATTAAACTTACCACAACTTATGCCTTTATTATTGATAAAACATAGACTTCCAAAAAATCTAATGTGTTTTAAATTTTGATTCTTATTGAACCATATTTCACAAGGAGTCATATATAAATTTAGAGTATAAAATCATCTATTTTGAATAATTCCAATAGTGTAAATTACTTGAAACAAGGTATATCATGAAGTGTCATGATCCATTAGCATGGATATTAATATATATAAATGTATCATGTTATTACTTTCATCCACTACATTATATTGAGGAGTGTATGGTGTAATAAAACCATGTATTATACCATGTTTATCAAGAGATTCAAATTTTTTTATTTATATACTCAATACTATTATATTTCCATGGTCTCTTCAACGGATAACATATTTTATTTTTAGTTGGAATTTTAAAATATTTAAAATGATCAAGCAATAAGTTTTGTGAGAAATAAACATAATTCATGTAATTATAGTGAATTAATCAATGAAAGTGATGAAATACCTTTCACTATTTTCTGAATTATTGGTCATGGGTCCACAAATATTATAGTAAATAAGCTCCAACAGTCTTCTAGTCTTGTTCTCAACTCCCTTGTGAATTTTATTCACTATATTCCATTTTTTACTTGTTTTGTATATAACGATAGTTAATTCTTTCAAAAATAGATTATATCTCATAACTTATTCTCTGATCAATTTATTAATTCTATTTTTCCCAAGATGATCAAGTCTTATATGCCACATATTATTCCCAATTTTTTTACTCATGTAGTAACGTATTTTGGATTCTCAAAACTAAAATGGATTACCTTGGGTTATCAACACTCTTGTTATCATAGTTCCATCCTTTATTCTATTCACTAAACAACCATTATTTTTGAAAATCAACTCATTAAAACCACTACAAAGTTGTGATACACTTAACATATTATGATTTATACCATCAAAAAATAGTACATTGTTGGGGCTTATCATATTTTATTAATTTTATCCATTCCATTACCTTTTATTTTTAATGAGATAACATTGAAAAAGGTAAAAACTCATCCTTAATATATTTCAATATTATTTTGGTTATTTAAATATTCTATCATGTTACAGTATCAACTATTGTCCCTAATCCATGGTTTCTAAGATTTTCATCCCTTAAATCCAACATCAACTATATTTTCCCTTTTCCTAAATAGATTCTTATTGTAAACATTTTTATATTTCCAACCAAGATTTTATCAATATAAGATATTAATTTGAGATGTTTCCTTCACAATAACACCTCCCAAAACTTATTGTAAACTATCAAAACTGTTTTCACTTCAATATTCTTATTAGGGAATTGGAGCTTATAATTTGCTATCATTTTCTAGTGTTGTCTTCCCCTTCATCCATGCTATCTTATTAGTCTATGTAAAGGAATGATATATAAAAAAAATATAAGATTTGTATCCAAGCACACCTAAACATCAATATTATACTCTAAACCCCCTTCTTTGATAGGTATTATACTATTTCAAAAGTTCCTATCTAACTCCATTATAAGACCTCCAATGTTATGATTTTAATAAACCCTTTTATAGATCTCTTCTATGGGAATTTGGAGATTGTGTAGAATTTTTTCAATAATTTTTATCCCTCTAGGTATAATAAGGTCTTATTTTTTTTCTTCAGAATTTATAACAAATCGAGAGTGTTATTTTTAACTGGATCCTTCTAAAAAATGATTTTCTTTTGAGGTAAAACACTAATAGATCCACTTATTCACGTCTAACAACTTTTTGATCAAAGGTTATTGATTTTTATTACTTAGAACATGTACATTCTTCTACAAAAACTATATTATAGTCATATTTAAATTATATTTTTTTTCTTATTAGCTTTAATAATATTATTTTTTAGCTTGTCTACCTCAATATCACTAAGGATAGTAGTGGAATTCATGTCACCAATAATATTTCTTTTCTCAAAATTCTCAAGATTTATCCTTTAAAATCCTTTAAATGTAATTTCTTTTTCAATATAGATTTATTCTTATTAGAGTTCTTTTTGAGATATATTTTTTCATCTCTTAGCCTTCCAATCTTCTTTAAGTGCATATTGATCCCCATTCTCATAGTGTACTCCTTTGATGATTATTCTTATTTAGAAAAAAACTCACTATTTATTTTTGAGTCATCCTCCAATGATTCACTCTCTCTATCTTGTTGATATATAAGGATATTTTGATAAGATTATATATAATTTTCCTCATCATAATAGATTTCCTCATTATTAGAAATGCCTTATTCAAGAGATAGAAAATTCATTCTGAATAGATTTAGTATAATTTTACCCTTTCCTTTTGATTGAGATTGATTTCTTATTAGATATTATCCTTTATTAGAGAATTTAAAAACAACTTCATCATCTTCATCTTCACTTTTTATTTTTAACGTACATCTTATAGACTAATAAACAATGTTTCCATAGTTAAGTATTTAAAATAAAGATTCCCTTTATACTTTCCTTCTCCTATTTGGAAGTTTCTTGAAATCAGGGAGAGATTCTCATCATAGTATTACATACTCTTATCTTCATCAGAACAAATATGATCACATTCTACCTTCAAACACTTAAAAGATTTAAAAAAAATTTCATACTCCTTATTTAATTTTCTATTGAGAGAAACACCTGTTCTCATTTCATAATTAATGAGAGTAATGTGAATTTCATCAATGGTGAATTAATAAATATATTTATATTAAAGTGATGAATCTTAGTATAAAATGTCATAAACCCCTCTCACCAAAGATAACACAATGAGGGGAGATATATAATCACCCCACGAGTCCTACCTCCAGTAGGTCCTCGGTTGGAGACTAATACTGAGGGTATAAAAATCTCATGAAATGGGAGGAATTACCCTCTATAATAATATAAGATCAGGGGATAAGATGAATCATCCAAAAAAAACTCTTGGATATAATACGAAAAGAAACCAAAACTATCCCACATGAATGTATAAATAAAACTAATATAGATAAAATTATTGAAAGTAAATACACAAAATCAAATCTAAGGAAGTGACATAATGACTATGAAAGGTCCGAGCTTGTTTTTCCAGCATGATCCACATAGTCCTCCTGGATTCTTGAAAATCAGTTTATATATGTAGGGTGACCATACAAGTATACTTTGTAAAAAAACCAAAGTCTCACATGCACATGTGAAATAAAAATACCAATTCACCCATGAGAAAATAGTAGAACCAAAAGTATCTAAACATGTCAATTATCCATACCAACCTCACAATGGTATTATCACCAAATAATGAAAGCCAATTATAGGAAAAAAATAAGAAAATATAACTTTCCCACTAATTTTTAGTTTTCACACCCCGATGTTGTACATCATGGAACTATCATCTCCTCTAAATAATACATACCACTACCCGTAGCATAGATACATCACATCACACTTGAAAACACCTGGGCCACTACCCCACAACATGGTCACATCACAAATCACTCAAAAACACCTAGGAAATCACATCCCAACCATAACCAGAGTAGTAGAGTATTATGAACATGAAGGGAATCAACCTCATCCCTACTCCTACCATACATAAACCCCACCGTAAGGCACCACATCCCATATCATCCCACTTTAAGAAACCTGGGCTATGTCACATCTCACATAAAGACACCTGGGCTCACCATACCACAAGAACAACAACATCAAATATCTCTTGAAGAAACCAAGGCTATCACAACCAACATCTAATGCACTATCATACCTCCAACCATCAAAGCCTGTGAAATACCTACCTATCCTAGAAGAGAGATTAGAAAAGAGTAGGTACCCAACCATCCATCATCCTCACCAGATGTCAGTAAAAAAACCCCTCATGTAAATATGAGTATTAGAATTTGATGATTAACATGGGTAGGGTGCATATAAAAATCACAAAAAATATAGAAGTTTATACATATAGCCACACACATGCACAACCTATATGTTCACAAAAAATCACCAACCATCTCAAAACATCCCCAATTTCCTTTCCACCTATAAAAGAATAACACCACACAATAAGCCAGAATACAAAAAATAACATTTCCAACCAAAATCATTATCTAGACCATTCGTTCATTATTATGCATCAACTACATTTACCCATATATCCCATCATTTATTTTTTGGTTAGTCATTTCCATCCCATTCACCAAAATAAATCCCTGTCATTTAAAATATTATTAAATAATTATTTTTTCCATCACCACCCATGCATCTAGCATAAATCAACAATACATCCCAAGGAATTCATCATTCCCATTGAACCATAGTCTTTCCTCCAAAAATGCATGGCCAAACCACCACCACCTTGCCACCCAAAAATCATTACGAAACAAAAACCAACTTACTGCTCTAAAATCATGGACAAAGAACCACCACCTCTCCACCATAAAAGAATCGAAAAAAACCACCAACTCACCACCCCAAGAGCATGATATAATAACCACCACCTCACCGAACCAAAAGAACAGCAAAAAAACTACCACCTCACCACTGCAAAAGCACAAAAACATCTCTCCCATCATCCCACATCACATAACAACCACACATCACCTCCCCATAAGAATGAACACACATCACAACACATCAAGACCATTTTTCAGATTTAACAAAGGGAATTTTATCACATTTCAATTTATTTTAGGGATGTTATCACACAAGATCTAATCCAGGGGAAACTATTTTATTAACCAAATGCATGTGGTTAAACGATTTCCGTTTTGGGGTGATATCAAAACTATTACAATAGAAACATCAGTCACAAAACATATCATCTAGTGATAATAAATCCCCCATTGGAAATAATTTTTAATAGGGAATCAAGCCCATAAAATCCATCATGTAATAATAATATCACAGTTGTAAAAACATGTAAATCATCCCCCTTCCCCCATTAAATTTAAATTATTCAATTCTTTATCTTTGATTAGTCTAGTATAACCATATCCTATAGATAAAAAAGAGTAAAACCCTCCCTCTTGATACACAATAAAGAGAAATTTTGGATTCTCTACCTAAAAGAAGCTTTTCCAACTTACTGTACCCTGTATGGTGATTAAGAAACACTTGTAAACCACAAATGTACCATGAGATCACATATCAACCTTCACCACACCCAAGGATCATCAAAACATAACCCAAATCACATTCCAAACCAAAAAAAAACATCACTATAGTGAATCCACAAGAAACGAACAAAAGAAAACCATGGGGAAAAGAGAAATCACTCATTGTGAATCATCAAACAACAACAACCAAAACCAACAGATCAAATCTGGAGGAAGGGGATATAAGATCCTCCCCAGGATCCAAGGGATCATCTAGAATGAGAGGAGAAAAAGAAATGACCGAATGAAAATAATCATCCAATAAAAGGGCCTTAAATGTTGGTTCCTTCCATTCTCATTTTGTGTAATATATACATGATATGAATTTTATAGGGATTTAAAAAATTTCAAATTTCACTAAAAACACGTCACCTCATCCTTTATTTAATAAAAGTCATGAATTCTACTTACACGATGTGTAATCCATCTAATTGGTTCCCCCTTAGCTGTGTAGAAGTTTTGAACCAGATATATACACAATCCATGAATCTCCTTTACATGTTGTGTAAATAATACATGATGTGTACTTCCGGTAGTAGCTCTGATGCTGCTCCAACCTCAATAAAAAATTCTCAGAACCTCCCTCAAATAGCTCCAACCACCAAAAATGGAAATGTAATGGGTCAGAAAGGTATGATACATTATATCAGATAACTCTCAAATGATTTATGCACTCAAGAATCCAAAACCAAGCCCAGAAGGAAAGGGGACCAAACAACCACTCCATGAGATACTTTTCAAGGATCTCATTATACCTTAAATGATACCACCAGCTAAACACACCAAACCAAATGACCTCAAAACATCTCAAATAAAATCATCACAACAAAACCACAAACTGCCTCCTCTCACACAACCACACAACCAAAAAACCATCTCAACCGCCACATAGCACAAACAAATAACCTTCACAACCAAAAAACCACACTTCCCCCAAACATACGAATATGGAAATTTCATCATCCATGTCAAGATAATATCCCCTATAGGAAGAACTGACTCACCTGCATTAGTTTAATCATATCATAGTATAATGCATCTCAATTAGGAATCAGATACTCCTATTTACATATTGAAGAACTTTATCAAACATCATACATCCAAGAAAACAAAACATCTCATAAAATAGAAGGCTCCAAACACCACATCATAAATAAAAACAAAGAAAATAAAAACTTAAAACAACTACAGGTACTGGGTATTAATCTATGTATCTTTCTACCAGGTAATCTCCTCCAAGAAACCATGCCTACACAACACACGAACCAATGGAATGGTCTATCCATGAAACACATTCTCTTAGAAATCCTTGATCTTTACTCGCCAATCCAAAAACATCTAATCATCCTTGATATCCCACTCTACCCAGTCAATGACATGGGGGTCATTTTGAAGATACTGATGAAGTTAAGAGATTCAGAATACATAATGGATCCTCTATAACCATGGTGGAAATTACAACCAATATGCTACCTTTCCAACTTTCCCTTACACATCAAAGGGCCCAAAAACCTGGGAGGAAGCTTACTCCCCTACCAAACCCACGTCATGGTGAAACCTTCAAGAATACATGGTCCCCAACCTCAAACTCCAAGGTCCACCTCCTATGATCAACATAAGAATTCTTCTAGACTTGTGATGCTTTCATCCTATCATGAGCAAGTTGAATCTTCTCTGTTGTTCTATGCACCATATCAAGACAGAGAACTTCAACCCCCAATTTCCATCTAGAAAAATAGATAATGTAACAGTCTCCCATATAATGCCTCAAACATAGTCGTTCTAAAGGATGAGTGATAACTATTTTTTGGAAACAAATATGACCAAAGAAAGGTTCCATGACTTGCCGAAGTCAAAGAAACATTCCCCTAACATGTCCTATAGTTCCAAGATAATATTTTCTATTTGTTTATCTTTCCAAGTGTGGAAATAAGTGACGAGTCATAACTGAATACAAAAAGTATTATGTAATCCCCTAAAGACTCACGATGAAAAACATGCATCCTAATTAGAGACAATGAACCTTGTAACTCCATAAAAACACACAATATCATGCTCATACCTCTTATCCAAAGAATCCACTATGCCAGACTCCTTGATCACTAAGAAGCGTGATGATATCAACAATTCATCCACGATCACCTAGATATCATGATAAAATCCCTAATATCAGGGTAACCCTATGAAAAAATCGAACAATTTGTCATCCCATTTCCACTCAGTAACATAAAAATGCGGTAACTAACTACCAGGGACACAATACTCATACTTTACCTACTAGAAAACCAAACACTTCACCATGAACTCTTCCACCACCAATTCTATACCAAGTCACAAAAATTGAATCCTCAAGACAAGATACATATTGGATACTGCTATGTGTACTTCCAAATGTGATCTATGAAACTCATGAAGGACTCCCTCATAGATTACTATTGTAATAAACAACCTCCCAAGAAACAACATCCAGTTCTGACAATCCTTCGACCATCCCTTTGAAGCATTACCATGGTTAACACAATCAAACATCACCTATGCCTATGAGTCTCCCAACTGAGACTCCTCCACCTACAAAATTAGTGAATACTTCACCATCATATAAAAAATATCCCCTACCATAATCCACCCTCGCATCTAAGTGCAAGGCAACCAACTCCTTCATTCATTTCTAGACATCCTTGGACTCCTGAACAATATATTTTGACAAATTATTTCTCTAATTGACATCGACAACATTTCCCTTTTCCAAGGTGTAAAGGATATCAAAATAAAAATCTTCAAGAAAATATACCCTCCTTTACTATCACAAATTCATATCATGAAGAGAAAAGATATACCTTAAGATATTGTGATATGTGAAGAACACAATGTGCTCCCCAATGAGGTAATTATGTAAAACTTCATTGAAAAAACCACATCCTAAAACTCTTGATCAATGGTGGAATATTTAAGATCATGGGGACATAACTTCATAGACCCATAAAAGACCACTTCCCTCTACTTCATAAATATTTATCCCAATCCTAGATGAGAATCATCATAAAACACCTCAAAAATTACACCCTCCTCATGAAAATGAATCACTAGATCACCAGTAAAATACCAATTTAGGTAACTAAATGATGAATGGAACTAATAAATCAACACAAAATCCTAGTCATTCTGGCTCAACACTATCAATAGGGTTTCAAATTGAGATAAACTAGTCAAAAACCTCCGATAATAGCTTGTAAAATCAAGAAAATGGTGAACCTATACCACGTTATTAGGTCCTTACTAAGAAAAAACTACTTTGAACTTTTATTATTCCACTAAAACACTTTGAAGAGACAACACATTCTGAAAGAAACAAACCTCCTGTGTCCAAAACTTATACTTGAATAACTTTTTGTGGAGTTTCTGGTGTTAAAGAACCTGCAAGAATGATCCGAGATGATCGACATGATCTTTATCTGACTTCAAGTAGATCAATATTTCATAAATGAATATGATGATGAAATGGTATAGGAACTCACATAACATAGATTTCATAAGCCCCATGAATATAGATGGTGAATTCATAACACAATGACATGAACATGAACTAGAAGTGCCCATACCTGTATCTTAATGCAGTCTTCAGGACAACACTATCATTAAACATAAACTAGTGATATCCTTACCACAAGTCAATTTTCGAAAATCAACTCACCCCTCTCAGATGCTCTAAAAGTTCATTTATCCTCAGAAGTGGGTAACAATTCTTGACTATCACCTAATTCAACCTTTGGTAGTCTATACACATCCTCATACTACTATATGACTTATTGGAAAACAACACCCGAGACCCCACAATTACACAATATTAAAAATAAAACCCTTTTTCATCAAATAATCTATCTTAATCCTCAAATATCACAACTCATAAGGTGTTATCCAATAAGGATCCATCAAAATAGGAGAATCATAGAGCTGTAAGTCTATCCTAAACTCAACATCACGTCAAGGGGGTAGCATCATGAACTCCTTGGGAAAACATCCTAAAAATTTCCAACAACCATGGGGGACCTCCACTATACCATCCTATTCTAATTCCACATAGAAATCAAAAAACCAAAAAAGAAGTGGTTCCACACACTAACTGCCCACCTGAAAACCCCACCTTCCAACAAAAACCAAATTCTAAACATCCACATATGAGAAAAGGAATATCCTCTAGAAGTAGTTGATAACAGTGCATATGGAATAAAACCAATCAATTTCTAGTATGACATTTTATGGTTTAATCTATAGTAATAAAAGACCCCCATCATACTGATTTGGCCCAATCACCCTTCTACACCCCGATACATATCAAACAAGATATTATAGATTTTGACTAGAATAGTCAAAACTAGGGGAATGAGAAACCTCCATATGTTTATTCCTAGAGAACAGTCTAGAGTGGGTGAAATAAAGGAGTGTGAAGCTCTTAAATCAAACAATACACAAATAAAGGTACTAAATAAACCGATTGTACCTCTAATTATCACTGACATCTTTGGAACTTTTTCTTCCACTATGTGAAAATGGTCATTACAAACTCCTATACCTCTCTGTTGATAACCATCTCTATGACCAGGATCAGGTCAAGGTCCCTGAACATAAGTAACATCCTAAATTTAACCTCTAGCAACTCTGTCTCCCCTTTGTTAAGCATAATCCAGCTTCCCCTTATGTTGAAACAATCTCACTGGAAACTGCTATAATGGATGGAACTAAACCTGTCCACCTCCACCAAACTGAGCTCGAAGAACCACTAGGAACTGGTTCTGGCGATGGTCATAAACACCACAAATAAAACACACTGGTATGACATATCTAGGAAAAGCACAAAATCCACTTAGCCACAAATTCTGAAAGGGAAACTACTGTGGTCAGCTCTCCACTAGTAAAAACCTCAAAGGTCCTAGTTACTGAGAAGTTCCACTGAAAACCCTAATCCTTGAGGGACCCTTATGATTTCTCTCTCACAACAGACCTCCTCATGATTTTATTCACTAAATCACCTCTTCCTTCTTCTGAACCTCCAGATATGTTGGAAACATAAAAGGAGTGACTGAATAATGGATACAAGGATTAAGTTCCTCCTAAAGATGTCTTTCATGGGACTAATAATCCGGGAAAATATCTATGGAAAAATGTAGAAGGTCCTTGAACATAATTCCAAAATCCCTCACTAATATACCCCATACTAAATAGAAAAATTCTGCTTCCTATTAACTACCTTTATGGTCAATAAAAGGAACTCTACCTAGAAATATTTCTAAAAGTGTACCCCTGAAACATTTTCCTCCTTCATCTCTCTCAGATAAAATTTACAACAATAACACCCAACTCCTCACATCTAACTGACTTCCAAAGGGACCCAATACTTCATCGGGGCCCAGATCAAACTGAAAGCGATCACGAGCTCCTCTAGTCAGCTCTCTATATAAGGACCTGACCTTAAACATTAGTTAATCTTAAGATAAGTCAATAATTTGGATTTCATTCACATTGAGGATATTTTAAATTTTAAATTTTATAGAATTAAGACATAAATCATACATAACAACTTAAATATTACAAAATAGACACTTCTACTCACAATCTATTTTTTTTTCAAAAAACAAAAACTTTTAAAAATAAATAATGATTTTTTTCTTGATAAAAATATTCTTGGATTATTAATTCCTCTTACCCATACTTATAAACTATGTAAAAAACATCAAAAAATTGGGATGAGAACAACAATCTCATTAAGGTATATAAAATAAGGAATTAAATCATTAGTCCATGAATATTTTAAACTCAAGAAAACATTTTCACAAAATCATACTTTTTACCCATAAAAACATAATCTCTTTAACATAACTCATGAAATCATAAGATTACTAAAAATACTTATTATCAATCATAAATCATAAATGAAACTTATAGTATCCATATCATACTTACATTTTAGCTTTCACAGCTACATAGGGAGTAACATTCGTGGTTACATTTGGAATACCTATCACAATATCTTCCCTAAAACTCTTAGGAGAAAAAATATTATTTAACTCTGTCTCATTACCCAATGCATTGGAGAGCTATAACGGGCTCAAAAAATCTCAGTTTATCATATAACCAACCATATACATAATAAATTACCAAGAACCATAACATAATCATACACATAAAATAACCATAAAGGAAAAATAACATTTCCACTTTACTGTCACATTTCATTTTTACAAAGATGTACACAACTAAGTTAAGACATTTTATTTTGAAATAAAAGTGTAAAATTATAAAATTAACATCAATAAATTAAAGTGACATAAAATTGAGAAATTTATTTCAGGACAAATATGTTTAAAAACATTACAATTTATTAGAATAATCAATCCATTTTTAAAACACAATTACAACATTTAAAAAAATATTTTTAAATAAAAGTGTCCCATAATGATTTGAATCATTTGAAATGAATTAAAATTTTAAAACATTCACATATTTATAAATAAATTCTTAATATTATTTTGATAACATGGACATTAATGAGAAATAATTAGAAGAATAAATCTTTAAAACATTTAAAACATTTAAAACGTTGTTTTAGTTAAAGAGTCCCTTACCACCTGAGAAACACGTGAATAAAAATCATTCAAGTATAACATTAAAAAACATTAAATATCATTATAATATAGTAATTAATGATATAACATGACTAAATTCTTATATATACACCTTATAGAATAATAAAGGCACATAACATCACGATATTCCTCAATGAAAGGAGATTGAGATGAAGTCCCTTACAAAGATGATTTTAAATTCAATAGATAAATTATGTGTATTCAATATAAGTCCACATAAAGAAATTATAGATACAGTATAAGATATTCAAATGTTATTTCTCACATAATCATAACATGAAATAATAAAAAAGTATAAGTTTAACCCAAAGAACAGAAATTGGGTTAAGAATTTCCCTTACAAAGTTCGTATCAGTGATGTAAGAATTTATAAATGGGGTGATTATTTGTATAAAAATTATATCCACACAAATTTAATTTTAAATTAAAACATAAATAAATAAATATTTATTCCACACATAATATTGGCATAATATAATCAACTAATTATGCGTAAAACCCACTGAGTGGAAATTGAGTTTAGAAATTCCCATACAAAGTTCGTATCATTGATGTAAGAATTTATAAATGGGGTGACTATATGTAGCAATATTATATCCATAAAAATATAATTTTAAATGAAATATAAAATAATAGAAAGTTATTCTACACATAATCTTGTAACAATAAAATTAACAAAGTATATGTTTAACCCAATGAATGGAAATTGAGTTAGAAAAATACCTTACCTCGAGTATGACTTGTCTTGTACGTTCATTATCTTCATAAATAATAAAATCAGGTTAATTTATAATTTCTTGATAAAATTTTTCAGTTTTATTATTAATTTTATATCACTTATTTCTATGTTATAACACTTATATAATTATTTATGTCCATGTTAGACGTTTTGTCGATATACGGTACTTGAGTCGAAAATAAACTTGGTATGATGTCAATAGTCCATGTGGTCATAATTACATTATATCAAGAATATAAAACATGATATAAATATCTTATATATTAATTATATATGTATTTATAATAATATTTTGAGACAAACTAAAAACACAATTCATGGAGATGGTAGGACCCATGTATGCATGGACACTATTTTTGTTTTTCTTATCGTATTGAAAGAATGAACATTAAATTAAATGTTTGTAAATATTTATAAATATATAATATAATTACATTAGAATTAATATTTCAATTATATCATATATTTTTACTAAAAAAATCGTTCATACATTCCATGTGATGGGTTAACGAATCACATCATTTTGAGAAGGCGATAATCCACACGTCCCCAAACAATGTTATCGTATAACAACAATATTGAAAGCATGAAGGTAAGTTTAAAATAACAATTAAATAATTTTAAATAGGTTATAATATACATATTAAAATATTATTTTACCATACAAATAGTTTTAAGACCATCCATTAAGGCGGTAATGGAAAAGGAACAAAAACATTGTTTAAGGAGGTGATTAACCATCATAACTTTGACAACAATTTTGTTTCTTTGAATAAGAGGAGGTGAGAAATGAAATGGATATGAGATATTCCATTAGAAACATAACACTCCATTAAGTAAATTATTCTTGAGTTATCATGCATTTATGGATGAAGGAGGTGAGGAGAAAGTAGAAAAAGAAAATAAATTAAGAGATATACTTTGAGAAAATTACCACTTGAATATCCCCTCCTTGAAAGACCTTTGAGGACCATGGATTTGGTATTTTGGTGATACCAAAAGAACTTTGACGTGGGTAGAGTGAGAAGGAGAGGTTTTAGTAGAGATTTTAGGAGCTACAAGTCCTTATGGGTCGAAATAGGGTGGTGGAGAGGTGGTATTTATATTTGAGGAGAGGTGGGTTCAAGTGATTAATTTATTGATTATTTTATATTGAAAAATAAATATATAGAGGTGGAATTAAAGTCCATGACTTTTTATTGTAATTAAGGTTTTATAATCTTTTTATGGTTGATAAACACCTCAAAAACCCTTTAAATTTTGTAGTTTTTAGGTATGTTAATCTTTTAACTTTTAATTTTAACCCTTGTCAAAATTTTACTTTTACTACAGTAAATAATTTTTTTATCATGGTAATTTTTTTATATAAAAAAACAAAATTAAAATTAAAACCAAATTTGGAAATTTTTATTCCAAATATAGAATCAATTTTACCTAATTAAATTCACATAATCAGGAAAACTAGATTTCAAATTAATTTCACAGGTAAAACTAAAAAGTGGGTTTTTAAAGTGAAAGGTTCAAAAGATTGAAATGTTTTTATATCTAATATCAATTTAAAAATTATTCCAATGACCAAAATTGGATTAAATGATAAAAAAATAATATAAATATAATTTTAAACCATTTAAAAGGATAATCTAACAATTTAAATAAATTAGATGAAAAAACAGTTTTGAATTAAAATGCAGTATTTTTCACTATTCATTAAAATATTAAAGTTATCAAAAAAATACAAAAAATTTATCAAAACTGAATTTTGATGTCCCAATTTCAAATAATAATTTTATTTTATAAAATATAACTTATAAAAGTTTTAAAAAACTAGATTTAAAATGAGTTCTCCATCAAAAGGCACTAAAAATGCATTTTTTTTGAAAAATACTTCTTTTATGCATAAAATTGATTTTGTCCTTATATCATGTATAGAAAATATATATTATGATTTTAAAACAACATATTGAGTTTATATTTCATTAATATAATCCAAAAATAGTGATATGATTATTTTATAAACACAATTATTCTCATTTAAATAGTTTTTCATGAAATCATGTCCTTTATATTCAATTGCTTTTTATTTACATTTATAATTAATTTGGTAACCAATGAATAATTATATAAAACTTTATAAATAATATTTTCATAATTTATTTAATAATATTTATTATTTCCATTCCAATAGCTTGGTTATAACGGTAACATTTAAATAATAATATTTAGTTGTTCATTTAAGCTCGATGTAGCATATCATGTACACTATCGAATATACTGTTTATTTATTAAAAATAAATATATTACACCCACCCCCTTTAATAAATTTATTCCTCACAATTTGAATTTGGGGTTGGTAACTAAGGTGTGAATTTTCAAAATACCTTTACTGAAATCCCACATCAGAACAAGTTTCAATAAAAATTCCACTTAAAAATATATAAAGAGAAGTACAAAGAGCTCATGAGATAAAAAATACTAGGGTTCCATGTAGGAAAACATGGATATGTAAGTCAAAAATAACCATCAAGTTCTGATGGAGAGAGATAGAAAACATTTTCAGGATAATGTTAATAGTCAGAAAACCATAAATTTATGATGGGTTAAACGGTAATGGATTTATTAGTAGGAAAATTAAACAGAAAACATTTTTGTTTTAAGATCCTTTTCATATAGTTAATGAATTATTTTACTACATTTACTAATAAAATAAAGATACATATTTACTTGAAAAGTATATTTTCATATTTTAATAAACTTCCACAAAAAAATCATCTTTTTCTCTAAAAGATGAGTATCACTAGAATAAACTTCTAGAGAATCATATAATCCACAAAATATGATCTATATTTTTCTCTTGTCTTTATATATTAAACAAAACCAAAATTGTTAGTACTTGAGAAGTTAATTCCCATAAAGAAATAAACCATTGTTCAAATAAAACAAATTTTAATCTCCAAAATTCAATAGTAATACCCAGGTTATACATTGACCATTCAATAAATAATTGTCCTTAAAATTCTATAAATTTATATCCAAACCCAAAATTAGAAGGATTTGATAATGTAGGCTTCCAAGATAAATTTTATCTTTTATCTCCAAATATCATCAATTACTCTTGAATTATCACACAAAAAGTAATTGTCCTAATAATCATAAAGATATGTTAACCATTTCCATGAATAACTCATATCAACATAAGTTGATCATAGATTCTTCCAAAATATAATTCAACCTTTATTACTCAAATAAAATTCCACAATGTTTAATTTACCTTGATCATATAGGGTTCCTAAAATAGTGAACTTCTTCCAAAATATCATTTATCACTTAATCCCTACATAATTTTTAAATACCTAGGATATCCATTTGATAAAATGTAATTTCCAAAAATCAACTTTTTCTCATTCCATAAACTCATTTAACTAAAAATAAAAACTATTACTAACCAGGGACTTCACATAGACTAGTGGTTGGTGATGTTCTCTTGTCACCCTTCAGTTGTGGGTTCGATTCCCCCAAACTTACCGAAGTGACGGGTTGTCACCCATCCTGCGAGTGGTCCTTTTTATAAAACTATATAATTCATATATCAATCCCAAAATGAGATAAAATCTTTAAAAATAACCATAACATGTTTTAATATCACATTTTATCTCATGCCTTTCATTCTGCATCCCAAAATGTTACCTCAAAATCAAGGATCATATAAACCCTAAAGTTTCTTTATAATTATGTTCATAAAAGAAAAGATAATTCTTCCCCAAATAAAATTTTCACATAACAAACTTAAGGTTTACACATACTAAAAACATTCTTCCAAAGTAACCCCTCCATAAAAAGATCATTAATACTTTTAAACATTTCATCATCCTAAAATCTACCATAACTCTTGAATCCCTTATATGTAGACTTCATAACCATTCAAAGTTATTCATGATCTATTAACTATATTTTTCCATATTATTCCTAAATTATTATTTCCTACATAAATACTTGATTCATGATCTAAGGTTCAATAATTTCAAAACATGAGTCAAGAAATAATACATACCTTTCATATGTTATTTTCAGTTTCCTCATATTCAATTAGAATGGAATTAGGTATTGTTAAAAATATATTTTTATTTTACTTATGATCCCATTTACAAAACTTCGTCATAGGACATCTATTTTCATAATGACCATACTACCCACATTTAAAAAATTTAATCGATAAATAAAAAACAACTTCTTTCCCTTTCCTAGAGTCAACTGAACGCTTCCTTTTTCCTTGGCAGGTTATTTCTTTATGACCTTCATTGACACATCTAAAACATCTTCCATTCCATTTAAAACATTTTCCTAGGTGCTTTTTTTCCAAATCCTTGACACATATGTTATTGAATATACATACCTTTATGATCATTATTACCTGAACTTCCATAAGGATTTGTTTCTCTCATATATGATGTATCAGAAAAATCACCATGGTTCAAGTGGTTAATCATTACTCTGGATAGTTGGTTTAGAATAACCAAGATAGTTATCATTGTAGATCCCATTTCATTCAGCTTATTATTTAGAGAACCACTACATTTCCCTTCACATCCATTGTAACTCTGGTTCCTACTAAATCTATCCATTTACTAAATCCAAAAAGGTTAGTGTGAGTATATGAATAAAATCATTATATACCAACTTATGTGTAAGATAAAAACTACGATGTACTTATTAATGTTATATAAAACTCATTAAATTTATATAAAATATCTATGACACTTCTTATCATGGTATCCATTATAGTTATATACAACTTGTAACTTATGATTATATAACAACCTAACCTCTAAAGTTGTCTAAAACTTCATTAGATACAAACTATAAGGACACGAACTTAAACAATACATAATATTAAGTTAAGTAAATAATTTTAATTTCATTTGCATCAAGGATATTTTCAAGTTTATATTTTTATATAATTAGGCCATAACTCATAGAGAACAACTTAAATATTACAAAGTAGACAGTTCTACTAACTATCAATTTTTTTTCTCAAAACAAAATCTTTTAAAAACAAAACATGTTTTATTTTCTTAATACAAATATTATTGACTTATACCTTTCTCTAACATATCCTTATATCTTATGGAAAAAATTAAAAAAAATTAGGATTAGTACAAAAATCTTAGTAAGGGATATAAAATAAGGAATTAAACCATTAGTTGATGAATATTTTAAACTCAAGAAAACATTTTCACAAAATCATACTTTTCACCCATAAAAACATAAGCTATTTAACATAACTCATGAAATAATTATATTCTGTAAAATACTTCTTAGAAATCATAAATTATAAAGGTAACTTTTGGAATACATATCATACTTACTTTGTATCTTTCACAAATACATAGGGAGCAACCTTCATGGTTATGTTTTGGAATACCCATCACAATATATTCCCTAAATCTCTTAGGTGAAAACCAATTATTTAACTCTGTATCATTACCCAATGCATTGGAGAGATATCATGGGCTCAATCACCCTTGGTTTATCATTGAACCACCCATATACATAAGAAATTCCCATGAACCATAACATAATCAGAATACATAAAACAAGCATAAATGATAAAATAACATTTCCACTTTGAAATCACATTTCATTTTTACAAATATGACCACTCATAAATGAAAAAAAATTATTTCGAAATAAAAGTGTAAAAATTTAAAATTAACATTAAAAAATTAAAGTGACATAAAATAGGGAAATTTGGTTCATGACGTAAATGTTAAAAAACATTCCAATTTATTGGAATAATCAATCCATTTTTAAAACACAATTAAATTTTTTTAAAAGAATATTTTTTAATCAAAGTGTCCCATACAAATTTGAAACTTTTTAAAGGAATTAACATTTTAAAAAATTCATGTCCATATAAATAAATTCTTAAAACCATTTTTAAAACATAGATATTAACACTACAACAGAAATTGGTTTTAGCGGTGGTTTTTCTAACCGCCACTAAACGTTTTTTTTAAAATGGTTACGCGACGATTTATTATACCTCGCCGCGAAATATTTTTTTAAAACTGCCAAACCTTCCCCCAACCTCGAACCTGCTTCTCCCCGCTTCCCCTACTTCCCCCGCGACACCCCCCCCCCCCCGCGACCCCTGTGACCCCACGACGCCGGCGACCCCACAACACCGGTGACCCCGACCCCCCGCGACCCCGGTGACCCCACGACTCCAGAAACCCCGCAACCCCACGACCCCGACGACCCCGACCCCCCACAACCCCAGGTGGTATTGAAGATTTTTATCATAAACTTTATGTATTATATGTGTATTTGGTTGTTCCAATTTACCTCTTTACTATGTTTTCTGTTCCTAAGTAAGAAAAGTGATATTAGGACTCAGATTGATGTAGGAAAACCTCTAAGGACTCTGTTGGGTCCATTGATGTTTGAGATCGTACCTAGGTCTACCCTTGGGTTCTGAAAACCCCTTAAGGTTGGTGAAATATTTTTTAAAATGTTGCAATAATATAATTATGAAAGTGAATGGGTAGACAATTGTAAGTTGGTATGTAGTCAAGGTTAATGGGATATTTGAAATATGCAATTGGTATTTTTTTGAAATGCCTAGTTGGATTCTGTAATGGATTAAAATAAGAATTTTTGACTTTGATTTGGTTATGGTTTTACATGAAGGACAACAATGTTTTGAAAGTGGGTATTGTTTTGAAAAGGAGGTTTTGACCTCAATATTATAGGAAAAAGGGGTTATCTTAATAGATTTCAAATGGTGATTAGAAATGAGGGCGTGGTTACCCTTTTTTGAAAATGATTTAAAATCCCCTTTTATAGTTGTAAATAGAAATAAAATTCTTGGGACATGTTGAGTTTTTAAAATAGGAAGACTCTTTTTTTGAAGGGTGGATTCAAGATTATTTCAATTGAGTATCTTGAATTGTGTTTTATTCCACGATTTGATTTTAAAGATATATTGAGAACAAAGTCATTTAAATGATATATGGGTTAGTGAGATAGAACCCCTGACAATTAGGTTGTCATGTTAACTTGTTTTATTAAATGAAATAAGTGATAAATGTGTTTTGTTGATGACATAACATAAGGGGGAATTTGTTATAATGTGATTGTGTTAAATGGGTTAATGTGTGGAATTGATATATGTGATAAATTAGTTGCAATTGTAAATGGAATATATGTTAATGGGTTATTCATTATAAATGGGATATAAATAGTCAGTTATGGGAATGATCATTGAAGTAGATTGATATAATATATTATTTCATTATTGTATGGTAACCTAGAGAAATCATTTGGAATGATGTTGGTGTGTCAATCCACTATGATAGGAAGAGTTACATTTCATGTTTCATTAGCAGCAATCAAATTTTTTAACACTAACTAGTCCTTGATTTTTCCAACCACAATTAGTATATCTTTAATTCTAACTATATTTATAACTAAATCCCAAGTGAATTAATGAATATTTCTATATAGAGAAGTAAACACCACCTAATAATCTTGGTGGACTATACTAACTTTAAATCCCACCATGTAGTTCATACAAAAGATTAAATCAATTAAATACATGTATATGATCTAAATAAAATAGATAAATTATAATGAAATAATAGTCATGTAGAATTATATCCATTTCAATCCACCTCACTACCAATATCTATGTGGTGTGTTGACACTGATGGTATGAGGAATAGTTTCCACATGTTGATTAACAATAGAAGAATGATATATTTATCCAATACAAAAATATCATATATGATATCCATAATTTTTATATTCAGAAAAATGGTACCCCAAACCATATAGGAATTATGCTTATTGTTCATGATATACTTCACTTATGTATAAAAATACTTCTCAAATGTCACAAGATAGTTATTGCTTCTCTAATGAGGCCCATCCTAATAAAATTAATTGTTCCTAGATGCCTATTAGTTTTCCTAAGTCTTTTGTTAAGAACTAGTCTAATAGGACTATTCCATCTGAGCGTACATAAACAGAGGTAGAGTTGATCTTGTTGAACCAACTGGTCATATAATTTTATGGAAATATTTTTTAATATTACCATTTATGGAACAATGGTGTAAATTCTATAGTGGTGATATGAATTAATTATTCATGTGTAAATTCAAGATGCAATGTAAAAAACCTGGTCAATTGATGTGATATGGATTATAAGGAACTCATCCCATTGATTGATTTTCTCTTACATTACTATCATAGGACTGACTCTACATATTGTGTTTAAATCCCATGTTGATGCTCCTAGTTTCACATAGCTGAACAATGGTGTCTCCTACACTAATATTCCATCCAAAGTCTCTTCCTCCAACCAACTCCTTATTATCTATTTATAGGTGGCATGTAATATAGAACATTAAAAATATTGATAGATCCTTAGTTTGGATACCTTAAATAATGATCAATTGATTCAGTCCTTTTCTAGGTGTTGCCTCTCATGAACAGTGAACAAGGTGAGTGAAATTTGAAGTATATTTAATATCTTATACACATACATGTTCAAATTTAACAAATTATTCTACATTTATTACCCCAATGGTTTTCAAGAATAATTATTTTACATTAAAAGTATACAAATCCTTTCCAAGTGAGGTATTTAAACAACATATCCAAAAAAACGATGTCTAATCATTCTAGTATCGGGTACTCAAGAATATTCATTCCAACTTTGACTTTTATCTCATCTGGTTTCCCATCTATGTTAAAAAAATCTGGACCTCCTATATAAAAACACATCTGATTTATTTGGTCTAAAATCCCCTTAAAATGTCAGTGGATTCTATTTTAGAAGTTCTATTAAATGATTTACCTAATGAAGTTCCATATTTACAGGTCCCTTAACAACTTCCACAAAATCATGTTCTATACTCTAAACAATATCCTAGTTTACTTATTGTCCTAGAGCATCTACATTCTTAATTACTCTATCTTTTAGTTATAGTGGCTTCATGGGGGTATAAAATAGGGAGTTTCTACAGTATCGTTAGCTTCCTACTTATAGAATCAAGTAAATATTTTTTGGATCCCAACATCACTATAAAAAAATAAGCTGTGATAAAACGTGTTTGGTGCCAATTTTTTTCTATCATCTTGGGGATAGAGGAGAATATTGATAAAGTGGAGTTTCTTCTCTAACTCTTTTATGGCTTGGGCACAATTGGGATCAATTAATGGAAATTATATGCTCTTATCCATACGATTTTCTTTGTTATTTAGAGTCACACAATCAGGACCAATTAATGGTCACATCCTGCTATTTCTATGCTTCTTCATCAAGATTGGAAAAATTATTTTTTTCCTCATGAACTGTGATTCCAACCAAGTTATGCTTATGTTACTTTTTGTTATCTAATATTATATTTTGATTCTATAAAGGATTTCAAAAGTCAAGGGCTGAAAATTTAGAGATTTCGGAGAAACATGATAGGAATACTGTTTAGCATAAATTTTAGTATTGACCACGTGGTAATTGAGTAATATGGTATTATTAGCACACTGTTTCTATTTACTAAAGAAACTTCCCCTATCCCAAACAATAGAGGGTTCATATCTAACTCAGGGGATCATCTTTATTATATTATGTTTCTGTAATCTTACACTATCATATATATGAATCTATTTCTCTATTTATTAGTAACTATGTGTTTTAATTTTTTTTATTATTGTTATAAGGACCCATACTTTACATACATTGTTAATACTTCAAAATTGAAGCACACTTATTACAACATATGATAAAACCACAAAGGACCGTATAGGTATAGTGTCTTTAGAAACTGGGAAACATAAACAACTGGTTCATAAATCTTCTACAGTGTATCCCATTTATTTCATCATATCTAGGGTCCCTTTTAGCATATTTTACTTAATATCCATCTTCCTGACCTGGGGAAAAGAAAACATAAAAGGGTGAGCTCAAATGCTCAGCAAGGGCAAATAAAGGAAATAAAAATCATATCATATCTTTTTGAAAATCAAAACCTGCAAAAGAGATCATAATATCTTAACATGGAATAAATCATAGAAGTGAAAATGAGATCCCCATAATCTTAACATAAAACTTGAAACTTTGTGGCATGCACACATAATCATGGAAAATCATTTCTTGTTAGTCATGACTCATTTCCAAGACTATCTTAGTGGACAAAGTCCCTTTCTGAATCGAGTAACCCTCGTTTCAGTCCTGTTTCACTGAACCGGTATAACCTACCGTTCCAGCCCTGTCTATCTCATGAGATATAAAATATTTACCCAATGCATTGGAGGGAGATATAGGTCCCACCCATCTTATAATGAATCCTTTCTTATGTGTGCCACAAAATCATAAATCATACATCATCGTATAACCCATGTAATAAAAATGGGATTCTTAAAAATGACATCATAAAACAATTCATATAAGATAAAAGAATTAATAAAAATGTTTCCATCACAACATAATCAAATCCATGTAATAATAGGGATAAAAACAGAACCCTTTTTTTATCTTAGATGGAAAATAATTTTGATAAAATACTTGAACTTCATTCTTGAGGAAAATATCCTTTCTACTTCAAAAACACTTTTCCTTTCTTAACATGTCATACAATTTTAAACTAAAAGAAGTTGATTAAAAATAAACTTGAATACTTGTAAAGTAAGCTTCTTGGAAATAATGTTTTAGAAATCCATTCATTCCTTATAAGTTAAAAAAAACATTCTTCGTACTTTTGTCGGAAAAGTCAAAAAGTACCTCGTACGAAAAAAAACGACAAAAGATTCCTTTCATATTCTTTACTAAAAACTCACCGAAGGGTAAAATTGGATTTAAACAATTTTAGGTGGATGGAAATAACATTACATATTGAGGAAACATGGATGTGGATGATAAAATACACCCCAGTAAATTTCAAAGTGTAAACAATCTCGGATAAAAAAAATGAGTGTGATATTTCCCTTACCTTAGGTCAAATTTGCTTTGTACGTGTCCGAAGCTCCTGTATAATGGTTTAAATAATGTTATTGACTTATTCCAGAATCATAAATATTGATATGATATCATATATGGTCATATTCTTAGCTTCTTGATAGTAATATTTCATTGTTACTTGTTACTCGGGTCTTTATTGCCTTTTGTTCTTATGCGTGTTTTGCCGAATAAATTCTTATTCTTCTTTTAAGGTTATAGATACCTTATATCCAGAATGGTATTAGTGTAACATATATCATATTTATTCATTCAATTCATTTATATAATTACTATGTAATGATGATCATGTAGAACGAGTCGCATCACATCTTGGAGACGGTATTCCGTACGTACGCACGAGTGATGATATCGTTCCTATGATCGTGGAATTGTATTGGAGTATATATATATTATTTCAGTATCAATATTACTTTATAATAGTCATAAATAGTTACTCATTACACCATTATACCCATCCTTGAAAGGTGATGGTGGAAAATAGATTACACCACGGCGTGGAGACGATATTCCGTACGTACGCACGCGCGGTGATTTCATTTTTCCGTAGGATGGATAGAAGGTGAATTAGGGTTGTTTCATATTTATAATAACATATCAGTATGTAAGTAATACTTATGTTATTACTTTATCCTGAAACAACTAAAGAAGAAGAAGTTGAAGAAGAAAGAAATTGAAAAGATCGGTAATGGATATTACCTCTTCTTTGGAACGCTTCTTTGAATCCTCCACTTAGGGAACTAAGATTGGTCTTTGAAGAAGACCAGGACCTCTAGGATTATTCTAGGGAAGTGGAGAGGAGAAAATGTCAGGGTTTGGACGAGCTTGAGTGCTCAAATTGGTGTGAGGAGGAGGGGGAGGAGGTTCCCTTTAATAAGGGAGGAGAGGGGCACCTTAGGAATATCTCAAAATATTATTTTATATTAAAGTCAAAATAGGTTTATAATGGTTCTAAAGGGTCTTATTTCGAAGATAAAGTGGGTATGGGTCTAAATCCTATCAACCAATAGGATTTAGACAAGTTTAGGGTATTATTTTAACCTTATCAATTAGATTTAACTCTAAGTTAAATAATTTAACTTTTACCATGTCTTTTTGTTTTCTTACACTATATGGTTAATACACTTACTATAACATGCCAAACGAACCCCAAATTGTTTATTATTAATATATATATCCTTATCTAAGTCATTTGGCCAAACCTTTGATTTTTAGGAATAAAATAACAATTAATAACATAATATTTGATTTAAAAACTATTTTGTGTCAATTTTGACACTATTTGATATATGATTTTTGTGAAAGTCATAACAGAATTATATGTTCGAACCGAGTTGATTAAATCAACAATAATATATCATAGTAACCTAGAAAATTAGTGTAATTCATAAAAAGTCTCAAATTACATTTATTTTGGTGTTTATAACATCAATTATGTCAATATTTCATTAATAAGATAATTACTACATCATCATTGTGTCATAAATTAATTAAATTATTTAATGTCTAAAAATTACAAATAAAATACCATTATGTAGGAAATCTTTTTAGATTTCTAATGAATATTTATAGTCGAATTTATCTTATGTATAACCCCATATTAAAAATTATTTACTTATTAAACTTTGATTTTAACTATATTAACCCTTCTTTAAATAAATTAATAATAAATGTCCTAATCTAATCCAAGTGGGCCTAAATGGTCATATTTTATTCCTAAGTTTGTTTTTGGTCGAATTAAACTTGTCCAATAGAATTAGGAAATGTGTTAGGGTAATAATAATATCATATTTACCCTTAGTTACCCTATTTACTATTAACCGCGGTAAAAAAAGTAAAAAGTTACTATTCACCAAAAAATTATTTTTATCTCATTGAACCACATTTTACTTACTGATATCAACCGTGTCTGTCAGATTTTCAAAATTCCATTCACAGAAGCGGTGAAATTAAGTTTTATGCAAAATTCAGTTTTTAACCTACCACTTAGTGGTTTCACTATTCATCAAAAATTGAAAGTTTTCAGAAAAATACCAAAATTTCACCCTAGGATAATTTCGATATTCCGAATCCAAAAATGAAGTCCATTTTGAAAAATAAAATTTATAAAATTTCAAAAAGTGGGTATTACTATTCATAATGGCTAGTTTTAATAATATTTTAATACCATATCGTTGTTTAGTGAAACTCGGTATTGCGTACGACGCAAGCTATCGAGGAAGGTCGTGATTGAGTGTAAAGTAAGCCAAGCAAGTGTGTAGTGAAAGATTCCTTTGATGATATAAAAACAAAATATTACTCATAAAAATCTCGGGTGTTACATTCTACCCCCCTTAAAAAGAATTTCGCCCTCAAAATTCGTCACTTTGTAACAAACAGATGAGGATACTTCTCCCTCATCATATCCTCAAGCTCCCATGTAGCTTCTTCAAGTTGGTGGTTCCTACATAAAACTTTCACCAATTGAGTGGTCTTGTTTCGTAGGACTTTTTCACTACGATCCAGAATCTCTATCGGTTGTTCTTCATAAGAAAGATCTTGCTCCAGTGGTACAACTTCTGAGTTGAGTACATGTGAAGGATCTGGTATGTACTTTCTCAGGAGAGATACATGGAACACATCGTGAACTTGAGGGAGATTCAGTGGAAGCGCCAATCGGTAAGCTACCTTCCCAACACGATCCAGTATTTCGAAAGGACCGATATATCTAGGGCTCAACTTCCCCTTCTTTCCAAATCTCATAACCCTCTTCTAGGGAGATATTCGTAAGAACACTTTATCACCCACTTCAAACTCTAGGTCTTTTCTTCGGTTTTCGGCATAACTTTTCTGTCGACTCTGAGCTGCTCTTATGTGTTGTTGAATAGATCTGACCTTTTCTGCCATTTCATCAACGAGATCAGGTCCTAATAGCTTTCTTTCCCCAACTTCATCCCAGCAAGTTGGAGTCCTGCATTTCTTTCCATAGAGAGCTTCAGAAGGAGCCATCTGAATACTGGAGTGAAAGCTATTATTATAAGAAAATTCCACCAAAGGTAGGTGTTGATCCCAACCTCCTTTGAAATCCATAGAGCAAGCTCTCAACATATCTTCTAGGGTTTGAATTGTTCTCTCAGACTGACCGTCTGTCTGAGGATGATAAGTAATGCTGAAACTCAACTCTGTATCCAGAGTATGCTGAAGACTTCGCCAGAACTTCGAGGTAAATCTCGGATCTCGATCATATATAATAGAAAGTGGTACTCCATGCAATCTTACCACTTCCTTTACATATATCCTGGCAAGCTGATCTGGAGAGAAATCCTCTCTAATAGGAATGAAGTGTGCAGACTTTGTAAGACGATCAACTATGACCCAGATAGCATTATTGCCTTTGGATGTTTTAGGAAGTCCTGTGACAAAGTCCATAGTGATGTTTTCCCATTTCCATTCGGGTATGGGTAATGGTTGTAACATCCCCTTAGACTTCTGTCTCTCAGCTTTAACTTGTTGACAAACCAAGCATCGAGAGACATATTCAGAAACATCTCTTTTCATGCCATCCCATCAGAAGTACTCTTTCAGGTCCCTATACATCTTTGTGCTTCCAGGATGAATAGAGAATGAAGAACTATGAGCCTCATCCAGCATCTCCTTCTTTAATTCGGGGATGGAAGGAACACAAACCCGATTCCTAAACTTTATTATCCCATCACAATCAAGGTTGAATTCAGGAACATTTCTCACCTTCTTTTGTAACTCGACATCTTCTTTCTGTGCCTCTTTAATCTTCACATGTATAAATGGTTGAACATTCATTTGAGAAAGATAAGATTTTTCCCCTTCCATTATAATTCCAAGATCTATCCTTTGTAAATCCATAAATATTGGATCTTTTGTGATCCTCATCATGGATAAACTAGCATGGTCTTGTCGACTTAATGCATCTGCCACCTTGTTTGCTTTCCCAGGGTGGTAATGGATTGAGCAGTCGTAATCCTTAATCAGCTCCTACCATCTTATTTGACGCATATTCTACTCCTTTTGTGTGAAAATATACTTTAAACTTTTATGATCAGTATAAATATCACACCTTTCACCATAAAGGTAATGCCTCCAAATCTTTAATGCAAAGATTACCGCAGCCAACTCCAAATCATGTGTTGGGTAATTTTGCTCATGGATTTTCAACAGTCGTGAGGCATAAGCTATCACCATATCATTTTGCATAAGAACACACCCCAATCCCTTCTTGGATGCATCACTATAGATCACAAACCTTTCTCCACTACAAGGCAGTGTGAGCACAAGTGCACTGGATAACCTTCTTTTCAACTCCTTGAAATTCTCTTCACATTCCTCTGTCCAGACAAACTTAACTCCTTTCCGAGTCAACTTGGTGAGTGGATTAGATAATCGCGAAAAATCTTTTTCAAAACGTCGATAATATCCAGCCAAACCAAGAAAACTTCGAATCTCAGTTACTGTTGTTGGTCTCGACCATCTTTCGATAACCTCTGTTTTTGCTGGATCCACAGATATCCCCTCTTTTGAGATTATGTGACCCAAAAATGTGACTTTTTGAAGCCAAAATTCACACTTGGTAAATTTGGCATAAAGCTTCTCCTTTCTCAGGGTCTTCAATATAATTCTCAAGTGATCTTCATGCTCTTACTTGCTCTTTGAATAGACAAGAATATCGTCTATAAAGACTACCACAAATTGATCAAGATAGTCTCTAAAGACTCTATTCATTAGATCCATGAAGATAGCAGGGGCATTAGTAAGACCAAATGGCATCACTATAAATTTATAGTGTCCATACCTTGTACGGAAAGCCGTCTTTGGTATATCCTCCCTTTTGACCCTTAATTGATGATACCCTGAACGAAGATCAATCTTGGAAAAGTATTGAGCTCCGCGTAGTTGGTCAAATAAGTCATCAATGCGTGGGAGAGGATATTTGTTCTTGATAGTGATCTTGTTAAGTTCTCGATAATCAATGCAGAGTCTCATTGATCCATCTTTTTTCTTAACAAATAGAACAGGTGCTCCCTAAGGTGACACACTAGGGCGTATGAATCCCTTATCAAGATTCTCTTGGAGTTGCTTCTTCAATTCCTGCAACTCAATTGGGGCCATTCTATAAGGTGTCTTTGAAATTGGCAAAGCGCCCGGTACGAGTTCTATTGAAAACTCAACTTCACGATTTGGTGGAAGACCCGGTAATTCCTCCGAAAAGACATCATCAAACTCCCGTACGATGGGCATATTCTTAATCGCGAGCTTCTCACCAACCATTTGAGATAAATAACCTTCATTTAGTGGAATCAATACCCATAAAATGGAAGAAATTTCCACTGGAAGGTTATGTTCATCCTTGCATTGATAGATGATCATAGATTGATCTGGAATATGAAATGTGACTTCCCTTCTTTGGCAATTGATATGAGCTCCGTATAAAGAAAGCCAATACATGCCAAGAATCACATCAAATTCCACTATAGGAAGGATCACAAGATTTGCAGGAAGCACTTTCCCACAAACTTCGATCGGAGAAGAATTATAAACTTTTGATGCGATTGATGTGCCATTAGGTGTTGTCACAGCTAACTCAACATCTAATTGTTGAGGTAATACGGCGATACCCTTAGAATATTTTTCAGAAATAAAAGAGTGGGTGGATCCAGAATCAAATAATACATTTGCTACTTTAGAGTGGATGGTAAGTGTACCTTTCACCACTTCGTTATCGTACTCCACATCGCTGATAGAAATTGCATGTGACTTTCCTTTGTCTTTAGCCTTAAGATTTTGTTGACGTCGACCATCATCTTCAACCCTTGGATTTGGGCATTGATTGGCATAATGCCCCATCTCCTTTCACTTGAAACATTGAAGTGTAGTAGGTTCATTCTGTGTATCCCTTCCTTTGTTTGCATCATTAGACATCTTCTTCCCATTATCGCGGCATTCAAATGCCTGATGACCTTCCTTTCCACATTTGAAACATTTACTTGTCCCTTTAAGACAACTTCCTCCATGTTTCTTTCCACACTTTGAGCATAAGGGAAAGCTCATCTTCTTTTCAATGTGCTCTTTAGATTTTCCTTTGAATTCCATCTTCCTCTTCTTATCAAACCCATGTGACTGATGGGTTACTCCAATCTCCATCTTGACTTTGAGAGCACATCGAATGATTTCCTCGTAGCTATTGAAGTCCCTTATGGCTAACTCCCTTCGAAGACTTGGTTTTAAGACACTAAAGAATCGATCGATCTTACTCTCAGGTTGGATAATAATACCAGAAGCGTACCTTGCAAGTCTTGTAAAATTTGCTTCATAGGTACCAACAGATTCATCATCCCTTTGCTTCAGTTCAAGAAACTCTTTCTCCATCTTTGTTCGGAGAATACGAGGGAAGTACTTATTGAAAAATAAGTTATTGAACTCACCCCATTCCATAGACTCAATTTTATCCCTTTGCCTCGTATTCTTAATAAGATTCCACCATTGATCAACATCTCCTTCCAAACGATACACTGCTAGGATGACTTTATCATGTTCAAAACATTGAAGAACTGAAAATATCTTTTCAGTAGTACTAATCCATTGTTCAGCAACTAATGGATCAGTAGACCCACTGAAAGAAGGTGGACGCTGCCTCATGAAGGATTCAACGGAATGTTGCTCCTTCCTTTGCTCGTTTGGAAGTCCTGCATGATTCATAGCTTGAGAAAGTTGTGTGAGCATGGCTACAAGATTTTGTATTCCGTATCCCATATCGATTGGTTGCTCAGGGGGACAATCATTGCATTGCCCGTTGCATTCCGCATTAACACGATTCCTTCGGGTTCCAGCCATTGACTAAAACCAAGAAGAATAGTGTGAGCAACACTAATTATAATAGGAAAACCACATAATCAAGGATAAAATTTCACACTTAAGGTCTTATCCTAGGGTATTCATGGCCATTTCTAAAACACTAAGATTGTGTTCTATTCTTAGACTTATCCTTTGGCTTCTTACTAAGGCTTTCACATCCTAGTTTCCAAAGGTTGACTATACCTTTCCTCTGATACCAACTATAACGACCCATACTTTACATACATTGTTAATACTTCAAAATTGAAGCACACTTATTACAACATATGATAAAACCACAAAGGACCGTATAGGTATAGTGTCTTTAGAAACTGGGAAACATAAACAACTGGTTCATATATCTTCTACAGTGTCTCCCATTTATTTCATCATATCTAGGGTCCCTTTTAGCATATTTTACTTAATATCCATCTTCCTGACCTGGGGAAAAGAAAACATAAAAGGGTGAGCTCAAATGCTCAGCAAGGGCAAATAAAGGAAATAAAAATCATATCATATCTTTTTGAAAATAAAAACCTGCAAAAGAGATCATAATATCTTAACATGGAATAAATCATAGAAGTAAAAATGAGATCCCCATAATCTTAACATAAAACTTGAAACTTTTTGGCATGCACACATAATCATGGAAAATCATTTCTTGTTAGTCATGACTCATTGCCAAGACTATCTTAGTGGACAAAGTCCCTTTCTGAATCGAGTAACCCTCGTTTCAGTCCTGTTTCACTGAACCGGTATAACCTACCGTTCCAGCCCTGTCTATCTCATGAGATATAAAATCTTTACCCAATGCATTGGAGGGAGATATAGGTACCACCCATCTTATAATGAATCCTTTCTTATGTGTGCCACAAAATCATAAATCATACATCATCGCATAACCCATGTAATAAAAATGGGATTCTTAAACATGACATCATAAAACAATTCATATAAGATAAAAGAATTCATAAAAATGTTTCCATCACAACATAATCAAATCCATGTAATAATAGGGATAAAAACAGAACCCTTTTATTATCTTAGATGGAAAATAATTTTTATAAAATACTTGAACTTCATTCTTGAGGAAAATATCCTTTCTACTTCAAAAACACTTTTCCTTTCTTAACATGTCATACAATTTTAAACTAAAAGAAGTTGATTAAAAATAAACTTGAATACTTGTAAATTAATCTTCTTGGAAATAATGTTTTAGAAATCCATTCATGCCGTATAAGTTAAAAAAACATTCTTCGTACTTTTGTCGGAAAAGTCAAAAAGTACCTCGTACAAAAAAATGACAAAAGATTCCTTTCATATTCTTTACTAAAAACTCACCGAAGGGTAAAATTGGATTTAAAAAATTTTAGGTGGATGGAAATAACATTAAATATTGAGGAAACATGGATGTGGATGATAAAATACACCCCAGTAAATTTCAAAGTGTAAACAATCTCGGATAAAAAAAATGAGATTGTGATATTTCCCTTACCTTAGGTCCAATTTGCTTTGTACGTGTCCGAAGCTCCTGTATAATGGTTTAAATAATGTTATTGACTTATTACAGAATCATACATAATAATATGATATCATATATGGTCATATTCTTAGCTTCTTGATAGTAATATTTCATTGTTACTTGTTACTCGGGTCTTTATTGCCTTTTGTTCTTATGCGTGTTTTGCCCAATAAATTCTTATTCTTCTTTTAAGGTTATAGATACCTTATATCCAGAATGGTATTAGTGTAACATATATCATATTTATTCATTCAATTCATTTATATAATTACTATGTAATGATGATCATGTAGAACGAGTCGCATCACATCGTGGAGACGGTATTCCGTACGTACACACGAGTGATGATATCGTTCCTATGATCGTGGAATTGTATTGGAGTATATATATATTATTTCAGTATAAATATTACTTTATAATAGTCATAAATAGTTACTCATTACACCATTATACCCATCCTTGTAAGGTGATGGTGGAAAATAGATTACACCACGGCGTGGAGACGGTATTCCGCACGTACGCACGCGCGGTGATTTCATTTTTCCATAGGATGGATAGAAGGTGAATTAGGGTTGTTTAATATTTATAATAACATATCAGTATGTAAGTAATACTGATGTTATTACTTTATCATGAAATAACTAAAGAAGAAGAAGTTGAAGAAGAAAGAAATTGAAACGATCGGTAATGGATATTACCTCTTCTTTGGAACGCTTCTTTGAATCCTCCACTTAGGGAACTAAGATTGGTCTTTGAAGAATACCAGGACCTCTAGGATTATTCTAGGGAAGTGGAGAGGAGAAAATGGCAGGGGTTGGCCGAGCTTGAGTGCTCAAATTGGTGTGAGGAGGAGGGGAAGGAGGTGCCCTTTTATAAGGGAGGAGAGGGGCACCTTAGGAATATCTCAAAATATTATTTTATATTAAAGTCAAAATCGGTTTATAATGGTTCCAAAGGGTCTTATTTCGAAGATAAAGTGGGTATGGGTCTAAATCCTATCAACAAATAGTATTTAGACAAGTTTAGGGTATTATTTTAACCTTATCAATTAGATTTAACTCTAAGTTAAATAATTTAACTTTTACCATGTCTTTTTGTTTTCTTACACTATATGGTTAATACACTTACTATAACATGCCAAACGAACCCCAAATTGTTTATTATTAATATATATATCCTTATCTAAGTCATTTGGCCGAACCTTAGATTTTTAGGAATAAAATAACAATTAATAACATAATATTTGATTTAGAAACTATTTTGTGTCAATTTTGACACTATTTGATATATGATTTTTGTGAAAGTCATAACAGAATTATATGTTCGAACCATGTTGATTAAATCAAAACTAATATATCATAGTAACCTAGAAAATTAGTGTAATTCATAAAAAGTCTCAAATTACATTTATTTTGGTGTTTATAACATCAATTATGTCAATATTTCATTAATAAGATAATTATTGCATCATCATTGTGTCATAAATAAATTAAATTATTTAATGTCTAAAAATTACAAATAAAATACCATTATGTAGGAAATCTTTTTATATTTCTAATGAATATTTATAGTCGAATTTATCTTATGTATAACCCCATATTAAAAATGATTTACTTATTAAACTTTGATTTTAACTATTTTAACCCTTCTTTAAATAAATTAATAATAAATGTCCTAATCTAATCCAAGTGGGCCTAAATGGTCATATTTTATTCCTAAGTTTGTTTTTGGTCGAATTACACTTGTCCAATAGAATTAGGACATGTGTTAGGGTAATAATAATATCATATTTACCCTTAGTTACCCTATTTACTATTAACTGCGGTAAAAAAAGTAAAAAGTTACTATTCACCAAAAAATTATTTTTATCTTATTGAACCACATTTTACTTACTGATATCAACTGTGTCTGTCGGATTTTCAAAATTCCATTCACAGAAGTGGTAAAATTAAGTTTTATGCAAAATTCAGTTTTTAACCTACCACTTAGTGGTTTCACTATTCATCAAAAATTGAAAGTTTTCAGAAAAATACCAAAATTTCACCCTAGGCTAATTTCGATATTCCGAATCCAAAAATGAAGTCCATTTTGAAAAATAAAATTTATAAAATTTCAAAAAGTGGTTATTACTATTCATAACGGCTAGTTTTAATAATATTTTAATAGCATATCGTTGTTTAGTGAAACTCGGTATTGCGTACGACGCAAGCTATCGAGGAAGGTCGGGATTGCGTGTAAAGTAAGCCAAGCAAGTGTGTAGTGAAATATTCCTTTGATGATATAAAAACAAAATATTACTCGTAAAAATCTCGGGTGTTACAATTGTGTAGGCACATTGTGATATACATGGATAAAAGCTGGATCACATTACTGAGGAACACACCTTAGTATGTTAAGATTTTGAATGAGTTTTTAGATTTTTCAATTTCTAATTGATCCGTTGAAGGGAGAATAAGATGTCCATGTCCTAAATGTAAATTTAGAACATTGTTGAAGAGAGATGATGTTTATGAACATTTAATACTAAAGAAATTCCTTGGTCAATATTTATGTTGGGTTTGGCATAGAGAATCAAATGTTACAGAAAGATTTAGTACTGATGTTAATCCACAGAATGATGTCCCAAGTTCATTGACAATGGAAAATGAAATACAAAACCTTATAAATGATTCATTCGTCACTACAAGAAACCTCTATCCGCATCAAAACATATCAGAACAACCAGAAGAGGGTACTACAAATTGCGATGTGACAAGTGATGTTTTTGAGACTGTAACAAAAGAAGATCAAGATTGTAACATATCATTGGATCCTACTCTTGATTATATGGAGACAAATGTAAGAGAAAACTTCACTGAGGGAAATGCGTTTCATGATTTAGTTGACGATGGAAATCAAGAGTTGTATAGTGGGTGTTTAAAATATTCAAACTTTCATTTCTGCTGAAGTTTTACCATATCAAATGTCTATGTGGAATTACAAATATGGCAATGTCCATTATATTGTAATTGATTTGTGATGTATTTCCTGAAGCAAAAATCCAAGAATATTTTTATTATATGAAAAAAGTTGTTAACAAGATTGGTCTGAATTATAAAAAAATACATGCGTGTCCCAATTATTGTATGCTTTATTGGGGAGAGGATTCAAGTAGACAGAACTGCAAGAAATGTTCTTCTTCTAGATGGCAGTCAAAGGGTGATGTTGGAAGTCTAAATGAACATAATTTCATAGAGAAGAAGAAAAGGAACACACCTGCAAAGGTTTTGTGTTACTTTCCCTTGAAGCCTCGATTGAAAAGATTATTCATGTCATCGAAAATTGCCGAACACATGAAGTGGAATTATGTAGATAAAAACAATGATGGGTTAATGAGACATCCACGATATTCCGAATCTTGGAAGGAATTTGATTCAATACATCTATATTTCTCAGGTGATCCTAGTAATGTTTGATTGGGATTGGCTGCCGATGGATTCAACCCATTTGGGACTTTGAGTACCAGTTATAGCATTTGGCCAGTTGTTTTGATCCCTTATAATCTACCTCCATGGATGTGTGTGCAACAAATTTTTTTTTTATCATTTTGATTATTATTATTGAAATAAAATTCCTGTAAATGATATTGATGTATACTTGTATCCTTTGATTGACTAATTATAGGAGTTATGGAGAAACAGTGTTGAGACATTTGATGCTTCTTCTAAAACAATGTTCAAAATGAATACTGATTTAATGTGGACCGTTAGTGACTTCCCTGGGCTTGGGAATTTATCTGGTTGGAACAATTACACGGTTTTGGCATTTCCCGTTTGTAACTTTGATTTTGAGTCCAAACAGCTACCTCACAGTAGAAAATGGTGATTCTTGTTCCATCTAAGATTTCTCAATGCATCTCATAGATTTCGGCTGAACAGATCAAAATTTAATGGTTCCATTGATCTTAGAACACCTACAAAGTTGTTAACTGGTTCTGAAATATTGAAACAACTTGAAAATGTTGAAACAGAATTTGGGAAGGTTCATGATTTGAATGATAGCAGAAAATGGGGTCGAAGTGCATTGCCAGGTGAAATCAGAATGCAACAATGGAAGAAAAAAAGTATATTCTTCAAACTCCCATATTGGGAATTTAATTTGTTGCGGAACAATCTTGATGTGATGCATATTGAGAATAATTTCTATGATAATTTGATTTTTACATTACTTAATGGGTACGGGAAGTCGAAGGATCATCTCAATGCTTGCAAAGACTTACAAGTAATGAACATAAAACATGATCTTTGGACAGATGAGAATGAAATGTATGCTCTGGCCATTTTTACAATGAAAAATAGGGATAAAGATATATTCCTTCGAATTTTAAAGAATGTAAAGGTATCTGATGGGTATTATAGTAACATCTCGAGGTGTGTTGACTTGAATAATCGTAAGTTACATGGATTGAAAAGTCAAGATTCACATATTTTCTTACAACAGTTACTACCAGTGACATTGCGTACATTATTACCTGAAAAAGTTACTGCTGTTGTACTACAATTCTACACATTTTTCAGGAAATTATGTGAGAAATCTCTACATCCATTTCATCTTGAAAACCTCTATGAGAGGTTTTTATTGACCCTTTGTGCAATGAAGATGATCTTTCCTCCATCGCTTTTTACTGTCATGATGCATTTAACTGTGCATTTGGTTAAGAAAGCTAAATTAGGAGGCCTTGTTCATTATCAATGGATGTATCAAATTGAGAGGTATTTTATTTATATGTTTTTCATTTAAGTAAACAATTTTTTACATTTATATAAATGCATAATATTATTATTTTATTTCATAGATATCTTAGGCATTTGAAAGAATACGTGAGAAATAAATCTCAACCAGAAGGCTCTATTTCTAAAGGCTATTTGGATGAGGAGTGTCTTACCTTTTTTTCCAAATATTTGTATGATTTTAAGACAATATTTAATTGATTTGGACGTGTTTACAACACGTCAACTCAATCTCAAATGCGTCAAAATTCAAAAATATTTCCTATTATTGGCCGATCAGTTGGGAGGACCTCAAATGTGACACTGACAAAATTGAAATTATTATAGGCACATAGATATGTGCTGCTGAATGGTGAAATTGCAAATCAATTTATTGAAGAGTTGAGGATAAAAACAAAGAGACGAATGAGAGGCCAAACACGAAATGAGAAATATATAATGAAAGCTGCGAATAAATATCTTAGCTTGTATAACAGTTTGCACGACGTGTAAGTTCATAAATATTGAAATAAATATGAATATTAGTTTGACACTTACATTTTAAAAATATATTAAATTATATTTATTTTTTTAGATCATGAATACTGATTCTCGAGTAGACTTTTCAAAAGATTTGAAGTTTCTTGCTAGAGGTACTATAAAACAAGTTAGAAAGTTCAATGCTTATAATGTGAATGGATTTAGATTTCGTACAGTCGATCGAGAAGTGGGTTTGAAAACATAGAATAGTGGTATATTTACATTTTCTGAAGTGGGATACTATGGAAAGATACATGATATTATTTAATTAAACAACCACGTACATTTTTCTGTTGTTTTATTCAAATGAAAATGGGTCGATATTATCAGAGGTGTTAAAAGAGATTCCTTGCAATTTACTTCTGTGAACTTCTCTTGCTTGATTGATGTTGGTGATCGTGAACTGCATGATCCATATATCTTAGAATCGCAAGAAAAAATGGTATATTATGTAAATGATTTTGTGGATGAAGGGTGGAGTGTAGTTGTTCATGTAATACAAAGAGATTTGTATGATATGGGTGATGAAGTGGAAGATTTGACTTCTGAAATTGAATTTCACCAACAACAGGAAGCCGAATTATTTATCCATCATGATATTGAAAATATTAGTCTAGCAAGGATGAATTAAGTGTATGAAGCAATGGAGTAGGAAACCAACATGATTGAAAGGTAAAATTATTTCATGTACAATTATTTATTCATTCAGCAACCACTTTTTTCATTTCTGCAGTCATTCTTTATCATTGTTATATATATTTTGTCTGTTAGTACTGGGAATCATTATCATTTTTAATTTTTTTTTTCTGCATAATTTTTTTGAAATATATATTCTGAACTAAATTTTATTTGATTAAATGACAGGAATGCCAAGGAAAAAGTGGTACACTATTTCATCAAGTTCTGTGATATATGACGATCCATCTGGCTCCCTCCCCACAACATCTGAGGCACCAGCTACCTACACCTCTACACCATCTCCCCCTACACCATCTCTCACACCATTTTTGGGTGTCCCATCAGAGGTTGAGTCGTCGACTCCCCCTTCATAGGCCTCAGTAGTGGGGCGGCGACACGCCCCTTCCAGTTTATCACGGACATACTGGAGTGTCACTGTCATAGGTAAAAATTTTAATTAAATAAATTTATTGCATTTTGTTTATACTAATTGTTTGATCATTGAAGATGAAAAAAATGCAACTGTGGATAAAAAAATAAAAATTTCAGATGTTTGGAATATGAATGGCGAGAAGATAGTCATTCCATTTGATTCTTATGGGGTCCCTACGGATGATGCCGCATGGTTACTTGGCTAGATTCTAGGCCAGTTGGCAGCTGTGCCCATTTCCCTTCCTATTTTTTATGATGATTGGAGACATATGCCTCCTAGATGGAAAATGAAGTTTTTGATTCCCAAATAAAGAAATTTAATTACATTATGGTTTAATTCAATGTCATGTTACTAATATGTTCAAAATGAATTTATGTATATAGATGATCTTCCACTTTACAGTTGCTGATGTGATAACACGGAAGTGGATGTTGAAAAGTCTTGGTAAGAAATGGAAATATTTCAAATTGATATTGTGGTGTGATGTCAATGATACTTCTTTGACCGTGCAAAAAATTTATGAGAAGCTACCTAGTGGGGTACCGAAAAAATAGTGGAAAGTTTTTGTTGACAGACATCATGATGAGAAGCGGATGGTATTGAAATATATATTATAATATGATCCTAATTTTACATTTATACATGTATATGAAGATGATATGACATTGAATACATTAATGTTAAATTGCATTTTATTTATTTCAGGATCTCTCAAGATAGAATACATTAAACCAGGCTAAAAAAGTCATCCCTCACACTGCGAGCTCCAAAAGATTTTCTAGAAGCCGAACGACATTGGTAATCTTTTAATTATTTTAAATATTTATAAGATAATACTATCTGTTTAATATATTGAATTTTTGATTTATCTTTGATTAATTTTTTCATAGAGTTTAGGCCACGAAGCATCCCGAACAGAACTATGGTTGGATGTTCACAAAAAATTAGATGGATGTTTTGTTAAGGAGCCTACCAAAGAAGTTGGGGTATGAATTCAATTTTTTATTATAATAACTTATTATCAGTTTTTACTATGTTAATATATATTGATATTTGATTTATAGATAAAAATTAAAGAACTATGGGATTCCAATCCTGGGCAGTCCTACTCAGTCTCCCAGGATGACCTAGTTGTTAAAGTCCTTGGGAAAGAGCATCCTGGTAGAGTGCGTGGGATGGGTTTCGTACCCATACCATCTGAGGTATTTGGCATGACACTAGGGATTCCAGATGCATCTAATCCTAGTTATAGTCAATACATACCCGAATATGCTCATAGGAAGATTTCTTCTCTACGAACCACATTTCAAGATCATGGGGCTCAGATATCTGCTTTGCAGAAAGCGATGACTGATATACATCAGCAGATGAGCAGATATGCCCTCGGTGGTAGTGCATCGACTAGTGGTCAGCAGGTAAATCACAAAAAATCAAAATAATTTAGTTTTAAAACTTTAATTGGTTTTAAGTTTTAATATAAATATGCAACAATATTTAATTTTCAATACAATGTTCTTACAGGTGACAGTAGAAAGTGGAGATGGAGGTGGATAGGGTGACGATGGTGGAGAGAGTGATTATACATCATCGGACAGTGAGTAGTTGTATTGTTAATGTGTTGAACAAATATGGGAACAATTGGTTTGTATATGTACCATGTGTGGCACATAGTTGCCACAAAATATTTTCATGTCCTAACATTTTCTTGATTTATCATGTCTCCTTTTTTTTCATTTTATTGATTTCTGATGTTTCCTTTTACGTCTTGATTTCTTGAGTGTGGAATACATCATTCAAGTTAGGCCTGTGTTGGAATTAGTAGTCGAGATTTCGGATGACTAGGAGTTAAACCCATTGTAGATGTGTTGAATAAATTCTCGATGCCTAATATTATAATATGTAATTATTAAATATCATCATCCAAGAAGGTAAACCCTTCTGGAATTGGTATCCTATGACACCGTGAATCAAAAAAACATGTGGATTGATAACTCTTTATTAGGAACTATTTTCTATGAAACCAATAGAAGATGATTTTCATTTTCAATTAGACAAACATAATCATGTTTTTTATTTGAGCCTAATATTATTCATGTTATATTAATCCCGATTTCCTAAAATAATTCTTGAATATATAAAAAATTACATTTCATTCCATGAATAAAAACTTAGAAAACAATAATATCTCACAGCTAGTGTATCACCCAAGGTGAAATAACAACCAACTATAACATCAAACAACAAGAACAACAATCCCACACCAAGAAACTGGGTTTTCCCCCATATATGGGTTAGATAATCCCACAAAAAAACACATTACCAAGGACTGAAACAACATAATATCATATAAAACTTTCAAAAAAATTATTCAATAGAAAATAAAATGGCTTTGATACAACATTTCGACACCATTACCCAGGTTCCACTAAACTGGTTCCCCAAACCAATGTTCCACATGACCATAGGAATGCCTCCTCATATAAAAGAGGCTTCCTACTAGTATTTAGGGTCTAATGAGGTATTTGGGGATAATATACCATCTTTACCATTGTAAAAAAACAGTATAAATGGGTTTTCCATTTTTATTAACAACAATGATAATTCATTAATCATTTCAAATTCATATACTATGGTGCACTAATCAGTTCACTCCTATCATACACATTGGATTTAGTGCTTGGAAAGACATGTCAATACACTATCCAATCATAGGAAACTCCATATACATCATATCAAGTCCATTATGTCAAATTTCATGACTATCCATCCCACATCAAAGATAAGGAATCCCTTGTAAAAAAATTCTTACCCATGGGTGGGATATACTGTGTCCCTCATCATTTACTAATCCATCAATACAAATTCCATAAGGTCAAACACACTTGAACTTTTTAACAAATTACAATATCAATGGTGAACCTATTTCATTTCACCAATATTAAAATAGTTTATCACTTGCATTGCACTTAACATAATTCCATAACTATTCTATTTTACTATTCATTCATAACAAAAACCATTGTACATATTTTCAATTCCATCATATAACATGGATATTCCCACATTATACATTCATTATTTATCCCCTTAGTTATCTCAAAACCCATTTAACCATAAAAGTTATGATAAACCACTTATTCCATTTTGACATGCTAAAAATATCTATAATTGGTTTAATCTCATAAACCCTTCAATTTATCATTTAATTACTAAATTCACATGTTCAAGGGATTGGAACACCCCATGGGTGGCCATAAACCCAATCCAATCTTCATAAATATGTCCAAAAACATCCTTGAAAGGTCCAACACATCATTGAGTTGATGTTATTTTATGAGATTGTGTCTCGTTTGATTTGTTTTTTAGGGCAGTGGTACAGTGGAAGTAGAATTTTTTTTCTGGTCAGCTTTTCATGGCAGTTTTAACCACTGCTAAGAGTATACAAGTAAGATAGTAGTGGCAGTTTTAACTTCCTCTAAACGTAAGTATTTTTACGTTTCGCTGCGGTTTTAACCGCCTCTACAGAGTCGTATCACACGCATGCATTCCACGGTGGTTCTCGTGACTTTAGCGGCTATTTTATGGACGCTGGATTTTATTTTGTTAGTGGCGGTTATAACATCCACTAATAAAAAAAATCACGGGATCTTAAAAACCGCTGCTAAAGTGACGAGAACTGTCGCGAAATGAGGCAGCTACGACGCTTTTCTTAAACCACCGCTAAATGAAAAAACCGCCGCTAATAGTTTGCTGATGCTAAATTTAGCGGCGGTTTCGGTAAAACCCCGCCAAACCATTTAGAAACAGTTTAAACCACCGCTAAATGAAAAAATAACCACCGCTAAAGGGTGGTTTTCTTGTAGTGTAATGATAAAGAATTAGAAGAATAAATCTTTAAAACATTTAAAGCGTTGTTTTAGTTAAAGTGTCCCTTACCACTTAAAAACACTTGAATATAAATCATTAAATATTAACATTAAAAAAGAATTAAATATCATTAGAATATATTAATTCATGATATAATTTCACTAAATTTCTATATATACACCTTATAGGATAATTAAGGTGCATAACCTCAGGATATGCCTTAATGAAAGGAGATTAAGACAAAGTCCCTTACAAAGATAATTTTGTTAATCAAATAGGTAAATTATGTGTATTCACTATAAATACACATAAAAAATTATAAATACATGATAATATATCCAAAATTTATTTCTCAGATAATCATAACATGAAAAATCAATTAGTAGAAGTTTAACCCAAATAATGAAAATTGGGTTAAGAAATTCCCTTACAAAGTTTGTATCAATGACGTAAGAATTTATAAATGGGATGATTATGTATATAAAAAGTATATCCAAAAAAATTGAAGTTTAAATTACAAAATAAACAAATAAATAATGATTCCACACATAATATTGGCATAATATAATCAACAAATTATGTATAAAATTCAATGAGTGGAAATTGAGTTCAGAAATTCCCTTACAAAGTTCATATCATTGACGTATGAATTTATCAATGAGGTGATTATGTGTAGAAATAGTATATAAAAACAAATGGAAGTTTAAATATAACATAAAAAAATAAAAAGTTATTCCATATATAATTTCGGAATAATTAAATCAACAAAGTAGATGCACAACCCAATGAATGAAAATTGAGTTAGAAAAATACCTTACCTTGAGTCTGACTTATCTTGTACATTCTTTATCATACTGAATATTATAATTAGTTTAAATTATACTTTCTTGAGAAAATTTTTAAATTTTATTATTCATTTTATATCACTTTTTACCATGTTATAACAATTATATAATTATTTAAGTTCATGTTGGATGTTTTCTCGATATTCGGTACTTGAGATGAAAATGTACTTTGTATGATGTCAATAGCCCATGTGGTCATAAGTCCATTATCTCTAGAATATAAAATATTATATATTCATTAGATAATTATTTATAATAATCTTTTAATAACAACTAAAATCACCATTCAGGGTGATGGTAGGCCATACGTACGCATGAACATTATTTTGGTTTTTCCTGTCGTATTGAAAGAACTAAAATTAAATGAAATGTATGTAAATTTATATATATATATATATAATATAATTACAGTATAATTAATATTTCATTTATTTCATATATTTTTACTAAAAAAATCTTTAATACATTCCATGTGATGTGTGAACAAATCACATCATTTTGAGGAAGCGGTAGTCCACACATCCCCAAATGAAGTTATTGTATAACAACAATATGAAAAGCATGAAAGTATGTTTAATATAAAATTTACAGAATATTAAATAGGTTATAATATAAATATTAAAATAATATTTTAATATAAAAATATTTTTAATACCATCCATGAATTCAATAATGTAAAAGGAACAAAAACATTATTCAAGGAGGTGATTAATCGGTATAACTTGGAAAACAATTTTGTTTCTTTAAACGATAGAAGGTGAGAAATGAAATGGATATGAGATATTACATTAGAAATATAAAAATCCATTATTTCAATGATTCTATAGTTATCATTCATTTATGGATGAATTAGGTGAGGAGAAAGTTGAAAAAGAAAATAAATTAAGAGAGGTACTTTGAGAAAATTACCTCTTGAATATCCACTCTTTGAAAGACCCTTTAGGACATTAGATTTGGTCTTTTGGTGATACCATTAGCACTTTGACATTGGGAGAGTGAGTAGGAGAGGTTTGGGAAGATATTTTAGGATATAAAAGGATTTTTGGGATGAAATAGGGTGGTGGAGAGGTGGTATTTATACTTGAGGAGAGGTGAGTTCAAGTGATTAATTTATTGATTATTTTATATTTAAATCTAACCATATATAGGTGGCATTAAATTCCATGAAATTGGATTTTAATTAATTTTTTATTTTATTTTTAGGGTTGAAAAGAACCTCAAAAACCCTGTAATGCTGTATTTTTTAGGTATGTAAATATTTTAACTTTCAATTTTTACCCTTGTCAGAATTTTACTTTTACTATAGTAAATAATTTTTTTACCATGGTATTTTTTTATATATAAAAATAAAATTGACCTTACAACCTAATTTGGACCTTATGATTCCAAATATGTAATCCATTTTACATAATTAAATTCATATAATTGGGAAAATTATATTTCAATTTAATTCCGCAGACAAAACTAAAAAGCGGGTTTTTAAAGTGAAATGTTCAAAAGTTTTAATTTTTTTTATATCTAATTTCAATTTTAAATTGATTAAAATGACCAAAATTAGATTAAATGATAAAAAAATAATCTAAATATACATTAAAACCAATTAAAATGACAATATAACAATTTAAATAAATTAGATGAAAAAGTAGTTTTGAATTAAAATACATTATTTTTCAGTATTCATTAAAATAGTAAAGTTATCAAAAAAATACCAAAAATTTATCAAAACCAAATTTTTATTTCCCAATTTAAAATAATAAGTTTATTTTTTAAAATATAATTTATAAAAGTGTCAAAAACGTGATTTAAAATGGGTTCTCCATTTAAAGGCGGTAAAAATGCCTTTTTTTGAAAAATACTTCTTTTATATATAAAATTGATTTTGTACATATATAATGTCTATAAAATATATAATATAAATTTTAAATATCATATTTAGTTTATATTTCATTAATATAATCCAAAAAGAGTGATATGGTTATTTTATAAAAATAATTATTCTCATTTAAATCATTTTTCAAAAAAACACATCCTTTATATTCAATTGTTTTTTATTTCCATTTCTAATTAGTTTGGTAACCAACTAATATTTATATAAACATGTGTAAATCATATTTTCATAATTCCGTTAATAATATTCATTCCCACCATTCTAATAACTAGATTATAACAATACCATTTAAATAAAAATATTTATTTGTTTGTTTAAGCTTGTTGTAGCGTATCATGTACGCTATCGAACATAGTGTTTAATTCTTAAAACTCAGTATATTACACTCTATATAAATATTTGAAATAGTAAATTCATACTTCCCCAAATCCTACTATTGAAAAGTGAATTACACCCACTTCCAAGTCTCATCCTCCTCTATCGAATCAACCCTATGACGATCAACAAGATAAGAAAGCTAAACCTCAATTGTTTGAGCAACATGAGGTTGATGTCTAGGAGCCATAGATAAAGATTAAAAAAGGAATTCATAATCCAAGGTAGTATGAAACTTTATTTAGATTCATTTTAACCTTCCATATATATCATAACTGAAACAAGAACACAAGTCATCATTATGCATGTACCTCTCCTAGGTCTCTACCCTAAAAATAGGTACACATCACTTGTCCATTAAATATGTGTAGAGTCTGTGCATTGAATCATAGGGGACCCTAAAATCCCATTTCCTAGCTTATATCCCTTCCTATGACACATACCAAGGTCAACCGACACTATTTCCATAATAAACCATGCAATCCTCACTATACCTAACACCAAACTCCATCATATCTCTCAACCATCCCTTTGATACAACTATGAAACAACCCCCTCCTTCCAAAGATACTATAATGAGGAGAGAAATATAATAAACCCTGAGTCACACCTCTTGTAGGACCCGAGTTGGATACCAGCACCAAAGGTATAAAAATATATAGAAATGGGAGGCATTACCCTCTATAATAATATAATATTGGGAGGTATGATGAATCATCCACAAAAAAATGGTAGGACATAATAAAAAAAGAAACCAAAACCATCCCAAATGCATGTATAAATAAAACTGATATAGGTAAAAGTATCCAAAGTTAATATCCAAAAGAAAAGATAAGGCAAGGAAACAATGTCTATCCACGGTTTGATCTAGTAATGTTCAACATGATCCATATAGCCCAATTAGAAACCTAAAAATAAATTTATATACATAGGGTGAGAATACAAGTATACTCAGTAGGGAAACCAAAGTCTGTCATGCACATGTGAAATAAATATACTAATAAACCCATCAGGAAATAGTAGAACCAATAGTACCCAAATAGGTAAACTATCAATACCAACCTCATTACCAAATAAAAAAAATCCAAGTATAGTAACATAATAAAAGCATATCGATAAAGAATACCCAGCACCAATTTCCCAATAAGTTTCCACTCTCACACCCCAACATTGTATATCCCAGTGTTCCCATCTCTTCCGAATAACATACACCACTTCCCCACAACAAAATCACATCACAGCATGCCTAAAAATAGCTAATCCATAACCCCATAGCGTGCTCACATCAAAACTCACCTGAAAACACCTGAGCTATCACATCACAACCATAGCTAGAGTAGTAGGGTATTGTGAACCTGAGGGACACTGACCTCATTCCCCCTCCTACCATGACAAAAACCCATTTTAATCCACCTTATCCAACCTCATCCCGACCACAAACACCTGAGGTACATCCCATCTCATCCGAAGACACCTAGGCTTGCTTCCCCATAAGCACAGCCACATCACATCTTGCCTGAAGACACCTGGGCTATCACAATCACCATCTAGTGAACTATCAGACCTCCAACTATCATTGATTTTTCAATACCCACATTTCCTTGAGGAGAGGTTTGGAAAGAGTGGGTACCCATCCATCCATCCTCTACATTAGATGACAGGATAAACACCTCTCATATAAATATGAGTGCAACACTTAGTGATCGAAGTGGGTGGGGTGCATATAGATATCATAAGGAACATACAAGTATATACATACTGATACACACTATCCCAAACTATGGGTTCTTAACCAAACACTAACTCACAATATAACTACTTTCACTACCTCCTACAAATTCATAACACTACACAATAATCCACAAGACACAACACACATTTCCAACCAAACCCATTATCTTTCCCATTGGTTCATTATTAAGGATAAACAACATTTAAACACAAAACCCATCATTTATTTTTTTTGTTAGTAATTTCCATCCCATTCAAAAAACCAATCCTCAGTCATTTCAAACATTATAAAATAATTATTTATTCCATCACTACCTTAGAATCTAGCACAAAGCAACCATACATCACAAGAATCTCATCATTCCCATTGAACCATTACCTCACAACCACAAAATCATGGACAAACAACCACCACATCACCACCTTAAAATCATTTCCAAACAACCACCACCTTGCAACCCCAAAATTAAGTCCAAAAAACCACCACCTCATTACCCCAAAATAACATCCAAACAACCATTACCTCACTACTCCAAGAGAATTCCCAAAGAACCACCACCTCGCTTCCCTAAAAGAACGAACAAACAACAACCACCTCACCACCCCAAAATAATGACCACATATCAGCCATTATCCCCACATCACATCACAATAACACACTGCCACTTCATAAGAATGAACAAAAATAAAAAACACATCAAGAAAATTTTATATATTTAACAAAGAGGATTTTATCACATTACACTTTTTTAGGGGTTTTATCACACAATATATAATAGAGGGGAAACCATTTTATTTACTAGATATAAGTGGTTAGCCAATTTCCATTTTGGTGTGATATCAAAATTATCACAATAGACACATCAACCACAACACATATCATCCAGTGTAAAAAAAATCCCCCAACGAAAATAATTTTTAGTGGGGTATCAAGACTGTACAATCCATCATATCACAATAATATCAATGCTTTAAAATCATACAAATAATTCCCCATTCCCCCCTTCAATTTAAATTATCCAATTATTTATCTTTGATTAATCCAGAACAACCACCTCTAATATATAAACAAGAGTAACCCCCCTGCATGATATATAATAAACATAAATGATGGATTCCCTACCTCAAAAAATATTTTCCAACTTGTCGCACACCGTAGGGTGAATAAGAAAATCCTGCAAACCACAACCATACCATGAGATCATGAATCAACCCAAATTTCACCCAAGTATCATCAAAACTCAACCCAACTCACATACCAAACCAAAACAACATCACTGTAGTTAATCCCCATGAAAAAAACAAATAAAAAAATGGGGCGAAGAGAAATCACTTATCGTAAATTGTTAACCAACCACCACTAAAACCAGTAAATCGAAGAAAGAGGAAGGGGATAGATGATCCTCCCAAGGATCCTAGAGATCATTTGGGATGAGAGGATAGAGATCCATGACCAAATGAAAATAATAAGAAAGGAAAAGTACTTTAAATCCTGGATCCAACTATTTTCAAATCATGTAATATATACAAATTGTGAATTCCATGGGAATTCACAAAATTTCATCTTTCATAAAAAAATACATCACCTTAGCCTTTATTTAATACAAGTTAGGAATTCCACTTACACAATGTGTAATAAATATCACATGTTCCACCTTAGCCATGTATAATCCATGAACTAACCAGATACACATGTTGTGAATCACCTTTACATGTAATGTAAACAATATACAACTTGAACTTCATTTAGCGGCGCTTTTCCTACTCCGAACACCATTGAAAACTTACAGAACCTCCCACAAGAACCTCCAACCAATAAAACTATAAAAGTAACAGTCCAAGAAGGTATCAAATATTACATAAAACTTGTCTAGTAAAATTCTCTTGAGTTTCTTGACCACATCTTAAAGACTTTCTCTATATCCCCATATGGTACTGAAAATTACATTAAATATTGTAAATAATTCATCAATAGATTCATCTTTAAGCATTTTAACATCATATAACTATTGTCTATAAATTTAAAACTTTGATTCCTTCACCTTATTTTTTCCTTCATAAATACTATTTTTTCCCAAATCTCATTAATATTCTTTCATCCCATGTATTTTTTAGCTTCTTCTAAGATAATTATGATAATAGATAATTCCTTATCTTCCCATAATTTTCAATATTTTTCTTATAAAATAAAGACCATGAAAAAGTCACTTTTTAAACTATGAATCCTTATTGAATAGAATCAGGAACTATAAGTCCAAGTGATAGAAGATAAAGTTATATTTTCTCCTTCCAAATTTGTATTCCTCTTCCATAAAAACTATTAATGAATTCACTACTGATTTAGTTATGTTTATCCATAGTAATTTCAAGAGATATCTCTAAGAGAAAAAATTTCTCTAATAAAAATTGATAGGATCACTTAGGATATGATCAACACTATGTGGGGTGTGAATCCATGTTAATATCCCATTTTAAATTTACAAATTATATTATGGATATTCAACATAGGTCCCTCTAACTCACTATTATACATAAAAAAATAAGGAATAGAAAAATTTGTTAATGAGGTTCACCTTAAATATAGATTAATTCTTACATGTTGTGTGGTGGTTTTTATCTCATGCACACACAACTATTATTTTATTATAAATAAATATCTACAGGTAAGGAAATAAACATGAACCTACTATAATTTCTAGAATGAACTAGACTTGAAAAAACACTAACTTATTATAATTAAAATATAAATAATATTTTAAATAATGATCAACAATGAAAGCATGATCCATAAATATAATAATCTGATCTTGTTCTTCTTCCTCTACTCCTTGTATAATAATCCTTGTGTTCTGATATCAACTTAAAATATTCTTTCATAATTTTTGTATAATTTTTGGACATATATTCTCTATTTATTCTTTTTATTATATACTCAGCATCTAATCTAGATATATTTTTTCAAATATTTACTATGAAAACCCATCAATCTCATCACTTAAAATATCCATAATTCATGGTATTAAATGATAAATAAAACCAATCACATAAAATATATTTGTACGTTTTTTTGTCTATAATCTCTATAATATATCCAAAATTATCAAAAAAAATTCTTTTGACAAAATATAAAATCACTTAGCACCACATCTACATGATAACATAAAACGAAACTACTGTGGTGTGAAATAATTTTTTATAAAATGGATTCTTTTTATTGTTTCATGGATTCATCATGGAATCTATTACCATGATGGGATATAATCTATTATCTCATTATAGTTCTATGACTAAGTTTCATGGAATATCACTATGGTGTGAAGGTCTCCCACAACACTCTCTTTAACATGCACCATGGAGAGGATTATCCAATTATATTGGATACATATCAACTTACAGAAACCACTTTGGATTGTTTTTAATCCTTATATAACTTTACTATATGAAATTATTCTTCACATAACATATCAAATTTATTTTATTCATTATTTATTACTGAAACTAGTTTCTTAATTCATGTAATAATACTTAATCATCATGATTTTTACACTTGGAAAAGAAAAATTATAATTTTTTGACTTATTTCTTCTTCCAAATTATTCTTATAGAAATAATTCTTTTTAAACTCCTTGATAAATTACAAAAAAAAAACTCATAAGCACCTAAAAATCAATTTAACCTTTACATATTAGCTTGGAAACTCTCACATATTATCTATAGAACACCTATGCACCATAAAGTATCTATATGATTAAAAAATTTCTCAATCTTCCATATTAATACCTTTACGTATCATCATTGTAGCTTTGGTTATTTTTCCAAATTTTATTCAATAAAAAGATATTATACATCACCCAAAATATTATGTATTCCTTAAAGGATATTTTTTATTAGAGTGTGAACTTTTCCTTTTCCATTTCTTCATAAAATTTAGAATATATCTCAAGTATTTCTTGAATTATATTACATATCATAGTGTGAACTTTTATTTTTACATTTTTTCTTAAACTTCCAATTAAATTATCTATACAATTTTCTATATATCATAGTTATAGAATATTTTATATCACATGGATGCTTCTAAAACAATTTTATAATTCTTTAAAATATATTCTATATCATCGATATAATATTTCATATCTCATTGATCTTCAAGGATTTTATAATATTCTATTTTTTGAGAAACCCTTACGTACTCAGAGTGTTTCTTACATATCATCCTAACTACCTTTATATATACAAGTGAATTCAAACAATTTGAAAATATTATAGATTGTAAGTTCAAAATGAATCTTATATATCCTTATTTGTGACTCTTATATATAAATTCATTTTTCATTTTTTCAAAAATATATTACTCTAGATTTTCTAGAACTCATCTCCAAATTCCTGAACATAGCTAAAAATATATTCAATCCTTCTTATGATATCTCAACCAAATTCAGATCAACTTTGATGAATCAAAATCTAATCCAAAATTATTGAAAAAATATAATATCAACCTCAAATGGGTTCAATATTTTTAAATTTAATAAATAAAATATTAAACTAGTCAAATTCAAAGTAAATTTCACTTAATATCCTAAAAATGTTTAGGGTATATCGATAAATGGAAATGTAAAGTGTTATATTTTGTTACCATAATAAAATTAAAACTAATTTTTATCTTAATAAATTTAAGATAAAATAATTTAAATAGTTACATTTAGTTACCAAAATGATCTCAAAGAAAAATTTTGAATATAAAAGTTAAAAAATAATGATTATGAATATAGAAAGGATTTTAAATAGATAATAAGTTATTAAAATTATAACAATTGATGTTGTGAAATTAAGGAGTTTGAATAATATGTTAAAAGATATTAACATTAGGAATATAATCCTTAATTCTCACCATTATTAAAAAATATTTCTTCATATATGTTACATATTAAAGGAGTTTAATGGGAAGTTTTATTAGATGGACACATAGATATATAATAGGAATTACATAAATATGTAATGAGTTTTACAAAACCCCAAAAGTACAATGAACATATGGTCTCTATGGTGTTAAATCATTAGTGATATTATTAGATGGTTTCTTATGTATAGTTTTGTGAGTATCCTTAAAATAGTTAAAGAATATAAAATTTATCATATTATAAAAAAAATATTTCCTTTACTTTATCATTCATTCATGCTGGTTTTTTATATTATGTAAAGTGAAATGATAATTATCCTCTCAAAGTATGACTTTGATTTATCCATAACTGATGTTTTCCATGGAGTATTATAGGTTGTGATGAAATGCTAATCTAATCATGGGTTGTGTTTTTTATAGAGATATAGAATATACTCACGAGGCACAAAATGAGTTTGGTGTCCCAGATGACCCACTAAGTATGCCACATGGAGTTTCATTCACTTTTCCATCTATATACTAAGGGTTTATGTTTAATATTTAATCCCCATACTTGAATGAGAAACTTCATACTTTGATACCTTTCTCATTAAAGTATTGAGGATTATTTAATCATGGTGTGGTTGGGTATGTTGTTGATAATGTAGTTATTTATGGATTAAAAAAGAAGGTATTTCTACTCTATTATGATGGGTTTGAGATTTAGGCCCTTAATAGAGATAAATTGAGGAAAATTATAGACATAATTAGATAAGGTACATATGATGTGCGTATCTAATTGGTTGAGGTTAATGTGATGTTCTCATCAACTTAGATGAATGATTTGTGATGTATTTATCAACCCATTTAGTTTATACTTAGACAATGGAGAATATATGTGATAGATATATGGTATTAACATACTCTATTTCCTATAGTCACTCAATGTCTTAGAAAAATTAATTATATGATTATGCATACATGTATGAAATATGACTAGTGGAAATAGGTATGGAGATACATGTATTTGATAGAGACCATGCCATATTTGATTTTATATTGAGTATAATTGATGATTTTTCAGAATATGATCCTTTATTAAATCTATAGATTCATGAATACATAATTTTTTCCATTTATATAAAGGTCTATGGGGTCACAATTTATGGTTGTACAAATGGTGATCAAGTTAATGAATCTTTGAGTGATACTCTAATTTTTTATCGGATATCCAGAATAAGTTACGGATGGATTTTCATAAGTTGTTAATTATAATATAAAATTTTTGTGACAATGAATGAAATATTTTCTAAATGGAGTTTTGAGAATAGTAAAAATGAGTTTGGATATTATTTGACATGTTGTCACATATGATACGACATAAGGTGAAAATAGAATATGTCTAGAAAACTTTTAGTGAAAGTTAGATATTGATGGATATGTGAACTAAAAGTCCAACCATGACATGATGATTTAGAACATGCCATGTTCTAGCCTTACATTCACCATAACATATTGTGAGACACTATACCATAGTGATTGTGCATGAGATTATCATTTTGTATGATAATCCTTAGTTCGACCTCCATCATCCACTCCAACCATTATTCTTAATCAGTTCATTATTTTATAGGGAAATGAGGAGTTTTTAATATCACACATAATCATTGAAACATTAAACAATAATAATGATACTGAAATAAAAATTTAAAGATTGAAACTTTTAATGTAATTTTGAAGTTCTCAATCAGTATTGGACAACTTTTTGATGTTCTTCAATGCCTATATAAATTGGTTTATTAATTATATGAATTATTACATCTATTTTTTAGAGTCTCCCATTAGAAACCCTCAAACTAAAACAATTTTTGAGTTCTTATTTCTCTATATTATTTAAAAAAGAGGTTATTATAGACTGTAAATAAAGGGATATCTTACCTAAGCATTGGATGATTTTTATAATCCATGGATACCTTATGGGGTAGGATCCTATGGGATTATCCAAATTGATATCCTTTAAGTTCATGTGGTATGATTCTATATGAAACTTTATTAAAGGTGTATGATATACATATTTATTTATTTTATTATTCATATAAAATATAAATAAATCTTTTTGGATTAATGTTGTTTTAGAGTTATTCTTCTGATATGTTTTGAATTCTATAGATCCTTCTAAAAACCACAAAATTTCATGAAAAAGGAACTATTCAAAGAAGAGTTCGATAAGCATTGGCTGGATCTTGGGGTCCAAATGCCTCTATCTACTTAGGTTGTTTAGAGAAGTACACCCATTCACCTATGTTGTTTTCTATTCCATTATTAAAGTTTCATTGTACCACTAAACAAATGGTTTCTTCATCAAGTGGTTTGTGGTAAGGTTTGATTCCCCTCATGGTATGATTAATTTTGGATAATATTTCTCTTTTATGAACCCTCAAGGAAGATCTATTTTGGTTCTTTAACAAAGGGGGTGATGTAGATCCATGTTTTTAGAGGAAAAAATTTAATAAAGAAGGTAATTGTGCTATATTTTGATGATAACAATGTGGGATATTGATCCCACTATTTTAGAGAATGTTTCAGGGAGAAGTTCGTGTTTGTTAAATAAGGGGGAGTAAATTAAAAAAAGGTTGATCTCTGTAGCGACCTGACCCCAAAAGTCCTGTAACTAGTATATAATATCAATTAAATTGACATGATTATAGGTAATCAATCCTCAAAGGACCAAAAAAATTTAGTATTCTTGGTAAACCAGATACATAAATGTGTATTGTAATACAAATTAATAGAATAATTACAAAATAATTTTTTTATTATAAATAACATTGTGGATAATTTTAATCCATCTAGTAAATTCCTGCATATCTTTCATAGTATGCTTCTTGGATTCATGGGGAAAGAAACATAATAAGGGTGAGCTCAAATGATCAGTAAGGGAAATATATAGAGGAATAAATAATGAATCAATAAGAGTAATAATTATGACATGGTAAATAACTGAACACACATGCCATGGATTCAAAATGAATGGAAGTGTGTAAACAATATGGAAAGTTAATAACTGGAAACACATTCCATTAAAATAACTATATAAGGAAAAATAAATACGGAAAGGTAAGAAACCAAAAAAAATTCCATTTAATCAATGAAATGAAATGAAATGTATCCATAGATATTCTGACACAAAATCTCATGGATGAATAATAATAATAAAATTCTAAAAAAAGGCAATGATTAATTATCGTACATTATGTTTCAGAGGCACATGATACCATTACCGTCAATTGACTGTTTAAAATTTTCTAATTTGCGCAAATAATTCATCCCATGAGACTAATGATGCATCGTGGGGATTTCATTAAGTGGTCCCCAACCCAAAGATCTTGAATTAACGAGTCTCTGCCCCATAGGTCTTACTTTTACCAGTCCCCAACCCATATAGTACGTGTCCAAATAATTTAAATAAACAATATTGCTTATAAAATATCCGTATTGAATAACAGATATAGGTTTATCAATATTTCCCTAAATAATCAAATAACTTTCAAAGTAAACACCATATAAAAAATTGTATACTCTTCAGACAATAATCATATCTATAGAAAAGTGATATGGATATTTAGGGGAATTTCAATGTCAAATGATTATATGAAATTGATTATTTCAAGGGGATTAAAAGGAATTAAGTGAATGGGGATATTACCCATGTCCAAATCAATCATAAACCATAAAAAGTAATATTAAGGATGGTATCAATACAACATACCCCAAGTGGAGTAAAATAAAGGGTTTTTGTCATTGATTAATGGAAATATTATAAAAGGACATTTTAAAAATATTCATTAGGAAAATATCATTTTATTATGAAAATCATTTTGAAAAAACTTTTCTTTGAAATTTTTTTTTTCAAACATTTTCTTTAAAAGGTATCCTTTTATACATGAAAATGAAACTTTAAATAAATAATGGTGAGTAAATTCTTACTTGACGTACGAGGTAAAAACATTCCTTTTTCACGATAAAAAGGTTTGAAAAATGCCTTGTCGGGAAAGAGACAAGAACATTTCTTTGAATACATTAGTATCAGAAAAAAGGGTAAAATTTTATTTACCAATTCATTTTAAAATCATTTTTTTATTTTTTTAATAAAACATGGTTTCTTAAAGAAAATAGGTTCTTTGACTAAAGAGGGAACTAAAGTTGGGTTTTCATAATTTTTTTTCTAAAACACTTTGAGTACCAAAGAGTTGAAAAATGGTATTAATACTTGAAAATGGTCATGAATAAAGAGAGGAGAGAAAATTATAGGTTTTATTTAACAATGGTTATATAATTTTCTTGAATGGAAATACTATTGAATGATCATTAATGTTATTGTTGAGGAAAATAATCCTTAAATATTTTAAAGTGTCCCATAACACTTCGAAGCATTTTAAATAATAATACCCATGAAGGAATAATATTAAATGGAAGTTTAAAATACCATTAAGGTAATTTAATTCATGATATAATATATAAAAATGGGTAGTAAATATACCACACAAAATAAGTAAGTGGTGAAGAAGACATTTATCTCAGAGAAGTAAGAAGTGAGATGAGAATCTCTTACCACTATGGTAACAAATGAATTCAAAAACCCAAAGGTAATAATCATCAAGTAAAAAATTTAAATAACATGACGATAATATAATTCATGATATTATATGTCAATTTGGTAGTATGTACAATATATATAAGAAATTATAAGCATAACAATAAAGTATGCCTTATATAAAGAAAGGTGAGACAAGAATCCCTTACATACGAATCAAAAGACCCAAAATTAATAATCATTAAATGAAACATCTAAATAAATTGAAAATAAAGAAACTCATGATATAATATATCAAAATGGGAAGTAGGTACTCTACACAAGATAAGTAAGTGGAGGATATGGCATTTATTTCAAAGATGTAAAACGTGAGATGGAAATCCATTTCCTTGAGTTTCCTTTTGAGTGAAATTCCTTTAAATTAATATATAATAAACTTATGTTAATTTTATAATTTATTGATAAAATCTTTCTTTTTTATATTTAATCTTATTTCACTTATTACTATGTTTTATATAACTACTTAGACAATTAAGTTTACATCGGGTGTTTTGACTAAATCTGATTTATGTATCAAAATCAACTTTGGTAGGTAACCTATGGTCAAAGGGGTAATTATATAATATATATAGAATAATAATCATGAAATAATTATCAAATTTATACATAAATTATACTTTTAAAACCAATCATTAAATATGGTAATGAAAAATGAATTAATGTTACAACCACGGAGATGGTAGGCCGTACACACGCATGAATAACGTTCCCATTTTACATTGATTATTATGGAAATAAGGTAAGTAACACCATATCATTATAGAATGATAATTATATAATAAATAACATTTTAGTTAATAATATACACTTATATATAAAATTCTTGTGATTTAAAAGGAATCACATTGTGTCAAGGAGACAGTAGTCCACAAGTCCACAACCGAGATTATCACTTTTTAGTGTGTGAAAGGGTAATAAAGAAAATGATATATATATATTATATTTAAATGAAGATAATTATTTCGTAAATATCCTATATATTTTGTGTATATATATTATTTTTAATTATAACCATCATTTATACATTCCATGTATCGTGTGAACAAATCACATCGCTTGGAGGGGGAAGTAGTCCACACTTCCTCAAATGATGTTATCATATTAATTTTAAATGAAAAGTATTAAATTTATTTATTATAAAAGGATTAAATAAGTATAAAAAAATATCATTTATAATGTATTTAATCCTATTTCCCATCATAATTCCACCATGAGAGGTGGTAAAGGAAAATTGAACAGTCATTGTTTCGTGGGGTAATAGTTCACCGTACAAAGACACAATATGTTCTTTACCCATTATATGGAAGTGTGTCTAAGTGTAGGTATAACACTAAGAATAAAAAAATAATAGTATATTTATGATACTTGTGTTTTTATAAAATCATAGAAAAAATAGATTTCAGGGGGTAGAGAATGGAAATGAAACTAGAAAGCTTGAGTGGAGACGTTACCTCTTAATCAGGTAACTACTTTTGGTTTATAGAAAAAGGATTCTTTGGATTGATTCATGATCAAAGGGAATATTCAAGGTAAAGGGGATGATTTTTGGGAATCTATTTGTTCATATTTTGGATGAACGAAAGTTTTTTGAGAGGTGTGAGGAATGAGGAGAGGTGGTGGCCTTTTGTAGGAAGGAAAATGACTCATTTGAAATTTTGGGAAACAAGTTAGGTGTACACATATTATTACCAAAACGTAGTCATAAAAAAACAAAAAACTCAATAATTGAATTTTAATGGACGAATAATGTCTATAAAATGGGTTTTGGACAATTTTATATGTTATTTGTGCCCTTAAGTTAAAGGTTTAGTCCTTTATTAACCTTAGTTTTACCTTCATAATTGTAATTAACTATAATTACATTCACTAATATTTTTGGTAAAAAACTATTTTTACCTTATTAGAAATAATAAATTATTATGATTAAAAATATTGAACACATTTTTATAAATTCAAATCATAGAGGTTAAATAAATTAATTTAAAATTCATCTCGCAGGCTGGATGACAATGCAGGTTTTTAAAGTAAAAACATCTGAAAGTTTGCTATGTTTTTATAATCAATTTCACAGTGAAATTTATCAATTTCATAAATGGTATTAATTGATAAAAATATTATCTAATTAAACCTTGCAATACCAATTAAATTTACAATTTAACCTTATAAATACATTAGATGAGAAAGTAGTTCTGAACTAAAATTCAATATTTTTAACTATTCATTAAAAAATGATATGTTTTTGAAAATTACCAAAAATTCACCCTAAACTAATTATCATGTTTATATTTCAAATATGAAGTATAATTAGACATATTAAATCAATTAAAGTTTCAAAATTATAATTTTAAATGGGTTTTCCATTAAAAGGTAGTAAAACCACCTTTATAAAAATATGGGTTTTTATGTGTAAAATAGGGTTCATTCTTATCTTATGCCTATAAAACCTAGTGGATGGATATAAAAAATATTTTATTGAATATATAATATATGTCTTTCCTTAAAATCATTATCTAATTGTAATTAATTAGGTTTATTAAGTTAAAACTCCTCTAGAAGTATAAAAATAATAATATTTCATTTTATATACAATTGTTTTTTATTTTAATTTCACATTAATTGGTATCCCATGAATTCATTTTATATTTATATAAAACATATATTTTCATAAGTTATTTAATACTATTCATAATGTCTAGTTCATATCTTATTATATTAAATAGTAATATTTTAATAATATATCATTGTTTGGTGAAATTCGGTCTTGCATATAATGAAATATATTGAGGAAGGCCGCTCTTGCATCTAACTCAAGCTATTAAGGGAGGTCATTCTTACATGTAACACATTAACACTTAGTGTTTCAAGCATTAAAATATATATAATCTATTTTAAATAGTAAATATATTATAAAGTATCAAGATATTATATTACCATACGCGCTTGGTGTCGCGTGTCATACATACTATCAAATACAATGTTTTTACTTTAGTTTTTCGGGGTGTCACATTCTCCCAACCTTATTTAAATTGAATCCTCATAGTTTAAAATCAACCATGATGATAAATATTTTGATACTTCCTATGTTTGAAATCCCTCATCTTGATAAGGGTTTATAAGTAATCCTCTATAAAAGAGAGAATGGAAAGTACAAAGGTCACATGGACTACCATGTAACTGGGTTTCTAAGTAGAAGAACAATAGTGGAAAGTAGAGATATGCACATGGATTAAAATCATAAATATTTATATGGATTGAATGATGTCATCAATCAAAAACAAATGAATGATCAATAGAAAGTTTAGGGTCTCAAAACCATAAATATGATATTATTTAGAAGACCATTGGTTCAATAAAAAATTAAGGTATTAGGAATTTTTTTATTTCGAAGTCATTTTCCTAATGTTAGGTAGTTCTTTTACTGACTAAGAATATAAAAAAATATTATTAATTGATAGGTTTAAATTTTATATGAACAATCCTATCTTTTGGTTTTGCTTTGATAAAATTATAATTCATTCCTTTAGTCATAGAAATTAATTACCAACAATGAATTTTTTTATTCCTGAAGCACTAAAAGAAACTTTTAAGGGATCAAAAGGCTGATAAAATAGTGAAAAGTGTAATTATTTGTCTTTAACTATCTTCCAAAACCAATATGGTTAATACACTAATCTCTAATCCTCAAAAGTGATACTAATGGATCATCATTAACATTTATTCATCAATTTTTTTTAACTAAAAACAGTGAAATATTTACCATGAAATTGCATAGGTCATTGGTTGGCATGACACCCATATCATCCTTCTGTCATGGGTTCAAGACCTGTGGCCTATCTAGATTTTATTGGTTATCACTCGGCTTACAGGATGTCTTTTTCTATAACCAAATTAATATAATTTCCAAAATAAACATGATAAACATCCTTGAAAAGGGTTTAATCACTAAATATCCTTTTAACTATATTTTTTAATGCAACCTCAAAAAATATATAATTTATCCATTTATTTCCACATAGCTTCTTCCTTGGTCTAGGGTTTATCTATAATATTATTAGTTGGATTTATAAATAATGAAACATTATATTCAATCTAAAACTCCTTAGGTTTAAACTTGATCATTCGTTGTCATTATCCATTCAAGTTCTTCATAATGGGTTATAAAGAAAACATGGATTGTCCTAATCATATCCCCTGGGAGAGTCAAACTAGGTACATAGTAAGACCCATTTTCATGTACTAGGTTACCCAGAGTCAGGCCCGAAACACCTTGTCAGAGATGTTACTCCTAGGTAAACCTATGCTAAAACCACACCCACTTGTAGTATTCATACAGGGAAGATTTTCTAGGGTGACCCACATAATCTATACTTTACTAAAATTCTAGGGTTTTCATCTATAACTATCTTCAAATTATACCATAGGGTTGTGTTCTATAATCTTGGTTTTCCTAAATCTTGTTCCCAAGGTTGCTACTAAAATTCATTTAATAACAAATATAGTGAACCAACCCCAGATATCCTGGGAGCTGGTGTTTACTATCAATTACATTGGCATGATTACAAGGAATCAATCCTCAAAGGACCAATCATTTTATTAGTCTTGGTAAACCAGATACAAAAATGAGTATTATATTACAAATGAATACACTAATTACAATATAAATTTTTTTCTTCTAAATAACTTTGTGGATAACTCTAATCCATCTAGTAAATTCCTGAATATCATTCATAGTATGATTCTTGGATTCCTAGGGAAAGAAACACAATAAGTGAGAGATCAAATGATCAGTAAGGAAAAAATATAGAAGAAGAAATAATGAATCAATGAGAGAAATAATTATGGCATGGTAAATAACTGAACACACATGCCATGTAATCGATAAAATTAATGGAAGTGTGTAAACAATATGGAAAGGTAATAACTATAAACAAATTCCATTCAAATAACTATATAAGGAAAAAAAATATGAAAAGGTAAGAAATTGAAAGACATGATATTTAAAAAATGAACTAAAATGAAATGTATCAATAGATATGTCAACAAAAAATCTCATGGATGAATAATAATAAAAAATTATCAATAATGGAAATGATTAATTATTATATTTCATGTTTCTTAAGAACATGATACCTTTACCATCCATAGGTAGTTTAAAATTTTCTAATTTGCACAACTAATTCGTCCCATGAGACTAATAATGCATCATGAGGCTTTAATTTATTAGTCCCCAACCTATAGAGCTTGCATTAACCAGTATATAACCCTTAGGGATTATATTAATCAGTCCCTAACCCGTATAGTGCATGTCTAAATAATTTAAATAAAAGAAGTGCCTTATAAAATATCTATATTGAATAAAGTGTAATAGTTTATCTGTATTTCCCCAAATAATCAAATAACTTTCAAAGTAAACACCATATGAAAAATGGTATATGGTTCAGGAAATAATCATATACATGGAAAAGTGATATGGATATTTTGGGGAATTTCAATGTCAAATGGTTATAGGAAATTTAATATTTCAATGGGATTAAAATGAATTAAGGAAGTGAATGAGAATACTATCCTTGTTGTAATGACCTGATCATTTATGAATAAAATTTCCTTTATTTTAATTTCTTATAGATATAGAAAAAACATGAACTATTATTATTATTATTATTATAGGGTTTAAATTATCATTAATTATCACTACTATTGATATTATATCCCTTGAATAGTGAGAACACAACTAATATAAATGTAAGGCTTTAACAAATCCTTTCAACACAAAAAAGGGAGATAATGACCTCATCCAGTATACTATGGCTGTACGAAGCTCATTTGTTAGAGATTAAAAAGGATTTAGCATCATTGGTATTCACTATTGACCAAGCCCAATCCAAGCTTTAATACGTTAAGTTTGAATGGAATCTCCTATGAGGGAAGTTCAAGTTAATGGAGATTACCACCCAAGAAATGTCATCTAAGCCGCCCCAAGAGTCTGTCACTACCGCACACCTTACCCTTAAATATTATTCTGGTGTTATATGTGGTTATGTATTAAAGGTATTACTTACTTATTGTGTAATTATTTCTTGTAAATAAAAGTCTTATTTAATCAATTCTTTTATGGGAATAATCTTTCTTAAAAAAATGATGAATTTGATAAATTGATTTTTTGGGTAAAAATGGTACTTTTGAGAAATATATACATTAATATTTTTATTAATAATATTATAAAAATAATTCTTATAAATTATTATTAAATCAATTCCTTATCTCTAAATAATTAGGTAATCTGTTTGATAAGAGTTATATTTTTATACGATAAATCAGAAAGAGTAAATTTTAAAGAATTTATTTTAAGGAATTAATAAATTTTTGAAATAATTAATATTTTAATAAAATATTATTATCAAATTAATTTTATTAATAATAAATGATTATATAATATTTATTAAGTCAATTGTAATTTTTATTAAGGTTTAAAAATTGTTTTTGTCAAAACTCATCAATTTAAAAAAAATGTCGGTTCTCATTTTAAAGTTAAAATTCAAATATTTAGAAAATTATTTAGATAAAATGAATATTATTTTTGGAATCAGGAAGTCAAAATTATCAAATGTTTAATTTTTCATAATTTTACGAGACAATCGAATTTTTGTGTAAAAATTAAATAATATATAAATATATAGATTGTTCTATGACATCATAATGACCCAACAGTGATATAATAAATACCATAAAATAAATATTAAACAAAATATATTTTTTAAATTTAAAATAATGTTATTTTAGATTTATTTGACTTATTTTATATTTCCTTAGTGAATCCTCCAAAATATATATCATATTGTATGATTTTAAGTTCATTTATTTAATAATGCGACTCACCTCCATATAAGCAAGGATAATATTTTAATATATTCGAACTATTTCCTTATAAAATAATATTTTCCAATCCTATTTTGAAAAAAACATGGGAAAAAACCATGGTAAGGTTTGTGGTTTTGAATATTTAATTATATAGATTCCAAAACTAAAGTTTGTGGAATACTAAAGAATTCCCCTCTCATTTCATATATAAACCCACCCAAGAATCCACTTATCTTCACTAAAAAAACATTTATCACGTCCCTACTCTATCCAACACTCTCTAGAATCCTCCTTAGGAATCCCAAGCTCTCATGAATCCCCTACTCAATCTTTTTAAGTCACACACTCAAGTAAGGGTTTCCTTCCTTTCTCATTTTTATCCATGTTTCCTTATATTGTTACACCATTTTATTTTTCAATTAAAAATGATGGGTTATTTTTTTTCAAATCTCCCATACTACCCTTATTATGTTTTTGTGACGAGATACCCCTTTATCTCTCATTTATCACTCCTATGTACACCCGTTACCATGCCAAAATTTCGTAAGAGTTATTTCATTCCTCTTCTTTATTCAAGTTTCTTTAGTATGTTACAACTTATATTTACAAATTAATCATGATGGAACATTTATATATATGATAAAATTATTTCCCATTTAATTTCCAAATTATTATATTCTTCTTTCTCTCTCATCAACCCATTTTATGAATCCCCATGTGATGTCGTTATGCTACTGAAATTGCACCGTAATTTTCCATGCCAAAATAATCATGTTGAGAATACCATGCCCATTTATCTATCAAGGGTATCCACCTTTATGAAAAAAATAATTATTTATTATATACTTTTATATATTTATTCCATATTAATTTATCATTGAATAAATTAAAATGATGAATGAATCCATGTTATATGATCTCTATGGCATACTAAAGCATGAGATTGAAATCATTATGAAGGGTAAGCTCTAATAGCGCTCCAATGCATTGGGTAATGTTTAGTATCATGATACATAATTTTGGGATAGGGTTTTATCTTATTCCTTTATAGTACTTTTTCCATCATGTTGGGATAGGGTTTTACCTGATTCCTTTATTTTAATGATGTAGCATTTTAAGTTATTACCGCATTTCCATGTTATAATGATCATGCTATATTGTGAATTTATGTTCATGATTCTCTTATTCTCCATTGATATACCTATTGCCTAACATGTATTTTATTCTATATATTATGCCTTGTTTACTCCCTTAATAGGCTTTATACCTCACCCTTTTCTTATGTATGTCCTCAGGTTATCCCATGCATTGCTAAGTACGAAAGAATGTTGTGGCCATGTAAAATAAGTTTTCAATAAAGATGTTGTATTTTATGTCTTAAGTTGTCATGTAATGTACCTAATCCACAAAGACACTAGACCTATCAATCTTCTGGGTTATATTAAGTGAAATTTATATAATAAAGCATGTTTAAATGTGTAATAAAGACCAGGGTTGTTATAGTTGGTATCAGAGGATAAGTTTAGTTATTTTTGGGATAAGGATTAGAAAACCCTAGGGAAGTCCTTAGGGATAAGACTAAGTATAAGAAAAGAATCCCTAAATTTTGGTAAGTATAAACTATGTGTTTTATCAAGAAAATACATCCTTGTTTTGATATGAACAAGTAGAGTTGGCTCTGATACAAATGTATCTAGGGGTAAAATCTGAAAACAACACTTTGATTTAGACTCAAACGAGAACTGGTGCATGACAATGGGCCTTGTTGCACTCTTGGTTAGACACTCCTGGGGGATATTCTTTGGTAAATTAATAATCTTAGTACAAAAAATTATTATGGTAAAAAAAAAATTCCCCCTAAGAATATATGTTAGGATGTAGATCATAGATAACATAGATTGAAGCCTGTAAATTTATAAGTTAAGGAAATAAATGTAATTTATAAGTTATCCCTTTATATTAATTGGATTCTCCTTTATGTGTTCAATAGTTTAGAATTACTCATCTATAAGACTATATTGGATAATTTATAACCATAATCAAAAAGTTAAAGTGATGTTTATCATCCATGGTTCTACGTATTCTTTTATATCTTGAAAGTTTAGCAAAACAATCCAAAGACCACCAAAAATCATAGAAGTGGGGATTTCAGTGAGAATAGAAAATGGGGAATTTATTTCATCCCATGAATATAACTCATCGTCTATCAAAATTTGTGGATTGAACTTCGCAAAAAAATCTCATCATACTTTTGGTGGAATTTGATGCAATTCTTGGCATGGATTGACTTTCCCTATATAGAGCCAACATAAATTGTCGTGATAGGGAAATTAATCTCTATATGGTGAATCAACCCCAATTCTATACAAGTGCAATGAGGAGGATTAATCTTATTTAGCACCATCATATCAATCATGTGTATTACTCCCCTATTAGCATGTGTATATTTATCAAATTATTGAGTCTAAGGAAGGAACCATCCTAAAAAACATGCCAATTGTACAGGATTTCACTGATGTGTTTCCTAAGGAATTTCATGATCTTCCTCTTAGAAGAGATGTTGAATTATTGATTGATTTTAAACCTAGGTAATTTACAATATCCAAGACTCCATATAGAATGGATATTGTGGAGATTGAAGAGCTAAATAAATAACTATAGGAGAATCTGGATAAAGGGTTTATACGCCCAAGTGCTTCACCTTGGGGTTCACCGATCCTCTTCATCAAGAAGATGGATGGTTCAATGCGCCTTTGCATCAATTATTGTGAGCTCAACAAAATCATGATAAAGAAAAAGTATACTTTTCCATGAATTGATGACTTGCTCAATCAGCTACATGGAGTACAATACTTCTTTAATGTGGATTTGAGGTCCAGATATTACCAAGTAAGGGTAAAGAAGGAGGATATCCCCAAGACTTCTTTTCGTACAAGGTACGGGCACTATGAACTCATAGTAATGCCTTTTGGACTCACCAATTCTCCATAAATCTTCTTGGACTTGATGAATATAGTCTTTAGATATTATCTAGAAAAAATTTTGGTAGTCTTTGTAGATGATATTCTAATACAATCCAGAAACAAGTAGGAGCATAAGGAGAATCTAAGAATTGTATTAGAGACCTTGCGAAAGGAGAAGATCTGTGAAAAGTACAGCAAGTGTAAGTTATATTTTAAGGAAGTCCCATTCTTGGGGCATATAATCACATGCAATTAAATATCTATGGGTCCTTACAAAAAAAAATTAATTGAGGGATGACTGATGCTAACATCTTTGATGGATATCCATAGTTTCCCAGGGTTAGCTAGATATTATCGCTGATTTGTGAGAAATTTATCATGATTGTCAAAAATTCTTACCAAACTAACTAAGAAGGGAGTCATGTTTTCTTGGAATGATGAATGCGAAGAGATCTTCATGGAGTTGAAGAAGAGGCTTATCACTTCCCTTGTGCTCACTCTACCCACAAGTGGGAATATTTTCGTAATCTTTAGCGATTATTAGAAGAAGGGATTGGGTTGTGTGTTGATGAATAATGAAAAATTCATCTCTTATGCCTCAAGTCAGTTGAAAATTCACGATAAAAACAATTCTACCCATTATCTGGTGTTGGAAGCTGTGATCTTTGCATTGAAAATATGGTGGTATTATCTCTTTTGGGAAAAGTGTGAAATATATACATATCACAAAAGTCTCAAATATATATTCACATAGAAAGAGATGAATACGCACCAACGAATATGGTTAGATCTCATCACGGATTATGACTAATCAATCCATTACCACCCTGGGAAACAAAACAAGGGGGCAGATTCTCTAAGTAGCAATGACTTAACAATTATATCATTGATGAGAATTGAGAAGGATCCAATCTTCTTAGATTTGATGAACATGGAAATGGGAATCATATATAAGGGAACATCATTAATCCTTTCACAAATGATTTCTCAACCATCTCTTTTAGAATGGTTAAAAGCTGATAAAAAAGATGATGTGGGAATTTAGAAGAAAGTGGAAACTCTCAGAAAAGGGAAATCCTTAGAGTTCAATCTTAATAAAGAAGGAATTTTGATATTTGGGTCAAGACTACGTGTTTCAAAAAATACGGATTTAAAGAAAGAACTTTTGGATGATGCATATAGTTACAATTTGTCCATTCACCCAGGAAACACAAAGATTTATTCAAATCTATGAGTGCATTATTGGTGGGATAAGATGAATAAGGATATCATATATTATACATCAAATTTCCTGGTATGTCAGTAAGTGAAGGTTGAGAGGAAGAAGCCTAAGGGGATGTTTCAATCATTACCTATACCAACATGGAAATGGGAAAGCATCACATTGTACTTTTTCACCAGAATTCCTAAGACATCCAAAGGAAACAATGCTATGTGGGTTGTTGGGGATCATATTATAAAGATAACACACTTCAATGAAATTTTAGAGGATTTCTAATTGGATCAACTAGTATAGATATACATAAAAAATTGGTAAGGATTCATGGTGTACCACTATCTATTGAATCCGATCAAGATCAAAGATTCACCTCTAAGTTCTAGTAGAGTCTCCAAAATGCTCTAAATACTGAGATGAACTTTAGTATGGATTATCATCCTCAAACTGATGTCCAATCTGAGCGGGCTATCCAAACACTTGAGGAAATGTTGAGAGCTTGATCAATGGAATTCAAAGGTGGATGAGACCAACATCTTCTTTTGGTGGAGTTATCTTACAAATTTTTTTTCAATTAAAGCATCCAAATGGATCCTTATGAATAACTTTATGGGAAGAGGTGCAGAACACCAAAATGTTGGGATGAAATTGGGGAAAAAAACTTCTAGGTCTAAAAATGTTCAAAGAAATGGTGTAGAAGGTTAAAACTATCCAATAGTACATTAAAGCTGCTCAGAGTTGACAAAAGAGCTATGATGACAATCATATACAAAACCTAGAGTTTGATTTTTTAGACATGTTATTCCTCTATATATCTTCATGTAAGAGAGTTATGAGATTTGGGAATAAGGGAATGATTAGTCCAAGGTATATCAGCCCTTTTGAGATCATTGATCGCATTGAAGCAGTGGCATATTGACTAGAACTCCCACTGAACCTATCTCAAGTACATGATGTATTCCACATATCACTCTCAAAGAAGTACATACCTGACCCATCACATGTACTCAATCCAGAGGTGGTACCATTGGAGAATGACCTCTCCTATGAAGAGAAGCTGGTGAAGATCTTTGATCATAGGGAAAAATTTCTATGAAATAAGACAATGCCCCTCGTCAAAGTGTTATGGAGAAACCACAAGTTTTATTAAACAACATGGGAACTAGAGGAAGTGATGAGGCAGAGTTACCCTCATATATTTTAGTGTGGAAAAAGGAAATTTCGAGGGTGAAATTTCTTAAGGGTGAAGGTTGTAATGACCTGATCATTTATGAATAAAATAAACTTTCTTTTAATGTCTTATGGATATAGGAAACACATGCACTATTATTATTATTATTATTATTATTATTGGGTTTAAATGATCATTAAGTATCATTATAGCTGATAATATAGCTGTTAAACAATGATCACCCAACTTATATAAATATATGGTTTTAAAAAATCTTTTTTACATAAAAAAGGAGATAATGGCCTAATCCAGTAGAATTAGGACGTACAAAGATCATTTTTTGGATCTTAGAAAGGAGGCAGAATCACTAGGATTTGCTCTTGACTAATCCCAAGTTGATATTCAACATGTTAAGCTTAAATGGAATCGCTTATGGGAGAATTTCAAGTTAATAGAGATTACCACCAGGGAAATGTTATCCCAGCCACCCCAAGAGTCTGTCACCATCGCACACCTTACCCTTAGGTCTTATGTAGGTGTTATAAGTTATTATGTATTAAGGTATTTGTTACTTGTTGTGTAATCCCTTTTTATTAATTAAAGTCTTATTCCATCAATTCCTTTATTGGAATAGTCTTTCTTATAAAAATTATAAATTTGATAAATTAATTTTTCAGGTAAAAATGGTACTTTTGAGAAATATATACATCAATGTTTTTATTAATAATATTATAAAAACAATTCTTATAAATTATTATTATATCAATTCCTTATCTATAAATGATTAGGTAATCAGTTTGATAAGATTTATATTTTTATATGATAAAACAGAAAGTGTAATTTTTAATGAACTTCTTCAAGGAATTAATGAATTTTTTAAATAATCATTATTTTAATAAAATATTATTTTCAAATTTATTTTATTAATAATAAATTAGTATAAATTTTTTATTAAGTCAAGTGAAATTTTTATTAAGGTTTAAAAAATATTTTTTTAAAACCCATCAAATTTTAATAAATACCAGTTGTCATTTTAAAAGTGAAAATTCACATATCGAGAAAATTATTTAGATATAATGAATACTATTTTTGGAATCAGGATGTTGAAATTATCCAATGGTGAATTTTTCATAATTTTCTGAGACAGTTGAATTTTTGGGTAAAAATTAAACAGTATATATATATAGTATGTTTTATGACATCATAATGACATAATAGTGATGTGATAAATACCATAAAATAGATATTTGAACAAATATATGTTTTAAATTTAAAATAATGTGATTTAATATTTATTTTATTTATTTTATAATTCCTTAGTGAATCCTCCAAAATGTATTACATATTTTATGATTTTAAGTTTATTTCTTTAATAATGGGAATCAACTCCATATAAGCAAGGATAATATTTTAATATATTCAGACAATGGAATTATAAAATAATGTTTTACACTCCTCTTTTTCAAAAACAATGGGAAAAACCATGGTAAGGTTTGTGGTTTTGAATATTTAATTATATAGATTCCAAAACCTAAGTTTGTGAAATATTAAAGAATTCCCTTATCATTTCAAATATAAACCAACACAAACTCCCAATTATCTTCACTAAAAATCTTTGGATAACGTCTCTACTCTTCCCCAAATCTCTATAACCCTACCAAGGTGTACCAAGCTCTCAAGAATCCCCTCTTCAATCTTTTGAAGTCACACACTCGAGTAAGGGTTTCCCTCTATCATTTTTATCCAAGTTTCCTTATATTGTTAGACCCATTTATTTTTCAATTAAAAATTATGGGGTATGTTTTCACACCTCCCCCAGATTTAACTTATTATGTTTAATTATGAGATACCTCTTTCTCTCTCATTAATCCGTCCTATGTACACCTGTTACCATGCTGAAATTTTGTAAGTGTTATTTCATTCCTCCTCCATCTTCTAGTTTCTATAGTATGTTACAACTACTATATAAAAATTAAATATGTTGTAACATGTATTTATATGATCCCCCTACTTACCGTTTCATGTCTAAATGATGATAGACCCCTTTCTCTCGCATCAACCCATTTAATGAATTCCCATATGATTCCATTATGCTGCCGAAATTGCACTGCAATTTTCCATGCCAAAATCATCGTGTAGTGAATACCATGGCCATTTATCTATCACGAATATTCATATTTATTCACATATACTTACTGATTATATAATTTCATATATATATATATATATATATATATATTCCACATTCCTTTATCATGGAATAAATGAAGATGTTGAATGAATCCATGTTATATGATTTATTTGGCACACTAAAGAATGAGATTGAAATGATTATGAAAGGTGAACCATGATAGAACTGAAATGTATTGGTTAATGTTTAGTGTCATGATACATCATGTTGGGATAGGGGTTTACTTGATTCCATTATAGGAATTTTTTCCATCATGTAGGGACAAGGGTTTACCTGATTCCTTTATGTTAATAATGCAGTGTTTTAAGTTGTTGCCACATTTCCATGTTATAATGATCATGAGATATTGTTCCTTTATTTTCTTGTTTCTCTTATTCTCCATTTTTATGTATATTTCCTAACATATATTATATTATTCATTTTATTCCTTGTTTACTCCCTTAGTGGTCTTTATAGCTCACCCCTTTTTTATGAATGTCCTTAGGTTATCCCATGCAATGTTAAGTATGAAAGAATATTGTGGTCTTGTAAAATAATTTTTCAATAAAGAAGTTTTATTTTATGTCTTAAGTTGTCATGTAATGTTTCTAATCCCCAAAGTAACTAGACCTCTTGATCTTATGGGTTGTACTAAGTGGAATTTTATGTAATAAATAATTTTTAAATATGTGATAAAGACTAGGGATGTTATACTTGTACAAATCAATCATAAACCATCAAGAGGAATATTAAGGATGGTATCAATATAACAAACCCCTTGTGAAGTAAAATAAAGGGCTATTGTCATTGATGAATGGAAACATTATAAAAATATCTTTTAAAAATATTCTTGAGGAAAATATCCTTTTATTATGAAAATCATTTTGAAAAACATTTTATATGAAAATAACTTTTGAAATTTTTTTATTCAAATTGTATCCTTTTAGACTTGCAACGTAAACTTTAAATAAATTATGGAGATTAAATACATACTTGTTGTATGAGGTAAAAGAATAATCCTTTTTCATGGTAAAAAGGTTTGAAAAATGCCTTGTAAGGAAAGTGATAAGAATATTCCTTTTAAAAAATTGGTAAAATAGAAAAAGGGTAAAAATGGATTTATCAAAAAAATTTAAAATAATTTTTTATTTTTTTTATAAAACATGGTTTCTTTGAAGAAAGTAGGTTCTTCTACTAAAGAGACAAATAAAGTTCCATTTTCTTAAAAATGTTTTCTAAAACACTTTGAGTAATAAAGAGTGGAAAAATGGTACTAAGAATTGAAAATGGTCATAAATAACTGGAGGATAGAAAATGAAAGGTTTTATTTAACAATGGTCATATAATTTACATGAATGGAAATACCATTGAAATATCATTAATGTTATTGTTGAGGAAAATAATCTTTAAACATTCCAAAGTGTCCTATACCACTTTGAAATATTTTTAATAATAATCATCATGAAGGAATAATATAAAATGGTAGTTTCAAATAACTTGAAGGTAAATTAATACATGATATAATATATAAAAATTGGTAGTAAATACACTAAAAATAATAATTAAGAGGTGAACATGAAATTTAACTCATAGAAGTAAAAAAGTGTGATGAGAATTACATACCATAGTGGTAAAAAATGAATTGGAAGACCCAAAGGTAATAATAATCATGGAAAACATTTAAATAACATTAATATAATATAATTCATGATATTATATGTTAATTTGGTAGCTTTTACACTATATATAATAAATTATATGCACAATAATAAAGTATGCCTCACAGAAAGAAAGGTGTGACAAGAATCCATTACATATGAATCGAAAGACCCAAAAGTAATAATACTTAAATGAAACATATAAATAACAAGAATATTAATTAATTAATGATATATAATATCAAAATTTATAGTAGGAACAACACACAATAGAAGTAATTTGTGGTTATGATAGTTATCTCACAGATGTAAAAAGTGAGATGAAAATCCTTTAACATGAGTTTCCTTTTGGTTGAACATCCTTTAACTTCTTAAAATAAACTTATTTTAATTTCATTATTTCTTGATAATTTTTAATTTTTATCATTAATTTTATTTCACTTATTACTATTTTGTATACAACTACTTAAACCGTTAATTTTACATCGGGTTTTTTGGGAAAATTTGGTTTATGTATCAAAATCTACTTTGGTAGGTCAACTATGGTCAAAGGGGTCATTATATAATATCTCTAGAATAAAATAATTACAAAATTATCATATTTATAAATTAATTATACTTTTAAAACCAATAATTAAATATTTTTATGAAAAATGAATCAATGTTACAATCATGGAGACGGTAGGCCGTACATACGCATGAGTAATGTTCCCATTTTTAAATAATTGTTATAGAAAGAAGGTAAGTAACACCATATATTTAAAAAATGATCATTATATAATAAATACCATGTTATTTAATCATATATACTTATATATTTAATTCTTTTTATTTAAAATGTGTCACATCATGTTGAGGAGACGGTAGTCCACACATCCATGACCGACGTTATCACTTTTTAGTGTATGAAAGGGTAATAATGAAAATTATATATACATATATATTATATTTATAGAAATTTAATTATTTAATTAATATAATATAGATCATTTTTATATCTCATATGTTAAATTGTAACCATCCTCTATACATTCCATGTATCATGTGAATGAATCACTTCTTTTTGAGGGGGCGGTAGTCCGCACTTCCTCAATCGATGTTATCGTACTAATGTAAAATGGGAAGTATTAAATTTTTGGGTTATAAAATGATTAAATAAGTATAAAGACATAATAAATATAATATATAACATATATGATCATATTTTTCATCATAATTTCCACCATGAGAGGTGGTAAATGGAAATTGAACAATCATAGTTTCATGAGGCAGTAGTTTTCCTTACACAAAAACCGTATGTTTGTTACCCATTAGATGGAAGTGTGTGTAATTATAGGTAAAAACCTTAGAAAAAAACATACTATTATATTTATGATACTATTGTTGTTATGAAATCATATAAAAAATAGATTTGAGGGGGTGGAGAATGGAAATGAAACTAGAAATCTAGAGTGAAGATGTTACCTCTTAATCGGGTAACTACTTTTAGTTTATACCAAAAGGATTCTTTGGATTGCTTCCTGACCAAAGGAAAGATTCAAGGTATATGGGTGGATTTTTGGGAATCTATTTTTTCAGATCTTGTCGGAATATAAGTGGTTTGAGAGGTGTGAGGAATGGGGAGATGTGGTGGCCTTTTATAGGGAAGGAAAATGACTCACTTGGAGTTTTTGGAAACAAGTTAGGTGTACACATGTTATTAACTAAAAAAGTCATAAAAATTAAAAAAACTAAATAATGTAAGGTTAATGGCCTAATTATGGACATAAAATGGGTTTTGGATAAGTGGATATGTCATTTGGACCTTAAGTTAAAGGTTAAGTCCTTTATTAATCTTAATTCTATCTTAATAATTGTAATTAATTTTAATGACTTTCACTAATATTTTTGGTTAGAAACTGATTTGAACATATTATACATTATAAATAATGATTATTATAATTATGGAACCCATTTTTCAAAATTAATGTCACATAAGTGGTAGAAATTAATTTAAAATTCATTTCACAGGTGGGATGACAATGCGAGTTTTTAAAGTAAAAACATCCAAAAGCTTGCTATGTTTTTATAATAAATTTCAAAGTGAAATTGATTCCAATGAAATAAATTTTATTAATTGATAAAAATATTATCTAATTAAACTTTAATACAAATTAAAATTATAATTTAACCTTTTAAATAAATTTAATGAAAAAGTAGTTTTGAACTTAAATTAAATATTTTTAACTATTTACTAAAAAATGATATGTTTCTGAAACATATAGGTTTTTATGTTTAAAATAGGGTTCTTCATTAAAAGGTGGTAAATTTTCCTTTATAAAAATATAGGTTTTTATGTGTAAAATAGGGTTCATTCTTTTCTTATGCTTATCAAACCTAATGGATGAATATCAAAATTATTTTATTGATTATATAAAAATATATTTCATTTAAATAATTATCCAATTGTAATTAATTATTTTTATTAAGATATAACTCCTTTGGAAGCATGAAAATAATAATATTTCTTTTTTTTATATCCAATTGGTTCTTATTTTCATTTCTCATTAATTGATAACCCATGAATTAATTTTATATTTATATAAACCATATATTTTCATAAGTTATTTAATACTATTCATAAAGGCTAGTTTATATTTTATTATATTAAACAATAATATTTATATAATATATCATTGTTTAGTGAAACTTGGTCTTACGTATAACACAAGCTATCAAGGAAGGTCACTCTTGCATGTAACTCAAGATATTGAGGAAGGTCTCTCTTGCATGTAACACATGATAACTCTATGTTTCATGCATTGAAATATATATAATCTATTTTAAATAGTAAATATATTATAAAGTATATAAATATTATATTACCTTACACACTTGGTGTCGTGTGTCATACACACTATCAAATACAAGGTTCTTACTTTAGTTTTTAGGGTGTCACAATCTCAACTAGGAGATCAATAAAGTATTTTATGATAAAATTATTCTTTTGAATCTTGTTTCTCATGAAAATCATGTATCGTGAGAGATTATTATATATGATTAATTGAATCATTTAATATATTATATGTTTAAGGATGATAGTTTCTAGAATATGGTGTAGGTAATTTGATGTTATTTATGGTTGAAGGAGTTAATTAAGCATTTTTAATAAACCTAAAGGGGATATTGTTAGAAAAACCCTTTAAAGAGTTTTTTGGGTTGTGTTTTTTGATAAAGTAAGGTGGAAGTCCTCAAAAGAACTCAAGTGTTTCATGGAGTTTTATCGTATGGTGAATAAGTGACTTTGGATGAATCCTAGAGCTAAACTAGGGCATGGTGGAAACATGAAAAGGGTAGAAAAAGTGCACTAAATCTAGGCCAATGGTGTTTTAGTTTATATTTTTCCTTATATGAAATGTGAAGGAAAAAATTCTTGTATTAATGGTTGTGGTGGTTTTGTAAAAAATAGCCGCAAAGAGGAAAATGAAATGGATAGTTTAAAATTATCATGATAAATGTAATTTCGTATTGAAAAATTTATTATGAAAAATGAGGATGACCATAATGGGAATGTCATATGTTATTTTTGGTTTTTGAGGAAGGCACTCAAAATGGAAAGGCATGGTATCAATGGTAAGCGGAAAGGTGTTTACATATCATGGTTTTCTAGATATGAGCTGAATAAGCTTGAATCCATTATAATGGGAATATAAGAAAGTTTTTTTTAAAGGTAGTATATTACTTTTCTAGGATATGTTTTTGGTGTTCTCATTACTCCTAAAATTTTAAAACACCTGTTTTAGGGATAACTATGATGTGGTGTAATTATTTTGTTAAAAGAAATTTTTTTTTTAAAAAAACAAGTCTCTTGGGACGATAAGGTTTTCAAAATCGTGAGATTTCATGGGATATTAGGTTCATAGTTAATATGGTTTCCAAAATTCTAGTTTTTTAATTATCTATACCGTGGTGGGTTGGGATATATAGAAAATATCATGTTTTAATTTCATACCCCTTAGGAAATCTTTTGTGACTTTAAAGACAATATTCTGGATAGAATTGAGAATATATTTCTTGATTAAATTTCCATTAAAAAAAAGATAATTAGGATGATTTAATGAAGGGAAATTTAAAGATTTTCTCAAATATTGGAGAGATATTTTTCTTGTGAAAAGGAGGAAGAAATAATAAAGTGAGATCTATATATTAGAGATATCATAAGTAAAGAAGAGGAGTATTACAAATACTTTACCAGAAGAAATAATAACTAATTAATACACAATTTAGGTTTAATCTCATTTTTTGTTCATAAAAATTATGATTATATTCATGGAGGAGTAATGTGTTATTTATTATGAATATATCATAGAATTATTCATTATTTTGTGTGGTTTTTGAACGTAGAGGATTAATATAGACTCTCTAAATTATAAAGGAACAAAAGTAAACTTAGTGTATTTTTTATATTGACAAATCGATGTTTTATGAACCTTGGATGTATCCTAGTTAAGGTGAAATAAAAAAACACTTGTGTATTTATATTTAATTGTTTTATAACATTTATAGTTCATCATAATTGAGATAAGTGTTATTACTAATTTGGGAAAAATATCATTTATAAGGTTCAATAAAAATTGACACACCCTACTTCACCCCCTCAGAGTATTTTCCTTGTGTGGGACTGACAAACATACATGGGACAATCAAAGATGGATCATGGTTGTTTTGATTTATATGATTTTACCTTTAAAGTTTGAATAAATATCTTCAAGGGGAAAATTATTTTTGTAAAAGATTGAAAAATTTAAAAACATAATGGTTGAGGGTGGGGATAAATATGAATGGTGAAAAATAGGAATTAAATGTGAAGTAAACTTATGTTTTACTTACGATAAGTTTTTATTTAATTTTACCTAAAGGGTTGGGACATTCATGGAAATTTTAGTATAAATATTTATGTGAGAAATGGGAAGAGATAAAATATAGTAATGGTTAATCCTTATCGTGGAAATCTTACTAAGTAAGACATGATGTGTTAATGTATCATTTTAACTATATATATTCAAAGGTATTCAAAATGGATAAGAATATATGTTTGGAATGGGGAATGAACTATGTGTCTAGTTGATTGATAGGGGAAGTAATGAGAATTGGTATTGAACTAGTTGAGTAAGTTGGATAATGAATGAAATTAAAAATAATGTATAATAAGCTATAGGTTAACTGAGTATGTATTTAAACCATGATATATGAACCATAACATAACATGTTGAAGGAGAAAAAATTTAACTAAAAGAAATTCCTTGAAAACTATAATTAATGATTTTTAGATATTATATGAAATTGCATTATTAAATAAGATATTATTTTATTCCATTATGTTTTACAAGATATGTGTAATAATAGATTGAGTATCAAGGTGCTACAAATGTAAATTATGAAGGATTTTTTGCTTATTTTTGATATGGTATTTTATTTTATAAATTATATAAGGGTAATAATTTCTAAATTGGTGAACTGGGAACCAATTCTGATTATGATTTCTCAAGTCTCCCAAGTCAATAAGCAAAATGTGGTGTATTTACTGCATGGGGATGAGGTTACCTACTAATGTGTACTTTACCAACTATGATAAAGGTTACCTATTGATGATGCGGATCATTGATCAAGGGATATACCACATATTGATGATGTGTAGTTTACCACATGCAAGTGAGGCCACCTACCAATGTGTACTTGTTTGATCAATGGTGAGGTTACCTATGGTTGATTTTCTTTACTTTTTGAGGGTGAGGTTTCCTACAAATGTGTAATTTATTAGAAGAGGTTTAGTTTACCTACCTATGATGATGTTATATACCACCTAAGTGAAAGGTCACCTATTGGTGATTAATTTTTTATATTGTGAGTGAGGTTACTAATTGAAATGTATTATTTGTTTCTAGAGGGTTAAATTATATTTTCATTAGTAATTTACCCCCATTGAATCATTCATGAGTAGGAGTTAAAAAGTAAATGATAAAAACTAAGAAAGTATCAAATCAAATATTTTATTAAAAATAGGTAATATAAGATAGTTCACCCTTATGATGGTACAAGATGGGTCTCAAAGTATTTCAAGTTGTTGATCCTTCTTCTAGTGGAGTGGGAAAACTTACTTTATGATGAATTGGTGACATGTAATTATATAACCAATATTATTGATTTACATTCATATAATATGAATTAAATCATAGTCATATAATAAAATAAAATTTCATAGAGACATCATATATATACATTATATCATACTCACCAACCTAAGTTGAAGGAACTTAGATATTTTTTACCGAGTTGTTTGAACTCACCTCCGTTTTGTGTATGACATGGTTTACATGTATGCCCTGATAGATGTTACTTGACTATTCAATATGTTTTGAAAATTTTAAGGATAAATTTTTAGGTTGTTATAGGTTCTAAAGAGTCGAAAATACTAGGTATTCAACATAGGAGTTTCCACTGGTAGTTGCAGGCCAGTTTACACATTCATAATAATATATTATCCAATGGTCAATCTTATTTGTTTAAAATATTTTTTTATAAACAAATTACATGATTATTTATATACCCTAAATTTTGAATGTATATTTTATATTTTTATTATAATGTGGGATTTCCAATCATGGGTTATTATTTTTATAGTTCTATAAGATTGGCATGCCTAAGTTATAGATAAATCTTGCTGGATTTTGAGGATGAATCTGAAATTTACTCAGAGTTTGAAAAATTATTTAAAATCATTCATTGCAATGTATATTTACCTTATATGTTATCCTATGACCTATAATAATTATGAGATCATGACAAAGGTCAACGGTGGTATGACTAAATGGTTGAGAGTTCCAATCCAGGTCATTAAAAATGGCATTAGTTGGGTTTTGTTTTAAAAGATTATCTAGAGGTGAATATAGGTCACTAGAACATGAGAGGTATATAACGTGCATTTTTGTCCTATATGGACACAATTGAAACCCAATACACTTGAGTGGTATAGATATATGGTGTAGGAACTCTAATGAAGAGTGAAATATGGACACAAAAATAACATGTAAGGGAAAATAAGTAATAGGATAAGTCTAGTGGTTGTGATGAGTAGGCTTATGTATGGGTATCAAATATCACATAGAGTTACATAAGGCATATGAAAGGCATAGATTCACCTGTGTATGTAAATAAGTGGATGAAAAAAATCAAATTAAAATGATGATGTGTAAATGTCTATAAATTAACTAAAATTAACTAATAAATATTTAATATTTTCTTAAATAATTTATTGAAAATTATTTAATTAATTAAGAATATATAAATGTTGGTTGATTATTCATTAAAATAAATAAATAATTTTTACTATGATTGAGTAAAGAAAATTTGGATTATTTATGATTTTTAAAGAAAATCACAATTTTTTTAAAATTACTGGGCGTGTAAATTGTTTTAAATTAAAACCATGGTATCATATATGGAACATCGTTAATAATTTTTATTTATTTGAAAACCTTATAATTTTTTTTTAAAATTATTTATAATAAATGTGTTTTTATGAATTTGATCTTGAAATTTAAGAATGTAAAACAAGACCCAATTTTTTTACAATAAATAGAAAAAATGGTTTATTTATTTTGGAAATTGGGTAAACATTGAATATTTTCTGATTCAATATAAGAATGAGTACATAATATTGAAAATTATAAAGATAAATAAAATTTTGGTTTTAAGGTTTAATAATAGGTGGTCAAAACATGAAGGATGTATTATAATTTTATTTCAATAATATCATTTTCTATGGAAAATGTAGTGAAAATTAATTTTTGAATTATATTTTAGATTTTAAATTTTGGATTTAATATTAATACATTTTTCTCATGTTTTAATGGCTGTTTATATGTGTTGAGGTGAAAATTTTGAGGAAAATGTGAAATTTGGATGTTATATTAAATTGATAGAAAATATTTGTTTAATGAGTTGATGTTTTTTATAACAAACTCAAAGGGGGATATTGTATGAAAAAAATAATTTAAAGAGTTTTTGGGTTGTTTTTATTGATAATGTAAGGTGGAAGTCCAAAAAAATCATGTATTTCATAGAGTTTTATCATATGAAGAATAAGTTACTTTAGAGGATACCTAGAGCTAAACAAGGGCATGGTTGAAAATTGAAATGTGTAGACTTGGTGCACTATGTCATCTCCAATGGTGTTTCAGTTGAAGTTTTCCCCAATATGTAATGGGAATGGAAAAAATTCTTTATTAATAGTCATGGAGGTGATTTAGAAAAGAGAAGAAAAGGGGAAAATGACATGGATGGTGTGAAATGATCATGACTAATAGAATTTCATATTGAAAGATTTCTTATAAAAAATTAGTATGCCCATAATGGGAATGACATATTCCATTTTGGTTTTTTTAAAGGTAGTCAAAACAATGAGGCATGGTATCCATGGTTTTTGGCAAGGTGTTTCACCTATCATGGTTTCCTTGATATGATCTAAATCTACTCAAATCTATTATAATGGGAATATTATAGGGAATTTTAGTTCCAATGTATATTATTGCATTCCTAGGATATGTTTTTGGTGTTCTCATGTTTCCTAACAACTCAAAATTCCCATTTTAGGGATGTATATGATGTGGTGGAATTTTTCATGAAATGGAATGTTTTTTAAACAATGAGTATAATGGGTAGATTTTTTTTTAAAAAGTGATATTTAATGGAATTTTAGGTTGGTAGTTGACTTGGATTCCAAAAATTTCCCTTTTGGAATGCTCTACACTGTGGTTGGTCAAGTTGTACAAAACAAATAAAATTATAATTTCCTATATTTTAGGATGTATTCAATGACTCAAATTATAAGATTATAGATATAATTTGAATGATATTTTTAGATGAAAATTACCTTAAACTAAAGATAATTTAGAGTCTTTAATGAAGGAAAAGTTGGAGAGTTTCTCAAATCATAGAGATATATCCTTTTTGTGATATGATGGAAGAATAAGAGAGAGATATCTATAGATTAGAGTGAATATAAGAGAAAAATAAGAGTAATATAGATACTTTATGGGAAGGAATATGATCTTATTTATACACCATTGACGTTTAAACTCATTATTTATTCATTAATATTAATATTATTCAAGAGGATGAATAGTACATTATTTATTATGATGAGATTATTGATTTATTCATTATTTTGTGAGGGTTGTGAAACTTCAAGGTTAGGGTATATAATCTAAATTATATTGAAACTAGTAGTACACTTAATATATTCTTTTATTGGCACATCACTATTGTATGTTCCTTAGACATAGCCCAGTGCAGGGGAAATAAAAAAACAGCACCTGAATATCTCTCTTTATATACTTTAGCACTTCTATATTTCATCAAAAGGGATAAAATTGTTCCCACTAATTATGGAAAAATATCATTGGGAGGGGTAATTAGAAATTAAAATACCCTAATTCACCCCCTTAGGGTATCTTCCATGTGTGGGACCAATAGAAATTCATGGGATAATCAAGGATGGATCATGGTTTATTTTATTTATGTGATTTTACATTTAAATTCAATATTAATATTATCAAAGGGAAAATAATTTTATTAAAAGCTTGAAAACTTTCTAAACTCATGGGGGGGGGGGGTAAATATGATTTACGAAAAATAAGAATTGTGTGTCAAGTGAACTTATCTTTTTTTTTTCTTATGATTAGTTTTTATTTAATTTTACCTAAAGGGTTGTAACCTCCATGGAAATTTTGGCATAAATATTTTAGTGAGAAATAAATAAAGAAAAATTATAATAATGGTTAAACCTTGACATGGAATGTTTACTAAGTAAAACATGATGTGTTAATATATCATTTTAATTATATATATTCATAGGGACTCATAAGAGATAATATCATATGTTTGCAATGGGGAATGAGCTATGTGTATGGTTAATTATTGGGAGAAATAAAGAGAATTTCTCTTCAACTAGATGAGTAATGTGGCTAATGAATGGAATTGAAAATAATGTATAATGAGTTATAATTTGACTAAGTATGTCTTGGAACCAAGATATGTTAACCATATAATGAAATGTTTAAGGAGGAAAATTTTAACTAAATAAAATTCCATGACAACCATCATTAATGATGTTTAGATACTATGTGAAATTACATTATAAAATAAGACATGATTTGATTCCATGGTGTTTTATAAGACATGTGTAATAATATATTGAGAAAAATGGTGTTATAAATGTGAATAATGAATTTTTTTATTATGTTTGATATGGTAATTTATTTTATAAATAATATAAGTGTAAGAATTCCCTAAGTGGAATATTGGGAACCAATTCTGATAATGACTTCTCAAGGTTCCCAAGAGAATGAGCACAATGTGGTGTATTTACTGCATGGGGATGAGGTAGTAATTTTTACATTATCTCATACGGTAAAGGTTACCTATTTGTGACATAAATTATTGGTTTTGGGAGTTTCCACATATTTATGATGTGTAGTTTAACATGTGTGAGTTAGGATACATACTAATGTTAACTTCATTGTTCAAGGTTGATGTTACCTATTAATGACGTATTGTAGTTTTTTAGGTTGAGGTTTCCTACTAATGTGTACTTTATTACTAGGGGTGGGTTTACCTACCTATAATATGTTCTATACAACCTAAGTGAAAGGTTAAATATTGGTTATTCACTTGTTAGATTGTGAGTGAGATTACTAATTAAAAATTATAATTTTTTCTAGAGGTTTAAATTATATCATAATTAGTACTTTACGTATAAAATCATTCATGAGAGAGTTTTACAAATTAAATGATAAATCATAAGTAAGTATCAACTCATATATTGTTTTAAAAGGACGTAATGCAATATAATTCAACTTTCTGATAGTTCGGGATGAGTCTTAGAGTTTTTCAAGTTGATGATCCTTCTCCTGGTTATGTGGAAAAAGTTACTTTATGATGAATTGGGGACATGTAATTATATAATAATTCTTATTAATTTATAGTCATATGATATGTATATAATCAAGGTTATATAATTATATAACATTCCCTAGACACTTCATATGTATAAATTGTATCACACTCTCTCACCTGTGTTTAAGAAACATGAGATAATTTTCACTAAGCTCTTTGTACTCACCTCTTTACCGTGTATGACACTTTTTTTATGTATGCACTCATAGATTTTATTTGACTACTCAATATGTTTAGAAGTTTTTTAAGAAAAATATTTAGGTTCCTAAAGGAGTTAAAGAGTCAAAAATACTAGGTATTCAACATGGGGGTTTCCGATGGTAGTTACAGGCTACTTTACATGTTCATAGTTACATTACCATGAATTTGGGTTTCCACAATGTCATCCTTTAACAGTGCTAAAAAAAGCGCTGATAAAGGAGACTTTTAACAGCACTTTTTTATCACTGTTAAAAGTACCCCTTTATCAGTGCTTTTTTAGCACTGATAAAGGCACCCCCTTTATCAGTGCCTTTTTAGCACTAATAAAGGTACCCCCTTTATCATCAATTTTTTAGTGCTTTTAAAGGGGACCCCTTTATTAGTGCTTTTTAATAGCGTTGATAATGGGGGGTATTTATAAGTGCCATTTTACAAGCGCTGATAAAGGTTATATTTTAAAAAATTATATTTCATAAAAATAAAATATAAAAATTAAAAAATATTTATATTGATATAAATATAATATATTTTTTTAAAATATGTTTTAGATAAGTATAAATAGACATTTACATTTAATATATAATATATATAAGTAAAATGACTTATAATTTTTTTTAAAAAATATTATTAATTAATAATTATCTAATTGTCATCGATTAATAATAATTTAATAACAATTTAAAAACATAAAAAATCAAAAAATTAATAAAAGAGCTAAAATAAGTAGAAAATGTAACTCAAACTTGAATGGAATTTCAACCTCATTTCAGGAGAATTTTTCCCCTTTTTTAGTTGGGAATAAATTTATTCTAATGAATTATATTAATATTGATATTATGGATTTGAAATTTTATCATTTTTCACGATGTACTATTATTTTTAATAAAATATATAATAATATATACATATTTTTTATATATTTACACCTAAAAATTTAATTTTGTAAATAATAATTAAACTTATTTACATATAAAATATATTTCTCCATATATAAGCCTTATCTAAATAAGAAACCAATATCCATTTTATTTAAAATAAAAATATATTAATATTTATATATGTATATAATGTGTTTGTGTGTGTGTGTATATTTGTGTGTGACAAACTGATATATATTATCTATATATTCTAAAAATATGTATATACAAATTAATATATAATTTTTCTAAATATATATAAATATGTATAATTATACCTACAGATAAACATAATATATATATATATATATGTACATATTTGTGTGTATGCATGTTTTATATATGTACTTATTTATTTATACACACAAAAACATATTTTATAAATGTATTTAAATTCAATATTATAAATATATATTAATACATGAATAAATATACGGATAAAAAATATAACTAAATAGATATAAATATATATCAATATACGAATAAATATATAAATATATAAATATTTAAATATGACTATATATGTATGTATGTATATATATATTAATTTATTAATATATATATATATATATTAATATGTGAATATATATATATATATATATATATATATATATATAAATTAATATAACTATATATATATATATATTAATATAAATATATATTAATACATGATTAACTATAACTAAATATATATATATATATATATATAAATAGATAGATATATATCAATAAATAGAGAGCAAAGAAAAACAAAGGAGTGGAAAAGTGTTAGGCATGCATGAGAGAGGTCCCAAGTTAAAATATTAGGGGGGGTGGGAGGGGTGTGTGAGTAGGGGCAAGTATGGGAGACACATGAGCAGGGGTAGGCTAGGCGTGCATGTGAGCGGGGGTGTGGTAAGGTAGGAAGAGGGGCGTACAGGCTGGTCAGGGCGCTTCAATAGCGCTGTTGAAGGAGGGTCAAGCGCTGTTAAAACCCCCTCCTATTTCCTGATTTTTTTTATTTTTTTTATTTTTTTAACTTTTATTAGTGCTAAAAAAAGCGTTGATAAAGTACACTTTTATCAGCACTTTTTTTAGTGCTGAAAAAAGACCCTTTTATCAGTACTTTTTTAGCACTGACAAAAGGAGTCTTTATCAACGCTTTTTTTTTGCACCGATAAAAGGGACCCACCCTTTATCTTTATTATGATTAACCACACTATTTTTAGCGCTATAAATAAATTTTGCTAGTGCTTTTAAAGGCCATATTTTCTGTAGTGTTATGCATTATCCTAGGACCTATATTATCTATTTAACATATTGTTTGTAAATTAATTACTTGACTGTTTACATACCATAGAATTAGAATGTATTTTTTCTTTTTTGAGGAATATAATGAGAATGTGGGGTTTATAACCCTAGGTTATTATTTTTTATTTTTTTGTAAGATTAATAGGCCTAGGTTATAGAGAAATCATGATTGATTTTGAAGACAAATATGAACTCTAATCATAGCTTGAAAAAACAAGGAAAATCATTCCGTGTAATGTATATTTACCCTATAGGCTTTCCTTTAACCTCTACTAATTAGAGGATATTTCAAAAGGTCAGTGGTGGTATGATTCAAAGAATGAGAGTCACAATATAGGTCATTTCTAATTGTATTAGTTGTGTTTTGGGTTAAAAGTTTAGCCGAAGGTGAAGATAGGTTGTTAAAACTTTAGAGGTAGACTGTGTGCATTATTGGAGTACATGGCCATAATTGAAACCTAAGATACTTGTATTTTCTAGATATGTGGTGTAGGAACTCTAAGGAAGAGTGAAATATTAACAAAAAAATCACATGTAAGGGACAAATATGTAAAAGGTTAGGTCCAAGGCTTTGGATGTGTAAGCTTATGCATGGGTCTCAAACATCACATGGAGGAACATAAGGCACATGTAATGCACAAATTCACTTGTGTATGTAAATAAGTTATTGTAAAATAATAAAATTAAAATGATGATATGGAAATTTCTATAGATTAATTGAAATTAAATAATAAATATTTATATTTTCTTAAATAATTTTTTGGAAATGATTTAATTAATTAAGACTAAATAAATAATGGTTTAAAATCTAATAAATAAATTTATTTTTTTCTAATGATTGTGGAAATAAAATTTGTATTTTTATGGATATTGTTTTTAAAAATTTATGGGCGTGTAATGTTTTTTAAATAAAAAACAAATGGCGTGATATATGAAAAATTTCAATGAATCTTTATTTATTTTAAAACCTGATAAAATTATTTAAAATACTTTATATGAAATGATTTTTTTTATGAATTAGAGTATGCAATTTAGTAATGTAAAATGAGACCCAATTTGTATGAAAAAAATGAAAAAAATGGTTTATTTAATTTGGAAACCGTGAAAACATAGAAGATTTTGTGATGTCCTACAATAATTTGTCCATACTTTTATAAATTTTGAGGATAAATAAAATTTTGTTTTTAAGGTTTAATAAGTGGTGGTCAAAAATTTAAGGGATCTATTATGATTTTATTTTAAAATTATGGTTTTTTAGGAATATGTAGTGTAATTTAATTTTTGAATTAAATTTTAAATTTTAAATTTTTATTTTAATATTGGTACATTGGATTTGAGTTTTCATATTGGTTTATATATGTTGAGGTGAAAATTTTGAAAAAAATGTGAAATTTTTTCTTTCTATTAAATGAATGGAAAATATTGGCTAAAAGACTAGACAGAGAATTTTCAACAAACACAAAGGCTGGGATTTCTATAAAAGATCCTTTAAAGAGTTTTTGGGTTGTGTTTGTAGATAATGTTTGGTGGAAGTACTAAAGAAATCAAGTGGTTCATGGAGTTTTATCACATGATGAATAAGTGACTTTTGAGAAAGTCTAATGCTAAAATTGGGCATGATTGAAACTTGAAATAGGTAGTATTGGTACACTACATCCTAGCCAATGGCGCTTTAGTGGAAGCCTTTTCCTATATGAAATGGGAATGGGAATATTCATATATTAATGGATGTGCTGGCATTTCAAAAAAAATAATTATTAAAGTGACATGAATTTTTTTAAATGATCCTGAACAATGGAATTTCATGTTGAAAAGTTTCTTGTTCAAAATGTGGATGCCCATAATGGGCATGATGTATTACATTTTGGTTTTTGAGAAAGGTTGTCAAAACAACAAATCCTGTTTTCTATAGTTGGTAGTAATGTGTTTCACCTCTCATGGTTTCCTAGAGATGAGATGAATCATCTTGAATCCTTTATAATGGTAATTTTAGAGGAAATTTTAGTTTAAAGGTTGATTATTCCTTGTCTAGGAGATGTTTTTGGTGTGCTCATGTCTTCTAAGACGTCAAAACACCCGTTTTAGGGATAGATATCTTTGATGTTTTTTTTCAAATGATTTTATTTGAAATAACAAGTTCTAATGGGAATAAAAGGATTTAAAAATAATTATATTTAATGGTAGACAAGGTTTATATCTAACATGGTTTCAAAAATATCTTTTTTGGAATGCTCTACACCATGGTTGGTTGGGATGTACATAAAACTTCAAGTTTTAATTTTCTATAATTGAGGAGATATTTTTTGACTCAAAAGATAAAATTATGGATAGAATTTAAAAGATATTAATAGATTAAATTTCCCTTGATAATATAATTAAGAAGCTTTAATGAAGGTAAAATTGTAGATTTTATCAAATCTTAGAGTGATATCTTTTTTTGGGGAGGAAGAAATAAGATAGAGAGATCAATTGATCTGATAGATCAAAAGGGAAGAATAAGAGTATTACAATGACTTTACTGGAAAGAAGTATATATAATTGATAAGACATTGAGGTTTAATCTCATTATTTATTCATTAATTTTAATACTATTTGTTAGGATGATTTCTACCTTATTTTTTATGACGAGAGAATTCAGTTATTCATTATTTTGTGAGGGTTTTGATCCTGGAGGGTTATTATAGAAACTCTAAATTTTAAAGGAACTTCAATGCAGTTAGTGGATTTTGTACATTGGAACATCAGTGTTGTATACTCCATGGACATAGCCTAGTACTGGTGAAATAATAAAAAATCACTATTTATCTCTATTTCTTTTCTTTATCAATTCTATTTTCGATCATAATAGAGAGAGGTGTTCCTAATAATTATGGAATAATATCATTGGGAAGTGTTGTTAGAAATTAATATACACTAATTCACCCCCACAATGTATCATTCTTATATTGGACCAACATAAATACATGGGATAATCAAGGATGCATGTTGGTTGATTTGATTTACTTTTGAATTCTGAATTGCAATTATCAAGTGAAAAATAATTTTATTAAAAGATTTAAAACTTTATAAAAATTATTGGGGGGGGGGGTATGTATGTGTGAGGAAATATAGTAATTATGTGTGAAGTTAACTTATGTTTTTCTTGTGATAATTTTTAATTTTATTTTACCTAAAGTGTCTAGACTTTCATGTAAATTTTTGTATAAATGTTTAATTGAGAAATGGGTATAGATAAATTACAAGAATGGTTAAACCGTGATGTGGAAAGCTTACTAAGTAAAAGATGATGTGTTAATGTGTTATTTTAATTATATGTATTCAAAGGTATTCATAAGGGATAAAATTACATATTTATAATGGGGAATTAATTACATGTTTGGTTGATTACTAAAGGAAATAAAGAGAATTGATCTTGAACTAAATGGGTAATGTGGCTAATGAATGAGATTTAAAATAATTGATAATGAGTTATTGGTTGAATGAGTATGGATTTGAATATTGATATGTGAACCATATCATGACATGTTGAAGGAGATAACTGGATAAAATTCCATGAAAACCATCATTAATTATTTTTAGATATTATATGAAATTCCATTATAAAAGAAGATATTATTTGATTCCATGATATTTGGAAAGATATGCGTGGCAATAGATTGAGTATCATGGTGCTATAACTATGAATAATGAATTATGTTTTTATTATGTTTGATATGATATTTCATTTTAAAAATAATAAAGGTGTATGAATTACGTAAGTAGGAAATCAAGAACCATCTCTGATTACGATTGCTCAAGGTTTATAAGAGAATGAGTGGAATTTGGTGTATTTACTGCCTGCGTATGAGGTTACCTACTAATGTGTACATTACCACCTATGGTAAAGGTTAGATATTAATTATGTGGATCATTTTTTAGAGAATACCACTTATTGATGAAGTGTAATTTAACACCTGATGGTGATTCTACCTATTAATGTGTACTTTTTTGCTCAAGGGTGAGGTTACCTAGTGATGACATGATTTAATTTTTGTGGGTTTAATTTTTTAGTAATGTATACTTTATTATAATGGGTGATTTTACCTACCAATAATTATGTTTTATACCACCTATGTAAAAGGATACCTATTGGTGATTCACTTTTGAGATTTGTAGTGAGGTTACCAATTGAGAGTTATACTTTTTTTCTAGAGGGATAAATTATATTTTCCTTAGTACTTTTCACCATTTAATCATTCAATAAAGATAGTAAAAAATATAAATATAAATAAAAAGAATGTAAAAAATCATTTATTCTATAACAAAGAGGTTATTTAATATTTTTCACACTTATAATGGTGTGGGATGGGTCTTAGAGTATTTCAATTTGTTGATACATCTCTTTATGGTGTGGGAAAATTTACTTTATGATGAATTGGTGACATGAAATTATATAAGAAATGTTACTGATTTATAGTCTTATGGTATGCAAGAATTAAAGGTTATATAATTATATCAAAGTCCATTAAAAATTTATATGTATACATTGAATCACACTCACTGATCTAAGTTAAGAGAGCATGAGATAATTCTTATCGATTTGTTTGTAATCACCTCCTTTCGATGTATGACATGATTTCCATGTATGAAATAGTTGATGTTATTTGAATATTAAATATGTTTAAATGATTTTGAGGATAAATATTTAGGTTCCTAGATGTGTTAAAGAGTCACAAATAAGAGGTATTTGGCATGAGAGTTTCAAATGGTAGTTGTAGGCCAATTTACATGTTCATGGTTACATATAATCCAAGGATATATCTTATATATTTAACATATTATTTATAAAATAATTACATGATTGTTTACATACCATAGAATTATAATGTACTTTTTTTATTTTGATACATATAATGAGAATATGGGATTTATAATCAGGGGTTATTATTCTTATTTTTTAATAAATATTGGCATGTATAAGTTATAGATAAATCATGATGGATTTTGTGGATGAATCCAAAATCTAAATAGAGTTTAAAAAAATAAGGAAAATTATTCATTGTAATGTATATTTACACTATATTCTAGCCTTAGACCTTTACTAATTAGGGAAATATTCCAAAGGTCAGTGGTGGTATGATTCAATGTTTGAGAGTTCCAATCTAGGAAATGAAAACTTTTATTAATTGGGATTTGGGTTAAAAGTGTATCCAGAGGTGAATATAGGTTGTTAAAGCTTGAGAGGTAGACCGTGTCCATGTTTATACTACATGGACATAGTTTAAAACCAATATACCAGAGTGGTTATGATATATGGTGTAGGAACTATAAAGAAGGGTGACATATTGACATAAAAATCACATATAAGGGATAAATAAGTAAAAGGTTAGATCTAGGTCTTATGAAAAGGAATCTTATGAATGGGTATCATGCATCACATGGAGACACATAATTCGTATGGAATTCATAGATTCACCTATGTAAGTAAATAATGGGTTGTAATTGAACTAAATTTAAATGATCTTACGTAAATGTCTTTAAATTAACTAAAACTAAATAATAAATATTTAATATTTTCTTATAAAATTTATTATAAATGATTTAAATAATTAGGACTAAATAAATTATAGTTGATATTTATTTAAATAAATTTATTATTTTTACTATGACCATGGAAAGATAATTTGGATTAATTATGGATTTTTTAAATTCATACTTTTAAAAAAATGATTGGGTGTATAAAGTATTTTAAATTAATAATTATGGAGTGATATATGGAAAGTTTTGAAGAATTTTTATTTATTTTTAAAATTGATAAAAGGGTTTATATGACTTTACCTTAAATGATATGTTTTAGGAATTGGATGTTGAAATTTAAGAATATAAAATGGGACCCATTTTTTTTGAAATAAATGAAAAAATGGTTTATTTATTTCAAAAATTGCGTAAACATAGAATATTTTTTGATGCACCACAATAATGTTTCAATACTTTTCAAAATTTTAAGGATAAATAAAATTTTGTTTTTAAGGTTTAATAAGAGGTGGTCAAAACATAAAGGGCACTAATATGACTTTATTTGAATATTATGGTTTTCTTAGGAACTAGCAGTGTAAATTATTTTTTTTGAAAGAGATTTTAAATTTTTTTTTAATATTGATATAATGATTTTGAGTCTTCACAGTAGTTTATAAATGTTGAGGTGGAAATTTTGAAAAAAATATGAAATTTTGACTTTATATTAAATGAATACCAAATTTTGGTTAATATTTTGAAAAATATTTCTTTTATTTATCTAGGTTATTTATTTTAATAATGAGTTTAAATTAAATAGGGGTATGAATCTATTTTTATCCACTATTATGGATTTGGAATGTGAAATAATATTGTGATTATACTAGTAATAATTTTATTGATGTAACCTTATTTGAAATTGGGTGATTCGTTTACTTAATTTGTATAAATATGTGTCACATAAGAGTTTAATTTTTTATGTGATTACTCTGAATATTTTTTTATATGGAATGATAAAATATTTATAAATGATAATTTTTTTAGTGATTTTATTTATTTGGAACTAAGAATGTTTATATTGAGTTAGAGTGTTACAATTTAGTTGTGATATAATATATAACAATTGAATTATTTGTGAGACCTTACAATGATGTGATTATACATGCTAATATTATTGATTCAAATGGTAAAAACAAAAAATTTATAATTTGATTGAACTATAAAAATGAATGTGTTTATTTGGATTAAAAAAAATAATTTATTTTAATTAATATAGGAAAATTAAATTAAGGAACCACATGAATGGTTTTTTTAAATAAAAGGAATTAGATGATGTAAATCATTTTAGGGAATCTAGTACAAAGATTGACATTGTAATCTTTTTTTATATGTTGTTGTGATTATAAAGCATTAAGTTGTCTAAAATTAGAGTGTGTTGGTATTTAATATAATAATCTTGATGTTACTTTAAAGGTGAGTTATATAAATTTAGAAATAAATTACCAAATCATGGAAAATTAGTGAGGTTAATTATAGATTTTGGTTATTATTTTGTGTATGTAGTTTAAAAATTTGATATTTAAGTTAAGATAAAATGATAGTTATGGGATGTTATTTTAGGATAGTATAAATTTGGGAATTGATATGAAAATAATTTTTAAATTTGTAATTAAATTAAATTAATCAATAATAGTTAATTCGATTGAGTTAGGATGGATATAGATGGGTTACCGTATTCTGTATTGAGATCCTTACTATATGAAACATTTGGTAAATTTTTATAATCGATGAACATTCACTATCACACGTGTCATTAACGACTCTGTAAAGATGGATCATGGGATTTTGGGATTTTATAATCACAATTTGACAAATCATTTATAGTTGAATTTTTAGAGAGTGATTGGGTATTTCATGATCAATGGGCCAATGTTGACCTCATGGGATGGATATTGTTTTTCTGAGTTCCAAATAGTTAATTCATGGTGAGGAATACCAAAAAGTATTTAGGATTATTTATTTTAAAAAAATATAAATGTATATGGGAGATACCCTATGTTGGGAAACATAATTAGTGAAAAATATATGATATGTGTGACACTAAATGAATGAGGTAAATTCTTATTGTTTAAAGAAATATGTTTCAGTTTAGTTAGTGGACTTGGATAGAGGATATAAGTTTAATTAGTTAAAATAAAAATAAACCTCTATTGATTAAAATTGGGGGGGGGGGGATGTAATGGTATGGAGGGATTAAAATAAACCCATGATAAATAGAACATTCAATCGATCCATCCTTGGGTCCCCTCTTAGAAGATGAAAAAATTATAGGTAGAGTGGTTATAATGTCACACCTGTTTTTTTCCTTTTCATGTCATGGTTTTGATCTGGTTCATTGAGAATCCTGATACATATCTTGGTTGTTTTGTGAGATTAATTTTGAGTTTTAAACTACCATATATTTCTAATTGCCCTAATTTGGGGTCCCCATTGCTTGTTTAGGAGTTTTTGGAGAAAGGGCGGTTACTTTAAGATTTGGGCCAACCGTGAGCCCATTTCCAGTTTTAAAAACCAAAATTGTTTCTTTTATAACTCCTTTATTTTTCAACATTTTTCACTCATTCCACTTCATAAATTTCCTGAAATTAAATATTCAAACCACAATATCCTTTTGGACCACTTAATAATCCATAATCATAGTTAATTTGTGTTACTTATTTAGGTATTGAGTCAGTCCATGAGCCCATTTCCAGTTTTAAAAAACTAATTTTTTTATTTCGTATATTTTTTATTTTTTAATATTTTTTGGTGATTCCACATCCCACCCGAAGCCAAAATACCTAAAACATCTCCATTATCATGTTTTCAACTTTGGAGCTCATTGGAAACACATATTTGGTCGAAAGTTCTCTGATTTCCTCAAATCATCCAGAATTGGGAAGGTAAATGGTTTTACACATAAATCATTCAATTAGCACTCTATTTCCCACAAATATTCTTTACCTGGTTATTACAGACCTTAGGAGACTCTCCAAGAATTTACAATCCATTCCATTTTCTATATGTGTGCAGATCTAATGGAAGACAAATAATTTTCGAGGTAAAAATGTGAGATTCCTTCTCCTTTATCCTCCATCTTCTTCCTCCTTTAATTATTTCTTGGTTTTATAATATACCGTAGTAATGATAGACCTAGTGTTACGTTATACCACAATTTTTTATGGGGTTTTTGTTCATTTGGGACTGGCCGTCGTAGGTTTAGGGTTTGTAAAACCTCGGATGGTGATTTGGGTGTGCGTTTCCATTACGCCAAGGATTTGAGGTAAGATATCCCTTGAACATGCATTTATCATTTAAGTTTCATAATTTTATTATTTTTTAAATATGATATATATGTTTATTATTGTTTTTCATTCTTTTTATAATTTTCTTGTTGTGAAAAGTGGTTGTTTAAGCATTGTTTTGTGAAAGGTAGAGTTGTTTTGTTATAAAAGTGCACACCATGTGTTTATTTAAATGTTCTGCTATCTTTCGCAACTATTTTGTGAGTTTTAGAACCTGGTTTATTGTATTTTGAACATGTTATAGTATCTCTAATAAAATATTTCATTCAAATTAGTGTTTTATTCTTGTCATGTTCTTAAAAAAAATTTGTTTAAAAAGGGCATGTTATGTGTTCGGTAAATTGCCCGGTTGGATTTTATGTGTGATGTGTGATTTAAAAATTATTTTTTTGATTTATAAATGAATTTTATGACTGATAAATGGTATTTTTATGTTCTTATATGTCTTTATATTTTGGATTTTTTTTACAAATAAATGGTTTTTGGTTTACAACATGTCTTGGCCCGAGTTGTCAGAAAATGGCCCGCTTCATATCCTTAGGAAAATTAGTGTGTTTTGATTATGTAACATGAGTGTTTTAAGTGATTTATTAATGTGGTTTGAGGTTGTAAATTGTGTTTATACACCTTCTTAATAAATGTGAAATGCATACCCTGGTCTAATCATAGTTTTGAGAAAGGCTTAAAGGCCTGTTTGGCATTTTTTTTGTAAAAAATGGTTTCCATGTGTATTTCATGTTCTATCTTTTGGGCCCATTTTATAGTCCATATAATTGATTTATTAATTGGTTTTGGGGATTCAAAATATGATTTGTTATGTTATTGATGGGTTTATAGTCTTAAAATAGTGTTTTTGAATGAGCTTTAGGTGTAAAGCCCCAATACACTCCTTGAAATTGTTTTACAAAAATGTTTAGTGCTTTATAGATTCGTGAATGAAATGTGAAGCAAGTTTTTGGGATGTTTGTGTGTTTATGGTTTGGGAATAGAATTTTAAAAGTGTAAATTCTTTAAATTATCCCTATTGAAAACTATTTTCATTTTGAAGTTGCACCACTTTGAAATTGTTACTATCATTCTTTTTTTATAAAACATGCATGTTTTTGTTTGGTAAATTTTAATAGCATGAGAGCTCATTTAGAAAACATAACTTTATATATTGTATTTAAATATTTAAATTGATGTTTCTGTTATTTTAAAGTATTTTCATTGGTAATAGAATATCAGGCTAACCTACTGAATTTTAATACTCATGCCCATAGTCTTCTTCTGTTTTTAGCCCTTGTGTAGGTTTCAGCTTGAGTTTGATAGCCTTGGGTGATGTGTGATCATTGTGTTGGAGAGTGACCAGCAGGATCACATGGAGTTATTTGGTTCTTGGGTTTGGTCATTTGGTTTGTTGGTTTAGTTGTACATTCAGTTTATTATACAAATAATGTTCATTTCGATTTTTATATAAATGTATTTTGGGATGTCCATTTCTTTCCTCGGTTTATTTGATTATTTATATATGGGAGAAATCGTTCCCTTGTGTACTCTATTTATGGACTTGGTTCTTGTCTCCATCTTGGGGGGATCGGGAATGCCTCTCGGGACTTGTCGCGGGCTAGCATGGGTGACCAGCTCAGGGTCGACTTGGGCTGGTTCGTGACATATAATGTACATTGTTTTTTATGATTTAGGTTAATTATTTTTTTGTTTTAAATAAATGTTAAAGGTAAAATATTTTTGATAAAATTTTAAATTATATTCGAGACATGGAGTAAGAATCTATTTTGGTTCATTATATGATAGGTTGTAAATTTATTTGAGAAAATATTATAGGGAATTATGTTAAAAATGGTATTGAAAATAAATATACGAGGGAAGGATTAGTAGATAACATGATGTACCATTAGGAATTTAGTGGGGGGGGGGGGTGGTTACTGGGTTGATAGTGGGATGAACATTAGTCTAGGACACTACTATTGGATTTGGTTCCCTAAAAAAATTGAATTTATACTTTTGATTATAATAATATTTATAAATATCTTTTCACAAAATGGTTGTTCTTCTAAATGATATTAATGTGATAATTTCCTTAGATTATTTGTCACAATGAAAGGTCATCATAGTTACCTGCTATAATGAGAACCTAATGATGCTATGATTATATTTTTAAATATGTCATATGGTTAAGATATCATTTATTTGATGGGACACATATGATGTTTGACTATCAAGTGATGGAGGCTCATAATACATTATGGCTTCTTCTAATGAAGTTCACACTTAGTGATATCCATGATTAGAAGGCCATGAAGAATATATCCCCAATAATAAGTCCATATATTTATGTGTCATTAGATATTCCTATTTGTGAATGTGTATATTGGTTCTGAAAATTGAGATTGTTAATAATGTGTATGATGAATTGTGTACTTTGATGTATGAACAAAAACCATGACAATATATGTTCACAGTGAGGTATCATACATTCTATGCATCATAAGTGATATGAAATTAATTAAATAAGCTAAGAAATGATTTTAAATTCTATATTAATTGAAGAAGACATATTTGAACCATAGATTGAAATTAAAATGTCATATTAAATCCATGATCATGCTAGTTTAATGATAAATTCATTTTAAAATTCAATGAAAGATAAACCAATCATATAGGGCGATGAACGAAGTTTTCATCCTTATTGATGATATATGAGTAGAAAAAGGTATTAAATTACTTATTAGCATTTTTAGGAAGGTTATTATCATTACAACATTATCATTTTTTCTCTTTGGGTTTCTTGATGTGTTGATAGATGTTGATCTTGGAATTTAGGTATTTTAACATAATTTCATTGAGAAAGAGGCCTAGAGGGTCACACACTAAGTGTATCCAAAATATCATTAAATTAAATTAAATATAATATTAATAATAAATATTATTATTATCTTTTGGATTGATAATTATTCAACTAAAATTCATCGCATATATTCAATCATGAGATATTCAAGTTTAGAATATGTGAGTTGAATTTTATCTATTATTTATTATTTACAATGTAATAAATAAATATTTATCTTTTCACCAGTTCAGTAAATATATTTATATAAATATTTATTTAGTTATTTCAATAATAAAAATATATTTATTCATAAGTTTAGTGAATATAATATTTTTTTATTTATCGAAAAATATTATTTATTCAAATAAATATTTTATTATTCAATGCTTGGTAAATACCATGGGAGGATTAATGGTTATATTTAATGACTCAATTGAAATGATATATTTTATTTAATATAATTTAAATAAATAATAATTTATTTATATAAGAAATGATATTTCAATAAGTGAATGTCCTTGGATATAATTTTGATATTATTAATATTTTAAATGTGGTATTACTTAGAATAAATATATTTATAATGGACTATGTTCAAATATCATTTGTTTTAACTCTAAGTATAAAATCACTATTATATCATTTTGAAGAAGGATAGACTAGTTGTACACAACATCAAGCTCTCTATAATTCTCTCAAGTCCAAGATAAAATTGTCCTCTCATCCCCCTCCCAAGAATATAGAGAGAACAAGAAAAATAATTGTTGTAATCAATGGGAAATGATGCAAAGTACTAGGTTCCTATATGATAGAACTTAGAATACTAAACATTTCATCCCGAGATTCATTGAGAATATATGGATACAATTAGAGTAGTCTTCATTTGAATTCTTAATGATGAAAATAATGACACAAGAGTGGTAATATAAATTTTTTTAGAGGATTATAGTGTTCAAGGTAATTCTTGTTTTAAATTAATTATAAATTAAATGTGAAAGATAATAACTAGGAGATTCTAGGCATGTGATCATCAAGTTATTCAAATATTATCAATTGAAAGCAATAAAAAATAAATATTAGGTACCCAACCACCATTTATACTGTGCCCTGTAACCTTCAAGTGGTTCCAAAGAGGTCACATTAAACTTTATAATTATTTAAAATTTATTTGATCAAATTCATTCATTGGTTTGAAAGTGTTTCATTTCCATAACTATTTATTTGTTTAATAATGAAGATAATGTGTTCATTTGAGTACGTACGGACAGGAACATGCCAAGACTTGTGAATGATACTTGAAGATCCAATTTAGAGGTACCCGATCACTAGCTGTATGAAAAGATTATATGGTGTGTAATAGTAAATTACTTGTCATGTATCCATGAGAAACCACACAAGGAGTGAGTTGCGTAAATCTTGGATCACTATGTGTTTTAGAATGTATCATCATTACATGATGTCTATTGACTACCAGTGTGGTATTGGGTATGATAGTAATTACACAATGTGGTATTGGTTTACACTTAATGTAACCCACATGGTTTTTACCCCATATAAATTTAAACAAGTCATGTGGTAAATAAGGGACATCATTACATGCCGTATATTAAATATCAGTTGATCAACATAGCTAGATATGGACTAAAAGGCATGTAGCTAGCATGTGCACATTTTGCAACATGCTTCCACCCACACAAGGTACACAAAAAGTAATTTTATATATGTTATGTGGGTTAAATCATGGGATACTTAAATATAGACACAATCTATATGACATGTAGTCGACTGTACACATTTTGTGACAGATTTCATTCCACACTAAGTATACACAGATTATTTTTCAGCATGTCTTTTGGGTATACATGCTTAATAATGAAAACTACATAAATTCTATAACAACATGATTTGTAAATATCATCATACATGCCGTGTATTCCATATGAATTTCTTTTGGTACACACCATATATATTATGGTGTTCCGTGAGGTCTTACACTCCTCTCAGACTGTCCTTCTTAACCCACAAAACTACACACCATGTATATTATGACATGATGTATATGAATATATACTATTTAATCACAAAATACGTGAAATGTAAAAAACAAAACATGTTTCACATGACTTTTGGAGTGATAATACATGTTTTATAGGTATTAAATACTATAAATGATATTAATCAGATGCAGAATGTACCCACCATGTGGCCTCTATAATACACATCGTGTTGTTATACATTTTAGATTAAAATAAAATATATTTAATTTATTTAAAATAATATCGGATTAGATTTTTATATATCATGTAAAGTTATGATAGAATATCAAGATAAATAAATAAATAATTAATTATTTTATTAACTTATTAAAATTTGTAAATCTATCATAATTAGAATGAATTGAAATGAATGCTATAAATTCAAAATGTGTAGTTATTTCATGTTGTGATTGATCATGAGCTTGAATGAAATGTGTACATGAAATATTTATTTATTTAATTTAAGTATTCATTTCATGATTTTATGAGACAAATTATTATAAAATTAAATTTTATAATTTTCAAATAATCTCTCCTTCCTTTATTATATATTGTCCAGTGTGTCGAAGGTTTATTTTATAAAACCTTAAAACCCTAGTCAAACTTTAATGCGAGTGAGTAAACATTTTTAAGGTATGGAGTTCCTAGTTAGAGGAAATGGTTTAGAACATGAGTTAAGGATAATCAAACTGATGTAGATGCATAGAACAATGTAGAAGTACTGTAACTCAAGACAAGATAGGATTAAGAAGTTTATCCTCCAGGGTCAAGGTTGGTATATCACTACTCGATAAAGCAAACAATAGATAAATTTCATGATAATATAATATATTTATTTAATTTTTGTTTATGGATATGTATTTATTGATTTATATGATGCATGATTTTTTTATTCTTTAATTATACACAATCACATAAATTAAATAAATTTAATAACATGACTTGATAAAAATAAAATAAAATAATTATGTGTAAATTATTTTTTTAGAAATGGTTAATTAATTATTTAAATTCCAAATAATATTTATAATCATGTGAATAATCAAATAAAAAAAATTTATACATAAGTTAAATAAAATCCCACAAATAAAATATTATGTTAGAAAATGTCTTCCATTTTATGTGTTAAGATGAAATTATAGTTAAAGTGTCGGTTAGAAAATAGTTAGGGGAAATTTTAATTATCAAGGAGTCTTAACAAGGATAATGTAATACCTTTATATGTTATACTATATTTTTATTTAAACCTATTTACAATGTTCAATAGCTTGGTTAACACACAACAATGAGCTTTAAGCGAATTACTATATAATATAATAATAACATTATTTCAATGTGACCATTAAAACCTAAAAATTAAATTGGAGGGTATGAATATGATTAAAAAAATTATTAAACATATTTATAATAATCCTACACAATAAAAATGTATTGATTAATTATTAGGAAATAAGTATCCAATTTTTAGTGAAGTCATATGTTTTCTTCAAAAATGGTTTTTATTGAATTTTGTACATGGATATTATTATTAATTTATACCAATTTTATAAATTAAATTTTATAAAAAATATATCAATTTTGAAATCAGCATATAAAAATTATCAAATGGAAATTTTTTGGGTAATTTTTTGAAAAATTTAAATTTGGAGTGAATAGTGAAAATACAATTTTTTAAAGAAAACTATATTTTATTTTCTAGTATATTAAAAGATTCATTTTGATTTTGATTATTTTTTTAAAAAAATAGTCTTTTTAAAAAATAATTTAATTTATACCTTTTTAATCAAGATTATACTTGATATTGGTATAAAAATACTTTTACACTTAAAAGGCATTTTTTCATAAAACTGTTTTTATTGCACTATATAGGATTATTATAATTTTTTTTACCAATTATAGAGATTGAATATTTTAAAATGGATTAAATATTTTTAATTATAATAATTAATATTATTTAATATGGTGTAATTAATTTTTGGTCATAATGAATATTGAAAACTGTAAAAAAAATTCACAATGATAAAAGGGTAAATCATGTTAAGCATGGTTAAAACTAACTTATAAGGATGACAATTTTCATATAAATTATTATTGGGTGAAGGTGTTTAGAAAATTATCACCTTATTATTGATATTTATTTTTTAGGGGACACTTTTCCATGAAAATGAGCTATATCATATATTAAGTAAATAAAAATACAAATTGTCACTCTGTTGCTTTTAAATATATCATGCATGTTCACATAAGGATAAGAATATGTTATAAATGAATATAAAAGTTTATTTTGAACATTTTTAATTTATTTTTTGATGATAATTTATTTTTTATTTTTATTAATGGTATAATTACATTAAATTCTGAGACAACCCTGACACAATGCTTGTTCAAGAAGTATAAAAGTCAAATTAAATAATTTTAAAAAATCCAAAACCAATGTTTTTTGATTAATTTTAGTTACAAAATAATTATATACTTAATAATAATATATTATTAATGTTGAAAAATATTATATTTGAATTCAATATTTTTATTGATGTATTTGAAGGCAAATTAATTGAATAGTGTCAAAAATGACAATAATGATATTTTATGAAAAATAATATTTTATTAATATTTTTAAAATATTAAAAATCTTGAATGAGGATAATTAGTATCATAAGTTCTATAAAATATCATACTTTCTCCATTAATGAGAAAATTGTCACATTATAAGTAAAATTATAACCCTTTAAGATTGAAAAATTCATTACTATGGTTATGGTTAAAACTGTTTCATGAAGGGGTTAAACCAAAATATAACTTTTAAAATAAAACAAAAAACTACAAAGTATTCTTAGTTGAGGTAATTTAAACCATATACCATCTTAGCTTCTAAATTATGTCCACTTGGATCCACTTGAATATGAATATAAAATAATTATATTTAAATGTTTTTATTAATTCCATGTGTGTCCTTTAATTCAATATAAAAAAACACCACCTATCCTCTACTCTATACAAAAATTATAGCCACTTTTATTGACCAACCCCTACCAAAAACACTTATAAAATAATAGGTAATCATATTTAACATGAACTTACATTTTTCTTCTTCTTTTACCACCTTAAATTATGTCATAACATTTCCAATATAATAAAACAAGTATCTACAATATACTAAGATGTTATTATGTTTATGGCATAATATATATCCATTTCTATATTGACCATTATTTTTCTTACATGAATATTACATCATTTTAAATATAAAAAATATAGTCAAATTACAATCTAGGATATAAAGATTTAGTATCTTGATAAAATTAGGACTATACATCACTTATACATAATAAAACATAAAATTTCATTTAAAATATTCTCTATATTTTTAAATCTCAAGTAATCCTTAGTAAATGTAGTCACTTTGGGATATACATCAAAGAAAGGGGTGAGCTAAAATCCTGAAAAGTTGATGAATAAGATCATGAATCAATATAACATGGGTGAGCATAATCATCATCAAAATAACATAATCATAGGACATTCATCATAATAATTATAGGAAGTATTAGATAAATTCATGGAATGTGGAAATTTAAAAAAATGAAACATCATTTATTAGTGGTCTAATACCACAATTATTTGTGAAAAAATCTAGAATCATGTTCATGTATAACATATGCGCATAATCATAAAATATTAATTGTGAACAAAGCTAAAATCATGTTCACACATAATAGACATCATCCCATGAGACACATCACATTACACAATGTATTAGAGGGCTATATAATTTTGATCCCACCCATCACATCATAACATTTACAGAATCATGCAAGCCACATATATCATATATCAATGAAAGTCATGAAGTAAACAATGTAAAGTAATTGGTTTGATAAGTATTTATTAAATCATATTTTCATGAATAAACTTGTTTTTTTACAAATGGAAAATGGAAAACAACATATTTGGTATAGTAATCATCATTTTCGAGTAAAGAAGAAATAACTCAAGAGGTGTCAAGATGTGTTTTGGAAAGAATATTTCCTTTGGAAAATCATTTATTTGTCATAAAATTAGATTGGAAACATGTATATCTGTAAAAAGTAAATACATGATTAATGAAATTATATTTTAGGAATATTAAAATAATATCCACATTGAAAATTTTCATTAAAGAGGAATAACCCAAATAAAGGGAATTTGGTTCAAGAATCCATGTACCTTATGTTTGAATGCATTCTGCACTTTCACTTAATGTATTGGATAATAAAATTAGATTCATTAATTAAATAAATAAAAACCTCTTATACATTTATTTTATTAATTATAATTATATGATGTTCATTTTTGGACATTTTAGTGAGTTACATAGTTCAATTTTTTCATTTCGGGGGAATTCGTTTTCATGGTTGTATGGTCGGTTTAGTTATGTATAATAATAGAAATTATTGTAAAATAGGAAATAGTTATCAATATGTTAAATTACTTAGTACTAATGAATTTACATATGTTTAAATGGTCACATATATCATTTTTTTATGGTATGAGGATGATTCATTTGATAAAATATTCATGATAAATGTTTAATTTATTTTGGCATGTTTTTTGACCATCAGGAACCAGTTTCGTTTTATTTAATATTTTGTATATATATTACTTGCAGAACATTAATAAAGTTATAAAGTAAATATTAAAATCATTTTTAACCATAATAATGATTTTATGGACATAATTGAAGGTGGTAATAGAAAAAGAAAATTTTTCATCCATGAAAATGTGAATCAACACATCATAGATGATGTTTTCATTTTTTGAATAAATGGTGAAGAGAAGAGATTTTATGATGGATATTACATTAAACCAATAAAATTATAGTGTACATAAGATAATAGAGCTATCATGACACCTTTTATAGGGTAGGTGAGGAGATAATAAGAAAAGAAAATAAATTAAAAGAGAATAATTGAGGATTTTACCTCTTGATTGTCATTTCCATGATAAACTCCTTAAGGCACTTGGGTTTGGTCTTTTGTTGATACCCTAAGATATTGGATGTGGGGAAGAGGCCTAGAAAGAAAATTTGAAATAATTTATACAGTCTACAAGGCTTAGATGGTGTGCGGATAAGGGGTGGTAATGGGTGGAATTTATAGGGGGAGAAGAGGGGTGTTTTTGATTATTTTATTCATTTGTTTATTATTTTGGATCAAAACTATTAATAGTGTTTGATTAATATGAATAAATATAGTAAATAGAGAAATAGATTTCTAGATAATAGTCCTTAAATCATCCATACATAAACCATCACTCAAAAATTTATGTATTTAAATTATAATATTAAATACTGTAAATTATCGTATTTCACTATTCACCAAAAATTCAACTATTTTATAAAAATTCCAAAAAAATTAACCCTAAATTTTTTTAAATGTTTAGATTTTAAAAATGGAATCCATTTTATAAAAATAATTGTATTAATATTATAAATTTATTTTTTAAATAAAATCATCATTTATTCAAAAAATACCGATTTTAATATTATAACCGATTTGATGACACTTTGAGAAATTAATTAAGGTATCATAAAATTACCTTATTTTTATACTAAAAAATAATATTAATTTATGAGTATATTTTATGAAAATAATTTTTCTTTTAAATAATTATATTTATAATTAAATTATAAATAAACATTTACATTTTACAAAAATATCAACACTTAATTTGTCATTTTTAAAACGTTTAATTACTTATACTATGATATAATTATATCATATTTTCATTTATAAGATACATAAATTTTATTTAATCTTTAAAAGGTGAGGTTACTATTCTATTGGCCAGAATACTATTCCTAATGGTTATATAACTTTTCCATCAGTCATGTTACCATTCCATTGGTATAAGTTCCGCAATTTCTATAAATACCACTTATTTCGTTCTTCATTTATCATAATGATATTTTTATTCTGTTATTTATGTGATGTATGTGTTTTATACTAAATAACATAATTATAAGAAGGGAAATTCCATTGATAAATTTCAGGTTGTTACATTCTACCCCCTTATGAAATTTCACCCATGAAATTTTGTTTTACATAGTAAGGTGAAAACATGTGAGGGTATTGGTAATATCTCCCACAATTAACTAAAAAATAAAATTAGGGGTATTGAATACATAGATAATGATCATATAAGAATGAAAATATGAACATATAAGGATATGATTATAAAAAAAGTATATCCTAACTCATGACTCCCTAGGTTTCAATCTAGGTTGTTAGTTGTGATAGAATTATCCATAGGGTTCTTAATAAAATTTTCAAGTCATAATCCCTAAAAATAACTAGATCGTGGTCTGATACAAACTACAATGAACCTACTTTTTCTTACATGGATATTATATAATTTTAATGATAAACAACATTATAGAGTCACAATCCAGAATCTAAAGGTTTAGTATCTTGGAAAAAAACAAAAACATATATCATTTATGCATAATAAAACATAAAAATTTATTTAAAAATTTCTTCTTTATATTTATAAATCTCACTTTATCCTTAGTATATGTTTTCACCTGAGGATAAACATCAAAGAAAGGGGTGAGATAAAATCCCAGTAAGATGATAAATAAGGACGTGAATCAATATAACATTGGTGAGCATAATCATTATCATTATAACGTAATCATAGTATCATTATAATAATCATTATAGAAATAATTACATGAAGGAATCAAATTTGGAAATTCATAAAAATTAAACATCATGTCTTAGTGGAAAAATACCACACATAGTTGTGATCAATTATAACATAATGTTCATGTATAAAATTTGTTCATAATCAAACCACAATCATAGTAAAAAAATATATCATAATATCCGCACATAATACACATCATATAATGAGATACATCAGCTTAACCAATGCATTGGAGGACTATATAAATCCTAGACCACCTTTTACAACATAACATTAACACAATCATGCATTCCAAATAGATCCTATATCAATAAATGTCATGAAGTGACACATGAAAAGGAATGAGTTTCATAAGTATTTATTCAATAATTATTTCATGAATAAACTTGATTTTTAGAAATTGAAAATGGAAAATAACATATTTGGTATAAGAATCATCATTTTTGAGCGAAGAAGAAATAAATCAAGAGGAGTGAATATGTGTTTTGGAAAGAAGAATTATTTTGGAAAATCTTTGAATTTATCATAAAATCAAAATGAAAAATATATATATAATAAAAAATTAAAGGGAATAATAATGAAATTATATTTTTGTAATATTAAAATAATATCCACACTAAAATTTGGCATGATAGAGAAATAACCCAATGAAAGGAAATTGGGGTCAAGAATCGCCTTACCTTATGTACGAATGCATTCTGAACTTGCACTTAATTTCATAGAAAATAAAATTATATTAATTAATTAATTAATTAAGAAAATATTCTACATGTATTTTATTTATTATAATTTTATTATGTTTATTTATGGATTTTTTTTGATTTATATAGTTCAATTTCATCATTCTGAGAGCATTTTTTTCATGGTTTCATGTTAGTTTAGTGATGTATAATTATGTAAGTTCATTTCAAATTGGAAATAATTTTCCATAAGTGAAATTATTTGGTATTAATTCTCTTATATATGATTAAATTGTCTCATATATCATTTTTATGGTATGATGATGATTCATTTGATAAAATATTAATGGTAAATGTTTAATTTATTTTGGAGGGTTTTTCAACCATCATGAACTAGTTTCGTTTTATTTAATATCATGTCTATAAATTATTTCCAGATCATTAAAAAAGTTATAAAATAAATATTAAAAACTACTTTAACTATAATAATGGTTTTATGAACATCCTTTAAGGTGATAATAGAAAATTTAAACTCCTCATCCACGAAGGTAGTGAATCAACACATCATAGATGATGTTTTCATTTTTAGAATAAAAGGATAAGAGATGAAATTCTATGATGTATTTTCAATTAAAAAAATAAAATAAAATAAAATATAATATACTATAGTAATAATAAAACATTGGATAATGTAGGTGGGGATATGATAAAAAAAGAAATTAAAAGAGAAGAATTGTAGATTTTACCTCTTGATTGTTGTCTCCTTGATAACCTCCTTAAGGAACTTAGGTTTTTTATTTTGTTATGAACATAAGCTATTAGACATGGGAAATAGGATTGGGAAGTTAATTAGGTTGAATTTATATAAGATTAAAGTCTTAGAATGTGTTAGGAGAAGTGGTGGGGGGGGGGGGGGGTGGTATTTATAGGGGGAGGAGAGGGGTGTTTTTTGATTATTTTATTCATTTGTTTATTAGTTTGGCTCAAGACTATCAATTTTGTTGATTCATATGATTAAATAAAGTAAATAGAGAAGGATATTTAGATATAATGGTTCTTTCATAGTCTATACATCAACCATGACTCAAAAATTCATGTATTTAACTTATAATGTTAAATACCGTAAATTACCAAATTTCACTATTCAAAAAATTTCAACTATTTTAGAAAAATACAAAAAATTAAACCTAACCATTTTTAGACATGTAGATTTAAAAAATTTACTCCATTTTTTAAAAATAATTTTATGAATATGATAAATTAAATTTTATAAAAAACCATCATTTATTTGAAAAATAATGATTTTAATATTATAATCAATTTTAAAAAACTTTGAAAATTTAATTATGGTATCACAAAATTACATTATAATTATAATAGAATAAAATATTAATTTATGGATATATTTTATGAAAATAAATTTTCTTTTAAATCAATATATTTATTATTAAATTTTAAATTAACAGTTAAGTTTTAAAAAAATATCAACACTTAATTCATTATTTTCATTTACTTACTTATACTATGATATTGTTATATCATATTTTAATTTTTAAGATACCTCAATTTTATTCATACATTCATAGTTGAGGTTAATATCCTAAGTTTTTAAATTACTATTCCTAATAGTCATAGTACTATTCCATCGACCAAGTTAATATTCCATCGGTATAGGTTCTTTAATTTCTATAAATACCACTTATTGAATTCTTCATCTATGAGAATTTTGTTTTATTAGGATATATTTGCGATTTATGTGTTTTATACTATATAAAATAATTATAAAAATATAAATTCCATTGATAAAATTCTTGTTCATTATAATTTCCTCCTCTATCAAATGGGGAAAAAACCATCGCTCTTGTGCATTGTGGATGACTGCCACACAAACTGGTGTAATTTTTTTTTCATTATCATCTCACATGGATTGTAATAATTTTTTAAATAATGAATATATATTATAAATATGAAATAGTAATAATTTTTGAAGTATAATATATCATACACTTCCTTACCCTTCCACTTATTAAAAAATGATAACGCCACTCATGCATATGTATGAATTACTGACTCAATGAAGCAATGTGATTAATTTTTTATTTACATTTTCATATAATATTTTAAATATTTAATGAGTATATATGATTTTTATATCCGGACAAAAATACTTGAGATGATATAACCATAATTACCGAGTCAAAACGTACAAGAAAAAGGAAATAATCAATACCCGAAATAGGGATCATAATAAAATATTATAAAAATATTAGTGGTAAGATGTTATAATTGGATCCTATATAATATTATAGATATTTATATGGTTATGGTATGTAATTATAATAAATATAAATTTATATATAGGAGATTAGGTGGTTAAAATCACTTATGAGGCAAGTCAAACTTGAGGTAAGGTGGTTTTTAACTCAATTTCCTTTTATTGGGATATATCACTTCTTCATTGATTCTATTATTTCATGATAATGTGATAAATTAAATTTTATTTTTTTATGCTATATTTTCACTTATCTTGTGTGTATTTACATTTTTTTCACATAATATCTTTATTTACTAATTCTCACTTTAATGATATGATCTTTGTAATGGATTTCATCTTAATTTACACTTCATTGAGACATATTTGATATTATTCACCTATTTTTTTTTATTATCTGGTGTATATACTAAACCTTTTATTTATTTAACATGGATATATATTTATTCATGATGATTAATTTTTTAATTCAAGTTTAATCTTTCAACAGGTTATAATTTAAAAGTTAACAAAGAGGTAATAATTTATTTTAAAATCTCATTTTTTGAGATTTTTATATTTTTCATTGAAGGAATATTATAATATATACTTAATAAACTCTATATATTTTATTATAATTTATATATTCAATTATTTTAAATATTTTCTTCAAATATTTACTATATTTGGAACTTTATTCAAGAAAATAAATGTTTAAAATAAAACCCGATATTATTTATCTTTTTGATCAGGTGTATTTTTATTTCATGTTCATATTTTTCAAAATTATTTCACAAAAGAACCTTTAATTTAATCAAATTATTTATTATGGAAATTTTATTTTATCCTTTATCTTTTTAATTTTTTAAAATTAATCTTTCTAATGTTTCTCGATAGAGTTTTTCTAAATTTCTTTATAAAAAGCTTAAAGGAGTGTTTCTGTTTAACATATACAGCGTTAATGGATTTTCCTACTGCTATAAATTTTTAAAAAAAATTAGCTTCTTTTACAAGTTTTCAGTGGGTTTATAATGAAAAATATTTAATGAAATATTATTTTAATATTTTAATTCCATTTTATTTATTTCCCAAAAGGACATGATTTTAGTACAAAAACTATATTTATAATGACTTTATGGTCATATTTTTTCTCTTATTAATTTTTTGGTCATTAAATTTCTCTGGAATCATTCAATTTATTACGATAATATTTCATTAGACATTAGATTTCTATTAAATATCCATTTTATTTCAATCATGGATATTCTTATTTCCTAAACTGTATTCAATTTTTACATACGGTGTTTTACTATGAAAGCAATTTGATTGAATGTGGAAATTTTTATACTCTATATCCTTTACTCAATAAAATAATTTTTTGATAAGATATATTGTGTATGAATTAATTTGATCATTCAATATGTGATGAATGTATTGGCCATGCAGTGGTGGGTGGGGAAAAAAATTACATAGTCCCTCAATGCATCAATAGGTCTCATGAGACAAACCAATTGGCCAAACTTATTAAATGAGATTTTAGAATATTATTATACAATAGTTAAATTATTTTTTTACAAGGCATTGATGGTAAATATATCATGATGTATTAGATTTGTAATTCCAACATTAATCATTTACTTCCTTGAAAATTTAGTTATTATTATCCATGAAGTTAATTCATTGATATTATCCAAAAATTCATTGTTGATCAAGTTATTGATTAAATTACATGTATTTTCATTTATCTTCCTTTCCATATTGGTTATGCCTTATTTAATCATCATATCTTCCACCAAACATAGCCCTTATCGAGCATAATATATTACCCTTGATTTTTACCCAAGAAATGAATAAGTATATTATGAATAATATCAAGGATGCAAGAATGTTTCTTATGATATGTGTTATATTTTATTTCCAATGTAAAATGGGAATCATTATTGTAATTGGTTTTTCAGGACTACTAAATTGATTGGTCCTTTGTGATGTTGTCTCTTATATCTTATGCTAATATATTAAAGTACAAACCATCTTTGGGTTACTCTAGTTGGAGTTGTTACAATTGGTATTTTAGAAAATTATTAGAAACATTTGGAACTAGATTTTAAATAAACATAAATAACATAATAATTTGATAACCCATTATTTTATTTAATGCCTTTTACCATTAGAGTTATTTTTATTTTATGTCTTAATATTCGTGATGATTATGAGATAAATTGGTGTATTCCATTATTTAGTTATGGAACCTAATAGATAAAAGGGAATCAAAACCTATAGTCAATATAAGGATTTCCCCACTAATAAATCCAATACAACTAATGTTAGAACTAAGAATATCATGTCTATATTAGGGAATATTATTCAGGTTATAATGAATAACCTTGACTGTATGGAGTTACTTGTTGTTCCACAGTGTGATTCACTTAAGTTGCATCACTTCATACAATATAATCCTCTAACTTTTAATGAAACTAATAATCCATTGGTAAAAGAACTATGTATCACGTCCCATGAGTATTTATTCTTGTATATGGGAAGTTACATTTGATATTACAAATCAACCTATTATAGTCTATCAGTGTGATGATGATCCAAAACTCCCAATGGTAATTACTTCCATCATAATGGTTTTAAATTCTATCCATTATGGATATTTATCTAATATGGTTGGGGAGAAACTCAACATTGATGATATTCATTATGTACAAGAGTTTGTTACTGTATTTCTATAAGGGTTTCCCAGTCTTCTCCCAAATGGTGATGTTGTGTTTTCAATAGAACTCATATTTGGTGCTATAACTGTTTCAAAGACTTTTTATAGAATGGACCCGATTGAGTTTCAATAATTAAACAAGAAAATCCAAGTGAATCTAGATAATAGATTCATTCAACCTAGGGATTTAACATGAAGTTCACCTGTTATTTTTGTTAAGAATAAATATGGGTCAATGAATCATTGCATTGATTATCAGGAACATAAAAAATCACTATTAATAACAGGAATCCTCTACACCGCATAAATGATCTATTTAATCAATTAGGATGAGTACTATATTTTTAAAATATTTATCTTTGATCAAGATATAATCAGCTAGGGATCAATAAGGAAGATATAACCAAGACGACCTTCTATACACGGTATGATCATTATGAATTTATATTAATTCTATTTAGACTTACCAATCCTCCTGATATCTTCATGGATTTAATGAATATAGTATTTGTAGATTACCTTGATAAGTTTGTGGTAGTCTTTATAGATTATAAAATTATATATTCTATAAGAATAGAAAAGCATAAAGATCACTTGAGAATTGTGTTGAAGACCATACGAAAAGATAAGTTGTATGAAAAATTTTCTACAGGAGAATTTGGCCTATATGAAATTTCATTTTTGGGTCATACAATCTCTAGTGAGTGTATATCAGTGGATCCATTAAATATAAAAGTTAGTGAAAAGTGGACTATAAAAAACATGGTAACTGAGATCCATAGTTTTCTTGGGCAGATTAGATACTACCAATGGTTTGTGTATCACCCCCAGTTTCTAGTATGTAACCCTTTATTTATGTTTTTTAGAGTGTCATGTTTTTGGGTGAAGGTTGGGAGGGTTTGGAAGACTTTTTTAATGTTTTGGGGGATTTTAAAAAAGGTGAATAGTTTGAGAAAAATTAGTGGAAACTATGAAACTACTACAAGAAATTGTGTATAGTGAGAAAGGGGCTAAGTGGAAGGCACACTGTTAGTAACACAATTTTTTCTAACCATGTGACCACCTAGGACAAATCGTGAAAAGTGGGATAGAGATATTTTTCATAGTTTGCACATGGTTTGTCTAACCATGTGGGAAAACCATGTGATTCTCTCTGTGAGGCAGAGGCTAGTATACTGGTAGTGTATTATTTTTCATAACCGTTTGACTAACCATGCCCAACTTAAAAACTAGATCCTAAAAAATGGATCTAGGTAAAATTTAACTATAAACCCCTTATTTTTTATCCATTTTGGAACTAAATTGATATTTATTCATCCCAAATGCTTTTGAACCTTTCCACATCGAATCAAAAGCAATCTAAACATGTTTTTTTAGTGCATTGAAGCCTAATTCCCGTTATAAATATCCTTTTATGGTAGTTATTCATAGTTTGTATTAGATCTACTTTCTTCTCTCCCTCAGTTTCATAGATCTAGTTTGATGCAGATCGATATAAAGTTTTTCATTATAATTATGGTGTGATTTATATTTTTTTATGTTAGGGTAATAGGTATGAGGTAGGTTTTTGGAGATTCAACCTGGTATTGTGGGTGTTTTAATTCCATTCTTTGTTTTCACCATAATTCACAAGTTATGTGACTTCACTCATGAATCCCATTATTATAACTCGAAGGCATGATTTCAAATTAGTTTTGTTGTGTGAAATTTATTGTGAAATTATTGTATAATGATTTATGGAAACATTCTTTGGTGATAGTTTTTGGAATAGTGAAAATTAGGTGTTTTGGAATAAAGTGAAATTTTTAATATGATTTTAAAATGGTTGTTTGGTTTTGATTAATGTAAAAGGGTTTTTCAATAACGGGATGTCTTTATTAAAATGGTTTGGAAAATATGGTTTTGACATGTGGTTGGCTTAAATGGTTAAGAATGAGTTGAATGGTATGTATAGTGGTAATGAAGTACCACCATCAAAGGGAAAATTTATGGTTGTGAAGTTCCATAAAAAATGGTAACACCAATCTTGTTTGGTTGAAAGCGTTCATGAGTGGTTATTGTGAAATGGAATGGGTTATGACAACATGGAAATTCATAAATGATAAAATTATTTTTTTGGTTGTTTTTCTTAGAGAACTATTTCGATGTGAAACTACGTATCTTTGATGAAAATTATTTTAAATTGTTTCATATAAATAATTTTATATAAATGTGATAAAATTTTCTATCCAAGTGGCGTGAGTATGGATGTCATTTGGGGAAAGCCAAATGAGCTTCATTACTCACCCCTACTTTGACATTTTGGTAATTTGGCAGATATTGTTTTTCAAAACACTCAAAAAAAGTAATGTATCAAACTTATTTAGTGGTTATTTGTGATGATTTGTTTGGTTTGTGTAGTTGGATCATGGGGAATTTTGTGGGCCATGAAGATATTTATTGGAGTTTTTGAGTTTTGTGGTTTTTTCATCTGCTGTATACTTTGATGATTAGTAGTCTTCTGCTCTGGTACTCTATTGTAGTTTGATTTTTATATCAATGACATTAATTTGAGTTGTTTTACATTGTTATCATGCATCATGTATTGGTCTTGTGTTATGGAATTTTTGGTTGGGTTGTTTTATTTCTTAAAGGTAAAATCATCCCTACTTGTATTGAATCCCTTGGCATTTATTTACAGCCTTTGGCACCTTGGGAGTGTCTCTTAAGTCTAAGTACATATTCTTACTTAAATCAATCTAATGAGGAGGGGAAGGATGTTACAGTTTGTGAGATATTTCTCACAACCATCTAATACACTCACTAAGTTGACCTGAAAGGGATCCATTTTCTTATAAATAAATTAATGTGAAGATAATTTCAAAGAACTGAAGAGAAGGTTGGTTAGTGATCCTTTTCTTACATTACTCTATAGTGGAGAAGGGTTTGAGATATACAGTGATGCATCAAAGAAGATATTGGGATGTTTTCTTTTTCAGAATCATATGTTGATATCTTATACCTCTATCCAATTGAAAATTAATGAGTGAAATTACATGAATCGTGATTTGGAGTTGGAAATGCTAATTTTTTCATTGAAGATATAGAGGAATTATTTGTATGGTGAAAGGTATGATTTATATATAGATCATAAAATATTGAAGTATATATTTTCATAGAAAGTGTTGAATATGAACTATATAAGATGGTTGGAGTAGATCAAAGATTACAGCTGCTCAATAAATTACCACCCTGGGAAGGTGAATAGGGTTGATGATTATCTAAGTCAGAAAGACCATGCTAGTTTTTCTATGATGAGGATTGAAAGATATAAAATATTTATGGATTTAGAAAATATAGATCTTTAAATCTTGCATAAATGGGACATATATTATCTTTCTTTGATTAATGTTCAACCATCCATACATGAGAGGATTAAGAAGGCATAAATGGAAGATGTGAAATTACAAAATAAGGTGAGGAATGTTCTAGATTTCAACTATGATCATGATATAATGATAAGGTTTAAAAACTGATAATGTGTGCCATTAATAATATAATTTAATAAGTAGATGTTGGATGAATCTCATAACTCATCATTGTCTATTCATCTTGGAAGTATTAAGATGTATAGAGATCTGAAAGAGTATTTGTGGCGGGATAATATGAAAATGGATATTGAAGAGTATATATATAAATTCATGCTATGTAAGAAAGTTAATGTTGAGAGACAAAAGTATAAGGGTATGTTACTACCATTACACATACCAGAATGGGAATAAGAAAACATTACCATGGATTTCATTGTCAAATACCCCAAAACATCTAAAGGGTACAAGGATTTTTGGGTTATTATCAATTGGATTAAAAAGTTAGCACACTACATTGAAATTAGAGAATATTTATCTCTTGATTAGATTACTCAGTTATATATTAAATAAGTTTTGATATTTCATGTATTACCACTCTCAATTAGATATGATGGGATCTGAGGTTTACCTCGAAGATATATAGACGCCTTCTTAAAATATGGTTATAGAGTTGAGTTTGTGTACTACTTATCTTCATCAGATAGATAATCAGTCTTAAAGGACCATTCAAACTATAGAATTAAAGTTTAGATGATTCAATATGGTTTTCTAAGGTGGATGGGATCAACACATTCATTTGGTAGAATTTTATTACAATAATAGATTTTAATCAAACATTTAGATGGATACTTATGAATCCCTTTATGGAAGGATGTGTATAACTCCAATGTGTTGGGATGAAATTAGAGAAATAATGATACTGGGATTGGATCTAGATAAGAAAATAGTAGATAAGGTTATATCCACTCAACATCACATAGGGTCTGCTTAGAGTTGATAAAAAATTTATACATACAATCATCAATGAGATATAAAGTTCAAAGTTTGTGGCAAGGTATTCCTATGAATATCTCCATGGAAGAAGGTTATGATATTTTTAAATAAGGGTAATATGCGACCTATATATATCAATTTAAAATTCTTTATCATATCAAGGAATTATCTTATCACTTGGAGCTTCCAACAAATCTCTCTCAAGTTCATGATGTATTCCATGTATCTCTCCTGAGGAATTATATACCCGATACTTCACATGTAATAAACATAGAGGTCATACCATGGGAGAAATTTCTATATTATGAGTAATATATAGGAAGAATCAGGATCATAGAAAGAAATTTCTACAAAATAAGACCACTCACCAAGTCAATGTTTTTTTGAAAAAAATCATGAATCTTAGTAAGCTTTGTGGGGAACTGAGGATGTGATGAGGTAGAATTATACATAGTTGTTTTTATCAGAGTGATTGAATTTTTAGGGAGAAAGTATTTTAATGGGGTATAATATAACACCTTGATATTTTATATAATATTTCTCTGTAAATTGATTTAAAGTGATCAATGGCTTTCTTAACACACAACAACAAGCTTTAGTGAATTGTGTTGTACTATAAATATACGTTGATTTAAATGTGACCATTATAAAATAGATTTTAAATTGGTAGGTATGAATATGATTAAACACACTATTAAATATATTTATAATGGTCCTACTCAATACAAATGTATTGATTACATTTTAAGAAATAAGTACCCAATTTTTAGTGAAGTCATATGTTTTCTTCAAAAATGTTTTTATTGAATTTTTCACATAGATATTAAAATTATTTTTGATCACATTAATAAATTTAATTATATAAAAAATGTACAATTTCTGAAATCATCATATAAAAATTGTCTTTGGGTGAATTTTTGGGGATTTTTTTGAAAAAGTAAAATTCTGGGGGAAAAGTGAAAATATCGATTTTTATAGAAATCTGTTTTTTATTTTCTAGTATATTAAAATATTAATTTTTTATTTGTATTAGTTTAAAAATTACATTAGTTTATTAATGTTAAAAATAATTTAATTTATACATTTTTTTATCAACATTATACTTTATCTTGGTATAAAAATACTTTTACACTTAAAAATCCATTTTTTTATAAAATTGTTTTTCATCACGCTTCACGAGATTATTATAAAAATAATTCCTACCACTTATAGATTCTGAATTTGGTAAAATGGATTTCATATTTATAATCATGATAATTAATATTATTTAATAAGGCTAACTTAATTTTTGGCTATAATGAATAGTGACAACTTTAAAAATTTGTCACCATGGTAAAAGGGAAAATCGGGTTAACTGAGGTTAAAAATAAGTGATAAGGCCAAAAGTTTTCATATTAATTATTATTGGATGAATTTATTTCAACAAATATTACCTTATTCTTTATATTTAATTAATTATTGGACATTTTTTAGGAAAATGACCAATATAATATTTCAGGTAATGAAAAGTACAAAATATCACTCTATCGCTTTCGAATATCTCATATATGTTCACATAGGGATAAGAATATGTTATAAATGAATATAAAATTTTATACTGAACATTATTTATTTATTTTTATGATGGTAATTTATTTTTAATTTTTATGGAGGGTATAATCACCCTAAATTCTTACACAACACTGACACAATTCTTGTTCAAGCAGTAGAATAATCCAAGTAAATGATTTTATAAATAGTAAAGCTATTTTATGTGATTAATTATAGTTAAAAAATAATTTTATAGTTAATAATAACGTATTATTTATTTTTTAAATGATTATACTCTAATTTCATCTTAGTCTTGATGTATTTGAAGCCAACTTAAATAAATAGTGTAAAAAATGTAAAAAATGTTATTTTATGAATAATAATATTTATTAAATTATTTAAAAATCATAAATAAATTATATATAACAATTAGTATCATTATTGGTCTAAAATTTCATCCCTTATACATTTTTTATCAAATCATTAATTGATAAGTAAAATTTTGAACCTTTAAGATTGAAAAAGTCATTACTGCGACCACAGTTAAAACTGTTTAATGAAGGTGTTAATACAGAAGATAATTTTTAAAATACCACTTAAAGATATAAAAAATTTATTGGTTTAGGTTATTTACACCATATCCTATATTATCTTTGAAATTATAATCACATGTTTCCACTTTCACATGAAAATTAATTTATTATATTTAAACATTTTTGTTAATTCCATATGTGTCCTTTCATTCAATATAAAAGGAACCACCTATCCTATATTATATAAAACACCTAGAGAAATTTGATATAACAAAAATTAAAAAAAATATTCTAAAAATTCTGATCAATGTTATGGAGGAACTGGTCTTACCAAAAATATCAACCCTATGTCACTTAAGAGGAGATCTAAAAGAGCTCTTTCAAAGAAGAGATAATCTTGTTCACCAAGCACTTTCATTTTTCTTATTCTTTTAAAACATTATATTATTTCTGAAAAATTTCATTATAATAAAAAATTATCTCCCATATACTGTAATTTTATTTTATTGTTGAAATAATATTTATTCACCTTCTTCTATATCAAATGGGAAAAAAACTATCGCTCGTGTGTACGGAAGACTACCACCTCGCGAACAAATGTAATTTTTTTTCCATTACCTCCTTAAATGGATTGTAATAATGGTGAAAATAATGAATATATATATGATAATTATGACATAATTTTTTTTATTTTTTTATAATATATCATCCACTTTATTACCCTTCCACCCGTTAAAAAATGATAACGTTGATCGTGCATACATATGACCCACCGTCTCTATGAAGCAATGTAATTCATTATTTATTTCTTTGTATAATAGATTATTTTAAATATATTATAAATATTTATGATGTTTATACCAATCTTGAAATTTTGGATATTATATAACCATGATCAATATAAAAGGACCATACCTGTAAAATCAAAACATATATAAAAAATTAAGTAGATAACACATGAAATAGTGATAATAGAAAATGATTATTAACAAACAGGTGATAAGATGTTATAAATCGATCATATATGATATTATTTATATGTATATGGATTCTATATATAATTATAATAAATCCACTTTTTTTATACAATAGGTTAAAGGAACTTGTAGGGAACGAAAAACATGAGGTAAGGGATTTCTTAACTCAATTTCCTTTCATTGGGTTATATCGCTTCTTCATTGATTCTATTATGTAAATATTATATGAGAAATGAAATTTTAATGTTTTATAGTTTATTTCCACTTATATTGTTTGTATTTACATTTTTCACATGTAATATTTTCACTAAATAATTCTCACTTCACTGGTATGATCTTTGTAAGGGATTTCGTCTCAATTTCAACTCCTTTGTGACAAATTTGGTATTATGAACCTATTTATTTTATTATTTTGTGTATATACTACCCATTTGGCATATTCAAAGTGGATATATATTTATTTATGATTATTAATGTCTCAATTCATGTTTACACTTTAAATAGGTTACAATATAAAAGTTAACAAATATATAAGAATTTATTTTATAATCTCATTTCTTGGAATTGTTTATATTTTTCATTGAAGGAATATTATAATATATACATCATAAAATCCAAATATTTTATTATCCGATAGATATTTTAGGAGTTTATATATTTTCTTTCAAATTATTCCCTATTAGGAACTTGATTCAATGAGCGAAATTTTTATAAGAAAACGTAAAATCATTTCTCTTTTTGATTAGGTATATTTTTCTTGCATGTCCATATTTTTTAAAATTGTCTTACAAAAGTACATTTTATTTAATAAAATTATTTATTATAGAAATTTTATGTTATCCTTTAATTTTTAAAATGTTTAAAAATAATATTTCTAATGTTTCTTGAATGTATTAATCTTGGATTTCTTTCAAAAAATCAAAATTAATGTTTTTTAACGTATAAAGCATTAAAAGATTTTCACAATGCCATAAACATTTTATACTATTTATACATTTCTATAACGTTTAAATGGTTTTAAAAATACAAATATTTCATGAAATATTATTTTAATATTTCACTTCAATTTTATTTATTTCTTTAAAGGACATGATTTTAGTAAAAATGTATATTTCTTGATGACTCTATGGACATATTTTATCTCTTGTCAATTTTGTTTTCATTAACTTTCTTATGAAACATTCTCTTTCTTGTAACATTATTTCACTGGAAATGAAATTTATTTTAAATATCCATATTATTTTTATTGTGGATATTCTTATTTCCTAAACCTCATACCACTTCTACATATATTGTTATACTATGAAAGTAATTTGAGTGACTGGGGAAATCTTGATATTTCATATCCTTTATTCAATACTGTTATTTTTTGTTAAGGAATGTTGTTTATAAATTAAATTTATCTTTCATAATATGAGGAATTCATTGGACATGTAGTGTTAGTTGGGGCTCAGAATTACATATCCCCTTGATGCACCAATATCTCTCATGAGAACAAATAGCTATCAAACTTATTTAATGGGTTTTTAGTGTGAGTATAGCTATCAATTAAACTATTTTGGAACATGGCATTGGAGATAAAGATATCATGATGTCTAATATCATGACATGAACTTTAATTATTTCATTAATTGATAATTTTTTAATTATTTTTCAAGATATTACTATATTTATATTATCCATGGATGAGTTTCATGCTCAAGTTATTGATTAAATGATGTGTGTTTTCAGTTACTTACATTTACTTATTAATTATACCTTATTTAATCTTGATTTCTTCTACTGTACATAACCCATACTGAGAATATAAACTCACCCTTCGTTTTTTTACTCATGATATGAAGAAGAATATTATGAATAATATCATGGATGGGATATTGTTTCTTATTCTATATTTTATATTTTATTTTCAATATAAAATTGAAATCATGTTTGTATCTGGTTCTTTATGACTACAAAACCAATTGATCCTTGTTGAACCAATATCTTATATCTTATTCCTTTGTAATAAAGTTGATACTGACTTTGGGTTAATGAGTTTAGGGTAATTATATATAATGGGATTAATTAACCAAATTTTTATAAAAGGTATTGGATATAGTCTAATTAATAAAATTTAGAGACAAGAATTAACGAAATTCAAGTATAGGATTTTAGGATTGGGGATTTCACTCAATAAATTAATGAACTATGATTTAATTCATTTGGAATTTAAATCCTACTAAAATAAATTTAAGTAATATTTATGACCATAGTTTGGGTTATGAGAAGGGAAATATAGATTCTTACCAGTAGAATATCTGAGTGACTGAGTATTCAAAATCCAATGGTGAGGGTTATCATAATTGATATGGATAAATAATTTATTAATTTGATTATAATATATAATCAAGATAAATTACCAATGATATAATTTTATTTATTAATAAAAATTTAATGTTTAATGAGAAAAACACTACAGTCAGTATTACATTAAGAAAATGTCCTCACCATTACAAACCAACAATAATAGTATAGGCAATTGCACATTGTACTTCTAAAAGATGATTTGTTTTATATGCTAAAATACCATATTCCTAACTAGCCATCTTCGAGAGTGAGTGAGGGTGAGAAGTATAACTATAAGAGACATATACATAATGGTTCAGATGTTTATTATGTCATGTCATTAGATATGTATAAACACTTGAAGATACAAAATAAGGGCATGGATGAATACAACATGATAACTCACCTCCAAGAACCTGAAAGGGAGAAATAGAGGCTAAAGATAAAAAATATTATCACTACACTATATAAGTTTAAAATGGAATAAAAATTCCTAGATAGGAATCACATACTCAAGATACTAAATTATATCAATTAGTTAACAAAGTTAAGATTCCATATGGATAAGTAATTATCTATTAATATTATATTATTATCCTTACCACCAATATTATCTATATTAATTGAGAACTATAGAATTAATAATATGAATAATATTCATAGGAATCTTTTGACTATAGTTTAACAAGTTTATAAGGATTGGTGGTAACACTGTTCCTTTCCCATTATAGTGAACAAAGTGAGGGAAAAGGTTAAAAATCCTATGAAAAGTTTATATTCAATGGTTCATTCATAATTTCCATAAAATAAGAAAAATATTCATATGGATATCAATGATTAGGAGTATATCTTCTTTATGTATGGAAAGAAAGGTCTTTGGAAGAGGAACTACAATGATTGATGAATAAGAAACCATATAAATCTACTTTAGGTATATTACTCATTTGTTATAATATTTATAATTCAGTTCTTGATTATTAAATACTATATGTGAATCATATATTTATATCCAATTACAGGATACATGGAATATCAAAAAAATTCTAAGAATTATGGTGAATATTCATGTTTTTTGATGGGTCTTGACTCATACATCAGATAAATAAGATCATAACTAATATATTTCTAAGTGGAATGATTCTAATATAAATATTTTTTTCTTATTGAGTGTTACCAATTTTTTTTATAGGTGTATAGTTATAGAAACAATAAGACAATATTTCATATTTGAAATGAATACCATTATGGTATATTGTACTTAAATAATAGTTTAGTTATAATTTAATAAAATATGTCTAAATATTAGTAATTAATGATGAATGTAAAATATAAGACTAAAATAATGCCCAGTTGTCGAAATATATTTCATAGTCAATTAAAACTAAATGTAAATATCAAGGTTATACGTAGACGGGTGTTTAAACTCTATAAAGATAAGTCTCTTAGATATTTTGACAAGATTTATTGTAATTTTTTAAGGTAGAAAAACCATTAGAAATTAAAATTTATAAATCCAAAATGGTTCTAGAATCAGTTTATCAGGATACATGGGAACTATTATAAGAAGAATCTAGAGGTAAATCAATATACTTCCTGAGATTCCTTTAATATATTTTAGGAATGAAATGTGGAGATGTGAATATACTTTATAAATTACATAATATGATATAGTCTGGTTAATAGAACGATATCTTAATAAAGAAATCATGGATCACTAAAATATATAGTGGGGATATTACTAAACTCAAATTACCTTAGACAGAACATAGTGATTATGTTATAAAAAGAAGGATTAGTGAAGAGTATTATAACAATTGTAAGTTTTCAATTTCACTTTTTCAGACATACTTTAAAAATAAAGGTGGTAAACACTAAGCATATTCCAACTATATTTATATATCAGTGTAATATAAGTACCAATATGAAATAATAACATTATGTCTCATATTCTTGTGTTTGATGTAAAATATTTATTAATGATTACTTTAGAAATAAACTTACATCACGTAAACACTATGTTCTTCTTAGTTAACTATCATAAAATATAACTAGGATATAACTATACATAAGATATAAAGGTGTAAATCAAGTGATTGAATATATTTATATGATAGGGAAGCACTTATTTTTATATAATGGGATAAATATAGTCTTCTATGAATTTAAGGCTCTAGATGCACATGACATTTCATAGGATCAATAAACATTACTAGATTTAGTGGGAGAAGTTATTCTAGAGAAAAAGCACTATGTAGGAGCATAAGAGTGGTTAGTGAACTAGAGAGATATGATTTTATAGAAACAAAGGAATGTTACACATTATTACTTGAAAATAATGAACCTATGCCCGATAAGGAAAAATTAAAAATATCAAAAGTTATAAATTGGAAAGAATCTACAAATTCTAAAATCGATTCCATGTATGAAAACCAAGTTTAAGTTTTGGTAGATCCTCTAATTGATGTAACACAAGTTGGGAGTAAAAGAGTGTTTAAGAATAAACTAGAAATGTATGGTAATGTTATCACCTATGAAGTGTGATTGAATTCTAAAATGTTTAAGAAACATCAAGGCATAAAATATGATGAAATTTTTTCACCAGTCACTATGCAGAATCCCATCATAATTCTAATTTCTATAGAAGATTACCATGATTATATAATTTGGAAAATGGATGTCAATACCTCTTTCCTTAATGGAAACCCTATGGATAATGTCTAGATGACACAACTAGAAGGGTTTGTGGCACTAAAGGATTGCAGTAAGGCTTGAAAGTTTCAGAGATCCATTTATGGGTGTAATCAAGCATCTAGATCATGAAAGATACATTTTGATGAATCCATGAGAGAACTTTATTTTGTTAAGAACAAATATTATCTATATGTCTGAAAGTGGTAAGTATGAGGACCAAAGTTTTCTCACTCAAATATTTTGATAACATGTTCAAAATAGTTGTTAAGTCATATTGTTAGTTAATACTAAGATAAAAGTATTTCTCTTAGAATGAATTAAATTAGAAACTCAAGTTATAGGGAACAATATATAGTAAGTTAGATATATGGGGTTTCTTAGATCTATCCATAATACCTACATTGGAAAAGTATTGAAAAATACAATATGGAATAATTCAAGAGTGAATTATTTCCTATGTCACGTGGTGTAAAATATCAGTAAGTTGATGTGTTAAATATTAAGAGGAGATTATGATGATGAATACAATTCCATATTCTTATGTTTTTGAATATATCACATATTCCATGATAGGTACAAGGATTTTATATTACATATATATATTAAGAATAGTGTGATGCTATCATATAGAACACAAAGAACTGCATGATGTAGTTTCCATAAATATTATACAATACTTAAAACATTATGAAGGATAAGTTCCTAGTAATTATAGAAATGGGAATTCGAATTGTTAAGGGGATATGAAACATGTTTTATACATAAATTTGATCTAATATCATATATTTTCTATAGAAATGATAAAAATAATCTTATTGAATCCATTGGTAGTTATATATACATAGATCGAGTGCGTTGTAGCTTCTAATGTAGCTCGAGAAGAATTCTAAAAAATGATGTCTTACAATTATTAGAATTTTACCAAGAATGAAAAATTACATCATAATATATATTATGATTATATTTTAGAATAGATACTAACCATTAAGTCAAGTTAATGAAAAATGATAAAAGGAAAATACTTGGTGATATCACCTCTTATGAGTATTTCTCATATAGATGAATATATAAAATATAGAATAACCACCAAAGAATGTGGAAAGCCTAAAAACTATATCCATACACTAATATAATCATTTTTTATCATGTGAGTGATAACAAGTTATTAATTAGTAGTAAGCTCTTATACAAGTAGGAGTATGTTGGAGTTGGTTCCCTAGAACCAACTAAATTTTCACTTTATATAAACATAATATTAATAAACATCTTACAATATAATGATTGTTATTCTATATAAATTAACATGATAATATCCATAAATAATTTTCCACATCTAAAGGATACATCAGTTCCTCTATATAATGAAATAATAGGGATGTTATATTAATATTATTAATTTTATACTTTGATCTAGATAGAATTTATCAATTGTGAAATAAATGGTGTTTGACTATCTAGTGCTAGTGACTAATAATGTGAAGACCCCAAACCTGCGCTTCCATATTTAGTGCTAAAAACACCTGTATATATTTTTTTTATAAAATATTTCTAAAAAATACACAGTACATCTTACACTCCAGGAACTTTTTTAGTCCAGGTTCTGAAGAATTAGATAAAACCTTATAATTTTATCCGAATTTTACAAAAATAAAATAAAATAACTATTTTTCTTCATGCATTCTAACTCCATAAAAGAAGTTGTCTATCCTAGAATTACTAAAATACTTATGAAATAATTTTAAATAAGGTATGAGAATAAATTTCATAGTAAGGGTTTTAAAAATCAGTGAAAAATACTTTTTATAAAAACTCTTTTAAAAACTCTTTTTAAAATACTTTATATAAAATATAAATATTTTAAATATATAATATTTTTAAAATACTTTTAAAAAATACTCAATACTTTAAAAATTCATTTAAAAAATACTTCTCTAAAAATACTTGGATTTCTATTTTGAAATCATTTTGAGAATAAAAATTTCTTTATGGATTATTTTGATATTTGGAATATCTTATAAAAAAAAATTGCCATAAGAAATATCACTACTAGAACAATGTCCTGTAAGAACATGGGTCCATTTCCAATTCCTCATTCTCCCACATGACACCCAAGTTCTATATTTAATTTTTAAGAAAACATTTGAAGATCTGTTTTTCTCAATATCAATCCATTAAAACATATGGAAACTTACATAAATTATTTTCATAAAAGAAAATAATTTTATATCTCCCAAAATTGATAAACCACTTTTATAGAAATTTTATAGGATAAATTCATATTTTAGAAAAATAATAACATCAGTAAATACTTTGAAATTAACTTACAAAAAAAATTAAATACATTCACAATTAAAAAATTTCTTTTAAATACTTTAATAAATAATCATTTCCTTTAAATTATTACATACAAAACATATAAGCATAAATCAAAGCCTCCTCAAAATTAAACTAATTCATGTAATATAAATGCGTGATATGTCATGAGTTATAGATGTTGGCCATATCTTATATTTATAAATGCCATTCATGCATTTACTTGTACTTTGAAAAGATAAAATGAAAAAAATTTATTGAAAAAATTTATATAAATAATAATCATAAAATTATATAATAAAAATGTATAGTAATTAAAAAATTTAAAACATAGATTTTGTAAAAAATCATATATCCTTTAGAATTAAAGTTTAAAAAATAATTACTAAATTCTTTTTATTTTCTTATATCTTAGTTCAAAAATAGAAATTATTGTCATAAAATTAAAAATATAATGGTTTATTTGAAATCATGGAATAATTTTCTATAAACAATACTTCCCTCAATAAGGGTTTTCTAAAAAAACACAATTTTCTTGAAAATAAAAACCTACATATAAATTTATAACCAAAATTTAAAAACATAAACCCTTATAAATTTAAAACCCAGCATTGATAATATTGTCCTAACCCCTCATTTCCATTAATAGAAATTGGAAACTTATAAACATAAAAATAGAACAACTTAGTATATAAAATAATTCCATTAAATATAAACTTGACAATATAAAATTTAAAACTAAAAACATGTTTTATTTTGAAAATTAATTTTTTAAAAATAGAAATTTAGCAAATATCCCTTAAAATTATAAAATAAATAGAAAAGTTTCCCTTATAAATAAATTGAAAATAAAAATAAATCATGTTAAATTAAATAAATATTTAATCCCCTACTAATTATTTATAGAAGTCTCTTCTTTTTGCTGTTGGTAGAAGAATATTTTTCACTATCTCTTATACCCTCAGAATAGAAAATAAAAAGAAGATAATTGCTACACCTAGTACTTTATCACTTTCTATCTTTTATAGCCTCTTTACTCACTGTACACACAAAAATAACCATCTTAAAATCTATAATTAATCTTTCTATTTATAGCATTAAGAGAATAATAAAAATGAGGTTCAACTTAATTAATTTTTTGAGAAAACAGAAATATGAGGTACTTCCTAGTGGTTTAGAAACCATTTTAATATTCTGAAGAAAAAAATGGAATAAAAATGAATGTAGTACATTCTAATCTATATCTCAAGTAGATAAATTAGATAGATTGAATGCATCACAACAAAATTATTATAGATTATCAGTGACAAATGGATTCGTATCAGAAGAAAAATTACATCAAAAAAATTAATAGAGATGGTTGTTCATTGGATTCAACAACTAATAAAAAATTAAAACAAACCAACTCCAAACTAGATCATTTGAAACAAAACAAGTTTTATTTAATAATAGAATTTAACACACTGAAAAACGGGTAGAAGAAAAACCAGATCTTAATCCTAATTTCAGATACCCTAAAATAAATCTGAAAAACCTATATCTCCAATTTGCTAATATCTAAATAATAGAATTAACATGGACAATTTTACTTCAATGTTTGTAATTTTTTGATCCATATTTGGTATTTGATCCATGTTTTAATGTATGAGACTTAAACTGTGACTGGATATCCATCTTCTGTGCCTGATTTATGCTAAAAAATCATCTAGTTTTTGAATTATTTCACTTCCATGATCGGCCTCAACTCTTCCTAAAGATGAAACTAGTGATCATCCCCACTTTGTATCCCACACTTATTTATTTGCTGAGATGGGTTTTGAAATAAAACCTGTGCTTAGTTTTCCCCTTCGATACCCTTAACCCCTATCCTCATTTCTTATTTATATTGTTTCTTCATATTTTAGATTTTATATACATAATTTTATAATTATCATAATTAGTATATTAATTAATATATAAAATTAATCAAAAACATTATATAACATATTTTTATTTATATTTTATTTTCAGATTGTATAAATTTTTAATTCTCTAATAAATTTGTTTATATTTATAATTTTTATAATACCTCAAATTTCAAAATTTTCATAATTCTTATTTAAAATTTCGAAATTTTATTAATTTTATATAGTAATTATAAATTTCATAAAATATATTTATTATTTTTAGATTATTCTAAATATAAATTAGATAATATACATATCTTTAAATATATAAGTATATTTATAAATTATATGTTAAATAATGATTATAAATATTTTTTGCGCATTAATATAAATTGTTTATAAAATTATATCGATAAATTTATTTTCAAATAAATATATATATATTAATAATTTTAAATTATTAAATATTTTAACTAATTTAATTATTGTTAGTTTACTATTGATAACAATTTTGTTAATTTTTTTTATTGAAATCAGGTTATAATATTTATAATCATTTTTAACTTAATTTATTTGCAATATTTATTTAGAGAATATTATCTTGTAAAACCCTTTTTAGTTTGATTTTAATTATAAATTAAATCATTTAATAAAGTATTTATATAAATAATTTAAACTTAGAATTCTTGGGATGTTATAAATAAGATATTGAGACTTCTTCCCATGAGGTTCACTCCTGGTGATCTTCAAGATAAGAAGGTTATGAGGACATACCTGTAAATAAGAATTCCACATGTTTATTTTTCATTGATATAACTATCTAAGAACATGTGTATCAATCATTATAATAGAAATTATTTTTATTGTGAATCATGGAACTTGTACTTTAATGTATGGATAAAAAATATGAAAACACATGCTAATAAAGAGGTAACATTTGTTCTATGCATCATAAGTGACATGATACCATTTAAATAAGTTAATAATGGAAATTTCCCTTCCAAATTAATAGAATAAAATATCTCTATCCATTTTATTAAAATGGAACTGTGTCATTAAATTGAAGTCCATGGTAGTTCATTGATGATTTCATTTAAACATAGGATAAATCAAGAATATATTGTAATGAAATAAGTATGTATCCTTATTTAAGATATATAGATAGAAAAATTAATTATATTACATAATAATATTCATAGGAATGTTGTTGCCATTGTGAGATTAACTTGTTCTCTATGGGTGGCTTGACGTGTTTATAGACACTGATCTTAGAATTTAAGTAAGTTAACTAAATTCCACTAATAAATAAGCCTAGAGGGTAAAATATTAAGTGTATCTAAAATCTCATTAAATTATATTGAATTTAAGAATAAATGTTATTCATGGCATGTGGAATAATTACTATTCAATTAAAGCTGATCGTATAAATTCAATCATGATATATTCATGTTTAGAATATGCGAGTTGAATTTTATCTCTTGTTTATTATTCACAAGGTAATAAATAAATAAATATTTATTCACTAGTTTAGTGAATTTATTTATATAAATGTTTATTTAGTTATGTGGATATTAAAATAAATATTTATTTATGAGTTTGGTGAATATAATATTTTTTTATTTATTGAATGAATAATATCTATTTAAATAATTATTTTATTATTCATGATTTGGTAATACCTATGGGATGATTAAGGGTTTGAGTTAATGTCCTGATGTAAATGAAATATTTTATTTAATATCATATAAATTAATATTATTTTTTTTAAATATATGATATTTAAATAAGTGTATGTCATAGAATATATTATTATTATTCTTATTTAATATGAGGTATTATTTAGATTAAATATATTGATAATGACCTAAGTTATTATAAATTATTTTATCCCTAATTATAAAATCACTAATATATCATTTTGGGACACATGATGTGTTGTTGAAATGTATTTATAGTGGTTTTGGTTCTAAAATGGGTTTTAAATCCTAGAAGCAGATCTTTTTAGCAATGAAAATTATTTATAAACATGAGTATGATTTTCAAATGGATTTTAAAATCATATCACTTTGGGAGCCTTGGGTGCATCGCAATATAGCCATGTCACTTTAGTGTGTTTAATGCCCCTAGAGGTTTTTTTTTGAAATTGATAGCCCATTTTGGGGCTTAATATCAAGTTGGATCCAAATTTTTCCTTGTTTAGGATTCTGTTATGTATAGTATATATTCCTATAGGGTAGATCCCAAAAAGTTTTCTTTTTATTTAATATTGGTTTTATCACATGATATTATTTCATGGTTGGATTTCTCACATGTTTTTTCATATGGTGTATCCATTGATGGTTATTCTTATGATCACCTTATTTACTATATACACTTTACATGTTCTTTACTGGGAAAATGTGAAAGTATTTTATGAAAAACTAAAGTATTTTTTGCTTTATAGAATGTTATATTTTCTAGAAATGCTTTATAAACTGGTTTTGTTTTAAAGTTAGAACTAATGTTTTCTTAATATTAAACTTTGTATAGACTTTTTGGTGAATTCATACCAGGATTTTTTCTCTTTCACTACATTTTTCATTTAGGAATTTGTAGATGTGGTTTTCCAGGACTCAAAAAAATAGGAGGGTATCTTGTAGTTCATAGTATTATCTTGGATGTTTATGTTTTTGATGTGGGTTAGTTTAGTGGTGCAAAATGGACACATGGAGCTTAGTCTTTAGTTTGTCTTATTGAACTTTTTGGTTTATCCATCTAGTTTTTACATTTCATGTATCATGGATTTGTACTATTCTTCCACTTGGGACTCTGTGTATTATTTTATTACACATGAGGTTTTTTTCGTTTGTTCCACCTCACTATGTGGCGGACCATCTTGGGTGACTTGTTTAGTTGACTCATGCTAGTTTGTTACATCACATATCAAAGGTCACATAAATCTCTATTTTGGATTTATTATCAATTCAAAATTTTATTTTAAAGTAAATATAAATTTTCTATATAACACCCCAATATTTTATGATATATTTATTTTCAAATAATTTTAATTTCTTTGATATCTAGTGATACACGCACCACCTAGTTTAAATGAAATACAATATACTATTATTTAATATGGTACTTATCACATATCCATTGGATTGGTGGGTATGAATATGACTTACTAAATTATAAAAAATGTTTTTTAAACTGAATTCATTGATTATCAATTGATTAGAAATGAAAACAATAATCATTTAAAAGTGAATGAAATGTTTTACTGAAAATTGTTTTTATGCGAACAATTTATCTTAATTAAATTAATCTCTATTTTTTAATGATTTTAATTAATTTTAAATATTATATATTCAACCAAATTTTTTAACATTCATTTAATATATTTTTTCAAGGCATATGATAATAAAATATCAAGTTCTATGCTTAAAAACAATATTTTTATAAAAAGTTGTTTTCATCATGTTTTGACCACTTATTTTAAAATTATTTTCTTCCAAATATAGAGATTGAATATTTAACAATGGATATAATATTTTTAATTAGGAGGTTATAATTTGGTAAATTTGATTCTTTTATTTTTGGTCATTATGAATAGTAACCGTAGTAAAATTTGTCACCTCAGTAAAGGATAAATCATGTTACGCTAGGATAAAAGTGATTGTTAAGTTCATAATTTTTCATCTTAATTATCATTTAATGAAGTTAATTATACCCTTATAACATTTTTCCTGAAATTTTGTTATTTAAGGAGAACTTTTCCATGAAAATTTTCTATATAATATTTAAAGCAAAGAAAAAGTACAAAATGTCACTCCCTTAATTTTAATATCTCTTATGAATTTACATACAGAAAAAATAATGTTGTGAATGAATATATATATTTATTTTGAGAATAATTAAATTATTTTAATTATGGAATTTTATTTCTAATTTATATGGATTATATAATTACTTTAAATTCTTACGTAACACCGACACAATATTTTTTCATTAAATTGAAAAATAAAAAAATATATTTTGAAAATATTAAGAGTAATATAATTGAAGTGATCTATACTGTTACATGAATTTTATATGTTAATAAAAAATATTATTGAATTTTAAAGGATTATTTTCAAATTCTATCCATGTCTTGGTGTCTTTAAAATCAAATTAAAGGAATACTGTTAAAAACGGCCTTAATTATATTCTATGAAAACATTATTTTCATAAATTAATTAAAAATTTCATAAATCTTGAAATAGTATAATTGGAATAATATATGGTATAAAATTTGACCCCCTTTCTATTCATGATCTAATTATTACCTTATTATTAAAATTATTTCCCTTTATGATTGAAAAATTCATTATCACGATTAAGGTTAAAATAGGTTAACCAACAAGTTAATAAAAAAATAATGTTTAAAAAGACACCAAAACATATATAAATATCTTTTAATGATGATATTTATCCCTTGGACTCATTTTCTTTAAATATCTGGCCATTTGGAAGCATTTTTATCGAGAATGGCTTAGTTATATTTTAATCTTTTTAGTAAGTCCATGTGTGTCCTTTCCCTCTCTCATAAAAGGAAAAACCATCCATCAATTCTTTACATAGATTTGAGGAACCTATATAAAAAAATACCTAACCATTTATCTTATAAACATCTTTATACATATTCTATAGGTACTGGTCATCCCAAAATACAAACCCAAGGGTCCTTAAGAGAAGATATAAATGAGTTCTTTCAAAGAAGATGTAATCTCCTTAACCGATCACATTCTTTTTACTTATTCATCTACTTTATATAAATATGTATTATTTATAATTAAATAATAAATAATTATCCTATGTATGATTAATTATTTTTATATTATTAAATTTCCATTATCCACCATATTTTCCATCAAATGGAAAATAATAACGTTGCTCGTGCATACATGTTGAATACCCCCTCCACGAAGGGATGTGTTTTGTTTTCAATTTCTTATTTACATGGATAGTAATAAGGGTATATTTAATAAATATATATGATATATAGTATATAATAATTATTATTTAATGTATAATTATTAATTATATTTCTTTCATTCCATCTGTTGAAAAGTGAAAATAGCGTTCATGCGTACGTACAACCTACCATCTCCATGAATGGTGTAATTTATTTTTCTATCTATAAATTTTATGGATTACTATAAATAAATATATAATGAGTATATATTATATTTATATCATGATTATTATTTTTGAGATTATGTAACCATGATTAATGTACAGGGATCGAAACTACCATACCAAAACATACTTGAAAAACTAAGGTGTTATTACCCAAAACAATAATTTAAAAAATATTTTTTAACAAAAAGGTGATAAAAGACCATAATAAAATCATATATGGAATGATATACATAATTATGGTTCTATAATATATTCATATTAAATATATATTTAGTATAAAGGTGGTTTAAACATGTATGTAGGTAGTTGGACCTAAGGTAATGATTTATTTCACAATCTCATCATTATACAAGATTGTTTATGTTTAAGCCTCTACTGGGGGTATTATTTGATAATTATATATTAAAAATAATATATTTTATTATACTATGTTTATTTATGGAAATTAAAAGCTTTCCTTTAATTTTTCTCTCTTTAAGTACTCAGGATATTGAAATAATGTTTTTAAGGAAACAAACCATGTTTTTATACTCAGATGAGAATCTATCTATTCCATGACTATATTTCATTTAAAGTGAATTAAATATTATTTTTAATATTATCCATTGATTTATTAAAGACATTTTTACCCATTTTTTACTTTTTATAATTTTTTTATAAGTAATATTCTCCCTATTTTCAGAACGAGATACTTTTTGACCTTTTATAAAAGTGTGAGAGGAAAAGTTTTTATATTAAATAACATGAACATAATTTCCTAAAATAAATAATTAAAATTAATTTGAATCATAATTTAAAATTATACTAGGTTATTTTAGAATATTTATTTTTTATAAATATTGGATACATTTTATATTTTAAATAATTGATTTCAAAGTGAAAAGGGTATTTTCCTTAATAAAATTTCGAATGATCTTTTGAAATATTTTCACCAATGTTAACATATTTTTTTGAATATTATGATTTATCAAGGATATAATATAATGATACCATCTACAAGATTTAACTGGATTTTTTTGATCATTTTTTTGTGGAAAATATTTCTTTTCTATATGCTGGTTTTTACAATGGGAACATTTGTTAATTTTTAAGGCATATTGATTAAGTTGTATTATTTTTTAAAATAATTAATGTATTAGAATTATTATATTATGGGTGAGGCCTAAAATTACATAGCCACTTGATGCATCAGTTTGTATCCTGAGACAAACTATATTGGATATTTGGTTGAGGAATTACCCATTTATGTAAGATGTCTTAGAACGAAGTATTGACGATATGTTTTAGATGTCTTGGAACAAGGCCTTGATGGTAAGATTAAAATATATGAAATTATGAATTACATCATTATGAAATTATTTATTTACGAACATGTGATTATATGAGTATTTATGACATCCATGGAAAAGTTTCTAGCTCATGTGATTATTTATATGAAATAATTTAATTATATTTTATTTCCTACAATATTATTCATGCCCTATTAGATTCCGCTATACACATACCCTTACTAGGCATCTAAAATTACCCATTTATTATATTTCCATTCACTAGGATTATAATAAGTGTATTATGATTTACATATATGGATTTTCTAAAGGGAATAATGTTTTTATCAAAGAAAATACTATGTTGAATTTTATGTTTTTAAATGTAATATGAGATTCAAGTATGTATCTCATTTTCCAAGAATAATAAACTATTAGGTCCTTAAAGATGTGATCACATGTATCAAGTACCGGTGTAATAAAGTTTCCACCGACTCTAGAAAAATAGGGTTTGGGTCTTTATTGTTGGTATCAAAGGGAGGTTTAGAAGAAACCTTTAGAACTATATTTGGTAATACATAGATTAGGGAACATAACTCTTTGATTGAATTTGAGGATAAGTCTAAGTATATAAAGTTTTCTTAAGGTATAGATTATGTGGTTCTACTAGAAATACATCCTTTTCTAAATAATATAAGGGGATATGGTTTTGGAATAGATGCAACTAGGGTAAAGAATGCCAAAAGTGTTAATTGAGTATATCTTGGCCATCATTTTGGTGCATGATAAGTCTGAACTTACCATGAAATTTTTTTAACAATCCTAGGGGATATTCTTAGGTTAATTCATATTTTATTTAAAAACAATTATGGAAAATTTGAATTTTTTTCCCGATTTTAGAATATTCCCAATGAAACCAATTTTATGATTTTGAGATTAGTTATGAATAAAATTTTCAATTTATGATAAGTGTTTCACTAGTTTAAAAATTTTACATTATGATTCATAATGTTATAAACTAATCTAGTGTACACAATTTTTAATAAATGGTTCCCAAAGGAAGAAATGAAAACTATATCAATGCACACAATCCATATAGTTATTTACCTCCTGCGAAATATAATGAAGCTTTAGATAGAGATGTGGTTGGATATGAAAACATTATAACTATATTGAGGCATCTAACTCAGGTTATGACCATTAAATTTTCCCATATAGAGAAAACTACTAATCCACAAGGTGGTGTAACAACCATAGGCTAATCCATGAACCAACAACCTCCATCATTCAATGGGACTATAAAACAATATGTAGTTGAGAAATTAATAAGATCCTTATAGAAGATATTTATCACATTGGAAATTAATGAAAGGAAGAAAGTTTTCATGGTAGTTTATCATGTCTTCATGGATATAGATCAATGGTGGTCATTGACTCAAAACACCAAGGATGAGTAAGAAATGATGATCATGGAATAAAATGATTTTAAGTAAATTTTATTGCAAAAATATTTTCCTCACAAAAAAAAAGTATATTTAGAGAGACAATTCTTTAGTCTAAGATAAAAGGAAGAGGAAAATGTTTCTAAAAATGGAGCTAAATTTACAAGGTTATAAAGGAATGATGCAGACTATGTATGTAATCTAATGAGAAAGATTGACCATTTCATTGATGGTATTAATCCAATAATCTAATGGGAACTATTATCCCAAAATTATAATAATAGGAGGATATAATATCATGTGTTATCAAGATAGATAATTAATTCACCAAGTCTTATATATTTTAAGTAAAGAAAGAGAAGAAGAGGATGACAAAGAAAAAATAGATAATGGGAAGAAGATAAAGGGGAATTTTCCAACATGTGATACTTGTGGAAAGAAACACCTTGGTACATGCTTAATAGTAAAACGAGTTTCCTTAATTTTTAGAGAAAAAGGATATCATGGTCATTACTGTAAGGGTGAGGTAGAATCGATCAAATTATTTTTCTTTAACTATAAAGAGATGGGTCACTATTCCAACCAATTCCCCAAATGTCAGGGGAATATGCCAAAAAAGAATTCAAAGGTAGAAGTCCATGATTATTAAATTTCTATAGCCAATGTGGATGTTCCTAGAGACTTGGTGAGAGGCGCACTTATCATATAATCAAGGATTGAAATTTTTTTATTTCAGTATAGTTCTACCCACTCTTTTATTTCTGAATAATTTTATAAGGGTATTACATCACCCCCTCAATGATTATATTTTGAGTTGGTGGTGAAAATTCATAATATTAAGATAAATACATCTCAAGTATATAACTAATCTATAATATAATTTTGTGGGAATTTTCTTCCTAGAAATATTTTTATTATTATTTTAGATAAACTTGACATAATTTTTTGATCCCATATCAAATTTCAAGGATGGAAAGTTAAATTTTATATTCTGAATTAAAGTTCACTCATCTATCAATGAGAGGATAAACCTAAATGTATAATGGAAATTACATATATAATATCAGTTTTACTACCTATTCATGAGAGATATTTATCTTAAATGTTTTGGGAGAAACCCAACATTAGAAATATACTAATTATCTAAGAATATGAAGATATATTTCCTATAGACATCTAGTCTTCCCCTGAATCATGAAGTTTAGTTTTCAGTAGAACTTATACTTTTTGTTATAACCATTTCAATTAATACATATAGAATATGCAAAATTTAGTTGTAAGAAATTAAGAAACAACTCTATGATAATCAATATAAGGGATTCATTTAGCCTAGTACTTCTCCTTAGGATGCACCTATTATTGTTTTAAGAATAAAGATGGGTTAACGTGTATTTTCATTAATTATCAAGAACTCAAGAATATCACTATTAAGAATATATATCCTATACCCAACATCAATGATATATTCCTTCAATTATAAATAGATCTATATTTTTATAATATTGATCTTTGATCGGGATATCATTAGATAAGGATCAAGTATGAGGATATACCCTATACAACACTCTGTATGAAGTATAACCATTATGGATTCATAGTTATGCAATTGTTTCTTACCAATTATCCTTATATATTCATGGATTTAATGAAAAGAGATTTATAGATTACATTGATTGGTTTCTAGTAGAATTTATAGATTATATTCTTATATATTCAAAGAGAAATGAAGAAGAATATGAAGAAAATTTTAGAGTGGTTCTTAACACCTTTATGAAATAAGTTGTATGATAAATTTAAAAAGTGTGAGTTTATATTTAGAATGTTTCATTTATAGTTCATATAATCTGAAATGAGGGTAAATTGATAGATCCTTAAAAGAAGAAAGTTATTGAGCAATGCCCTAGAACTACAATGGTAACCAAAATCCATTGTTTTCTAGGGGTGGATTGATACTACAAGTGGTTATCAAGAGATTTATAATGACTATATAATCCACCAACCAAGTTGAATTATAAGGGGGTTTTTTTCTTGGATATAGATAAATGTGAATATATTTTCAAATAAATAAAGATAAGGTTAGTCAGTGCACCTGTGATTACATTACCCTATAGTGGAGAAGGGTTTTTAATCTATAGTGATGTATCGAAGAAAGGACTAGGGTGCGTTCTCATGTAAAATTATATGATTATAACTTATACCTCATGGTAAATTAATTTTCATGAGAAAAATTACCCAATTCATGATTTAGTGTTAGATATGGTAAATTTTTCAATAAATATATGCATTCATTATCTTTATGTAGAAATATGAGATATATATACTGATCATTAAAGTTTAAATTATATATTCACTGAAAAAGAGATGAATATTCACTAGATAAGATGGTTAGAGTTGATTAAAGATTATGAATTCTCAATACATTACAACCATGGGAAAGAAAATAAGGTGGAAAATACTATGATTCAAAATTATCATCCAAGAATATTAATGATTAGGGTCATGAAAGATCCAATATTTCAATATTTTCAAAGGATGGATCTAGAAATATTTATGGAAGGGGAGAAATCTTATCTTTTTCAAATTATTGTTCAACCATCTGTCCATGTAAGGATTAAAGAGGAGTATAAGGGAGATGTAGAACTATAGAAGGAGGTAAAAAATGTTCCTAAGTTTTACCTTTATTATGATTTAATGAAAAATTTTAGGATCCGTGTATGAGTTTCGTTCATATCAAATTTAAAGAAGGAGTTGTCAGATGAGGCTCATCATTTATCATTCTCTATTCATCATGGAAGTATGAAGATGTATAGAGATCTAAAAGAGTAATTTGGGGGGGGGGACCTGAAGAGTGATATTAATGAGTATGTATCTCTCTGTTTTGTATGTTAAAAAGGTAAGGATGAGAGATAGAAGTCTTAGGGGATGTTACAACCATTACCCATACCATAATTAAAATAGGAAAACATCACCGTAGATTTTTCATACTCCAAAAAACACCTAAAGACCATAATTCCATTTGGGTTGTAGTTGACTACCTTAAAAAGTAAAAAAAACATTTATATCAAATAAAATTTTTATATTAATCATGTTTCTATAATTTACATTAAGGAAGTGGCAAGGTTTTAGGGAGTACCAAATTCTATTATATATTATCAGGTTCAGAGGGTTTTCCTTGAAATTATGGAAAATTATTTAGCAAGATCTGGATATAAAGTTGAGTTTAAGAAACAATTATTATCCTTAGATTGATTTTCAATTCGAGAGAACCATTCAAACCCTAGATGATATACTGAGATCTTGTTCTATGGATTTTAAAGGCAGTTGGGACCAACACCTTCCACCAACCATTTTTATTGAAATAATAAATTTCACTTGATTATTCAGATGGATCCTTATGAATACCACTATGGAAAGATGTTTAGAACTTGAACATGATAGAATGAAGTTAGAGAAAAAAATATAGTAGGACCCAAGTTAGATAATTATATGTAGATAATGTCAAATCCATTCAACAAAACATCATGGTAGGTGAGAGTTGATAGAAAATTTATAATAATCATCATCAGTGAGATTTGATGTTTGAGTTAGTGATAAGGTGTTTCTATGAATTTATCCACGGAAGAAGGTTATTATATTATGAAATTAGGTAAAATTAGTCCCAAGGTATATTGTTCCCTTTAACATACTTGATCGATTAGGGAGAATGCCTTATCACTTGGTGCTTCCACCAAACCTCTCTCAAGTCTATGATGCGTACCATGTATCTATCCTGAGGAAGTACAAAACCGATCCTTAACATTTATTGAACTCAGAGGTTTCACCACTGGGGAATGATATTTATTATGAAAAATAACTTGTATAAATATACTATCATAGAGATAATGTACTATAGAACAAGACTACTCATTTGGTAAAATATCTCTTGAGGAATAAAAATTTTAATGAATCTACTTGGGATCCTAAAAATGCGATAAAATAGAAATATAATAATTTGTTTTTATAATAGTGATGTAATTTTAAGAAAACAATTCATATAATTGGGTAGAATATAACACCCCTATATTTTATGATATATTTATTTTTAAATAATTTTAATTTCTTTGATAGTATGTTATAAACGCAATGCTGAGTTTAAATGAACATAGATATACTATTATTTAATATAGTAGTTATCTTATTTCCATTGGATTGTTGAGTATGAATAAGACTAATTAAATTTTGAAAAATTTGTATTTTACACATAATTCATTAGTAATAGATTGATTAGAAATGAAAATAAAAATAATTTGAATATTAAAAAAACATTTTTCTGAAAAAATGTTTTTATGCGCACAATTTTTTTTTCTTAACTAAATTAACTACTTCTAGTGAATGATTTTAATAAAATTTATATATTATATATTCAATAAGTTTTTCTAACATTCATCTTATATATTTTATAGGCATGGGATAATAATAAATCTTGTTTTGTGCTTAAAAACACTATTTTTCTAAAAATTAGTTTTCATCTTGTTTTTAAACTTATTTTAAAATTAATTTCTTGCACATAAAGGGATTTAATATTTAAAAATACATTTAATATTTTCATTCATGAGGTTAATTTTTTTAAATAGTATCCTTTTAGTTTTGGTCATTATTAATAGTAACCATGGTAAAATTTTGTCACGTTGGTAAAGGATAAAATTTGGTTATCCGAGGATAAAACTAAGTGTTAAGGTAAAAATTTTGTATATTAATTATTATTTTATTAATTTAATTCCTTTATTATCACCTAAGGATCTAAATATAATTTTTTAAGGGACTGTTTTATATAAAAATGACCTGTATAATATTTAAAGTGAAGAAAAATAAAAAATGTCACTCTTAATTTTTAGTATCTCTTATTTGTTCTATTAGGGATAAAATAAAGTTTTGAATTAATATTGTTGTTTATTTTTAGAATAAGGAAATTATATTAATTATGGTAACTAATTTATATTTTTAGTGATTATATAATTACCTTAAATGCTTATGCAATGCTGATATAACATTTCATTAATTAATATAAAAATAAAATAAATGTTTTTGAAAATATTAAAAGTAATATAATTTAATTGAGTTATAATGTTACAAAAAAATTTATATATGAATATAAAAAAATATTGATATTTTACTGGATTATATTAAAATTCAATTATTTTCTTAGTACCTTTATAATAAAATTAATTGAATTGTGTCAAAAAATTTATTAATGATATTTTATACAAACAATATTTTATTAAAATAATTAAAAATAAAAATATCATGAAATAGGAAAAGTGGGATAATATATGGTTTAAAATTTCATAAAATTTCCATTTATGATCAAATTATTACCGTACAATTAAAATTGTTACCCTTTATGATTAAAAAATTCTTTATCGTGGTTATGGTTAAAATTCACTAAGGGGTTAATAAAAAAGATATGACTTAAAATGTCACCAAAACTAGTATAAATTTCATTGGATGATTATATTTTGAAATTAGAATCTTTTTCTTCAAATATCTATTCATTTATAAGTAATTTTCATGAGAATGACTTAGTAATATTTTAATCATTTTTGTAATTCCATGTGTGTCCTTTACATGCCTTTTAAAAAGGCACCCCTTCACTCTTTTCTTAACACTACCTTCAGCAAACTATATCAACAAATGAATACAAATTTATATTATAAAAATCCTTATAAAATTTTTATTGGTTATTTTATTCCCAAAATACTAACCCTAGGGTTCTCAAGAGTAGATCTAAAGGAGTTATTTTAAAGAAGATGAAATCACCATAACCGATCACATTGTTTTTTACTTATTATTTTATAAACTAAAAATAAATGTTTTTTATTATTAAATAATTAAATAATTATCCTAAATATAATCAATTTTTATTATGATTATGAAACCACCATTATGAACGTCTTTTCTAACAAATGGAAAATGATAATGCCACTTGTGTGTATGTGTTGACTACCACCTTCACAAAGCGAAGTGATTCGTTTTTGATTTCCAATTTATATAGTTGGTAATAAGGGTAGATTTAATAAATATATATATTATATTTATGTTATAATAAATATTTTATTAATGTGAATTGTTATTTAACTTTATTTCATTCTATCTGTCGGATAGTGAAAATAGTGTTCATGCGTAAGTATGACCTACTCTCTCCATGAATGGTGTAATTCTTTTTCTATATATAACTTTTATGGATTACTATAAATACATATAAAATGAGTATATATTATATTCATATAAATATTAAAATTATTTTTTTAATGTAACTATGATGAAAGTATAAGGACTGATACTATCGTACTAAAACATAAATGAAAAATGAAGAATTTAATACCCAGAACCGGGGTTTTAACATGAAATTGTAAATAAATGGGTGATACAAGATTATAACAAAATATTAAAAAGTTTTATATATATGATTATTATTTTTTAATATATTAATAATTAATATATATTTATTGTATAGGAGGTTCAAACATGTACGGAGGAATTTGGACCTGAGGTAAGTATTTATTTCACAATCTCATCATTATTCAGAATTGTTTTTGTTTAAGTCTATTATAGGGTAATTAATTAGTATTACAATCTTAAAACTTGTATATTTTATTATAATCTAGTTATTTATGAATATTATTCGTTTTCCTTTAATTTTACTCTATTTGTATACTCAATATACCAAAATAATGTTTTTTTAAGGAAAACCAATTTTCTTTTTCTACACGGCCAATAATCTTTCTCTTCCATGTCTATATTTTCATTAAAATGAATAAAGTAATATTTTTAATATTATCCAATTATTTATTAAATTTGTTTTCCATGTTTTAATTTTTAGAAAATATTTTAAAAGGAACCCCCTTGTCATTTTCCAAAATGAGGTACCTTTTTACCTTTTTAGAAAAGGGTTGAAAGTAATGCTTTTTAACTTATATATTATTAACAAAATTTCCGACCATCAAAACTGATCATTTCTTTGAAAAGCCCTTTATTATTTTACAATATTATTTTCATAGAAAATGTTTTTCTTAATATTTGGAAATTTTTTAGATTTTAAATAATCTATTTAAAAGTGAAAAGTGTATTTTCTTCAAAATTTTTATAATAACCTTTTGAATGAATTTTTATCCATGTCGACATAATTTATTGAATATTTTTACTTAAAGAGGATATAATCTAATGATTCTATCTACCATATTTATCTAGATGTTTTAGGATCAGTTTGGCTAGGCAAAATTATTGATATTATATATTCTACTTCTTCCAATAGGGACAATTATATATTTTTAAGGCATGTTGATTAAATTGTGTTGTTTATTCATATGATGAATGAATTTGAACTATTAAGTGATGGGTGGGGACCAAAATTACATAACACCTTGATGTATCAGTAGCTCTAATGAGACAAAATAGATTAGGTACTTGGCCAATGACTTACCCATTTATCTAAGATATTTTGGAATGAGGCCTTGATCATATGTTTTTGTGGTCTTGGAATGAGACCTTGATGGTATATTTCATATGTATGACATTATGAATTCTAGAATTATGAAATCAGTTATTGATGACCATGTTATTACTTGAATATTTATGAAATACATGGATAAATTTCTATCTCATGTTATTATTTATATGACATTATTTGATTATCATTTCTTTCAAGTCATATTATTCATGCCTTATTAGCTTCCACTATACACATATGCTTACTGAGCATAAACGATCACCCCTTTATTTTGTTTATTTTAACTAGGATGCTAAGAAGTGAATTATGATTGATATTCCAGGATTTTCTAAATGGAATAATGGAGTTCTCAAAGAAAATACTATGTTGAATATTAAGTTATCAAATGTAATGTGAGATTCAAATACATATCTAGTTTTCTATGACTATTAAACTATTTATTCATTTTGGATGTGATCAAATGTATCTATTACCATTGTAATAGAGCAAATACTATCTATAGGCTACTAGGTTCTGGGTTTTTACATTTTCCCCTTATTAAAAATAAATTTAAAGGAGGGGAATTTTTTTTCACCATCTTTAGTGACATTGTAGGGTTGAATTAAAGAATATTTATTATCCCTTTGATTGATACGAAAAATCTAAAGAAAGGATTCCTCAAACCAACACATATAATTTTAATAAACTCGTATTCTATTAATTTTATTTTCAATTACTTTCCCCGTTCTTATTGAATTTATTAGAAAATGGAGGTATACCATTTTTCTCTATGAAAAGAGAGATAAACCATCATACTCTAAGTATACATGGGGTAGCATAGTACATAAAATAATAGTGGTTAATTTATAGATAAAATCTTCCCATATAATCACTTAAATGTGGAGTGAACTCAAAATTTTACTATGAGGGGTTGTTTTAAATTATTTTTAATAGATTTCAATAACCCTACACTCTCTTGAAGAAACACATCAAAACACTTCATGTAAATGGTATTTTTCCCAATATGGCTATATAATCACCACTTGATAAATATAATAAATATAAGTCAAAAAAGTGATGAGAGAATGAAAATCATAACTCAAATTCAACTTTCATAAAGGTTATCTATATTTCCAGATTTAATGGAGAATGATTGTGATGTACCGAACTAGGTGGAACATTCTGATGCCTTAAGATGGTTCTTCATGTGACCTTAGGCATGCCTCCCTATATTAAAGAGGCTACTGACTAGTAGTGAGGGTATAATATGTAATGTGGGGATACTATAAACTCCGTATCAAAGCATCAAAATAACAAAAATAAATAAAAATATCCAAACAATAATAAAAAAAAACAAGATAATACCATAATCATTAATCATTCAACATTACATAATGAATCCAAAACTGTAAAAGACGATCATAAACCAAAGCATTAGATATTTAATGTCATAAAAGTGTTAGATTTCAAATGAAAACCTAAAATAAAGACACTACGACAACTCCATATATGTCACGCCATCATGTTCGGTTCCTTTATCCATGTTCCATACCGAATCCCAACTCAACCATCAAACATAGAGCTCTTTCCCTTATATTTTTCTGCAAACATGAATTCTATTCAAGTACCGATTAGGCAGTCTAAGTAATGTTCTAGTATACATAGTAGGCAACCACCAACAATATCTAATGAAATATCAAGTCCATAAAAATTTATATATTTTTATATAGAGTAAATTACAAATGATAAAGTATTTTTTTTTTCACATGTAATATTCTTTAATTAACCACATAATCCCCTAGATTCATAGTGACACCCGAACCAAACATACTTTCTTTATACTGTGTTGGAGTCTAAAACATACTCCATAAAAATGTCAAAAATCATTCTTTCATGGGATTTATCTATTCAATTAAATCTAATTCCTCAGTCATACATTGGGAGCATAAAGAATAAGTCTAGAACCCCGTGGGTATTCGGAGTAGCAGTCCCTATCCCACAATTTAGTGATCACATGGATATATATATATATATATATTGGGGGCCTATGGAAATAGTTTGGAATGCCTTGGGTATTTGAAGCAAAAGTCCCTGACCCACAAATCAGTGTTCATATCATTAAAAAATATCACATATCATGGTTACACATTCATAAACCATTTATCAACCATTTTTATAACCCATTATTCAACCAAATTTATTATCCCATAAATCATAATTTCAATCATATTGGAACACCCCATTGGTTTCATCATGTATAGTATCAAAACTCCAATGGGTCTAACAGGATTCGTGAACAGTCTCATAATCACATGGGAGAAAATAATTTGTTAATTCATTTTAAATTATAATTTCCCAATGTGGAAAACAAATAGTAAAACTACAACACGTGAATCAAAATTAAGACTATGGTAAAAATAAATTATACCACAAACCTAGAGATAGTTGATGGAAACTCACCAAAATATAACCTTCAATTTGATATGGAATGGTTAGAATCACAATGAAGGAAAAGATCTAGAACCAAAACCAAGATCCAAGATCCAATGAAATGAGATCCATCAAAACCTATATTTAAACCATCAACAACATAGTAAAATTCATCCTTCTCCAATAGGAATGATAACTATGAGAGAGAGGAAACTAAACAAGGAATAGATTACATTCCATAGAGGATTCAATATCATTAACTGGATCTTTGATTTTCACTGGAAGAGGTTTTAGGGGCCTTTGAATCCTCTCGGGAGCCTCTAAAAGAAAATTATTTTAGGTCAGGTTGAGATGAGGTGATTTGGGATAAAAACCAAGGGGTCAGGCATTTTAACATAAAAATTTTTGGGTTTAATTTTCCATGTGCATAGTTTCCTGGGTGGAGTCACACATTTTTCCAAACTGTGTGCCATAACCATGCACCCCTACTATTTGCGGTGCATGGTTTCTCCTAAGTAGCACATAGTTTGACAAACCTATCACTAAACATATAATTTCCCTCTATCTAGGATGCACAATATTTTGGGGGAGGGTGAACGGTTTGTGAAAACTACATGCCAACTGTGCACAGGCCACAAAACATCCAAAATAACCAAAACTCACCCAAATGCACCCAAGAGAATACTCAACCAAAGTAAGAATAAAATAATGGTAGAATAATACCTAAAAATGATCATGAGAAATATTAAAAAATGTTGAGATCTTACAATATCCCCACCTTTTAACTATTCATCCTTGAGCTATACTACCAAACATCACTAAGCCTCTGAGGTGAAAAGGCTAGGAAAATTAGCCGACATATCTGATTCCCTCTACCATGTTTCCTTATGAACATGTCCCTGTTGCCACAAAACTCAAACTATCAGCATGTTATTTCCCCATAACACTTTTTCACTACACTCAAAAACAAAAATAATATGATCCTCAAAGGATGCATCAACCTAAAGATCAGCATCATCAACATCAATCACATGAGAAGGGTTGGGGTGATACTTTTGAAGCTATGACACATGGAAAACATTGTTCATATCACTATACTACTGTTGAAGATCCAATTGGTAAACCAATGATTGATCCTATCCAAAGTCTTAAAAGGACAAAAAAACATGGGTTCCAACTTTCCCTACCTCTAAATCCTTTAGTGACCCAATCTTGGTGACACCTGAAGGAATACACGATCACCCATTGTAAACTCAAGGGGTCAAAAACATTGATCAAAATAAGACTTATGTATAATATGATCTATATCTATAAATTTATGAATCAACTTAACCCTCTTAAAAGTCTCATGCATGAGACTCAGTCTCAATAACTTTGACTCACTCACCTCCATCTAACATAGAAGTGATCAATATGGACTACACTGATGAGCCTAATATAGTTCCATCATAATAACCGCCTGCGAACTCAACGAGCACTATGTTATTCTCCCAAGACCCAAAAACATCAATGAAACATACCCTCATCATGGTCTCTAGCACCTGGATAGTGCACTCTAATTGCCTATCTATTTGTGGGTAGAAAGTTATACTTTGAAACACCTGGGTACCTAACACCATCTGTAATACTTTCTAGAAGAATGAAGTAAAACATGAGTAACTGTCTAAAGAAAAAATCCATGGAACCCCATGCAAATGGAATATCTCCCAAACATACATCCCACCCAAATGGCCCATGGCAAGAGTCTCTCAGATTGACAAGAAATGGGATACCTTTGTCAACTGGTCCACAATCATCCATATCATGTTATTCTTTTAAGGGTTCCTCATAAGAACCAACAAAAATTCTATGGTAATGTATTTACATTTCCATTCCGGAATGGGAAAAAACTATAAAAAATCAAAAGGTCATTGATGTTCGGCCTTCACATACTGATAGGTGTACCATCATGTCACAAAACATATAATCTCACTTTTCATGCCAGACCACCAATACCGTCGACATTGGTAATGATACATTTTGGTTAAACTAGGATATAACACCCACTAAGAGCCATGAAACTCATGAATCAGATCCTCACACACATATATAGGCACAACAACATAGCTCTGGACATAGATGATCTCATCCTCATCTATATTTTGAATGGAAGTTGAATCCCCACCTTCAAGGCTTTACCTCAAGTCAAAAAACATCAAATCCTCATACTTCCTCTCTCTAACCTAGCTTAGAAGTGTGGAATCAACTAATAAGGATATAAGGGTCATCTACTCATGGACCTCATGAACCTCAATATGCATCTCATCTAGAAAGGTCATAATCTTCCACTAAAAATGGACTCCTGATCTGCTTGAGTCTTTGCCTTCCTGTTCAAAGAGTTAGAAACATTGTTTTACTTTCCTGGTGTATAGGATAGCTAAAAATAAAATTACTACATATTATCAACACATCTCCACTACCATAGGTTCAAATATCATTGTGTGAAGATTTACTTTATGCATTTGTGATTGGTATACAAAGTAAAATTTCCACCTAATAGTTAATTCTGCCAACATTTTATCTCATAAAACACCGCAACTAACTTGAGTTCATTCATAGGTAAATTATATTCATGTGGCCTCTACTTCCCTGACCCATACGCCAAAACTTGATCTCCCTGGATCAAAACTACTACAAGTTCGATCCCAGATGCATCAAAAAACATGATACACTACTCAAAATACTTGGGTAGGATCAAAATCAGTATGCTAGTAAAAAAAATATTTAATTCCCAGACATAATTCTCTAATTCTCTAGAACATTAAAACTTGATCCCCTTCTTGTTCAATCCTAAAATCAGTGATGAAAAATGAGAAAAGTCATGGATAAATCTCTGATAACAACCCAACAACCCTAGAAATATTTTTATATAATTTTTTTTGGATTCTCTCAAAAAATCACTGCCTACAACTTATAGAGGTCTACCAACACACCTTACTCGAAGATGATGTGACCCAAGAAATGCACCCTATAAATCCAGAATTGAAAATTAGGTATCTTGGTGTATAGTTGATGCTCTCTTAGTGTACTCAATATGATTTCATGATGTAAGGAATGATCATCATGATTATTTGAGTACAGTAAGATTTCATCCATAAAACAACGACCAACTAACATAGGTACAGGTAAAAGATTCAGTTCATCATGGTTATAAAAATAGTCGGGGCATTCATCAGCCCGAATGACATCACAATGAACTATTATATCCCAAACCTACTTTTGAAAGTAGTCTGAAGTATATTATAAGGTATTAATATTAACTAAGGATACCTTATCCTCAATGAAATCTTGGAAAATACACAAGCTCCACTCAATTGGTCAAAGACATCATTGATATGCGAAAGATGATATCAGTTCTTCACTGTCATCTAGTTCAAATTTTGGAAATCAACACGCAAAAACAATGTCCCATTATCCTTATGAGTAAATAAAACCATACATCCTAATAGCGATGTACTCATATATATAAAACCATTAACCATCAATTAATACAGCTGAGTTTTAATCTCTTGAAGCTCTATGGGTTCCAACCTGTATAGTAGAATATAAAGTGGTTCAACTCCAAGAAATAGATTAATTATAAAATCAAGACCCCTCTCAGGTTGAATCCCTAATAAGTACATAGTAAATTAATCCTGAAACCAGTCCACTATGGGAGGAAAGACATCATGAATCACACCCCCATCATCCAATAAAATACATGAAACCTGGGCAGTGATCTCCACTAGTTGTTGATAATCTGGAACTGTCTGGCATGTCAGGATATCCCAATCTCCACAGTGAATATAATTATTACCCTCAATATATGTAATGGTCACTCTCCTATGGTAACAATCAATGTGGGATCAGTAAGATACTAGATATTATACACCCAAAATTAATTCAAAACCTGATATGTATAGTATGAAAAGATCCTAATTGAAATGATAGTCCCCAACATCAACAGAACACCTCTTACATAAATAGATATCCCTCGACCATACTCTAAACGCTATGTCAATCTTCATAACCCAACTCACAAACTCTACTGTCAAACTCAAACCATTCACAAGTTGAGAAGATATAAAATAAGTAGAGGATACTATATCAAATAAGGAACTATAAAGAGAAAAAGATATAGGAATATTTACTTTGAATATAAATGTCCTAGCCTCAAAATCCATAAGTGAAGGCTGAACTGCATGCAACTGTCCTATCCCTCTACCCCATTTTGTAGTCTGATTTCCCTATACTGCAATACTATATTGATGTGGATGCTCTTTACCTGACATAACACATCCATCACATCAACAACCACAACCAAAAGAACTCTAACTTATTGACTGATATGGGGTTGATGAACCCCTTACCACAATATGATTTTTCCTAGATCCCCCATAACTATCCATTGATTGGGGGTTTCTACAATACCTCTATAACTAACCCATCCTACCACAGGGTTAGAACTCAACTAGTGGCCATAGACACTGGCTATGAATATGACCCATCCTACCACACTAGTGGTAGTATACTCAATTACTACACTGAGTAACTAATCCCTCTCCCAGACCACTCTATTTTCCATTTCCCTAGTTGATATTCTCATAGAGACACTTTCTACCATTGAAATACATACCTCCTTGTTATCTAATAGAAACCTCTTACATTCCACTAGAAGACCCCTTCAGGAGACCCTTAGAAATGAGAGCCAGATTCACCACCTTACTAAACTTCTTTAATAAAAATATGTTAACCTAGTATTTAATATGAAATTTAAGTCCATGATTAAAAAATTTCACTACAATTGCCTCATCTCCTTCCAACACAGGGATAAAGTGTTTCAAATTAGGGAATAAACCATCATAGTACATCATAGACATACTCCCTTGGGTCAACCACATAAACTCTCATGTTCTCTCTTGCATGAGTGTATCTGTGTAAAAGTGTTCTAGTAACTTCTCATAAAATTATTTTCATACCTTGTTCTATAGTTTCTCATACTGAGTTTGAATACCACACTATCATTTTGATAATATGTGTAATATATGAGAATCCAATTAGACTATCCTCTTCGTAGGATTCTCTAAATGATCAAGGATTATATGGATAGACTCAATCTAGATCGTAGCTACCTTGGTCCCACCCTCTTCGGTGAAGGACAGAGGGTACTACAAATAGAACTTCCATGTTATGTTAGACATATTCCGTAAAACCCATCCTAAGCCTTTATCCATGAACTAGATAAAGCGAGAAAATTTCTCACATAACTTCTCTCTGACTACTTCACTCGAAACTATAAGGGCCCCAGGTTCCACTACTGGAGGTATATTTCCATCCATGTTCTCCCGTAATCCTATCAACAAACTTTTTCATAGAGGCATGTATTTATAATTCAAAACACATGTCTTAGGACACATAAAACATCATTATCACATTTACATAAGAGGGATTCACATAAATCTATAATAAGTCATCCCCTATACTTCACCACACGGTCAAAACTGAAGCACTATCACTACCATCAAACATCCCTCATGAGGGTCCTGGATAACATTGTAACACCCTAATATTACACAATACACTTCTTTTTAAATAATTCAATAGTTTTTACTACACGCAACACCGAGTTCAAGCTCACCATGACCTATCAAACTAGCCATTTAAAAGAAGTAAAAATAGTATTTAAAAAATTATGAAATTATGAAATTTTATTTTTCAAAATAGATTTGATTTTTGAATTCTTAATATCAAAATTATCTTAGGGTGAAATTTTGGTAATTTTATGAAATGTTTCAATTTTTTATGAATAGTGACAAATATTGCATTGTTGTTTAAAAAATGAATTTTTCATTTAAATAATTATTTTAATTTTAATATAGTTTAAAGTAAAAATAAATAAATAATATAAATATTAACCCAATTTAGGCCATTGTAATCATTTTTATAACATAATTAGATTTAAAAATTTATTGAACATTTGAACGTCTCTTTTACCCGCCTTCTAGCTACATCTGATAAATTAGCATTAAAGATAATTTTACTTATTTTGCAAATTGAATTTTGAAAAGTGGAGATAAATGGTTGTAATTATTATGATTTTTTTGATCTAATAGGATCAACTTAATTTTTCGGTGAATAGTAACTTTAGTAAATTTTTATTTATTAACCACGGTTAAGGGTAAATTGGGTAATTAAAGTTAAACAAAATAATATAATATTATTTAAAAATTACCCTAACACTTGTCCTAATTTCATTGGATAAGTTTTTTTTACCAAAATCATCCTTAGGTCTAAAATATGATCCATTTTAAGAAACTTTTGTAAGATTAGGACATTTATTGTATTTTATTTAAAGAAGAGTTAAAAATGTAATATTCAAATTTTAATAACTATGTAATTTTTTATATGAGGTTATATAAGTGTTATGGTCGACTATAAATAGTATTTATAAAGATAAAATGTTTATCTACATCATGATAATATATTTATAAGTTTATAAAATAAATAATTGAACTAAATGGTGGCACAATAATGATGAAGTAATTGATTTATTAAAGGAAGGATCAGTTAAATAATATTAATAATATTAAAATAAATATAATTTTAAATATTTGATGCCATAAATTATTTTTTGGATTATATTCACATTTTAGTAATGACTTAATGTAGTTTATTCGAAGGAATCAAGTTTTTATAACTTTAATAAAAATCATGTATTAAATAGTTTCAAAATTGACATAAATGAGATTTTAAAATAAATACTTTTATATTAAATGATATAAAAGTCAGAAAAATATAAGGTTTCACAAAATAACTTTCATAGTGTAAAATATTCTATAAATTATCTAATTGGTGTTTTTTTGGAATTCTATATTAACTATATTAACCCTATATTGTAAAAGGACAAGTAGACACAGTACGAGTTAAACTATTTTACTAAGGGTTAAACCCAAAATATAAGGTTAATTTTATGTCATAAACATGTATTAAAATTATCGGTTGAGAAGATTTATACCCATCCACATTTTATTGTCGAAATAAATCACTTTAGGGATATTTTAAATTTAAAATCAATTTATAATAAATTAATAGTTATGATGTTTCCAAAAGTGCCCCTCCCCTCTCTTAGAAACAAGAACATCTCATTCTCTTTTATTCAAAACTCTAAAGCCCATTGACTTGGGAAAAAACTACCCAATTATCCTCCCAACTTCCCTCAATTCATCCTAGAGACCATAGTTGGGGCATAAATCCAACCTAAGAAGTCCTTTTGTGCCAATCAAAAGAAGATACTTGAAAAATAGGTAATTGTTTTACCAATTCAATTCAATTTATTTTCTTCCTCTACTTCATCCTTCTATGTTGTTTCCATAATAAATTTTTTACAAAACAAAAATTTTGAATAATAATTGTTCTTTAAAAATGTGTGTTATATTATTTTGTACTCAACAAAACTATATCCCTTTGTTAATAAAGTGAGTATAATTGAAATCAGACCATTGGGATTTGACCATTATATAACTATTGGTCAATTATGACTATTGGTCAATATTACTGTTGAAAAATATACTCTTAACATTATGATTATTGTTTATAAATAGAAATTATAATGGTTAATAAATTCAAAAATAAGAGTCGATGGCCTCATCCATTATAATTGGTCCGTACAAAGCCCATTTTTCGTAGCTTAGATGGAGGTAGCATCACTAGGATTCACTCTTGACCAAGACCAATCTGAGCTTCAACATGTTAATATTGAACGAAATTTCATATAGGAGAAGTTCAACTTAGTGTATATTACCACTTGGGTGATGTTATCCGATCAACCCCAAGAGTCTATCACCATCACACACCTTACCCTTAGGTCGCATGAGAGTGTTATAAGGGGTTATGTGATGAGGCCCTAGATACTTAAAATTTAATCCCATTGTTTTATTAATTTTTTTTTATTTTTAGAATATTTTTACTAATAAAAACTATATTTAATTTAGAAAAATTTGATAAATTGAACTTACAGGTAAATTTTTTTACTTTTTAGAGATTTATCGTACATAGAGAATTATTATGGTAAAAAAATATCATTTTTGAATTTCAAATGTCAAAATTCATCTTTGGTGAATTTTTATTATTTTTATAAGAAGTTTAATTTTTTTGATGAATAGTGAAAAATACTATTTTTTTCATTTAAATAACTTTTATACTATAAATAATTGATTATGCAAAATCATATTCTAAAATTAGACATACATGGTGGTAATCAGTAATATATTTATGGTGTGAGAGGATCAACTTATTTTTAGTGAATAATAACTTGAACCTTTGGAATGGTAATATTACCCTTATGAATAGTAATATGACCAATGTAATAGTAAACTCACCTAATGATGTATAGATATAATTTAGACTTCTTAAATGGTAATGTGATATAATTATATAAGAATACAAATAAATAAATGATTTAGAAATTATTAGTTTAGTATTAGTATTATTTCGAGTAAATAATGATTTCACCTAAAAATTAAATTTCTCATTTTTATAAAATCATTTTTATAAAATGGAGTTCAGTTTTGAATTCATAATGTCAATATTAGGTTAAGGAGAATTTATGAGAATTTTATAAAATACTTCTCTTTTCATTGAATAGTAAAAATATAGTTTTGGGTTTTCAGTATGTTTAATGAAAATCATTAATGATGTAATGAGTAAGCTAAGATGATAGTAAAATCTTGTGGAATAAATTATGATATGAGGTGTCCCAAGTAGCCAATACCATGGTCATGACCCTAGTTTTGCAAATACCACTACTGAAGTGTCCTGAGAAATTAATAAAAAACTCCTTCACTTTTCCTATAAATACACACATATTCCTTAATTAGATTTAATTCCCAATTCGTTATGTGATGACCCAGACCCTCACGGTCCATCCATTTTCCAAATTCCAGATCCTAAGGCTGACTTCTTGGTGTTAGGACATCATTTCGGCATGCGAACGATCGGCGCGACCGATCAGTGTCACCCAGCCTTGTCGGGTTTCTCTTCTATATTTTTTCCCGTAACACCTCTTTTGGGCCTTTTTAACCCTTTTCAGGTGGTTCAAATCCATTTAAATCCCATAATTAATACCTAAAAATCTCGAGGAACCTTCTCAATGGAGAATTAAATAACAATTAATCCTGTTTTGTGTAACCACCCAACTACGTGGGGAACCACGATCCGAATTCAAAGCCGTTCAAAATTCCATATCCCGTAACAACAAGATCTTATCTATATATATCGCATGGGAATTTCTTCTTCCTTATTATTCCTCTTGACTGGCTTCCTTTTCTTCTTAGTTCATTTGGAGTTCCTCTTTCTGAGACTTGTGGTGCGCTTGTGCTAGAGTTTTTCTGCTTGTCCTTGGAATTCCTGACGTCCCTCCCCTGCAAGTCGTGCTTTTCCCTGTTCTTAGCGTGTGGAGAAGAACTCTGATCTTTGATCAATCAAGTAGGGTCTTACTTCATCTTTACTTACTGTGCATCATGCGGGGTGGGTATGCATTTGTTTCTGTGGGGATTGATGAAACCAAACTTTACAAAGATAATGAACGGAACTTAAGAATGTAGGGGGTTTGATCGATGTTCTACTGTACTCTTTTATGTTGATATGTGTTGTGAACTGTATAGACTTGTACTCAATGAAAATCATGGTCGTTGGTGCTCTTTCCTTGCGTCCTAATAAACCCTTGTCTTTTTTGATGGCTAAATAACTGTAGCATCGAAATTGGTTAGTCACTTAAACTCAGTTGGTTTGAATGGATGCTCAGTAAAACAAGAATCCCTGTGTGACCACCCCAGTTAACAAACAAAAAGAAGAACCTAATGAATATTGTGCTGGAACCTAGAAGTTTCACACTCTATTTGGTAGTTGGTGTGTTGTTCTTCTTGGTACTTATGGGAAGATGTGGATGGGGATAGGATCTTCTATTGTGGTATGGTTGTTGGTTGTGAATCTGAAGATGTGTGGTTTCTCTACTATGACATGAACTTGAGTGAGATCCTATATTCTTGAGAAATTGTTGGTTCCAGGTTTTGGGGACATGGGGCTGTGTCTCGGGGTCTGCTTTGATTCCAGTACTTCGAGGGATCTCACTTTTCCCTTTTGTGAGGTTTTCTTTGGTTCCAGTACTTTGAGGGGTCTAACTTATCCCTTTGTTGTTGTGACTTCACAAGAGGACCAGGTGTGAATGCTTAAGTTGCTGTTTTGGTGTTTCTCTTTTCCTGGTTTGTGGTGATTCTTGTTAGTTGCCCAGTAGTGAAATACATTACTTAAATGGGATCACTTAAACATGAAAAAAAAGAATGGTTTAAATGGGGAATTGGTTTTGGGGATGAGTTATGACTTGGCCGTGAGTGTTGTGCTTTTATTTATGAATTAATAGTAATAAGGGTGTTTGTGTTTAGGTTTTGGAGCCCCTAGGTTGGGATGAGTTCCTGTTACCTATATTGTATTTCTTATGTTTCTTATTCGCACCCCACCCAAGTTGAGCACTTAGTGACGAACACCCCATTTCACGGGGAGTGTGTTTTTCCCAACACTCATATGAGTGGATGGTTATTAGATCCTTTCTGCTCCCTTTCCCAAATAGCCCAAGACTCTTCGGGCAGTCTGTGATGGCCTGAAGTCCATTATTATCCCAATAATCTTCAGGCAAGGTAGTTGTGGTGGTTGGCCCCGGTGTTTGTGAGCAGGTTGTTTCCGAAGTGTCATTAGGGTGAGGTCCAAGTGTCTTCAGGTGTGGCAGTGGTTGTTCTGAACCAGGTGTTTGAGGGTGTGGTTACGCGTGGTGGTTGTGGCCCAGGTGTCTGCAGGAGAAATGGCGGTTGTGGCCCAGGTTTGTGCGGGCGGGGTTTGGTAGTGGGACTGTGGTAAAAATGGAGGGATTGGTTCGATGTATAAGATGTATTCAATAACCAGTGGGAAAGTGGTGTGGGGTACCTGAATATCGATGTGCTATTACTATAAATTACTTTACTTGAGTTATTTGGGGAGTGTGCCTTGGTGAGGCTTGGGTGGATAGTTTTTCTTGTTAGGTTCTTTGGTTACCTCCTTTTTCACAGGACATTAGAATGCCTCCCCACTTGTGCACGAGTGTCTTTGGTTTTCCCTGCTGGGTATACTTGTATGCTCATACTACATATATAAAACTGCTTTCAGGTTTCCAGGAGGACCTCAGGGATCGTGCGAGACCGTACTAGCTCGGACCTTGGGGCAGTTGCTGTTGTCATTTTCTTTTTTTCTTGGTACTTTACCTTTGGATTTTTTTTTTGTGGATTGTATCATTTACTGTTGAACATGCATATGGGAATGGGTTAATTTTGGCTTTACCTTTACTTTCAGCCTTGGTATTGTTGGGGTTTCTATCTTATCTCTCAATCCCATTAAATATAAAAAGGATAATGCCTTCCATTTTGTGTGAGATTCAATACCCTTGGTGTTGGTCACCACTTCGGGACCTTTTGAAGGTGAGTTTTGGGGGTCATTATCTATCCTTCAACTTAAAGAAGGAAGGGCCTGGAAATCTGCTATCCCTTCCCTCCTTTTAGTGAAGGCGGGTCCTGACAGAATGGTATCAAAGGAGTGAGGTTGATAGATATGGTGGAGTCTGGAGTTAGGCACAATGAGGATTGCATGGGGTTATAAGGAAATAGTGTTGGGTGAACTTGGTGCGTGAATTAGGCTAGGGAAGACCGGCTAAGAGATGGGATTTTAGGGCCCCCCATGATCCAATGCAAGGACTTTGGACCGACCAAAGGACCAAGTGAGGCTACACTGATTACAGGGTAGAGACCCTAGGAAAGATACATACATCATAATTATTTGTGTTCTTATGTTTTATGGGTGTCTTGGGAATTCAAAAATAAATAATGAAGTCTAATAAAATTTAAGAACAATATTCTACAATACTCGGGTATATCATTCCTTGTTTACCTTGAAGCTATGGAACCAGGGAGGCGACCATGAGTAGTGCGGGTGATCGAGGCGCAGGAGGTTGACTTGGACGATCGAAAGAAGACCGACTGAGAGGAGGAGGATGATCAGTGGAAGAAGATGCTTCGAGCCTTTCAGTGACAGACCCTCGGGAAGTACAAGGGTAGCATCTCAAATGTGGAGATGGAGAGATGTCTAGAGGAGCTGGTGATAGCCTTCAGCATGGTCTAGGCTCCGACGGGGTACTAGGTTCCTCTAGCTATAAGCCAGATGCGTGGAGTAGCGCGTCAGTGGTGGACACTTTATCTTGGGGAGAAGAGGGAGACCGAGGTGACGTGGGCAGACTTCGAGAAGGAGTTCTGGGAGGAATTCCTCTCTTCCACGATGAAGGATAAGAAGAGGCAGAAGATACTCTCCCTCCAGCATGGGAGTATGTCAGTGAGAGAGTTGGGGATAATGTTCAAGGATCTCCTTTGCTTCGCCCCAGACCTCTTTCCAGATGAGGAGTCTCGGGTAAGACGTTTAGAGGAGGCACACCGACCTTCTCTTCAGTACGCTGTTACTCCCTTCACCCTATCGACATACTTAGATGTGAAGAAGAAGGCTGAAGTGGTGGAGAGGATGCACACACTGAGAAGTGTGTCACGAGAGGGGATCTAGTTGGGATCATCAAAGGGGATGGCCTTCAATAGCAGGACTCCAGCATTAGGACCCTCTATGTTTCGACCAGTAGGGAGTAGGCCTCAGCAGTTCCAGCTCCAGCATTCCATCCCTCTACCTTTTCCTTCGGGCATAGAGCCGATATGCTTCATCTGTGGAAGCCATGGTCACCATCGGAATCAGTGCCCGGACAGAGTACATTACAGTGGGGGTGGGAAGGTCCAGCACCCACCTCAACAACAACAGTTCCCAGCTAGGCCCTTTCAGCAGCAGCAATAGGGGTAGCGGCTCCCGCTCCGCTGAGGGCAGACATTGTAGAAGGAGGCCAACTCCAGGGCACTCCTCAAGGACCTCGACCCGGGCGTGGTCAGGGAGGTGGCTAACAGTTAAGAGGCATATGAGCTGGGTGTGGGCAGTTGCACGCCGTGGAGGCAGCAGTTCCAGCTGGGATAGAGGTCATTCGAGTTACGATCAGCTTGTTTAGTACCCTTGCATATGACATGTTTGATACAAGAGATTCACACTCCTTTTTTACACCCAGTCTAGCCCATGCTCTTAGTTTAGATGTTGAGAGACTTCCAGTTCCCCTGGTGATGAGCACACCATTAGGAGGTCAGACCAACTTGTTGTATGTTTTCCGAGAATGAAGACTGATTATAAGGCCACATCAGTCAGTCAAGGATGTTCTACTGTTGCAGATACAACCATACAATGTCATCCTAGGCATTGACTGGCTGTTCTCTGTATGTGCCGTCCTTGACTAATTCTGAGGAAGGGTTGTGTTTTCAGACTTGGCCAGCCTACGAGTGAGTTTCATCGGTGAGCAGAGTTACTAGGGAAGCAGCAAGCGAGGGGAAACCCTCCTCACCTTGTTAACTGACCTATCAGTGGAGTCGGTGGATGCAGAGATGGTGGAAGTTCCAAGGGTCTTCAGTGAGTTTATGGACATCTTCCCTGAGGAGCTGATGACTCTACCCCCTCTACGTGACATCGAGTTTGGGATAGACTTACAACCTGGTGCACATCTGATTTTGATGGCTCCCTACCAGATGGAACCTTTGGAGCTACGAGAGTTGCAGATTCAGATTGACGATCTGATGAAGAAGGGTTTTGTTCGACCAAGTTCGTCGCCATGGGAATCTCCAGTCTTATTCACCAAGAAGGAGGATGGTGGTCTCAGGCTGTGCATAGACTACCAGAGACAGAACTAGGTAACAGTCAAGAACCATTACCCCCTCTTGAGGATAGACGATCTCTTTGACCAGATGAAGGGGGTAGGATGGTTCTCTATGATTGATCTGCAATTTGGATATCACCAGTTGAAGGTGACGGAGGGTGACATATCGAAGACTGCCTTCGGGTGCTGATATGGGCACTTCGAGTTTGTAGTCATGCCATTCGGTGTTACGAACGCTCCAGCTGTGTTCATGGGGCTCATGAACTCCATCTTCTGGGATTACCTGGATCAGTTCGTAGTCGTATTTATTGATGACATCTTGATCTCCTCATGATCAGAGGAAGATCACATTGAGCACCTAAGAACAATTTTAGAGGTCCTCCGACAGCACCAACTCTTTGGGAAGTTGTCCAAGTGAAAGTTCTGGACACGAGAAGTGCACTTACTTGGGAATGTGGTGTCCGACCAGGGGATAGCAGTGGACCCATCGAAGGTCGAGGAGGTTGTTTCTTGGGAAGCACCCAAGAAAATGGCGGAGGCTCGTAGTTTCCTCAGGCTGGCAGGTTACTACCGGATATTCGTGCCCAAATTTTCCTGAATTTCATCACCTTTAACAGCTTTGATGAAGAAGGTTCAAGCTTTCACATGTGATGGGTAGTGCGAAGGAGCCTTCAGCCATTTGAAGGATAAGTTGGTTAGTGCCCCGGTCTTGAGGTTTCCAGAAGAGGGGGCAACGTATGAGGTGTTATGTGATGCTTCAGGGTAAGGCCTCAGATATGTGTTGATGCAGCAGAAAGGGGTGATCTCTTATGGGTCTAGGAAGTTACGCCCCCATGAGTGTGATTATTCCACACATGATCTAGATCTTGCAGCGGTCATGTTTTCACTAAAGTTGTGGCGACATTACCTCATTGGGGAGCGCTTCGTGGTCTTCACGGATCACAAGAGCTTGAAGTATATCTTCTCACAGTGATACCTAAACTTACAATAATGAAGGTTGATGGAATTCCTTCAAAACTATGACTTCGAGGTTTCCTACAACTCAAGAAAGAGGAATGTGGTGGCTGATGCCTTGAGAAGAAAATCACAGAAGGATGCGGTTCGATAGTCGGTAGATGCTTGGAAGGAAATGGAGGAGTTGGCTACCCTGCACCTTGATGCAAGGATGGAAGGTGGAAGGGGTTGCCTGTATCAGATGAAAATGTAGTCTTCTCTACTACGACAGGTGGAGGAGTCTCAGTGGGGAGACTCAAAAAGAGAAGTGGTGCGTGACCTGGTTAAACAAGGTGATGCTCCGGAAGGGTGGATGAAGGATGGTCAGAATCAGATGATTTTCCGAGGGAAGTTGTTCGTTCTGGAGGAGATGCCCGAGAGAGTCCTTGGTGAGTTCCAAAACTCACCCCTACTAGTGAACCTAGGAGTTTCCAAGATGTACCAGGGCCTGAGGAGACAGTTTTGGTGGCCCAGGGTAAAACAGGTAGTCATAGAGTTTGTATCAAGGTGCCTAGTGTGTCAGCAGGTGAAGGTTGAACACTGTGCTCCAGGCGGCTTGTTGAAACCTTTAGATGTTCCCGAGTGGAATTGGGATGAAATATCGATGGATTTAGTCACACGACTACCCAAGGTTCAAGGAGGCTGCGACACTATCTGGGTAGTGGTGGATCGATTGACGAAATTGGCTCACCTTCTGGCGATCAAGGAGTCGAGTGTAGTGGATGACTTAGCACGAAGGTACATGGATGTGGTGGTGAGATTGCATGGAGTTCCGAGGCCTATAGTCTTAGATAGGGATGAACAATTTACCTCACGAATATGGAGGGGATTGCAACATGCTTTTGGAACCCAGCTATGATATAACACTGCCTTCCACCCCTAGACAGAAGGACAGACAGAGCGCACCATCCAGACCTTGGAAGATTTGCTTCGAGCATGCATTTTGGACATTGGGGGATCATGGGTGCAACACTTGCCTCTGGTAAATTTCACCTTCAATAACAGATACCACTATACCATTGGTATGGCCCCGTTCAAAGCCTTGTACAAGAGGCCATGTCACTCACCTGTGTGCTGGACAGAAGTCGGAGAGGAATTCACCCTTGGCCTGGAGGTGGTGCAGAGAACGACAGAGAAGGTGCAACTTATACGAGAGATGATGAAGGCATCTCAGGACCGGAAAATTTCATATTCCGATGATAGAAGGAGACCCTTGGATTTCGAGGACGGGGACCACGTGTTCTTAAAGGCCTCCCCTTGGCGTGGGCGACGGAGGTTCGACAAGGTAAGTAAGCTTTCCCTCAGGTTCGTCGGACCCTTTGTGGTGTTGCAGCGGGTCAGCGAGGTGGCTTACCAGCTTGCGTTGCCACCATAGCTACAAAGGGTGCACGATGTCTTCCATGTGTCCGAGCTTCATCGATATCTACACGACGACTCACGCATCCTTGACTGGGTAGAGCTTGATATCGAAGATGATGCAATGTTTGTGGAGTGACAAGTGATGATCGAGGATTGTAAGGAGAAGGTGCTCCATGGACAAACCATTCCTCTGGTTCATGTGTTGTGGAGGCATGGTGGGCTTGAAGAAAGTACCTAGGAATGGGAGTCGCAGATGCATGCCCAGTACCCAGAGTTGTTTTGAGTAGTTCTGTTTGTTGTATTTGGTTGTGCTAGAACACTTTACCTTGTTAACTATGGAATGTGTGGTTTTACTTTTCTGTGGATGTGTGTGAAGTGTCTAGAAATGTGGGGAGGGGAGGACCAAATCCCTAGTTAAGACGCATTAGAGTGGATGCGCCTAAACCTGTGAGGGTGAGTCAGTGCTGCCCATAGTGGATAGTATCTTAACATGGAGGAAGGGAAACCCCTCACCACATGACTAGATGGTTTAATTTTTTATTTTTCAGTGATTGAAATTTTTTGGGTTAATGTTTGAGAGGTATCTTCTGGGGCAGTTGTTCAGACCCCCCTCCTTTCTTCAGGTCTGGTTTTAAATTCTCGAGGGCGATAATGCTTTGAGAGGTATCTGATGTGATGATCCAGAACCTCACGGTCCATCCCTTTTCCAAATTCTAGATCCTAAGGGTGATATCTCGATGGTAGGACATCATTTCGGTCTGCGACCGATTGGGGAGACCGATCGGTGTCACCCGGCCTTGTTGGGTTTCTCTTCTATAGTTTTTCCCGTAACGCCTCTTTTGGGCCTTTTTAACCCTTTTCAAGTGATTAAAATCCATTTAAATCCCATAATTAATACCCAAAAATCCCGAGGAACCTCCTCAATGTAGAATTAAATAACAATTAATCCCATCGTGTGTAACCACCCAACCACATGGGGAACCACAATCCAAATTTAACACCGTTAAAATCCCCATATCTCGTAACAACGAGATCTTATCTATATATATCGCACGAGAATTTCTTCTTCCTTATTCTTCCTCTTGGATGGCTTCCTTTTATTCTTAGTGCATTTGGAGTTCCACTTTCCAAGACTTGTGGTGTGCCTGTGCTGGAGTCTTTCTGCTTGTCCTTGGAATTCCCGACGTCCCTCCCCTGCAAGTCGCACTTTTCCCTTTTCTTGGAGCATGGAGAAGAACTTTGATCTTTGATCAATCAAGTAGGGTTTTCCTTCGCCTTTAATTACTGTGCATCATGTGGGGAGGGTATTCTTTTGTTTATACAGGGATTAATGAAACCAAACTTAACGAAGATAATGAACAAACCTTAAGAATGCAGGGGGTGTGATCGATGTTCTACTGTACTCTTTTATGTTGATATGTGTTGTGAACTGTATAGACTTGTGCTCACTGAAAATCATTGCTGTTGGTGGTCTTTCCCTGCGTCCTAATAAACCCTTGTCTTTTTTGATGACTAAATAAATATAGCATGGAAACTGGTTAGTCAATTAAACTCAGTTGGTTTGAATGGATGTTCAGTAAAAAAAGAATCCCTGTTTGACCACCCCGGTTAACAAACAGAAAGAAGATTCTAATGAATGTTGTGCTTGAACCTGGAAGTTTCCCATTCTGTTTGGTAGTAGTTGTGTTGTTCTTCTTTATACTTATGGGAAGATGTGGACGGGTATGGTATCCTCTGTTGTGGTACGATTGTTGGTTGTGAATCTGGAGTTGTGTGGTTGTTCTACCGTAACATGAACTCGGGTGGGATCCTCTATTCTTGAGAAATCGTTGGTTCCTAGTTTTGGGGACATGGGGCTGTTTCTCGGGGTATGATTTGTTTCCAGTAATTCGAGGGATCTAACTTATCCCTTTTTTGAGGTTTTCTTTGGTTCCAGTACTTTGAGGGGTCTCACTTATCCCTTTGTTGTTGTGACTTCACAAGAGAACCGGGTGTGAATGCTTAAGTTGTTGTTTTGATGTTTCTCTTTTCCTGGTTTGTGGTGATGCCTATTAGTTTCCTAGTAGTGCAGGAATTTACTTAAATGGGATCACTTGAACATGGAAATAAGAATGGTTTAAATGGGGAATTGGTTTTGGGGATGAGTTGTGACTTGGCCACGAGTGTTGTGATTTTCTTTAAGAATGAATAGTAATGCGGGTGTTTGTGTTTAGGTTTTGGAGCCCCTAGGTTGGGATGAGTGCCTATTACCTATGCATATATTGTATTTCTTATGTTTTTTATTCAGGACCAACCCATTTTGAACACTTAGTGCCGAACACCCCATTTCATCGGGAGGGTGTTTTTTCCAAGACTCCTATGAGTGGATGGTTATTAGCTCCTTTCTGCTCCCTTTCCCGAATAGCCCAAGACTCTTCGAGCAGGTTGTGATGGCCTGAAGTCCATTACTAGCCCAATAATCGTCAAGCATGATAGTTTTAGTGGTTGGCCCAAGTGTTTGCGGGCATGTTGTTTCTCAAGTGGCTTCGGAATGAGGCTGATGTGTCTTTGGGTGTGGCAGTGGTTGTTCTGACCCAGGTGTCTACGGGCCTGATGACGGTTGTGGCCCAGGTGTCTATGGGCGAGATGGCAGTTGTGGCCTAGGTGTGTGTGGGTGGGGTTTGGCAGTGGGACTGCGGTGAGGTTGTGGCCCAGGTGTGTTCGGGTGGGGTTTGGCAGTGGGACTGTGGTGAGAATGGAGGGATTGGTTCGACGCATAGGATGTCTTCAATAACCAGTGGAAAAGTGGTGTGGGGTACCTGAATATCTATGTTCTATTACTATACATTACTTGACTTGCATTATTTGGGGAGTGTGCCTTGGTGAGGCTTGGGTGTATAGTTTTCCTTGTTAGGTGCTTTGGTTACCTCCTTCTTCCCGGGACATTAGAATGCCTCCTCACTTGTGCATGAGAGTCTTTGGTTTTACTTGCAGGGTATAATTGTATGCTCACCCTACATATATAAAAATGCTTTCAAGTTTCCAGGAGGACCTCAGGGATAGTGTGGGACCATAATAGCTCAGACCTTGGGGCAGTTTCTATTGACGTTTTCTTTTTTTCTTTGGTACTTTACATTTGGAGTTTTTGTGGTATATATCATTTATTATTGAACATGCATATGGGAATGGGTTACTTTTGGCTTTACCTTTACCTTAAGCCTTGGTATTTTTGGGGTTTATATCTTATCTCTTGATCCCATAAAAAATAAAAAGGTTAATGCCTTCAATTTTGTGTGAGATTCTATACCCTTAGTGCTGGTCGCCACTCCGGGACCTATTAAAGGCGGGTTTCGGGGGTCATTATCTCTCCTTCAACTTAAAGAAGGAAGGGCCTGTCAATCTGCTGTCCCTTCCATCCTTTTGGTGAAGGTGGGTCATGACACTTTACCCTTGATTATCTAACATTATTACCTCCCAATAAGTCCTCCCAAGGTGTCCTTAATCACCCAGGGTCCTTATCTTTGAGTTTTAGGAGTCACTCTTTAAGGTAAGGGAAATCTCAGCGTATCTTTTCCTTTCAATTTCCTTTTTATGTAGTATGTATTTAAAATTCCCACACTATGTTCTTCTATTCATTTTGTTCTATCCATTTATTGTATTAAGTGTATTTTATTAATATTATAACCTTGTCTCATATCTTATTAATGTTTTCTAAAACCATGTTTCAAACCCGTTATACTGCCGGATTTTCATCGAAATATTTCTCTATTTTTATCAAAAAATTATTTTATTTTCTTTTGTGAATACCCAGACCTATATATTCTCTAGAGGTTTTAAAATATATTTCAAAATGATATATTTTAATTTTGGTATTAACATACATGAAACCCACCATTCTTCTCTATGGGTTTAAAATTAGAAAGTATCATGTTTTTAAGAACTTTTAAAAAGAACACCATGAGTTTGATATGAAACACATATATTTTATTCTCCATGAGCTCTTTATGAGATGTTTTATTATAATATATATTTCTAACATGAATTAAGAAATATTAAGTGGTCACCCTGATAGTGATACAATTAATTGGGTAAAGAATTTAATATAAATAGATGATATGTTTTACGATACCTTGGTGAACAACCTTGGTAATTTTTATGACACGTGAGTGATAAACCATGGTGATATTATAATGAATGAATGAATTAAATGTTGTATCCAAATTTAAATGTTTTGAGTCATGTTGTTTTTATTATTATATTCATTTTTTCCATTTCTCATTCCTTTATGATATTTTTCAAGTTCTTATTGATATTCATCAAGATTACAATAAAGTATTTCACTTGTTTTCCCTTACTGGGCCTTCTGCTCACCATTTCCTTAGATGCATGTCCCCAAATTATGATATGAAATTATTGTACTAATTATGAAACTTGAAGAATCATTTTTATTGGAATAGATGAATGTATTATGTTATCATGTATTATGAACATTATTTCTAAGTCACTAAACTTTAAATTATCCTCTGTTTGTAAAATCTAATGAGAAATTATGAAATAAAAAGGTGGGATTCTATAGTTGGTATAAAAGTAAGGTTTAGTTATTTTAGGAAATTTGGATATTACAACTTTAGGAATAACCATATGGAAAAGTTTAAAAATAGGAAAAATTCCTAGTATTTTGGTGAAATATTAAGTAAGTGGTTTCTGAACAAATAAGTCCCTGTTTTGATATGAACAATTGGATGTGGAATTGGAAAATTTAGATCTAGGGGTAAAAACTAAAAACACCACTTTGAGCTAGACTCAACTGGTAAATGGTGCATAAAAACGGGCCTTTCTTGACTTCATGGGGATATTTTTGGTTAATCACAATCTTTTTATGAATCAATATGAAATATCTATATAAAATTTAATTTTTTTAATGAATAACATTTTTATGCATGATGTTATATGATATAAATGTTCCCTTGGAATTATAAGATTAAGAAATGAAACAAATTTCTCACTAAGGATTTATTCTTTTAGAAAATTATGGGAAATTGGAGAAACCAAGTAAATGGTGAGTGCAACATACTAGGAGATGAAGACCTTCCAATAGAAGCTAGAATGGAAACATTCATGAGAATAATTAATCAGCTGACTCAAGTTATGGAAAATAACTTGAATCAAGTTGAGAAACAAGATTCAGAATGAAGGGAAATTTTTTTTATTGAGTCCTCTAGGCATCAACTAACACTAACTTTCAGTGGATCTACCAACCCATTGATTACTGAACAGTGGATAAGCTCTATCAAAAAGATCTTTTTTGTAATCAATTGTTCAAAATAAGAGAAAGTCCCCTTGGATATTTTCCACTTAGAGGGAGAGGATGATCAGTGATGGACAGTAGTTACAAAAATGAATCCAAGAGATGATATAGAATGTATGAAGTGGGAGTAGTTTAGGGGAACCTCTTTCAAGAAAAATTTCCCATGTGCGATGTGAACGAAAATAGAGACATAATTCTTAGAGATGAAATAGAAGGAAAATGAATTCGTGGGAAGCTATGAGATGAACATCACAAGACTTTCCTGTTACACCTCATGCTTTGTTATAAATCCTAATGGGATTTTTGATATATTCTTTGGTGTAATAATCTCGCATCTATGAAAGAATATTTCCAATCAAGATTATGAAAACTATAAGAAGATCATGAGGAGTGCTATGAAAGTTGACTTGGAGTTCAGCAGGACACAATAGTCTTAGAAGTTGAATGAAATGAAGAGATCCATGGAGCCAAAATTTTGGAGGAGATTTAACCAAGGAAGAGTAGAAAATCAAGTGTAACTTTCCACATACAACAAATGTGGGATGAAGAATTCAGGGGAACTGCCTGATCGGGAGTGGAAAATGTTACTAGTGTGGAAGAAAAGGCCATATTTCTCATAATTTTTTTAGTGAGGTGAAGCCTCAAATTCCAAACACTAAAAATAAAAGGAAGATGGTGAAGGTGAAACCTGAAGTCCAATACCTCAAGTGTGGATAGCTTGGGAACTTTTCCAATCACTATCCAAATATGAGGGATGTGGAGGGGAATCACCATCAACCTCTGTATAATACAAGGGGGCAAGGTCATGATTTTTAAATCATGATGGATGAAGTTGAAGCTCTGAATGATGTGGTGGAAGGTACTCTCATTTTCTATCATATATATCAAGAAAATTGTTTGATTCTAGTTCTACAAATTCCTTTATTTCTTTTATGTTTTCAAAGAATATAGAATCAATACCTGAACTAATAGAAGTAGAAATTTTATTCAAGGCTCTAGGAAGGATTATCCAAGAAGAAATAGTGTATATATTCTCTAGTATTCACTTTTGTGAGCACCATCACATTGAAAATATAGTAGACATTCCCATACTAGAATTAGACATTATACAAGGGACGAACTAGCTCTCAATGTATAATTATAAAATCAACTGCAGAAGTAAGAAGATATTAGTAGTCTTGAATGGAAATCCTATATTTGTTTTCAATGGTTAGCTATATCAACCTGATATTTTTCTAGATGTACCACCAGTAGACTTCTTCATGGAGTTGATCAGTTAAGGTGAAGAATCAAATGAAAGTATATATATAGAGAATGTACCCATAATTTAGGAAGACATTGATGTATTTACTAAAAAGTTTCCTAGATTCCCTAGAAATAGAGTTATAGTTCCCCAATGAACTTATGTATAGATCCAATCCAATTTCAAAATAACCAAATAGTATAGTGAATGTGGAGTTGGAGGAATTAAGGAAGAAACTCCAAGATCTTTTGTAGAAGGGATTTATCTGGTTAAGTGTGTCTCATTAGGGAGCACCTATTCTATTTGTGAAGAAGAAGGATGGATTAATACAGTTATGAATTGATTATAGAAAACTTAATTATATCATATTGAATAATAATAACCCCCTTCCAAGAATTGATGATTTAGTTTACCAGCTTTGTGGGGATCAATTCTTCTCTAAGATTGATCTTCATTATGGTTATCATCAGTTGAGGTTGAAAAAAGAAGATACTCCAAAGACTGACTTTTGATAATTTTATGGGCATTATGAGTTTTTTTTCATGTCATTGGGATTGACTAATGCTCATGCTATTTTTATGGATTTGATTAATAAAGACTTTAATGACTACCTTGATAACTTTTTTGTAGTTTTTATTGATTATATACTAATATATTCTAAAATTGGGTAGGATAATGAGGATCATATAAGGGTTATATTACAAATACTGTGGAAGGAGAGGCTGTTTGGAATGTTCAGAAAATGTAAATTTTCATTACAAAAAATTTCTTTCTCTGGGGAACATTTTAACCAATGAAGGAATTTCAATTGACCATACAAAGACAAAGGTTGTAGAGGAGTGGCCTCAACCTACAAAAATAACTGAGATTCATAGTTTTCTTGGTTTAGCAGGATATTATAGGAGGTTTGTAAATAAACTTTTCAAGACTTTCTAATCCATTAACCATGTTAACTCTAAAATAGTAAAGTTTATCTAGAAAAAGGAGTGTGAAGAAAGGTTTAAAGATCTCAAGAAGATATTGGTTGCTTCACCCATGTTAAATCTACCATATATCAGAGAAGGATTATTTATTTTTAGCGATACATTCATGAAAGGGATTGGATGCATCCTCATGAAAATTAAAAGGTGATTTCTTATGCATCTTGACAGTTGAAGCCTCATTAGCAGAACAATCCTATGCCTCACCTGGAGCTAGCTGTGATATTTTTTTCTATGAAGATATGGAGAAACTATATTGATGGGGAGAAATGTGATATATACAAAGACCACCAGAGTATGAAGTATAATTTCACACAAAAGGAATTGAAAATGAGACATAGGAGATGGTTTGAACTTTTTAAATATTCTGATTTTTGAATTCATTATCATCTCGAAAGTGAAAACAAAGTCACTTATGCATTAAGTAGGGAAGACCCTGTTGTGCTAGAAATGATGAGGATTCAAAGAGATCCTTTGATCAAGGAACTAGTAAAATTGGAAATGGGAATCATAAGGGAAGATACATAATCAACCCTATCCCAAATGATTTCTCAACCATATTACTGGATATGATCAAGAAATATCAAAACTAATATCCTTTGTTGAAGAAGAAGATAGAGGTTGTGAAGAGTGGGAAGTTTCTTGAGTTCAATATTTATCATAAAGGTTTATTGAAATTTCATACAAGGATATGTGTTCCATATATTCTATAAATAAAGAAGGATTTGATGGATGAATCTCATAGATCTACTTTCTCCATATATAATGGAAGCACGAAAATGTATAGGGACCTTCATGATCATTATTGGCGGGATAACATGAAAAGGGATATTACAAACTAAACAAAAAGTTTCCTGGTGTGTCAACAATTGAAGGTAGAGAGAATATTTTTTAAATGGGAATGATAACCAATACCCATAATAGTATGGAATTGGGATAATATCACTATGGACTTTGTCACTCATCTCCCGAGAAATTCCAAAGGAAAAAAATGTGATATGGGTTATAGTGGACCATCTCACTAAGACTGCCCATTTTATCTCAGTTAGGGAATATTTATCTCTTAAAAAACTCACCAATATATATATGAAGTGGAAAGGTTTCAGGGAGTTCCAATTTCTATCGTATTTCATCATTATCCAAGGTTCACATCAAAATTATTAATAATTCTTCAACATGTTATGAATAGTGAATTGAATTTCAATACAACATATTGTCCCCAAATTGATGGCAAAACTAATAGGACTATTCAAACACATGAGTACATGGTAATAACATGCTCAATGAAATTTAAAGGTGTATGGGATCAACCTCTCCCATTAGTTGCATTCTCATTAAACACAAAATTCAACTCGAGCATTCAAATGACACCTTATGAAGCACTATATGGGAAGTGATGTAGAACTCCTACATGTTGGGATGAAGCTAGTGAGAGAAATCATCTTGGGGATAATTTTTTGCAAGAGATGACAAACCATTTTCATGCTATCCAAAAACACATAAATGTTGCTCAAAGTCTGTGAGAGAGTTATGCTGACAACCATTTAAGGGACATGGAGTTTGATGTTGGTGAAAAAAATATTCCTTTAAATTTTGGAATACAGTCATGAGGTTTGAGAAGAAAGGGAAGCTCTGCCCTAGGTACATTGACCCTTATGAAATCTCGGATCGTATTGGAGCAGCGGTCTATCATCTTTCACTCTCTAAAAATCTAGCACAAATTCATGATGTTTTCCATGTATCTCTCTTGAGAAAGTACTACCTAACCCTTCACATGTATTAAATCCAGAGGAGGTACAACTGGAACATGACCTCTCATATGAGGAGCAGCTGGTGGAGATCTTGGATCATAGAGATAAGCTTCTACACAACAAGACTACCCACCTCATTAATGTGTTGTATAGGAACCACAAATGTGAAGAAGGGACATGTGAACTAGAAGAGAAATGAGGCATAAGTACCCTCACAGTTTCATAATAGAGAGATCGAGTTTAAATTTTATGGAAGATATTTCTTAATGGGGGAAGAATGTAACGACCTGAAATTTTTGAATAATAATTATTTCCTGAAAATGTGTGTTATTTTATTTTTCACTCAACCAAACTATATCCCTTTATTAATGAAATGAGTATAATTGAAATGAGACCATTAAGATTTGAACATTATATATCCGATGGTCAATATTACTATTGGGAATTATACTCTTAATGTTATGATTATTATTTATAAATAGAAATGATAATGGTTAATTAATCCAGATAGAAGAGTTGATGACCTTATCCAGTAGAATTGGGTTTTACGAAGCCCATTTTTCAGATCTTGGGATGGAGGTAGCATCACCGAGATTTTCTCTTAACCAATCCTAAGCCGAGCATTAACATTTTAGGCTTGAATGAAATCACATACAGGAGAAGTTAAAGTTAGTGGAGATTACCACTCAAGAAATGTAATATGATCCACCCCAAGAGTCTATACCATTGCACACCTTACCCTCAGGTTGTATGTGGGTCTTATAAGAGGTTCTGTGATGATTCCCTAGATACATAAAATGTAATCCATTTATTTAATAAAATTGATATTTCATTATTTTCATGTTAAGATTAGTTTTTCTTAATAAAATATAAGTTTAATTGAGACAAATTTGATAAATTTCATTATTGGTAATTTTTTTTTACTTTTCATAGATTTATCATACTTAGATAATTATTATGGTAAAATAAACACCATTTTAGAATTTTTAATTTCAAAATTAATCTGGGGTGATTTTTTAGTATTTTTCTAAGTAGTTTAATTTTTTTGAAGAATAGTGAAAAATAATGCATTTTTTCATTTAAATGGTTTTATACTTTAAATAATTGATTCTATGAAATTATTTTCAAAAAATAAACAAACACCGTTGCAATTAGTAAGATATTTAGGGTCTGATTGGATCAACTTATTTTTTTAGTGACTAGAAACTTGACCCTTTGTAATTGTAAAATTAACATTATGAATAGTAATATGACCAATGGAATTGTAACCTCACCCAAGGAATTATAGATATAATTTAGTCATCTCAAATGGTAATGTGGTATAATTATATCATAGTATAAGTAAATAAATGTTTTAGAAATTAATAGTTAGTTATTCGAATATTTTCAAGTAAATAATGATTTTAATTAAAAATTAAATTTCTCATTTTTAAAAAAATCATTTTCATAAAATTGATTTATTCTTTGAATTTAAATTTTTTATATTAGGTTAGGGTGAATTTATGATAATTTTAAAAAATACTTTTTTTTGCTGAGTAGTAAAAATACAATTTTAAGTTTTCAATATGTTTGATGACATAATTAATGATCTAATGAGTAATATAATATGATGGTAGAATACTTTGGATTAAAATATTATATGAGGTGGACCAAGTTTCTAATACCATGGGGAAATACCATGGTAAAGCCCATGTTTTTTCAAATACCACTACTGAGGTGTCCTTAGAAATTAAAAAAAAACTCATTCTCTTTTGCTATAAATATCCACACATTCCTCTATTATATTTCATTATAAATTATTTATCCACTAATATATAATAGTATTACCTCCTAAGGATTCCTTAAAATGTGTCCTCAACCCCCCATGGTCCTGATACTCGAGTTTAAGGGGTCACTCTTCACGGTAAGGGAAATCTCAACTTCCCTTTTCCATTCAATTTCCTTTTTATGTGGTATGTCATTAAAATTCTCATACTATGTTCTTATATACATTTTGTTCCGTACCTTTACTATATTAATATCCTTTTGTTAATGGGATACAATTTCCTCTTTTTTTTAATGTTTTCTAAAACCATGTTGTATACCCGTTATGCTGCATAATTTTCATCTCAAAATTTCTCTCTTTTTATCAAAAAATTCTATTATTTTCTATTGGGAATACACAAACATCTACGTTTTCCATGTAAATTAAAATATATTTCAAAATTATCTAATTTAATTATGTTATTAACATACATAAAAACCACCTTCCTTTTTCATGGGTTTAAAATGACAAAAGCTGCATGTTTTTAAGTAGTTTTAAAAAAACACCAGGATTTTGATATGAAACCTATAACTTTTATTCTTCAAGGGTTATTTATGAGATGTTTTATTATGGTATATTTTGATAAAATTAATTAATACATATTAAGGGTGTTCACTGATAGTGCTTCAATGCATTGAGTAAAGAATTTAATCACTAGAGATGACACGTTTTATAATACATTGGTGAATAAACTTAGTAATTTTTATGAAACCTCAGTGATAAACATTTGTGATATTATTATGAATGAATAAATTAAATGTTTTATACACATTTAAATGTTATTAATAATGTTATTTTTATTATTATAGTCCTCTTTTTCTATTTCTCATTCCTTTATGATATTCTTCATGATCTTATTGATATTCCTCAAGATCAAAAGTCAACTATTTCACTTGTTTTCCCATACTAAGCCTTCTTCTCACCCTTTAATTTGATCTATGTACCTAGGTTATGATATGAAATAAATTTAATTAGGATGAACCTTGAAAAAAACTTTTAATAGAATTAATTTTTAAGTTTTCATGAACTATGTACCTTATTTCCAAGAAACTAAACTTTAAAATATTATCTGTTTGTAAAATGTAATGAGAAGTTATGTAATAAAAAGGTAGGATTAAATAAAAGTAAAAACTCTAGTATCATCTATATGATGAGATTGTATTATTATTATGAGACAACTGTATTCCTCCATTTATCCATCCTATGAATAACAATATCACCATGCGTGCGTACGTACGACTTACCGTATCCCTGCTATGGTTTAATTTGTTATTCAAAATTAATTTTTTGATGGGTATAATGATTATTATAATTGATATAAACAATTAATATGAAATTATAATTATTATTTATAATTAATTTACAATCCAATTTTATACCATTTAACCTTTAATGTAATGATACCGTTAGTCGTGTGTATGTACAGTCAACCGTCTCCACGTCATGATAAGATTTATTCTCCACATTAACTATTAAAGAATGATTATAAAATTTATTAGATGATTAAATATAATATTTATGAACTTAGTATCATTATGGATATGAATTTAATATATCCTATTCATAAGAAAAATTACTTACACAATAAACATGCACAGTAAAACAAAGCAGTTATCACACGAAACAATGGTAATACTGAAATATTATTTACAAAATGATATAAGAGGATAAAATATGATCTCATAAATATGTATATTGTCCTGGTATAATTTAATAACATGATTTAACCATTATACAAGAGGTTAGAACACCCTCGACTAAAGTAATGTACTAGGTGAGGGTTAATTTCACAATCTCATTACTATTTGAGGTTGTTTAAACCTAAGTATTTACTGAGAAATATTTATCATCCATGTCCATGTTTCTTAAAAACATATTTCAAAACATTCATACTATTCTATTATAATTTTTAAATATATTTTTACCCATTTTTTATTTTATAAAAATAATTCTTTTTTATTTTTTTCTTACGAGTTACTTTGTTTGATATTTTTGACAAACTACTAGAAGAATGTTTTTTTAACTTATACGGTGTGAGAAACATTTTACACCATCATGAATCCTTAAAATGTTAAAGCTTCCTTTACAAGCATAAGGATTATTTTCAATGAGAATATTTTCTTTTTAAATTGTATTACATTTTATATAACTATTTTAAATAAAAGGGATATTTCTATAAGAATATTTATAATGATCATGCTAAGAAAATTTTAATCTATGTCAAAATACTTTATTGGATCTTATGTTTAATTGAGTATGATTTATTATGATACAACCTATCATATTATATTGAAGGGTTTATAATATTTTTGACTATGGAAGTTCTATTTCGATACTATTCATGATTTATGGTTAATGTATTAACATTTCATATGCTAGTTTTAATATGAATGTTTATGTTGGTTGTTTTTCACTCTTTTTATATGAGGAATGAATTGGAAATTGTAAGTTGTTATAGGGACCTACTATAGCCCCTCGATGCATCCGTAGGTCTCATGAGAAAAACTACTTTGGGTTTTAACCATTTATGTATGGTCTTGGTATGAGGACTTGACGGTATGGTTATGATGTCCAAAATTATACATTCCATCATTATGAGATTAGTAATTGATATTACATGTGATTATTATACTATTAGAATATCCAAATGAATGTTTAAATGGAATTATTTGATTTATTTTTGACATATTATTCTGAATATTATGTTTAATGTCTCGTGTTTTAGTTTTATACCTTTCCTTAAAAGTTTATTCTTATTTATGATAACTTCAGCTATATTGTTTATGATTACTAAGCATCTGAGTTCACCCCTTCCTTATATTTCATTTTTACCTAGGATGCGAAGATTTATATTATGACTAACCAATAGGGATAGTCTAAGGGATATGAGTTCTTTCAAAGGAGACACTAGGTTGTTTATCATTTCATGATGTAATGCAAAACATATGTTTTAATCTAGTTTTTTTCCAAGGATACTAAACCGATAGGTCCTTTAGGATTTGAGTTCTTTTGATCATGACAATGTAATAGAATAATGAACTGAATCTGGGAAACTAGGGTCGAGGCATTATAGTTGGCATTAAATAATGTTTAGTACAAATCATGGAAACAAGATTTTGAAAAATATTGATTAGTGAAAATTACCCTAAGATTGAATTTGAGGATAAGTATAGAAGAAAAACCAATTTTTTGGTAATATAGATATTATATGGGTATTATAAGAAACATATACTTGTATGGATTCTACAAGTGGATGTGGTTCTAGGATATATGTACCTAGGAATAAAAAATTTGAAAAGTTGTTCCGGGCCAAACTCAGGGTAACCTAGTACACAATAAATGGCCTTTTTTCGCACATGGTTTGACACTCTCAGGGGATATTATTCAGATAATTCATATTTTATTTACAAACCATTATGAAGGATTTATGAGTAAATATGTCCCCAGAGAAACCATTTTTATGATTATGAGATTATATATGTATAAAATTTTCAATTTATGTTAAGTATTTTACTTGTTTCTAATTATTAATTATGATTCATAACCTAATATAGTGTATTCCATTGTATAGAAATGGAGCATAGTGGAAGGAATGGAAACTGTATCAACACATGTAATCAATGTCATTATTTCCCTCCTATGTAAGATATGATAGTAGAGTTAGTGATACAATTGGTGTTGAAAACTTATATCCATACTGGGATACCTGACTCAGGTTATGAATAATAACCTTACTCGTATAGAGCACTCAGATCCACAACGTGGAGAATCAATGTTAGACCGCTTAATGAGACAAAATCCTCCAATATTCAATAGGACTGAAAATCCATTTTTAGATGAGAAGTAGATAAGTTCATTTGAGAAAAATATTTCTTGAATTGGAGTGTAATGAAAGGGAAAATGTTTTCATGGAAGTTTATCTTCTCTTAGAAGATGCAGATCAATGATGGTCATTAATTCAAAATAAGAAGGATGATGAATAAGTAGAAAATGTGGAATAGAGGGAGTTTAAAAACATTTCTTATAAAACTACTTTCCTCATGAACAAAGAACTGATATGGAAAGGAAATTTCTAATTCTAAGGAAAAAGGAGGATGATAATGTTGAAAAGTATGAGGATAACTTCACAAGGATAGCAAGGCATGCTGCATACTACATACATAACCTAAGACTTAAGTTTAATAGAATCATTGATGGGTTAAAACCATTACTCCTATGAGCATTGGTCTCAAAATATTTATCATCGTATGAAGATATAGTCTCATATTTTATCAATACAGAAAAAGAATTATCTAATTCTTATGAAAATAAAGAGAATAAGAGGGTTTCTAAACAATTTGAAAAAGGAAATAAGGGGAAAAAAGGAAAAAGTTAACTTTCCCCCTATAGTAATTGTTAGAAGAAACACCCCAGTAATTTCCTATGGGTAATGGAATTTTGTTACAAGTATAGAGGAAAAATCCACCAATATCACGATTATAAGGGAAAGAAAGAAGATATCAATGTTTAGTGCTACAATTGTAAAGAAATGGGACATTATAAAAAATATTTTCCTAAGAGTCATGAAAATTTTCCCTAGAAAAGTCAAAGGGATCAAGGCCAAGAATATGAGATCACAACTATCGAGGTTTAAGTTCCTAAGTATGTGGTGTCTAGTACTTTAAACATATACTCAATCTTAACCAAATAATTATTTGATTCAGGATCATCGAATTATTTTATATCTTCCCTATTTTCTAAGAAAATTATAAATTTCCCTTTTGATTTAACAAAGGAATTATCAGTCAAAACTCATAAGGAATATATCATTGAAACAAGGATATTTCTGTAAATTCCCTTTACAACACATAAACATAATTTAGTTGCTAACATTTACATTATACCTATGCTTTACTTTGATATAATCCTTGGTATGGATTGGATTTAAAAATATGATACAAAAATTTATTGCAAGAAGAAGGAAATTACGATCTATGAGGAAGAAGAATAACCTCTAATCTTTAATGTAGAAAATTCATCACCTAATTCTTATCAGAATCCACCCCCAATAGACTTACTGAATTGGATTCTTAGGGAGGAAGAGAAAATAACATTTAGGAATGAATAAGGTAATATTAAAATTGAGTATGTACCTATTTTAAAGGAATACATTGATGTTTATCTTAAAGATTAACCTAGACACCCCCAGAGAATAAATTTGAGTTTTATATTGATTTAATCCATGATACAAGACCAATATCAATGAATCCCTATATAATGGATACAATGGAATTATTGGAGTTAAAGAAACAACTTCAAGAGTTGGGTAAAAAGGGATTTATTCGCCCTAGTATTTCTCTACGGGGATCCCTTGTTCTCTTTGTCAAGAAGAAAGATAGATCTATGAGAGTGTGTATTGATTATAGGAAAATCAAGGCTATTATAATAAAGAAAAAGTATCATCTACCTCGTATCAATTATCTATTTGATCAAATTCATGAGATCAATTATTTTTGAAGATCTCCCTTTATTCTGGATACCATCAATTACGAGTGGAGAAGGAAGATATTCCAAAGATAGATTTTCAGATAAGGTATGATCATTACAAATTTACAGTAATTCCATTTGGATTGACTACTGCACCCCCATTTTTTATGTATCTCATGAAGAGTTTTTTCAAAGAATATCTTGATGATTTTGTTTTGGTATTAATTGATGATATTCTAATATCTTCTAAAAGCTATGATGACCATGAGAATCACTTTCAAATCATTCTTAAGTCTCCAAGAAAGAAAGAATTATATGGTAAAATTAGAAAGTGTCAATATGGATTTAGAAATTTTATTTTCATGGATATATTGTCTCCAAGTATATAATATATATTGATATTGTAAATGAAAAGGCAATCCAAGAGTGGTTAGCACCGACAAGAATAACTGAGGTATGAAATGTTATTAGTTTAGCAGGTTACTATCGACATTTCATCATGAATGTTTCCCGATTAGCTAACCTGTTATCCAAGCTCACACGTATAGGGGATAAATTAATTTTTAAAAAAAGAGTGTGAATATTTTTTTGAAGAATTTAATATAATATTATTTAATGCTTCTATATTGACTTTGCCATTTGGAAATGATTTGTTTGTGATTTATAGTAATGCATCAGTGAAAGGACTTGTTTGTATTTTTATATAGAATGATATGGTTATTGATTATGCATCAAGGAAATTAAAAATTCATGAAAAAAACTACCCAAATCATGATCTTATGTTAGATACCATAATATTTTATCTGAATATATGCAGATACTATCTCTATGGTGAATGATGTGAGATATATACTAATAACAAGAGTTTCAAATATATTTTTTCATAGAAGAACTCAACATGAGACAAATTAGATGGATTGAGCTACTCAAGGATTATGATTTCACAATACTCCAACACCTAGGGATGGAAAATAAGGTGGAATATTCTTTGAGTAGAAAACAACATGGAATTCTAAAAAAAATGGGAGTTGAGAATGATCTTATGTCCATGGATCTCATAAAGATGGAAATGGGAATTATTATGGAAGGTGAAACATCACTAATTTTTCAAATGGTTTCCAAACGATCTTTACTAGAAAGGATAAAATGTTCTCAGTCTAATTATGATGATTTTAAAAAGAAAATTAAATCTATAAATTATGGGAGATTGATTGAATCCGTATATGAAGATAGAATTTTAAAATTTGGAAATAGGATTTGTGTTCCCTCTATACCTGAGATAAAAATGATATTATTGGATGATGCTCATAGATCCAATTTCTCTAAACATCATGGTAACACTAAGATGTATAATTATTTAAAGGAAAATTTTTGGTGGGACAACATGAATAAGGATATTGCTGATTATGTGTTAAGATGTTCGGTTTGTCAAAAGGTGAAGGTTGGAAGACAACATCCAAGAGGATTCATTCAAGCTCTTCCAATACCTATGTGGAAATGGGATGACATTATGATGGAATTTTTCAGGGGGTACCAAAGACTCCTAGAAGAAATGATGCGATATGTGTTATTGTTGATCGCCTTACCAAATCATTATGATTTTTTGAAATAAGAGAAGATTTTACTCTTGAACATTTATGAAGACTCTATATTAATGAAGTTTTAAGGATTCATGGTTCAACTCTATCGATCATTTCTAACCATGATCCTCAGTTTACATCAAAATTATGGAAAAGTATTTAGAAGGACCTAGATACTGAGCTTCGTTTGAGCACTGCCTACCACCCTCAAACAAATGGAAAATAAAAAAGTACTATTCAATCATTATAAGACTTGTTGAGATCTTTCTTATTTGACTTTCAAGGTATGTAGGATTAGTATTTACTTTATGTATAATTTTCTAATAACAATATCTTTTCATTCAAGTATTCATATGACACCATATGAAGTTTTATATGGAAAGAGATGCCATACACTAACTTATTGGGATGATGTTGGTGAAAGAAAACTTATAGGCCCAGAACTTGTTGAGGAAACAATGGAAAGGTGAATATTTTTCAAACCCATATCAAAATAGATAAAAGTAAGCAAAAGAGCTATGCCAATAACCGAAAGAAGGATTTAGAATTTCAAATTGGAGATCACATTTTATTGAAGGTATATCCAAGGAAGGGTGATATAAGATTCAGTAAGAAGGGTAAAATAAGTCCCAATTACGTCGAACCTTTTGAGAAAAAATTGGAGTTGTTGCTTACCTTTTGGAAATGCCGCAAAGTATCTCTAAATTTTATGATTTCTTCCATGTATCACTATTAAAGAAATACTTGCTAGAACCAACACATGTACTCACCTACAAAGAAATAGAACTAGAAACAGATCTATCAAATTGTGAAGAGCCTACCAGGATTCTTGATACAAGAGAACAAGTGTTGAGGAATCGTATGACTCATCTAGTAAAAGTTCATTGTAGAAACTATAAAATGGAAGTGGCGACATGGGAACCAGAAGAACTTATGATGAAGAACCGCTCGAATCATTTTATGAAGTGATATTCCAGAAATTTCAAGGATAAAATTATTTGAAGGAGGGAAGAATGTAATACTCCAAGCTTACATGGTTCACTTCTTTTTAAATAATTCAATAGTTTGTGCTACACACAACACCGAGTTCGAGCGCATCATGACCAATCAAACTAGCCATTCAAAAAACATTTATGAATAGTTTTAACTACATTTTTAAATTTATAATTTTTTTTCAAAATAGTATTAATTTTTGAATTCATAATATCTAAATTATCTTAGGGTGAAATTTTGGAAATTTTCTGAAAAGTTTCATTTTTTGATGAATAGTGAAAAATACTGTATTGTTGTTTAAAAACTATATTTTTCATTTAAATAATTATTTTAAATTAAATTTGTTTTAAAGTAACAATAGATAAATAATACAAGTATTAACCAAGTTTATTGAATTTGAATCATTTTTATAATAGAATTAGATATTAAAATTTATTGAACTTTTGAACGTATCTTTTACTCGCCTTTCAACCACATCTGCAGAATTAGCATTAAATTTAATTTTACTGATTTAGTGAATTGAATTTAGAAAAAAGGAAATATATTTTTTTAATTATTATAATTTTTTTGATTTAATAGTATAAAATTAATTTTCTGTTGAATAATAACTTTAGTAAATTTTTATTTATTTACCACGGTTAAGGGTAAATCGGGTAATTAAAGGAAAACGAAATAATATAATATTATCATAAAATTATCTTAACACTTTTCCTAATTTCATTGGATAAGTTTTTTTAACCACAATAAACCTTATGTATAAAATATGATCCATTTTAATCCACTTTTGTTAGATTAGGACATTTATTATATTTCATTTAAAAAAGAGTTAAAAATGTCATATTAAAATTTTAGTAACTATATAATTTTTAATAAACGGTTATATAAATGTTATGGTAGACTATAAATAATCTTTATAAAAATAAAGTGTTTATATACTTCATGGTAATTTGTTTATAATTTTTTAAAATAAATAATTAATCTAAATGGTTACACAATAATGATGAAATAATTGATTTATTAAAGGAAGAATCAATTAAATAATATTAATAATATTAAAATAAATAAAATTTGAAATATTTTATGCCATTCAAGAATTTTTTGTATTAAATTTAAATGTTTTAGATTATTAAATGTAGTTTCTTAAGTAATAAAGTTTTTATGACTTTAACAAAAAATCATGTATTAAATAGTGTCAAAATTAACATAAATGAGATTTTAAAATAAATACTATTTTATTAAAACAAATATAAGTCATAAAATTATAAGGTTACGAAAAATAAATTGGATAGTGTTAAATATGTCCTAAATGAACCTATTGGGGTTCGTTTGAAATTTTATAGTTACTATATTAACCCTATAGTGTAAAAAGACTAGTCAATATAGTAAGAGTTAAACTGTTTAACTAAGGGTTAAACAAAAAAGATAAGGTTACTTTTGTGACCTAATATTTTATAAAAGTCATTGGTTAAGATGATTTCATACCATGACCATCTTATACTCTAAAAAACTCACTTTGGATCTAAATTAAATTGAAAATAAATTTATATTGAAATAATAGTTTTGGAGTTTCCAAAAGCACCTCTCTCCTCTCTTTAAAAGGGAACCTCCCCTTCTCTTTTATTCACACCTATAAAGCCATTTTTCTCAGAAAAAACCTTCCCAATTATTTTCCTAAATTTCCCCAAATCATCCTATTGGACATAATTTTGGTATAAATCCAACAAAAGAAGTCATTTTATGCAAACCCAAAGAAGATACTCAAAGAATAGGTAATTGTTTTACTAATTCAATTAAATTTATTTTATTCTTCTACTTCATCTTACTATGTTGTTTAAAAAATAATATAATAAATATAGTATCATATACTTTCCGTGATTTAATTATGATTATGGGAAAACCATATTCCTCCTTTTATCCATCTTACAAATAACAATATCACTATGCATGCGTACGTACGACTTACCGTCTCCACACCGTGGTGTAATTGTTTTTCAACACCACATTATTTAGATGTGTATAATGATGAGTATAATGGATATAAATAATAAATATGAAATTATAATTATTATTTATAATTAATATACCATATAATTCTATACCATTTAACCATTAAGGGAATGATACATTCGCTCGTGTGTACGTACTGTCTACCGTCTCCACAATGTGATAAGATTCATTCTCAATGTTAACTATTCAAGAATGATTATAAAATTTATAAGTTGAGTGAATATAATATTTATGAATTTAATATCATTATGGATATGAATTAAATATATCCTATCCATAATAAAAATTACTTACACAACAAACATGCATAAGGAAATGAAGTAGTTAACACATGAAATAATGTAAATAATGAAATATTATTAACAAAATGATAGAATAAGATCATATATGATAACATAAATATAGATATGGTCCTAGTAAAATTTAATAATTTTTTTTAAGAATTATACAGTAGGTTAAATCACCCTCTACTAAAGGAAAGTACAAGGTAAGAGTTAATTTTACAATCTCATTACTATTTGAGGTTGTTTATATATAAGTTTTTACGGGGACATATTTATCATCCATGTCCATGTTTCTTAAAAATGTATTAAAAAACATTATTAATATTCATTGATAATTTTTTAAATACATTTTTACCCATGTTTAATTTTTTAAAAAGTAATCTTTTTTTTGTTTTCCTTACGAGGTACTTTGTTTAACTTTTTCAACAAAGTATGAGAAGAATGTTTTTTAAATTATGAAACGTGAGTGACTTTTTCCACCATCATGAATCCTTATCATTTTGATGATTACTTTAAAAGATTTCAAGACAATTTTCAATGAAACTACTTTCTTTTTAAATTGTATGTAATTTTAAATAACCATTTTAAATAAAAGGGGTATTTCTCTAAAAACAATTATAATTATTTTATTAAGAACATTTTCATCAATGCCAATATCCTTTATTAGATCATATATTTAATTGAGGTTGATTTATTATGATACAACCTATAATATTATATTTAATGGTTTATGATATGTTTTATTGTGGATGTGCTATTTTGATACTATTTATGGTTTATAGTCCATGTATTGACATTTAGTATGCTAGTTTTAATATGAATGTTTATGTTGTTTATTTTTCAACCTTTTAATATGAGTAACTCATTGGACTAAGTATGTTATGGCAGAATCCCACTATAGACCCTCGATGAATCGTTTGGTGTCATGAGATAAACTAGTATGTGTTTTTACCTGTTTGTGTATGGTCTTCGCACAAGGCCTTTAGGGTATGGTTGTGATGTCCAACATTATTCATTCTTCATTATGAGATTAGTTAATGATATTAAATGTGATTATTTGAGTAGTATAATTTCCACAAGAATGTTTAAATGGATTTATTTGTTTTATTATTGCTATATTCTATTGAAGATTATGTTTAAAAGGATTTTGTTTTAGTTTTATACCTTACCATAAAAGTTTATTATTTTTTATTATAGCTTATGCTATATTGTTTATCCTTATTGAGAATTTGAGATCTCCCTTTTCTTAAGTTTCATTTTTACCCAGGATGTGAAGAAGTATATTATGTCTAACCTACATGGATTTTCTATGGGATATGAGTGTTTTCAAATGAGGCACTATGTTGTTTTTCATTTCATGATGTAATGTAAAACTTCTATTTGTATCTTGTTTTTTACAAGGATACTAAATTGATCGATCATTCGACAATTTATTTTTTGTGATCATGCCAATGTGATAAAATAATGCACTGACCCCAAGAAACTTGGGTAAGATCATTACAAACATACGGTAAAATACATCTATATTTCAATGTTTCCCATTAGACACCCATTAATCCATTTAAAGTTAATAAATTTACAATCATTTACAATTATCAATTTTTTATAAGGAATAAATTATTATTTTTTAAATACTCAAATAAATAAAAGAACATTCATTTCAACAACTCACCCAAAACCTAATTTTCCTTGTATTCCTAAAATGATAAATGTGACATAAATTCTTAAGATCCTAGAATAATGTATGTATACTCAACTCCCATTCCATACCGGACCATGAGTAAAATATAAAAAAACAATAACATCATGCAATAAGTGTATGAACCGAGGTGAAATAACATTCAACTATAACAACAAAAATCAAGAACAATAATCCATCACTGGGTACATGGGTCCCCCCCCCAACATGGGTAAGTTACTCCCATGCATAAGCTCATGACCAAGGCCTGACTCATTATAGTCTCCCATATAACATTCCTAAATAATAAGATAACTAAAAAGAACATAAATCCCATTTGATACCACTTTGTGATGTCCTGACCTGGGTGCAACATGCCAGTTCCCCAAGATGGTTCACCACATGACCTCCAAAATGCCTCCCTATAGACTAGAGGACACCAAATTGCATCAAGGGTCCAATATGTAATGTAGGGATACTATAACCACTTTATAAAAGAAAAAATAGTTTAATTTAATAAAAAGGTCCAAAAGATAATAAAAATAACAAAAATAACACCATAATAAATAATCATCCAACATCACATGATGAATCTAAAATATAAAAATATGACCATAAGCTAAACCAATAGATATTTCATTCCATATAAGTGTCAGGTGTTAAATACAAGACCAAATTAAAGAAACTTTGAAAACTCCCAAATGGGTCCCGACATCATGTGTGGTTCCCTTATCCATGCTCCATCTAGAATCTAAACTCATCCATCAAGCATATGTCTATTTCCCTTATCCTATCTTGAAAACATGAATTCTATTCGGGTACCGACCAGACATCCCATGTAGGGTGTGAGTAAAACTCAGTAGGCCACCACCAACAGCATCTAAAGGAGTATCCATTCCATAATAATGCATGAAATTATATAAATAATAAATTAAAAATGATAAAGTAAATAGTTTTCACATTTATTATTCTCTAATTAACCCCATTGGTCCATGGGTTTACGGTGACTCCCAAACCAAATATTCATACTTCAGACCATTCCATAGTCTGAAACATACTCTATAATAATTTCAAAAATCATTCATTCATGGGATTTTATTATTCATTTTATTCCAATTTTACATCCACACATTGGGGGGATAGAGCAGTAGTCTGGAACGTAGTGGGTAATTGGAGTAGCATTCGCTATCCAAAAACCCAGTGACCACATGAAACTAAATATATATATCTTGGGGGCCTAGAGTGGAAATTAGGTACCCTGCAGGTTTTTTTAGCAGTATTCCTTGACTCACAACTCAGTGTTCACATCATTCAAAACCATAACATATAATTGTTCCATATTCATAACCCATTTATCAACTATTTCTATAACCCATTATTCAACCAAATTTATTATCCCAGAAATCATAATTTCAATTATATTGGAACAACCCCTGTCTTTCCATTAAATATGGTCTTAAAACTCCAATGGGTATAATGCGATCTATGAAGGGTATTATAATCACATCAGAAAAACCAATTCATTAATTTAATTTAAATTTAAATGTTCCGGCATGGAAAATAAAAAGTACAACTAAAAAACCTGAATCAAAATCAAAACAATTGTAAAAAGAAATTAGACCACCTACTTTGAGATCGTTGATGGATGCTCTCCGATCTATATCATTCAATTTGATATGAAACAGTCAAAATCACAATGATAGAAGATATTTAGAATAAAAAACTAGAACCAAGATCCAAAAAAACAAAATCCATAAAAACCTAGATGTAAAACATAAACAATGGACAAAAATTACCCTCTCTAATGGGAAATAAAAATATGATAGAGTAGAAATAAAACAAGGAAGAGATCACACACATTAGAGGGTTTGATCTCTTTCATTGGATCTTTTATTCACACTAGAAGATGTTGAAGGGGCATTGGAATCCTTCCAAGAGCCTCCATTAATAATGGATTTTAGGTTTGTCTGAGTCGGGTTGATTTGGGTTTAAAACTGGGGGTTCAGAATTATAAAATAAAATTTTAGGTGTTTAATTTTCTACATGCACATTTTACTTGGTTGGGATGCACGGTTTGACAAAATGTGTTCCTTAACCATGAACCCTACTGTCAGGTGTGCATGGTTTCTCCTAAGTGGTGTATAGTTTGACAAAGCTTTTACTAACTGTGCAATCCCCCTCTATCTGGGAAGCATGATTTCTGGGGGGGGGGAGAGCACACGGTTTGGGAAAACTGTGTACAAACCGTGAACTACCAAAAAACCATCCAAAATCAGAATAACTCACCCAAAGGCACCCAAGACAAACCTCAATAAAATTATGAATAAAATAAGTTTATAAAAATAACTAAAAATGAGCATGAGAAATCTCTATAAAGGATTAGATCTTATAATTATAAATCTCCATGAACATTTACATCCTTGATAGCTTTCCCAAAAATTATACTCTAGAAACATATTCACCTTTAATTCATAGATTTTAAACATATCCAAACAGATATGAAAATACGGTGGGTTATCTTCACTATTCTAGTTGGTTTTATCGGGCTAAGACTTGTTTATCAACACATAAATATTCTTCTTTATATCTTTAACATTTTAAAAAATCTTTATTCTATTTCTTGCATTGATTTTCCAAGACTACTTTTTTTGTGGAAACATGGATTTCTTATTTTTTTTCTTTACTCAAGGTTATAGTGGAATTATTTATGTAATCTTGCAAAGAAAAATCAATATTTTGTTCTTGTTACTTATTAATGTCCTCTTCCAACAGTTCTATCCACATGATAAGATAATATTTAGGCTCATGGTTATCCTTCTCTTTGAGTGTTCATTCATTTCTTTTACTAGAAGTTTTAGCAATGTAAGTAACTTGTTCTTTCCATTTGTTTCTCATTTATCTACTAAGGATATTCATAAATTTGAGGGCCACATATAATTCCTTGTTTTACCTTCCAAACAGCTCTTATACCCCTTTTGATCTACTCATTTCGGGCATATTTTCAATTTCTTCACAAGGAGGGTCAACCAGTAATCCAATCCTATAATATTTATCTTGGATAGATTCTTTTCTTAATTATAGATTTCTCTATTTTTCATTGAAATTTATGTCCATATTGAAATAGTTCATGATTTGGACTCTTTTTCCAAAATATAAGGTTGTTTTCCCTATAGGTTGATTTTAAGTCATATCACTCTTCACTATATTCTTGGGTATACATTTTTCTACACTTTTCTTATTTTCATTCTATCTAAATGAATAACATTTTTTCATTTTTTCTTTATGTATTATTATTTCATTCTCTTCAAATCATCCTGAGTGTTTTTTGGATTGGTATATAGAAAAACTCCTCATAATAGTGTATAAATTTGTTTCAATACTCAATTTTTCCCAATCTTTTATATATGTTCTTGCTATATAGACTTCCCATTTTCTATAGAGTTTTTTTTCTTTTAGAATGATATCTTCTTATTTAATCTTTTATCCCACTTACTTTAGGTCTATTATGATTTTAAAATACTATCAAATTATTCCATCAATCAATATACTTGTTATAAAACCTATAGAAATAATAACATCTCCCAATTAATCATTTGTTTCTTATTCATGCAATCTATCCGGATTTACATACTTGATGCCTTTGGGTTGTTTTTATACTTTTTGTGGTTAGTTTGGGGGGGGGGGGTTGTGGGAAATTTTCTTGGATATTATTACCTATACTTTTGAATTATCATTGTGTTTATGTAATTTTTATCCTTATACATTTTTACAATATATAAATTTTTTTCTACATTTCTATAAAAACTAGATTTGGTATTACCAAATTTAGCAGGATAGTGGGTTTCCTCTTTGTATGAGATTAATGTGAATTTTTTCCTAAATGATATCAAAATAATCTTAATACCTTTTTTAGTCTTCATCGATGTGATACTCCTTGAGAATGTTTGTGAGGAAGCACATCTTTTCTCAACTATTAGCAAAGACTAAGATTTTTTAGAATCCATATTTCTTAGTTTTACCTGTAGCTCCAATAAATTCAAACTGAGAGTATTTTTTTCATACAAAACCAAGATCATAAATGATTACAATTATTTATTCTTATTTTTAATTATTTTCATGTATTTATTGTATCATATTTATTTTTTATGATTTTTTTTCAAATAAATTAAATATATTTAATAGCTTCTGTTACATGGAACACCGAGTTTAACTTGTGTTACACGCAACACCGACGCTAGCTTATGTTACATGAAACACTGAGTTCAGATTATGTTACCCAAAAAACAAGTTTATATTTCATTACATTGAACATTGAGTTTATCTTATTCCCCATGCAACATGATGTTTATCTTGCGTTACACCTAACATCGAGTTTAGCTTGCGTTACACGCAACACAAAGTTTTAACAATTCGTGATATATTATTAATATTATTATTCAAATGTGATTGTTATAATATAGTTGTTAAACTTAGAAATATGAATAGTAATAAATAATTTTTTAATATTAAGTATAATGGTTTTATGTAAAAAATTTATATATAAAACAACCCTTAATTTTAAAAAATTCTTTATAGGTTTTGAAAATACTATCTTTTAAAAAAAGGGTTTTATATGTTTTTATTAATAATAATAAAATTAAATTTTGAAAATTTTACAAAATTAATTTGATAAAATAAAATTCATTTTTTAAATCATCATGTTAAAATATTCTTAAGGCATTTTTTTGTATTTTTGTTTCTTCTGAAATGCATAATTTTTCAATTAATAGTGACAAATACTAGGTTTTTTTATTAAAACCAACCTTTTTGTTTAAATAACTTATAAGGTTAGTTTTGTTTTAAAGATAATTTAAAAGTAATATTAATTATATTTTTTACCTATTAATATAATTTAGATAATTTTAATCAATTTAATATTTAATTTTGATATAAAAAATCTATAAGTTTTTGAACATTTTCTCTTCAGAATCCCCCTTTCTCATCTCGTCCATGAGATAAATTTTAAATTAAAATTTTCACCTTAATTATGTTTAATTTTAAAAAATGGGTTCTGTAAATGGAATCATAATAATTTTTAATATATAATTTCATTTAATTTTTACCATAATTAATAGTGAGAACAGTAAAAATTAATTACCACGGTTAAGGTAAAAATGGGTTTACCGGGGGTTAAACTAAAAGGAAAGTGTAAAAAATAACCCAACAAATTTCTAAATAATATTGTATGGACACATTTCCGTATTATCATTCTTAATTTATAGTCTACGGTTATTTATCATCTTTATTTTATTTAAATTACTCTATTATTTTGGATTCTTTTGGGAAATTTCTATGTAGTTTCGAAGTAGGTTTCTTTTCTCTAATTATAAATGTCCACCTCCAAACTTATCTTATTCACAATTATAAATCCATATATTTCTTCAGAACCCTAAAAAAATACCTTTTAAACAACCTTATCTATGTTCTAGAGCTTCTGTTCCTCCCAAAAGGCCAACACTAGGGCCCTTAGTAAGAGGTCTAGAGGAGGAGGTTCTAAGCGAAGGTAATTGTATTCACTAATATCCTTCATTTTCATTATTAGTATTCCTCATTAAATAATGTAATAAAACATAAAATATAATAAAAAATATATCCCATATAATTATATGTTATAATTTTAATTTAATAACCTATATCCATCTCCACTTCCATCAAATAGAAAACAAAACTGTTGATCGTGTGTATGATGGACTACCTCCTTGCGAACCAATGTTATTTGTTTGCCATAAGCACATATAAAAAATAAAAATAGTGAATTATTAAATGTTTATATATAATATTTATTATATTATTATACTTTGGAATAATTATATCATATATACCTTTATACTTTCAATTCTGTGGGAATACAACAACGTCACTCGTGTGTACGACGAACTACTGCCTCACGAAGCGATGTAATTAGATCACCCTTTACATGGAATGTAATAAGGATGGATCTAAAGAAAATAAGTTATATATTAGAAATAAAAATTATTCTTTAATTTCATTATATTATTTATATTTATTTCTTTCAATCCATCGATAAAATAGAAATAATGTTCTGGTGTATGTGTGACCTACTGTCTCCATGAACATTGTATTTCATTTTACTTTAGTAAAATTTATATATTTCTATAAGTAAATATATAATTAATATATTATATATTAATAAAATGGTTAAAATTATTTATATAATGGAACCATGATTAAATTAGGATGAAAATAATCAAATCATACATGAAAATCAAAGCTGTTATTTTCCAAAATGTGACTTTAATATGAAATTGTTAATAAATGGGTAATATGCGGTGAAGTGTAAATCATATAAAGTATGATATATATATATATAATTATTTTTATGTAATATATTTATAATAAACTTATTTTTATTATAAAGGAGGTTTGAATTTGTATGAAGGAAGTTGAGACTTAAGGTAAAATATTTCCCTTTCACTTTTATTTTTTGAGAGACACATACCATATTAACCAGGTGTTTCTTTTATGTAGTGTATAAAATATATATTTATATATTTTATGATTTTTATAATGAAAATTATTTTGGGTTTCATATGAATTTGAGGATATATCTTTCATGGGGTTTACGGTTTAAAGTAACCAAAGTAGTATGCGATTTTTGTCTCAATTTTCCTTCTTTGAGACATATATTGTGTTATGAACCTATCTAGTTTTACAAGGTGTATATAAAGACCATTTGAAATATACTATGATGAATTTATTTATTCTCATGATATTTTTTGTTTCATTTAATTTAATTCCTTTATGTGATTATGATTCAAAGAAACCAATGTGGTAATGGTTTTAAATTAAAATCTCATCCTTTATCAGGATTGACTATGATTACATTTATAATGATAAAATATTATGATAAATATCTCAATAGAAACATTAATTATCTTATAATATGGTTATTTAAGGATAATACATGTTTTTCCTTAATTTTTATCTCTTTATGTACTCAAGAGTTCAGAAGAATTTTTTTAAGAAAAATCATCTTTATTTCTCTCTTCAGTTGATAACCCATTTGTATTCAATAACCATGTTTTATAAAAACATTTTATAAAATGTTTTTAACATTTTCCAAATTATTTATTAAATTTTATTAACCTTTTTTTTTACATTTTACAAATTTTTGATAGTAATTCTTGTCATTTTCAAAACATGGACCATTTAGATTTTATCAAAAATGTGAATGGAATCATTGATTTAACATTCCTAAAATAAACATAATTTTTCACCATCATTAACACTAAATGTTTTAGAGGTTATTTACATGTATTCAAAGGTATTTTAATGAAAATAATTTTCAAATTTTTTGTGTGAACATTTCATTTTAAAGGGTTATTTTCAAAATTCAAAGGATATCTTCTTCAATAAATGATTTAAATGATTTTTAAAGCATCCATTATATGTTTCTAAGGTTATTTTTAAAGAAATGGGTTTTAAAAATGTATTAATTTTTAAAAAGTGATTTTAAAATTGGAAAGGGTATTTTGCTCGTGAAATATTCCAATAGATATTTTAAAATCAGTTTTAATCTAAAATGAAATCCTTTGATGCTACTTATTCTTTACTAGGGATATGATTCAAGGATATAATTCTTACTTATTCTCTAGATGGTTTATGCTTATAAAGAAAACATTTTTATGATATTTATTTCTCATCCATGGGTTATACCTATAGTAAATTTTTATGAAATCTGCTTCTTTTCATGAGTTATACTATGATGAAATGAGGAAATGATTATGAATCCCATCTCTTTTCCACAGGTTATGATTTGATGATGTTTTTATGAAACCCCTTTCATTTAATGGGTTATTATATGATGAATGGTTTATGATCTTGTGGAAACAATATGTATGATTTTTATTATGTTATTGGTGGGACCTATATATCTGTCCAACTAATTTGGTAATGATTTATATCTCATGAGATCAAAAAGAATAGAATGGGGAGTGAACTCGATTTTGTAAGGGAATTCTTACACTATGGTGGTCATGGGAGTTAACCTTGACTACTATGATAGTTTGAGGAGTGAAACCATTCCACTATGATAGACTTGAAAATTATCCTTAACTATTATGGAAATGATTTTCTATACCTATGTGTATTCCAAAATTCTATATCTTATTATGATGTTATGCTCTCATGGATCATGTGATTTGATTTCCTTATGATTCATTTCTTATAGACATCTAATATTTACACCATTTATCACGATTATGATATTTGATATACATTGAATGGTTTACAAATGTTAAGATCATATTATCATACCTTTATGATCATGTCATGATTATGTGATCATTGATATCTCACTTATTCTTACTGAGTACCTGAGCTCACCCTTTCTTATGTTTTATTTCAATAGGTTATGATGAAAGGTTTTAATTAGGGTAAGTTTGTGAAGATTGAAAAGGGTAAGATATTTATGGGATATGTCAAATATTATTCACCAAATTATAGGATTGTGTATATTGTCTCCAAATAAAATAAACTATTACGGTTCTCAGGCGTGTGTTTTTTTAAGGTATTGAATTTTCATCTAAAAATATGTAATATCTATAAATGAAAAGAATAGGTATAAATAGTTGGAATTATAGGAAATGTTTATTTAACATTTTTTATGTATAACGAGAAAACCATAGTGATATACCTAAGGACATGTATAAGGACAAGTCTAAGGATGAGAAAAAGTATAGGAAAATTTCCTGAAATTTTGGTAAAGAATAGACCAAGTGGTTTCTAAGAAATTAAATCCCTTACTAGATACTACAAGTAGATATGGATATATAATAGACTTAACTTGGGGTAATTACTCTGAAAGGGGAACTTTTAGCTGGTCTTGATTGTCATCTGGTGCATGAAAATAATCCTTACTGCACACCTCATCTAACACTCCTCGGGGATATACTCTAGAAATTCACAAAATATTTGTGAACTATCATGAAATATATAAACAATGACCATGAATGACCTAGGATAAGCATAAGTTTAATATATTGAAAATAATGTGTATGTATTAGTCATCTTGTAAGTGATTTTTCATTATTATTTGGTTTCCAACTATGATTATTATTTTTGACACTAGATTTTTGGTTTTATTCAATAGTGGGTACTAGAAGGAACTGTGTTTCCATTGAATGTGGTAGAAAATGTTTTGTTGAGAAACCTAATGGGATAATGATTGGAGTGAAGGATATTGTGATTATTCATAATAATTTATCATTATATATTATTAATAACTTAAACATTAACCAACTCTCAGAATAACCAAAGAAGAGAATGATAGATTTTGTTGAGAGTTAGAGTGGGGAGAACTTGGAGGAAAGAACTATCAGTTTTCTATATGTCTATAATTTTAAAAGAATCACCCCATGGAATGACACAAATAAATAAAAAAATGTTTTTAAAGTGTAAAATAAGGACAAAAATCAAGTAATTTCCGAGGAAAAAGGAAAATGTAGGTTAACGTAATGGATGATAATATTGGTCTCCCTAAGGTATTATCAATGGATGAATGTTTTAATTGTGGAAATTATTTTAATTATAAACATAAATGTCCTGGGGGGAAATCTCTATAATAGGTCCGTAAAGAGTTACAAGTAATGTTTTTTTGTTGACTATAAAGAGACTACAAATGACATATAAAAGGAAAGTGGTATTAAGGAATAAGATGACGAATCCTAGTTAATAGTTTGAGATTGAAGTGGGATGATTTAAGTGTTTATGTATTGAATTAAATAATTATTTTATATAAATCATGAAATATAAAAGGATTATACAATATAAGTTTTTCATTAAGTATTTTCAAGAATATGTTGAATGGTGATGATTGATAAGAAAATCGATTTAATGGGAATGTTATATTTTATGGAAAAAACAAGATTATGGGAAGGTAACCCTTAGTATGTTACTAATGTTGAGAAAATAGTGTTTATTTTGGATAAAGAGATTATTTATATGGATAAAATAAATTGGATAGTATTGATGACCTCATAACTAATAAATTATTTTTTGAAAATGTGGTTTATGCTATCATTGATGAAGCTTACAAGATTACTGGATCTATGGAATATATTCAATAATTTGTTTTTTATTCTAGGAATGAGGATCCATGGATGTTTACACTGATTTTTATGGTAATTTATGTTAATACTATGTTTCAAGAGAATAAACAATGAATGCATTCACAAGTTTGGTATGTGAAAATTAGGACCTAGTTCATGTTGTTTAGGGGATTAATGATAAATTCATTTTGAAAATTTATTTCCCTTATTTATAAAGTTTTGTATTTTAATCATTTGGAAGGGTCATAAGGTTAACTATTTATGAAATGGTTTAAGATGAACTTTTGATGAGGTTTTAGTGATTAATGTATTTCTTCACCATGTGATGATTTATGTATATTGGAGAACCTATTCTAACCATATTTTTTGTGATGATAACTAGAGATAGAAGGAATGAAATATCATTCTGTTATGGATCTTGTGATCTATTAGTGGTTCAAGAATAAAAAAAATCATCTTTATATCTTGCAGTAAGAGATGAATTAGAAATTGATTGACGTGGAACCAATGGATGATATTATTCTTATGATAAAAATGAAAATCTCATCCCTAGGTATATCATTACCTTTGAAATTATTAATCATATCCGGATGATAGCTTATTGATTGGTGCCTCCAAATAACTTCTATCAAGTCCATGATGTGTTCTATGTATCTCTCATGAGGAAGTACATACCCGATCCTTCACATGAACTGAACCTAGAGGTTGTACCACTAGAGCATGATCTTTCTTATGAGGATCAACTAGTGGGTATTTTTCTTCTTACAAAGAAAGTTCTAAAAAACAAAACCATTCATATGGAAAATGTTTTGTGGTGAAACCAATAGTTTGAAGAGGTTATATGGGAACCTAAGTAAATTATGGGGAATAATTATTCTCCATTTTTTGCATCATAGTGATGAATTTTGAGTGTGAAATTCATTTTAAGGGGGATATAAGTTAACACCCTTAGTTTTTATGAATTATTTTTTTCGAATAAATTAAATTTATTTGATATCATGCATTACATAAAACAATGTGTTTAGTGTTTATTACATGAAACACTATTTTTTATCTTGCATCAGTTGAAAAACCGAGTTTATCTTCCATTATATGCAACACCAATTTTTTCTTTAGTTACATGCATCACTGAGTTTATCTTGGATAAAAATTAAATCCTTTATTATCAAAACAATTTTAAGGGAAAAAATGAAAAACCACAACGTTCACCCAGATCAAGCACTAAAATAAACCACATAGTTGTTAAATGATAGATTAATCATACCAAGATCATTCTCTCTAAATAGTTTCTAGGAAATAGTGGTTACCTGTGTGTCTGGGTCATCCTTTATAATGTCTTGAAAGTGATATTCCAATTTTTCCCTAGATTTCATGTACTCCTATTGGCTGATCTTATCTTTATTGAATCCTCTTATTATTAGAAGATATTTCTTTTCATTCTATACACTTTTCTCATGATTAGTGTCCCCATGTATCAATATTCCCATGATTTTTTCTACTTCTTATGGTGTGGTATTAATTAAGAAAACCTCAACCACTATATGTTCTTCTGAATGATAGATCAGATCCATCATTTTCTTAGAAATAGTCACTTTCTCCTTATAATATCCTATTAAAACACCCTTATGGGGAACTTCCCCATGAGTTTCATCCTCTATATAGTTAGAATTTCCAAAATCCTTGGGATCTCCTTCCATCACCTTGGCTTTATACCTTTTGACAAAACTTTTACATTGGTAGGGGTAAGAAGGAATATTCCTTTCAAAATTTCTTATTACCTCTCTGACCCTTCATCCTCCTTAGACTATAAATACCACTACCTTAAAAATCTGCTACACTATCTCTTGAGAACTAACAATATGACTCACCATTGGACTTAGCTCTGGGGACTCCCTGCTCATCCTTGTATTTCTCTACTAGAGCTCCTACATCCTATTCTATCTCTTCACACACCAATCCTTAAAAGCGGTTGACAATATTAATATTTTTTAAATCCATCATTGGTATTGACTAGATCAGAGACCCACCCCCCTGTACCTGACCCTTGCTACCTGATGGAGCACCCTCCCTTTCCACATTAGACACATCATGGCACCACAAAGGTCAAGACTCCTCAGATCCCCCAATTCTAGAGTTTCCATATGAAAGTATTTCATATTCATATGATTCATCCTTGCGATCCCTTTCACCTACCTTGATAGCCACTTGAGTCTTCTCTACATGGTTGATACCACTATCAGCTCACACTTCCCCACCTTGGGAGTCCTCAACTCATTTATAGGATGGATAAAACAAGACAAAAGCATCATATAACACATCAGTACCCACTGATTTGGAATGGTATTGAATATAGGTTGTGGGATCACTTAGGTTCTTCCTTAACCGAATGAAAATATCAGCCACCAATGGATTGCTTTCCTGTGTCGTGCCTTGCACCACCATATAAAATATTATTTTCTCAATTTTTATTCTTCTTATGAAAAATAATAAAATTAATCTTTGAAACTTTAGTAAAAATAATTTGATAAAATAAAATTCATTTTTTAAATCATCATTCAAAAATTATCTTAAGGTGAAGTTTTGTGATTTTTTCTTAAAAGATTAATTCTTTTTAATGAATAGTGAAAAATACTATTTTTCATTGAAAAATCCTTTTAGTTTATAAAATTTATAAGGTTAATTTTGTTTAAAATGGTTTTAAATGTAAAATTATTCAATTATATATACAAATCCAATTTATTTCACTGAAATCAATTTAATTTTGAATTTTGATGTAAAATCTTTGTAAACTTCTAACCATTTTATCTTAAAAAACCGGCATTCTCATCATATCTGTGAGATTTGTTTTAAATTTATTTTTACCACATATGTGTGTTGAATTTAAAAAATGTATTACATACTTTGAATCATCATAATTCATATTATATAAGGCCAACTTAATTTTTTAACATAATGAATAGTGAAATCAGTAAAAATTAATGACCGTGGTTAAGGTAAAAATGAGTTTACTTGGGGGATAAACTAAAAAGACAAGGGTTAAAAATGACCAAAAACATTTCTAAATCATATTTTATGGCCATATATAGACCCTATACTTAAAAATATATAATCTAAGATCATTTGAAATATTTTTTCATGTGAATCAGTTTATAGTTTTGGATTCTTTTGGGAAATTTTCAAGTAGTTTCCAAGTGGGTTCCTTTCCCCCACTAATAAAAGGCCACCACCACCCTTCACTTATTCACACATATTAGGACATATAGTTCATCAAAACCCAAAAATAACCCCTCCCCAAAATCATTAACCATGTTCTAGTGCTTTAGGTCCTCCCAATAGACCAACACTAGGGTCCTTAATAAGATATCCAAAGGTGGTGCCTCTAAGAGAAGGTAATTATCTTCACTAATCTCCTTTTTCTTTCTTATTTTTCCATATTAAATTATTAATTAACAATTAAAATATAATAAAGAAATTATATAATATATACTGAGTTTTTATTATGTTAATTTAATAACCTATATCCATCTCCAGTTCCCTAAAATGGAAAATGACACCTTCAATCATGTGTACGATGGACAACCGCCTCACGAACTGATGTTATTCGTTTTTCATCACCACCTATCATGACTGAAAATAGTGATCGAATAAAAGTTTATATATATAATATATTAATTATATTATTATACTTTTTGAATCATTTTATCACATATACCTTCATACTTTCAAATCTATGGGAATACGATAACGTCGCTCGTATGTACGATAGATTACCACCTCATGAAGCGATGTAATTCATTCACGATTTACATGTAAGGTAATAAGGATTGTTTTAATGAAAATATATGATATATATGAAATAAAATTGATTCTATACTGAAAATATATTATTTAACTTTATTTCTTTCAATCCTTCAAGAAAATGGAAACAACGTTCATGCGTACATACTAACAACCATCTCTATAAATGACGTATTTCACTTTCCATATTTAACATTTATGGATTACTATAAATAAACATATAATTATAATATCTGATATTTATATCATGGTGAAAATTTTGGTGGTTATATATCCTTGATCAATGTAAGAGGACAACATATAACAAATCAAATCATAAATGAAAAACAAAGCATATTTTTACCAAACATAAATTTTCCATGAAATTATTAAAAAAAAGGTTATAAAAGCTAACAGTTAAATAATATATGGAATGATATATATATAATTATATTTATAAAATATATTTATAATGAAATTATATTTATTATATAGATGTTTTTAACGTGTATGATGGAATTCAATACTTAAGGTAAGGAATTTCCACCTAAATTTTATTTTATGTGAGACACATGCCATATTCACCACACGTTTCTTTTATGTGGTGTATGTAACTTCCATTAATGTATTTTATGATTATTCTAGTGAAAATTATTTGGATTTACATATTTCATTGTGTATATATCTTTCATGGTGTTTATGGTTAAAAGTTTACCAAAGCGGTAAGGGATTTTTTTCTTAATTTTCCTTTTTTGAGACATATGTTTTGTTATGAACCTATATTTTTTATGAGGTGTATATACAACACATTTTACATATAATGTCATGAATTTATTTACTATCATGATATTTTATGATTTATTTAATTTTATTCATTCATGGTATTATGATTCAAAGATACCAAAGTTTTAAAGATTTTTTTTACAATCACATCGTTTATCAGTACTATTTATGATTATATTTTTGATGATAAAATAAAATGATGCATCTCCTAAGAAACTCATGAATTTTATTATCTTTTGTTTATATCATGAGAATAAATTTTCCCTTCATTTTTCTCTCTTTATACTAAATATTTCAAAAGAATGTTTTTAAGAAAAATAATCTTTATTTCTCTCTTAAGTTGAAATCCAGTTTCTATTTCAAAACTGTTGTAACATCCGAGGGTTTTAAATGGGGTAAAAAAACTCTCTCGTTTTGAATTGGTGGGATTAACATTTTATTTTCTGATCATCAGAACAAAATTTCAAGTCTTCCATTCACCCAATATCATGTTTTTTGATGGGTTTATAGTCATAGAGAGTGACTTAGGTGTTCGGAAGAGTTTAGGGTGTGTTGGAGGACCAAATACCCTATTTTGGAGTTGCAGGTCAAGGCACACGATTTGGGGTGAACTATACGGCCTCTTCGAGCTAACTGTGTGACCCAATATTTTATTACATCATGGTATGGGAAAATATGTTGGTAGGGGAACACAACCATGCATGGGGGTTTTTAGTTTTTTTAGATCCTTCCACATGGTTTGCGCACAGTTAGGTAAAAATGTGATGAAATCCGCACTGATAGTGTAACATCCCAGGTAATTAAAGAATAAATAATTTTCATATTTATTAATATTTGAGAATTAAATATGAATTTTAATTAAAAGGGGTTGCTATGTTCGATAGCGTACCCGATACGCAACGATGAGTTTCTTTGAAACTTACGTAGCACACTAGTAATATAATAATATTATTTTAAATGTTAGTTAACAAGTAGCCGCTGTACTGGCGGGAATGAATAGAAATAACTAAAATATGAATAGATATGTTTTTAGATGTTTTTACATTTACCCAATAAAAGATAAAGGCTTAAAATACGGAAAGAGTTCAATTTTAGGCATATATACTTTAATTTTCACTAAAGGTTCACTAATCACCTTTTAATGGTGAACCATCATTAAATAATGTTTTGATCACTCTTATACATTCTTTTAGACCAAATAAAACTCTTATTAAGAATCGGGACATCAAATTTTACTTCGTGTAATTTTTTGGTATTTTTCTGATAAAGTTCATTTTTTTTATGAATAGTGTAAAATGTTGTATTTTAATTCAAAACTGCTTTCTAACCTAATTTATTTATATGATTAGATTATGTTTTGAATTGGTTTTGAAGTTAAATTAGAATATATTTTTACCATTTTATCCAATGGTGGTCATTGGAATCAATTTCACTTTGAAATTAGACTTAAACTGGTGTCAATCTTTTGATACTTATTGTTTTGTAAAAACACGCTATTTGCTATGGCAGCGGGAATTAATTATTAAATTAATTAATGTGACTTATATGATTTGAATTCTGTAAAATAGACTTCATTTTTGAATTCGGAATATCAAATATATCTTAGGGTGAATTTTTGGTAATTTTCTGAAAAACTTCAATTTTTGATGAATAGTGAAACCACTAAGTGGTAATCAAGCAAACTGATTTTTCAGTTAAATGAAACTTTACCACTAATTTGTATTGAATTTTGAAAATCCGACATACATGGTTGTCATTAAGAAGTAAAATGTGGTTCAATGAGATTAAAATAATTTTTTGGTGAATAGTAACTTATTAAGTTCTTAATCGCGATTAGTAGTAATTAGTGTAGTTTAAGGTATAAATAATGATTTAATAATATGAAATGACCTAGACACATGTCCCAACCTTATTGGTTGTGTCATGGCCGACCAAGACAAGCCATGGGTCAACTTGGGGACCCCATGGATCCACTTTTGTTGGGAAATGACATAAATTACTTTTTATTTAATGTTAAAGTGAAAATGACACAAACATAATATGTTTTGCGAAAACAATTTTTAAGTGGGGTTATACAAGTCCAAATTTTGATTATAAATAGTCATTGGAAAGATAAAAAGATTTCCTACATCATAGTATTTGTTTTATAATTTTTAGACATTAAATAAAGTATATTATTTATGACATAATAATGATGCAGCGATGACATCATTATTTGACGATTTAAATAAAATGGAAAGATAATATAAAATCAATGAACTACACATGGCCAAAACCAATTGGATGAGTGGATTTCGATGCCTTATCACCTTATCCACGAATTCCATCAATGTGGGACCTTTTAAAACCGAAACACATTTTCAAATAAAGTAATGTTTCTTTACGTTCCAAAAGTACCCCTCCTCTCCTCTTATAAAAGGCCCCCACCTCTACCTCATTTCACACACTCTTCAAGCCATTGGCTCGGCCAACCCCTGCCCATTTGCTCTCTCCACATCCCTCTCCTCATCCTAGAGGATTCCCTTTGGGCAGAATCCTTTCAAAGGAAGCCTTTAGGCTCAACTCAAAAGGAGTTACACTTTTTAAGGTAATTCATTCTCTCATGTTCTTTTGTTTTATTTTGCTTCTCCAACCCCCTAAAATCTTTTTATTTACTTCTTTTATAACATAACCAGTATCTTCAATATACTAGGATGTTGTTATAAGATTTATTTGAGCTACACTCTCACACAACTACATCAAGTGGTTTAAGAACATACGGTTTCCGTGGATGGCGAAATTCTGCCTCCCGAAACGATGATTGTTCAACACTCATTAAACACCTTCAAAGGTGGCCATTATGATGTCACTATTTTTATATATGATATATAATATGTTTATGTTTTCTTTAAGCTTCTGTTTTTTTCATTTTTGGCATACCTTTATGGTTTCCATTATGGGTAAAACACGATATCTTCATTTTAGGAAGTGCGGACTACCGCCCCCTAAAAGTGATTTGATTCGTTAATACCATATGTGGGATGTGTAAAGGATAACGTTAATGATATTATATATGTTATTATACTGGAATTATAATATACCTATATATAATTATCATTTATTTCCATTAAAGTATGAGATAGAAATGAAAGTAGCGTTCATGCGTACGTACGGACTACCGTCTCCATGAACGGTGCATTTCATTTCTTTTCCCCAAATGTAATTTATTATTAAAAGTACATGTATATAATGGATATATATAATTAATGATATATCTAAATGATGAATATAATTCTGGAATTAAAATATACATACCTCTCATTTAGTTTTAATTCCATTAATATGACAAAGAAATGAAAGTAGCGTTCATGCGTACGTACGGCTTACCGTCTCCATGAACGGTGCATTTCATTTCTTACCTCTAAATGTGATGTAATATTATAAATGAATGCAGATACTGGATATATATGACATATATGATATCTACATTGTGAATATCATTCTGGTATAATGAACCTTTGACCAAATTAACAACATGTAGGTATAAGAAGTCTATTTTTGACTTAAGAACCAAATACCGACAAAATGAACATTATTAACTTAAATGATTACATGATGTTCATAACATGGTATAAAAGGAATAATGAACTTGAAAAAGGTTCTTAAGCAAGTAGAGATTAACTAAAGTTTATTATTCAGGAGTTTAAAGAACGGTCGGGTCAAGTCAGATACGAGGTATGGGAACTTCTTAACCCAATTTCCATTCTTTGGGTTAATCTCCTACTTTCAAATTATGTCATTATATTATTATGTCGTATCTTGTATTTGTACTTTATTTATGTGTACTTATAGTGAATACACATAATGTATCTATTTTATTTTAAAAATTATCTTTGTATGGGACTTCGTCTCAATCTCCTTTCGTTGAGGCATATTTTATTTTATACACAACTTTCTTTTATACGGTGTATAAATCCCTTTGACTTTTACGTTTATTCAAAAGGAATCTTTTTTATACGAAGCGTTTACTAAACGACAAAAGGGAATGTTTTTGTCGTACGTATGCGGCGACAACGACTTCTCCGCCGTCATGACCGTTATTTGAGTTTCGGCTTCCTCTACAAGCCATACCTTCTTTTTAAAAGAAAAATAAATACCATGTTTTACTTTTCTTTTATTTTGATTTTGAAAATGGTTTTCACAATGTTTTTGTGTTGTATTGATATCTTGTGATTGAAATGTGGAAATGTTATGTTTCCTTTATGCATGTTTTATGTGATACAATTATGTTATGGTTCTTGGGCATTATTATGAAGACGGGTGGTTCCGTGATAAACTAAGGGCGGGTGAGCCCGTTATAGCTCTCCAATGCATTGGGTAACGCGAAGGAGTGAAACGTTAAGGTTTCTCCGAAGAGATTTTAGGGAATATACTGTGATGGGTATTCCAAACGTAACCAAGAGGGTTACTCCCTACGTAAGAATGTTATGAATGACTCAAGTTACCTTTACGTATTATGATTTATATGATTTATTCATGTTTTTATGAGGTATGTTAAAGTGCCTATGTTTTATGGGTAAAGTATGATTTCACTCTTATTTATATATGAACTCATGTTTCCTTTCCATGTTTTTTTATAACCCATACTGAGTTTTTATGCTCATCCCATGTTTTTGAAATGTTTTTCACAGGTCAAGGGAAAGGTACATGATAAGATGATAGAGTCAAGGATGTGTCAAGAATTAATCCATGTTTTATTTTAAATGTGTTTCCATTGATGGGAATGAAGAATACTATCTTTATGTAACCACTTTGTTTATATGTGGAATGTAATGCAAGTTTTATGAACTAATTCTCTAAAACTCTAAACCTGAAAAGATCCTCAACGTGTAATCTTGTAATAACTCAAGATTAAGTATGGTTTAAGGCTGGGGCCCTATAGTTGGTATCAAAGGTCGGTTTAGACAACTTTAGGAGTTAGAAAAGTGTTAAATTATAATATGATTGAAATGATATAGCATTTACGGATTACCATGTTGCTTCGCCTAAGATATTTCGGTGTTCAGAATGGTTTTCCGCAGAGGAAACAAAGCAGCTATATTGGGACGACATCAGGAGGAAGACAACCTTCCAAATCAGCAACCTGAGATGGTCGGAATCGGAACTGAACAGTTTGTTGCAGTTATGGCACAGTTGACTCAGGCTATAAATGGTGGTGGTATCCATGCACGAGATCAGCCAGATCAACCGCAGAGGAACATGTCAGTGGTGGAACATTTCATGAGGCAACATCCCCCATCATTCAGAGGATCATCTGACCCTGTGCAAGCTGAAGGGTGGATTAAAGCGCTGGAGAAGATTTTTGATGTCATGGGGTGTTCAGACAATCAAAAGGTTAGTCTTGCTATTTACCGTTTGGAGGGTGAAGCAGATCAGTGGTGGTCTATGGTTAAAAATATCAGGGATGCCGATGAGATTGATGATCTTGACTGGGATGAATTCAAAGGTATGTTTCTTGAGAAGTATTTTCCTAAGGCTTTTCGACTTAGGATGGAAAAGCAATTCTTGGAATTGAGGCAAGAGGAAGACTCAGTGGCTTCCTATGAAGAAAGGTTCACTCGATTGGCAAGGTATGCTCCAAATTTTATCCGAGACCTTGATAGTAAAATCAATCGTTTTTACTCAGGATTAAATCCAAAGTATCGAAGGGAATTAGCTTCTCGTGAGTTTAAAAGTTATGAAAAGCTTGTTCGATGTGCTGAGAAGGTGGAAATGGAGTTTTCCGATGACCAAGTGTCCTATAACAACCAGCAGAAGAAGAGACCGAGGTGGCAGGAGAAAGGTAAGAATTCTTCAAAGAAGTCTGATGGTAAGAGAACTAAGTTTCCAGTTTGTGATAAATGTGGCAAAAGGCATGCTGGGGAATGTCTTCTGAATTCTGGAAAGTGCTACCGATGTGGTAAGATGGGACATAAGGCTCGTGATTGCACTGAAAAGGATCAAGGTGAAGGTAAGAATAAATTTGATTTACAGTTAGTGAAATGTTATAAGTGCAATGAGATGGGTCACTATGCAAACGAGTGTCCGACAAGGAGCTTGAGTGATGGGAAGCAGTTAGACTACAAGCAGAAAGGGGTGGTGAAATCCTTTGCAACTACTTCAGCAGATGTTGGGCCATCGAATGAAGTGGTGTCAGCTCCAGGGAGCTTAGTATTTTTCGAAGATTGACTTGAGGTCGGGGTACCATCAGTTGAAAGTAAAAGAAGAAGATGTTCTGAAGACTGTGTTCCATACTAGATATGTCCATTATGAATTTGTAGTTATGCCTTTTGGGTTAACCAAAGCACCTTCTGTATTCATGGACCTTATTAATAAAAATTTCCATGAGTTCTTGGATAAGTTTGTGTCTGTGTTTTGAGGTTTGGGAAGAGGTTATGTGTGCCTTGTGATTCACAGTTGGAGAATGAGTTGTTATGTGAGGCTCATAGTTCTCCATTTTCAGTTCATCCTGGCAGTACTAAGATGTATAGAGATCTGCGGGAGTATTACTGGTGGGATGGAATGAAAAGAGATATTGCTGATTTTACTGTGAAGTGTTTGACTTGTCAGCAGGTTAAAGCATAGCGGCAGTTACCGAAAGGGATGCTTCAGCATTTACCAGTGCCAGAGTGGAAATGGGAGAATATATCCATGGACTTTGTTGTTGGATTACCAAAGACATCTCGAGGTAATAATTCAATCTGGGTTATTGTTGATCGCTTGACCAAATCTGCTCATTTCCTTGCTATACGAGATACTTTCTCTCTTGATCAACTTTCCCGTTTGTATCTTAAAGAGATAGTTAGGTTACATGGAGTTCCTCTCTCCATTGTATCAGATCGTGATCCCAGGTTTACTTCCAACTTTTGGAAAGGCCTTCAGAAGTCGTTGGGTACTGAATTAAATTTTAGTACAGCTTTTCATCCTCAATCAGATGGGCAGTCAGAACGAACAATTCAGACATTGGAGGATATGCTACGAGCTTGTTCTATGGATTATCAGGGAAGTTGGGACCAACATCTTTCTTTGGTTGAGTTTTCATATAATAACAGTTTTCATTCCAGTATACAGATGGCACCATTTCAGGCATTATATGGGAAGCGGTGTCGAACTCCAGCTTTCTGGGATGAAGTGGGTGAAAGGAAGTTGATGGGACCAGAATTGGTAGAAGAGATGGCAGAAAAAGTTCAGCTGATTCAGAAACACATGAGAACAGCTCAGAGCAGGCAGAAGAGTTATGCGGATAACCGGAGGAAGGATCTATCTTTCGAGGTTGGTGATCATGTTTTTCTCAAGGTTTCTCCTTGGAAAAGTGTGATGAGATTTGGTAAGAAAGGAAAGTTGAGTCCAAGGTTCATTGGACCATACGAAATTCTGGAGAGAGTTGGATCAGTTGCATACCGAGTGGCTTTACCTCCGAGTTTATCTCAGGTACACAATGTTTTTCACGTTTCGATGTTGAGAAAGTATATGCCAGATCCATCTCATGTTTTGAGTCCAGAGGTAGTTCAGCTGGAAGAGAACCTATCTTATGAGGAACAACCGGTCCAGATTCTTGACCATAGGGAGCAAGTGTTACGGAATAAGGTGATTCACCAGGTAAAGGTTTTGTGGAAAAACCACATGATTGAAGAGGCAACATGGGAATCTGAAAATGCTATGAGGGATAAATACCCCCACTTATTTTGATAAGTGAATAAAATTGCGAGGACGCAATTCCCAAAAGGGGGGAAGGATGTAACATCCCAGGTAATTAAAGAATAAATAATTTTCATATTTATTAATATTTGAGAATTAAATATGAATTTTAATTAAAAGGGGTTGCTATGTTCGATAGCGTACCCGATACGCAACGATGAGTTTCTTTGAAACTTACGTAGCACACTAGTAATATAATAATATTATTTTAAATGTTAGTTAACAAGTAGCCGCTGTACTGGCGGGAATGAATAGAAATAACTAAAATATGAATAGATATGTTTTTAGATGTTTTTACATTTACCCAATAAAAGATAAAGGCTTAAAATACGGAAAGAGTTCAATTTTAGGCATATATACTTTAATTTTCACTAAAGGTTCACTAATCACCTTTTAATGGTGAACCATAATTAAATAATGTTTTGATCACTCTTATACATTCTTTTAGACCAAATAAAACTCTTATTAAGAATCGGGACATCAAATTTTACTTCGTGTAATGTTTTGGTATTTTTCTGATAAAGTTCATTTTTTTATGAATAGTGTAAAATGTTGTATTTTAATTCAAAACTACTTTCTAACCTAATTTATTTATATGATTAGATTATGTTTTGAATTGGTTTTGAAGTGAAATTAGAATATATTTTTACCATTTTATCCAATGGTGGTCATTGGAATCAATTTCACTTTGAAATTAGACTTAAACTGGTGTCAATCTTTTGATACTTATTGTTTTGTAAAAACACGCTATTTGCTCTGGCAGCGGGAATTAATTATTAAATTAATTAATGTGACTTATATGATTTGAATTCTATAAAATGGACTTCATTTTTGAATTTGGAATATCAAATATATCTTAGGGTGAATTTTTGGTAATTTTCTGAAAAACTTCAATTTTTGATGAATAGTGAAACCACTAAGTGGTAATCAAGCAAACTGATTTTTCAGTTAAATGAAATTTTACCACTAATGTGTATTGAATTTTGAAAATCCGACATACATGGTTGTCATTAAGAAGTAAAATGTGGTTCAATGAGATTAAAATAATTTTTTGGTGAATAGTAACTTATTAAGTTCTTAATCGCGATTAGTGGTAATTAGTGTAGTTTAAGGTATAAATAATGATTTAATAATATGAAATGACCTAGACACATGTCCCAACCTTATTGGTTGTGTCATGACCGACCAAGACAAGCCATGGGTCAACTTGGGGACCCCATGGATCCACTTTTGTTGGGAAATGACATAAATTACTTTTTATTTAATGTTAAAGTGAAAATGACACAAACATAATATGTTTTGCGAAAACAATTTTTAAGTGGGGTTATACAAGTCCAAATTTTGATTATAAATAGTCATTGGAAAGATAAAAAGATTTCTTACATCATAGTATTTGTTTTATAATTTTTAGACATTAAATAAATTATATTATTTATGACATAATAATGATGCAGTGATGACATCATTATTTGACGATTTAAATAAAATGGAAAGATAATATAAAATCTATGAACTACACATGGACAAAACCAATTGGATGAGTGTATTTCGATGCCTTATCACCTTATCCACGAATTACTTCAATGTGGGACCTTTTAAAACCGAAACACATTTTCAAATAAAGTAATGTTTCTTTACGTTCCAAAAGTACCCCTCCTCTCCTCTTATAAAAGGCCCCCACCTCTACCTCATTTCACACACTCTTCAAGCCATTGTCTCGGCCAACCCCTGCCCATTTGCTCTCTCCACATCCCTCTCCTCATCTTAGAGGATTCCCTTTGGGCAGAATCCTTTCAAAGGAAGCCTTTAGGCTCAACTCAAAAGGAGTTACACTTTTTAAGGTAATTCATTCTCTCATGTTCTTTTGTTTTATTTTGCTTCTCCAACCCCCTAAACTCTTTTTATTTACTTCTTTTATAACATAACCAGTATCTTCAATATACTAGGATGTTGTTATAAGATTTATTTGAGCTACACTCTCACACAACTACATCAAGTGGTTTAAGAACATACGGTTTCCGTGGATGGCGAAATTCTGCCTCCCGAAACGATGATTGTTCAACACTCATTAAACACCTTCAAAGGTGGCCATTATGATGTCACTATTTTTATATATGATATATAATATGTTTATGTTTTCTTTAAGCTTCTGTTTTTTTCATTTTTGGCATACCTTTATGGTTTCCATTATGGGTAAAACACGATATCTTCATTTTAGGAAGTGCGGACTACCGCCCCCTAAAAGTGATTTGATTCGTTAATACCATATGTGAGATGTGTAAAGGATAACGTTAATGATATTATATATGTTATTATACTGGAATTATAATATACCTATATATAATTATCATTTATTTCCATTAAAGTATGAGATAGAAATGAAAGTAGCGTTCATGCGTACGTACGGACTACCGTCTCCATGAACGGTGCATTTCATTTCTTTTCCCCAAATGTAATTTATTATTAAAAGTACATGTATATAATGGATATATATAATTAATGATATATCTAAATGATGAATATAATTCTGTAATTAAAATATACATACCTCTCATTTAGTTTTAATTCCATTAATATGACAAAGAAATGAAAGTAGCGTTCATGCGTACGTACGGCTTACCGTCTCCATGAACGGTGCATTTCATTTCTTACCTCTAAATGTGATGTAATATTATAAATGAATGCAGATACTGGATATATATGACATATATGATATCTAAATCGTGAATATCATTCTGGTATAATGAACCTTTGACCAAATTAACAACATGTAGGTATAAGAAGTCTATTTTTGACTTAAGAACCAAATACCGACAAAATGAACATTATTAACTTAAATGATTACATGATGTTCATAACATGGTATAAAAGGAATAATGAACTTGAAAAAGGTTCTTAAGCAAGTAGAGATTAACTAAAGTTTATTATTCAGGAGTTTAAAGAACGGTCGGGTCAAGTCAGATACGAGGTATGGGAACTTCTTAACCCAATTTCCATTCTTTGGGTTAATCTCCTACTTTCAAATTATGTCATTATATTATTATGTCGTATCTTGTATTTGTACTTTATTTATGTGTACTTATAGTGAATACACATAATGTATCTATTTTATTGTAAAAATTATCTTTGTATGGGACTTCGTCTCAATCTCCTTTCGTTGAGGCATATTTTATTTTATACACAACTTTCTTTTATACGGTGTATAAATCCCTTTGACTTTTACGTTTATTCAAAAGGAATCTTTTTTATACGAAGCGTTTACTAAACGACAAAAGGGAATGTTTTTGTCGTACGTATGCGGCGACAATGACTTCTCCGCCGTCATGACCGTTATTTGAGTTTCGGCTTCCTCTACAAGCCATACCTTCTTTTTAAAAGAAAAATAAATACCATGTTTTACTTTTCTTTTATTTTGATTTTGAAAATGGTTTTCACAATGTTTTTGTGTTGTATTGATATCTTGTGATTGAAATGTGGAAATGTTATGTTTCCTTTATGCATGTTTTATGTGATACAATTATGTTATGGTTCTTGGGCATTATTATGAAGACGGGTGGTTCCGTGATAAACTAAGGGCGGGTGAGCCCGTTATAGCTCTCCAATGCATTGGGTAACGCGAAGGAGTGAAACGTTAAGGTTTCTCCGAAGAGATTTTAGGGAATATACTGTGATGGGTATTCCAAACGTAACCAAGAGGGTTACTCCCTACGTAAGAATGTTATGAATGCCTCAAGTTACCTTTACGTATTATGATTTATATGATTTATTCATGTTTTTATGAGGTATGTTAAAGTGCCTATGTTTTATGGGTAAAGTATGATTTCACTCTTATTTATATATGAACTCATGTTTCCTTTCCATGTTTTTTTTATAACCCATACTGAGTTTTTATGCTCATCCCAAGTTTTTGAAATGTTTTTCACAGGTCAAGGGAAAGGTACATGATAAGATGATAGAGTCAAGGATGTGTCAAGAATTAATCCATGTTTTATTTTAAATGTGTTTCCATTGATGGGAATGAAGAATACTATCTTTATGTAACCACTTTGTTTATATGTGGAATGTAATGCAAGTTTTATGAACTAATTCTCTAAAACTCTAAACCTGAAAAGATCCTCAACGTGTAATCTTGTAATAACTCAAGATTAAGTATGGTTTAAGGCTGGGGCCTTATAGATAGCGCCACTTAGGCAGTACCCATGCACTGTATCACCTAACGTTTGTGTACAGTTTGGAAAGATATGTGAGCTAACCATGAAGACTCATTTAAGGTTTGAAATTACATCTCTACCCCTCTATACATTTTCCTTTTCTCTTTCTTTTTCCCCTCCTTCCTTTGTAGGTTGTGCAATAGCCAAGGAGGTGCTCCTCCTCCTCCCATCCTAGGGATTTATCTCTCTCCCTCATTTTTGATCCTATTCATCCACTGTTGGGTGTTTTGGAATCAAATTAGTAGATTCTTTCTTATCCCTTGCATCTCTTTCATTTTTATCTTTCCTCATGGAGCAGTAAATCTGTTTTTGTCATTTTTCCCTATTTTAGGGTATTGGATGGAATTGTCGATTTCTTCTAAACCACTAGGATTTAAAAGCTGATACAAAATGTGACTACAACTACGATTCCAATGTAGGTGGTTCATACCTTTATTCATGTTTTCTTGGATATTTGAGTGGTGCAACTTCTAAGGCGTAGTTGGGTAATTGAGCGAGACCTGTTTTAATTTGATTTCTTGATGTTGATTGTATGACCTTATAAGATTCATTTGGAAATTCCCACACATTGTTTACTCATGTGAGGCTGGGTTAGAGGCTGTCGACCACCTTGGGTAGTTATTCTAGTGTGTGTTTTTGGTTTAATTTTAAATGATTGTTAAGTTTGAATTGTACAATTCAGTTATATTAAATTGGTTGTTTAATTGGAATTGTACAATTAATTATAAATATAATTATTTATTTGATTAAATTTTTTCATTTCAATTTCATAGAATTTTTTTATTAAATTTATTTGAATTTAATATATGAAATTTTTGTGATATACTACTAGGACCCATGGGGTCATGACGAGCTTGGCCTGAGGGCTAAAGGTGGAATGACCATCAGGATTGAGGCAACATGGTTTTTTGGTTAGTCTTGACTTGAATATCTTTGGTGATGTGATCACTGGTTGGAAGTCATAGATGTTAGTTGATGTGCAAAGACTCTCAAGTTTAGGGAGTGTACTGAGATATTTGGATGGAATGTCCATCGTATTTGAGTGAAATGGGTGTAGGGGCATGAGGTACAAGAGTTGATGTGGATTGGGTACTAATTTCAGGATTTCCACTAACCCATGATGGAAAAAGAGATGATTGGAGTCATTTGAACACAGGTTGACTCGGTGATGAGGTGTTTTGGACCAATTGTGTCAGTAGAGGCCCTTGATAGTGAAACATAGAAAAATTTGTTGGGGGTACTTGCCATAGAAATCCAAAGATAAGGTGTGGAGCCTTAATATAATAATGTTGAGTATATCAGATGAGTGGTGAGGCTCACTGTATTGAGTCCATGTTCCTAGACTACTTTTGGAGGATGTACATCATTTTCCTTGGGATGTTGTTCTATGAGATGATGATGAATTTTCTTGAGGAAGGATATCATCGTTCCACCAAATGTCGGGCTTTGAGCAGATTAGTGCTTTTGAGTAGGGGTTTGAGGGACTGATTACTTCATTTTGGGATGCCTTCAAGACATTAGTTCTTTGTTGAGACATGAGGTTCCAGGAGGAACTTGATTTCAAGTTACTTTATTTTAGGTAGAACCTAAGGGTTCCCATGGGGTATTTGACATTAGGGGATAACTTGGGCCATGGTCTAAGGAACATATCCTCTACATTTTCTTTTCGGCGTAGGGAGATGTGGGGAAAATCATCATAGTGGATGTTGAGCACCAGAGAATCTTTTATTTTATTGAATGGAATAATACTTCTTTTTTTTTACTTTATACATCTACTTACAAACTTATTTTGGGTAAACACACATGGGTGGTATCCTATTAATACTTGTTCTAATTCCCTACATTCCCCCTCAGGATGCGTGTATAATTTATTATTTCACATTCAGGTATGGGTTTGAGATTTGGAGTTGGATTATCATTTGAGTTTTCATGAATGGATAGAAAGGGACCTTGAGGCATTGCCTCAACTTGAGTTCTCTTATTTTAGTTTTCCTTTCAGTTTCTACATGCCTATATATGTATGTTGCTACTATGGTCAGCCATGGGTTGCCCTTATTTTTTGTATTTTGATATGTATGACCCAGATTGAATTCATGATTTGTTTTAAATCGATACAAGTGGTATGTATTTATGGATTGATTGATTTATTTTATCTTCTTATTTAGTTATGATTCTACCATTTATTTTTATTGAATGTTCTCCTACCATTGGAAGGTTTGGTTTGAGTCTGCTATGTCTTTCTTCGACTACATGTTATATACATTTACTTGGACAATTTATATATCTTTCCCATGAGGGTATAGTCTCTACACTTTTACAAATGAGTTCATTTTTATGTTTTCTTTTCTATAATTCTTACAATTTGGGTTTTGGTATACTGGAGGCTGGGATGTTGTCAGAATTGGATTCATAACGTGTACTTGGGTTCCTACAACCCCATGTATGAGGGAAGGATAAAGTTGTCTGGGGTGGGAATTTCTATTCTATTTTTCTCAGTTATGATTTATATGATTTCAACCTCAAGTGCTATTTTCGAATGTTATTTTTATTGGTTGTGATATGTGAACCTTGATCTGGCGAGGTAAGGGAGAACTTGGACCCTAGGGCCGGTATGTTAAGGGGTGTATGCTGGTTGTGATTGATTATGCTTTAATTAGGCACATGATATGATTCTTTAATTATATAAATACTGTGCCAGTGAAAATTTCATATAAAATATAATATGTCTTGATATATATATATATATATATAAATTCCATGTGATATATTAAATTGTCCAATATATTATTTGAGAAGGTAGGTACAATGACATGGGGTGATGTTGATCACCAGGTTGGGAGATGTAGTTTTTGGGTTGAGGTGATGTGGTTCATGAGGAAGGGAATACCCTATGGTATATTTGATACTTGGATCTATTGAGGATGTGTAAGGATGCCATGAGGCTAGGATACCATGTAACATGGTTGTGGTAGGAAAGGGTAAGGGTAGTGAAAATGCACTTACTATTAACACTTTCACTATATGCATTAATATATATATATAAATGTTATATGGTCTATCTGACCATGTTGATGTTATTAAACTAGTTTTCACCTAAATAGCTCTGGTGGAGCATTAGGCAGGAAAGAATAGGGTGCCACTAGAGCACAAGCAAGATCAGACCCCAGACATCCATGAAGAGAAGGTATAGGCTCAGACTCAGACATAAGTTCTAGTATAGGTGGTTTAATTGCTAGACTTGACAACATTTGGGACGTGTCTCAATGTGAAGCTCCAATCCATCCTAGTATGTGTGATCCAAGGGATCGACAGGGGTGTGTAGCTAACAAATCCTTCCATGGAATATATGACTTGGGAGTTCCATTTATAGAACCTACAACTTTTTCAAGGTGAGGGTGGAACACATGCTGTTGAGAAATGTATCAAGTCTATAAAGATGATCTTAGAGTAGCTAGATATCCTATAGGTTGGAGGGTAAATTTGGTGATGTATATTCAAACAGGACTATCTAAACACTAGTGGGACATGCAGGTATTGGAATTCAGGCATGAGTAACTGACCTAGAAGGACTTTGAGGCTAGGTTATTCGACCATTTTTTCTTGGAGACACTGAGGGTAGAGAGAGTTTGGGAGTTATTGATCCTTTAGAAAGGTGAAATACCTATCATAGAATATGAAATGACATTCACTAAATTTTATCACTTTAAAACCAACATGGAGAGTGATGAAACTAGATGGTGGGGACTTTGAGGATAATTTATAGAATTCCATTTGAATGTAGGTAAACAAATTTAGGTTGAACTCATTCTTAGAGGTAGAGAACCAGACACTCATAGCTGAGGGAAACCGAACAGATTGGTGTTACTCTATCCAAAAAGCTGCTTCAATTGATTTTTGTGGTGATACTTTGAATGGAAAGAATCAAGGTTGGGATGAGTTCCAAAAGGGAAGTCATTCCAAGGACTCAGCCAGACCATCTTAGAGTGGATCCTCTATAGTTTTCTTCCATTGTGGGAAACAAGGACATGTCTGAACTCAGTGTGAATAGAATCAAAATGAGTGTAGAGCATGTGGATAGGTTGGTAATCTCGATAGGTTCTGTAGAAATCCCTATCAGATAGTTGAAATTTAGGGACCAGGGAAAACTCAAGGTTTTGAGGTTAGTCTAGGATAGACACCAGGTGAGGGTAGTCGAGATTCAGTTGCATGTGGGGGTCATGGAAGAGATATTGGGACCCAACAGTGGGGTTAGTTGTATAATCTTGACCTGAATAGCCACTCGAACATTGCTTCTAGGCTAGTGGGATTGGGGCGCACCACCTTGAATGCCAAAGGCTGCTGACTAGAAGCGAGGTTGTAAAGAGCTATAGTGGGGAGGAAGCAAAATCAATATCAAAAAATAGAGAAAACAATAAATGACCAGAAGCTATGAAAATAAATAAACATGCCAACATTTCAACACAATGCTTATAACACTAAAATAAAACAAAAAATCATTCATATCTAACCAGGTCATACATGTCAATATATAAAAATGGTTTCCAATGGGGGACCAGTGCAAGTAATACATATATAGCATGCTAAAATAGAAAATAAACAAAATAGATACTCCAATTAAGCACAACCTCAAGATCTCGTGCCAATCTATTTGCAAGTAGATACTAAGAACTAGTTCATGATGATAATCCATTACCTAAATGTGATGACATAAAGTCTACACACATGCCGAAGGGCTCCTCAAGGGTGTGAGAATGAATCCCAATAGGATACCACCCAATGGTGCGTACCAAACATATGTGTTTAAGAAGACATGAAATATAAACAAAAAATCAGAAAAATGTGATAAATAAACAAGGGATTCCCTGGTTCCCAATAGCCACTAGGAATCCATCACCTTCCTTGACCAATGATGAAATACAAGAAGTTGAGAGGGTCCTTTTCCCATGGACCAAGGTACCCCTGATGTTAACTATAATGTCCCGGAAATTCTGTATAATTTTTTAATTATAAGGAATTATTTCAAGACCGCGAAATCTGAAGGTGCGTGATTCCAAGGCCTAGAGTTCCTGGAATGATTCATTGAAGTTTGGTAGAGTTTTAATTAGCATGTGTAAGAATTTTTCCTAAAAAAAGTGGAATAAATCTTAAATGATAACTCATATCAGAAATCTGAGGGCACCATTGCATTTAGGATGACAGGTTTACCCTAGGAGCAAATTAAGTTTTGTCGGCGTGGGCCTCCTGTGTGAAAACCCAAAAATGGCATAATCATGAATAAAATAATTAAATAAATTATTTTACTTTTCAAATTCTAATAACTGACTAACGGTAACTCAGATTGAAAATTTGAGACCACTGATGAACCCATGAGGGTATTATCTCTTTAGGTAGATACTAACATTGGCTGGCACAAGCCACCAGTGAAGGTTAGTTTTTGTCCATAAATAAATAAATTAAGTGAAAATTATTTTATTGTAAAATTAATAACTTCTAAATAGTAAATTGGATTGAACATCCGAGAGTACCGTTTGGTTCTTTAGGGCATGTTTCACATAGACAGAGCCTAACCTCAACTGGAACGGGTCAAGGGTGACTGTTATAATTTTTCCGAACATTTTTTTCGTGTACGTTCACTAAACGCACAAGCGGAATTTTGTAACTTTTGAATCAGTTCTCGGAATTGAAATATGAGGACACCATTGAACTCATAACACCGATATTTTCTTAAGGAGACCTTAACTTTGACCCCAGTAGGTCTGGAGAAAAATTTAGTTTTTGGAACTTTTAATAGAAAAAATAAAATAACTTTATTATTTTATTTTTATTCTATTCCTCCAATGGATGAGCGATAAGGTGGGACCAGCAACGTGTCAAGCCAATAAATGGCTTGACCTTTCATTTCTTAGTAAATGTACCGTTGGGTAATTAGGAATGTTCCTAATTAATGGGACTCCATTAATCCCATGAACATTGCACACCCTTCCCCTCTCCTATTTATATGGAGTTTGGGAAGAGGTGTCAGCATTTCTTTGCCAAGGAATGAAGTGCTGAAAAAGTATAGTGATGTCAAACCCTTAGAAGATGGAGCTTGTACCAACAGGAGGTGACGAAAGAGGAATCGACACCTGAGCTCAGAATGGAAGCGTCTTGTAGGAGCGACGAATGCCGGTGTTCCCTTCAACGACTTTGCCAACTTCCTCGCGCCACCTCCAATGAAAAAATTGAGGTAGGGATTGTTTTTTGATTATTCCTTTCCCCGTTCTTGACATTAATCTTGATTTAAGAATATTTATATTCTTCTTGATTCAAGAATAAATAAGTTGCTTGATACCGTTCTAACGTTGAGGGTGCATGCCGAACGAACACAGCCCAACCTCTCTGCAACCTTTGTGGTTTTTGATGCATTCTTCATCCGTTCTCCAACGACAAATATTTACTGGTGCTAGAAACAGAGATATTTGCTGAGCGCGATATATGTATGCGAAGCCCTCGATGCAAGGATCACAAATATGTGATTGTTTGATTTTTCGGTCTTAGAATGAAGCCGCAATGGCTCGCGAAAGGAGGCGGCCAAATATTTATTGGCACTGGAAATGCGGAGTTTTTCTGAGCACGATATATGGATGCGAAGCCCTCAATGCAAGGATCAGAAATATGTGATCTTTTAACTTTTCAGGCTTAGAACAAATCCGAAATGGCTTGCGGAAGGAGCCAGCTAAATATTCATTGGTGCTGGAAATGAGGATTTTTGATGAGTGTGATATATGGACACAAATACCTCGATGCATGGATTGAAAATACGTGATCATTTAATTTTTCGGGCTTGGAATGAATCCACAATGGCCTGAGGAAGGAGTCGGCAGCTGGGACCCAACCGACCGTGGGGAAGGAAGGGCGGAGCGCATCCGTGCTGCCGGATGATGAGAAGGCCACGGACTGTCGGCCATGTTGGAGTAGAGGTGATGACCAACACATGGCTGACCACACGATGGAGAGGCAGTGGCGCATGTACGCGCTGTCGGCATAAAGGAGCTATGGCATGAGGCCATGACAGTGAAGTAGGGAAGCCGACCGAGCCAGCCACCGAAGGGGGTGCCACACGCAACCCCGCAGCCCAGTAGACCGCGCACCGTGGGCCGCCCATCGTGGTCCGGGCCAGACTTAGGCTAGTCCGGGTCATGATGAACTGGGTCAGGTTGGCCCAAGCCAGGTTGGGCCGGGTCGTACTGGACCAGGACAAACTTCAACCCATTTTCACTTTTTTAGCCATATCTTAAGCTACGGGTGTCCGTTTGATGAACCATCAACGAAACTGGAAATCATGGAGCAAGATGGTTCTTTTGAGTATACCCCACTAGAGATTTGGATTGATATGGGGTACAATCAGGTTGGATTGAGCACAAATCCATCCTGGCCCCCTGGGACTAAAAGGCTAATAACTCAAAGACTGGGTGTCCGAACGATGCACCATCTATTGTGTTGAGACCCCTATGATGTGGAGGTCAGTTGATATAATTCATCGTGAGACTTCATGGTAGTTGGAGTATAGACTATTGTCTTGTGGAGTGGACCCTCCCAGAGAGAAGTGAGCCTAGTATGGGAACCCTGTTGCTGACTACAATGTGAAGAATATAGAGCGATCCTGTGTGGGTCAGTATTGAGCGATCTTGTGTGGGTCAGCATAGAGTGATCCTCTGTGGGTCAGCAGAGAGCGATTCTTGTGTGTGTCATCACCTAGCGATCCTGTGTGGGTCAGAACTAAGAGATCCTGTGTGGGTTTGCCTCTTAACAGGGTAAGATGATTCACTAGTTACATCTAATCATCTCTACTACTATACCTAAGTTATACCTGGTGTGAGCGGAGTTTGTACCTGTGTTGTAATTTTCTTCGTGATAATACCTTGGTGGTATTCTTCAGTATGGTGTACCTGTGTGGTACTTACCTTCGTGTTAATACCTTGGTGGTATTCTTCAGTGTGGAGTATGTTTTTGGTACATACCTTCGTGGTTATACCTTCGTGGTATTCTTTAGTGTGGTATACCTATGTGGTACTTAACTTCATGGTTATAACTTGGTGGAATTCTTCAGTGTGGCATACCTGTGTGGTATGTACCTTCATGGGTATACCTTAGTGGTATTATTCAGTGTGGCATACCTGCATGGTACTTACCTTCCTAGTATTCCTTCCTTTGTGGAACAGTTGATCTTTGGGATTTTGAGTTGGACTCTGTGTTTTCCTCATGATTGATATGGGTTTACTTGATAACTTAGTTATATATATAGGCATATACCTAAGTAGGGTTTTCGGTTTATTTCATTCTATATGGTTTATCCGTTTTAGATTTTGTGAGACCTTGAGGGTCTCGAGGTCCCTACTGAGTATCGTTATACTCACCCTTTAATGGGTTATGCCCACACCTCATTGTGTTTGGTGAAGATGACAGACATCACTAACCGAGGAAGAGAGTACCAGGACTGGAGGGAGCTCAGAGGTGGACCTTAGACGAGGCGTACTGCAAATAAGACCGTTCGAGAGCAGTACCTAACCTTCAGGAAGGATCCTTGGCGGGTGATCACAGGATCTATTCCAGTTTAATTGTACATTTAGTTTTTGTACTTTCTAGTTGGGATTGTATTCTGTTCCCTTTTACTTACTGCACTCACTCTTTTTACTATTCAGTTTACTTGAGTTCGTATCTTGCTCTGTGCTTTGTTGAATGTACTTATAGGTTATAAAGGGAATTACTTCCCAGTTTTAGGGAATACACCTTTGTTGCTAGTCTCCATCCCCTAGCATATAGAAGGCGGGACTGGGGTAGTCACGGCATGGGTCCTGGGGGACGGGTCATGAAAAATTGTTATCAAAGGGAGGTTCTACCATAGAACATAGGACTCTGATATTTTTAAAAGAAATAGTTTTAAGTGTAGTGAGTGTGGTTATCAGTTTAGGGAATACAGGGTTGGTGCGGCGGACGACATATCTATACACCAGGACCATGACTTCTGATTTCTGACTTAGTGCACACGAAAACACTAATTGCATGTGTGTTTTCAAGAGTTTTCTTCGTGATCTCTTTGAGTTAGCTCACCAAGTATAAATTATTATCCATAGAGAAAATTTTCCTTATCATGATGCCGCTGCATAGACAACCAGCTAGGGTTCCCGAGAGAGTACACGATGACAGCCCACCGAGAAATGAGGCTTCGGTGTAGGGCCCTCTTACTATGTTGGCACCTTTGGGTGGTGTACCAGTAGCACCACCACCCATTGGGAAGCAGCTACCACCAGCCTCACTGGCAGACGGTGCACGCTGACTGAGCATGTTGTACGAGTTCCAGTGGTAGAGGCATCCGAGGTTTTAAGGTGAGAAAGATTAGCACGCAACTAAGGGCTGGTTGGAGGCGGTTTCAAGAGTTTTTCACCTAGTTGAGACACCAGCAGAGTAGATGGTGATCTTAGCTTCTAGTATTTTCAAGTGAGTGAACATGAGGATTGTCTTCATAGTGACAAGGCTTTGGTACGTGGGTGATTTCCCAATATAGTACCTTTGGGTAGTGTGTCAGCTATATCATTGTCTGTTGGTCAGCAGTTACAACTGGTGGTACCGGTAGAGGAAACTTTTAGGCATAGTTTCTTACATGAGTTTCAGCATCAGATACCCCTTAGGTTCTGAGGTGATCCCAACTCCCAGGCGGTTGAGGACTCGTTTGAGGAGGTTGCGGAGAGTTCTCTAGAGATTCTATAACTTTGGAAGGATGACATGTGAGTTGATGAGTATTCATCGAGGCATTCCAACCATTCCTGGTACTCGATGAATACGATACGATCAGTGATCAGGGATCATACATCCGAGAAAGGTGTGTTTAAGGACGTCTGAGCCATCACTATTCATTTATGCATTCCTACTTATATTAGAGTGCTAGAGGGTACCCTTGTTGTTGGATGTTCTTTGGCTGAGCATATACATCCAGTGAATGTTAGTAGTGGGAAAACATGAAACTGGCGCTAGTCTCAGAAACTAGGGTGTGAAAAATTGTTTTGAGAAGAAGAAGTGTTAGGGATAGATGAATATGCAGAGCTATAGACGTGGAAGCAGAGATAGGGGAGCAGCATGAGGTGTTTTACATTTTGAAATATTACAACCACCCCTCTTTGTGGTCCCCGTTAGGCTTAGAGAGCTATATGATAGGGGAAGAGAGTAGCTGCATGTAGTCAAGGAGTGCGACCCAAGGGCTCTAGGAATGATTAAAGGTATGGTCTTTTTCTAAAACTATTTTTCCAATCAATAGACATAGGTTATAATCATTCCTTCCCTCCATGAATCTTGTCTAAGACCTAGAGTTTCCAGTTAAACCATTTACTTGACCCTCACCTCTGGAGATACCTTTGTAAGGATACTCAATAATCAAACTTACGCTGATGGTATGATCTGACCCTTGAGGCGAGAGTTTCGGTTGGAACCTCTTGGTGGCAGCGTCAAGGCCTTACGACTTTAGTTTGGGTATGGACTGGACATCCACAGTTCATACTCAGATTGACTGAATTAGGCCAAAAAGATGTGTTTTATCTACAACGTTGGAATGTGGGTTTTCTTGGTCAGAAAAAAGGAAACCCAGGTAGCACAGGATAAAATATTGCATAGGAGGGTGCGGCTGATCACTCGTGAGTTGGACAACCTCACCCTCGTGGTAGTAGAAGTTTTGAGTTTTCAGTTCCCAACAGGACTGGCTAGAGTTCCTCCAGGACTATGAATTTGAGATAGTCTATACTACTGGGAAGGGGAACGTGGAAGCAGATGAAATCAGTAGGAGGTATGGTCTACAACTATTGAGTGAGGCGTCAGAGTAACTAGCCACACTGTAGATATCCTTCATGGATAGAGATGAAGCTTCTTACCTTCAGTCTATGACTGTCACTCCCCCACTCCTTCAGCAAGTCGGGGAGGCGCAACTTGGGGGCATCGACTGTGAGGTTCGACGTGCTCAGATATCATCAGGGTATGCACATGATGTATTTTCTGATGGTGGGGAGAACTTCATCCTCTTCATAGGATGTACCATGGTACCAGTGGCGCTTTAGGAGGAGGTGTTTAGGGAGTTCCATACGTCCCCTCTAGCGGTACATCCTTGTGTGGTGAAGATTTACCAGGACCTCCGGCGTCAGTACTAGTGACTAGAGATGAAGAAAGCAGTGGAAAAGTCTGTATCACGATGTCTCACTTGTCAGCAAGTGAAGACTGCACAATGTTGGAAGAAGTCTTATACAGATAGGATACAGAGAACCTTGGAGTTCCAGGAGGGGAACCATGTATTCTTGCGAGTATCTCCTTGATGAGGACTATGGAGATTTGGATGAGGCATCAAATTATCTTCGAGGTTCATTGGACCCTTCCAGGTCCTCAACAGAGTTGGCAAGGTGGCTTACCACCTAGAACATCCCCCTCAGTTTCACCGGGTGCACAACGCCTTCCACGTATCTCAGCTGAGGAGATACGTGCACAAACCTTCTCACATCATCAACCACGAAGAGTTGGACATCGATGATGGGGTGACATTTATAGAGGTTCCAATGGATATTGAGGACCGACAAGAGATATTCCTTAATGGGTGATAGATACCTTTGGTGTGTGTATGTTGGAAGCATGATAACCTCCAAGAGAGCACATGGGAGCGGAAGGACCAAATTCATGCTCAGTACCCCTTTTGGTTGTTTTCCTTTATTATGGATTTCAGAGATGTAAATACCTAAGGTGGTGAGAATTTAATGTCCTATAAATTCCGTATAATGTTTTTAATTTTATGGAATTATTTGAGACTGTGAAATCTGACGGCGCACGATTCCAAGGCCCGGAGTGACCAGAATGATCCGTCGAAGTTTGGTAGAGTTTTTATTAGCGCGTGTAAGCAGTTTTCTAGAAAAAGTGGAATAAATATTAAACAGTAACTCGAATCAGAAATATGAGGGCACCATTGCATTCAGGATGGTGAGTTTACCCTAGGTGCGACTTAAGTTTAGTCAGCATGGGCCTCCTGTGAGAAAACCCAAAAATGGAATAATCATGAATAAAATAATTAAATAAATTATTTTATTTTTCAAATACTTATAACTCACAAATGGTAACTCAGATTGAATATACAAGACCACTGATTAACTCGTGAGGGTATTCTCTCTTTATGTAGATTATAACATTGGTCGGCATGGGCCACTAGTGAAAGTTAGTTTTTAGCCGTAAATAAAATAATTAAATGACAATTATTTTATTTTAGAATTCATAACATTGAAATGGTAACTGGGATTGAAAATCTAAGAGTACCATTGGGTTTGTTGGGGTGTGCTTCACTTAGGCAGAGCCTCACCTCGACCAGCACGGGACAAGGGTGACTGTTATAAATTTTCTGAAATTTTTTTTAGGTACATTTAGTAAACGCGCAAGCAGTGTTTTTTAAATTTTTAACTGGTGCTCAGAATTGAAATATGAGGACACCATTGAACTCACATTGTTGATATTCTCTTAAGGATACCTTCACTTCAACCATAGTAGGTTTAGAAAAAAATTAGTTTTTTTAACATTTAATAGAATAAATAAAATAACTTTATTATTTTATTTTTATTCTATTCCTCCAACGGACGAGCGGTAAGGTGGGATTGGGGACATGTCAAGCCAATAAATGGCTTGACCTTTCATTTCTAAGTAACTACACCATTGGGGAATTAGGAAGGTTCCTAATTAATGGGCCTCCATTAATCCCACGGATGTTGCACACCCTTCCCCTCTCTTCTATTTATATGGAGTTTGGGGAGAGGTGTCGTAATTGCTTCGCCAAGCAACGAAGTGATGAAAAAGTGAAGTGACATAAAACCCTTGGAAGATAGAGCTGGTACCAACAGGTGGTGACGAATGAGGAACCGACACCTGAGCCCGGAATGGAAGTGTCTTGCGGGAGCGACGAACGCCGACATTCCCTTCAACGACTTCCTTAACTTCCTCGCGCCACCTCCAACGGAAAAATCGAGGTAGGGATTGTTGTTTGATTATTAATTTCCCATTTCTAGATGTTCATATTGATTTAAGAATATTTATATTCTTCTTGAATCATGAATAAATAAGCCACTTGATACTATTCTAACACGGAGGGTGCAGGTCGAACGAACACGGCCCGACCTCTCCGCAACCTTTGTGGTTTTTGATGCGTTCTTTATCTGTTCTCCAACGCCAAATTTTTTTGGGTGCGGAAAACATAGATATTTTATGAGCGCGATATATGGACATGAATCCCTTGATGTAAGGATCGCAAATATGCGATCGTTTAATTTGCCAGGCTTAGAAAGAAGCCACAATGGCTCGTGGAAGGAGGCAGCCAAATATTTATTAGTGCTAAAAATGCGGAGTTTTTCTAAGCGCGATATATGGACATGAATCCCTCGATGCAAGGATCTAACATACGAAATAGTTTAATTTTTGGGCTTATAATGAAGTCGCAATAGATCACGGAAGGAGGCAGATAAATATTTATTGGTGCTGGAAATGCGGAGTATTGATGAGCTTGGTACATGGATAGAAACCCTCAATGCAAGGATAAAAAATATGAGATCGTCTAATTTTCCGGGCTTGGAATGAATCCGAAATGGATCACGGAATGAGGTGGGATCTGGAACCCAGCCGACCACGAGGAAAGAAGGGCGACACGCGTCTGCACTGCCAGATGATGAGAAGGTCGTGGCTCGTCGGCCATAGCAGAGCAGTGGTGGCGACCGACGCAAGGCCGGCCGTGCGAAGGGGAGGTGGTGGCGCGCGTCTGCACTGCCATTGTGCAGAAGCAGCAACATGAGGCTGCAATGGCGAAGGAGGGAATCCAGTAGAGCCAGCCACCAGTGGGGGCACAACGCGCGACCGTGCCGCGAAAGAGGGACGGAAATACAGCCAGCCGCGGGCTGCCCAGTGCGGGCTGCCCAGCGGGCCGCACACTGTGGGCTGCCCATCATGGGACAGTTCGGACCCAGTTCCAGACCCAGGCAGGGCAGGGTCGTCTCGAACCGGGTCAGGCTGGCCTAGGTCAGGTTGGGCCGGGTCGGACTGGACTTGGACCAACTTTGACCCATATTTTCTCTTTCAGCCATATCTTGAGCTATGGGCATTCGTTTGATGAACCATCAACAAAACTGGAAATCTTGGACCAAGACGGTTATTTTGAGTATACCCCACTGGAGATTTGGATTGAGATGAGTTATGGTCAGGTTGTATCGAGCACGAATCCAACCGGGCCCTGGGACTAAATGGATAATAACTCACAGAAAGGGTGCTCGAACAACGCATCGTCTATTGCATTTAGACCCCTATGACATGGTAGTCCTTTGAGATAATTCATTGTGAGTCTTCATGGTAGTTGCAGTATCAACCAGTGGCTTGTGGAGTGGACCCTCCCGGAGATAGGAAAGCACAGTACAGGAACCCTGTAGCAGGCTGTGATGTGAAGAATATAGCGCAATCCTTTGTGGGTCAGAATAGAGCGATCTAGTGTGGGTCAGCATAGATAGATCATGTGTGGGTCTGCATAGAGAGATCCTGTCTGGGTCAGTATAGAGCGATCCTGTGTGGGTCAGCATAGAGCGATCCTGTGTGGGTCAGCATAGAGTGATCCTGTATGGGTCAGCATAAAGCGATCCTGTGTGGGTCAGTAGAGAGCGATCCTGTGTGGGTCATCACCTAGAGATCCTATGTGGGTCTGCCTCTTAATAGAGTAAGATGATTCAGTAGTTACATCTAACCATCTCTACCACTATACCTATGTTATTCCTGGTGAGATATAAGTTTGTACCTATGTGGTAATTTCCTTCGTGGTAATATCTTGGTGGTATTCTTCACTATGGTGTACCTATGTTGTACATACCTTCGTGGTAATAACTTGGTGGTATTATTCAGTGTAGCATACCAGTGTGGTACTTACCGTCATGGTTATACCTTGGTGGTATCCTTCAGTGTGGCATACCTGTGTGGTACTTACCTTCGTGGTTATACCTTGGTGGTATTCTTCACTGTGGAATACCTATGTGGTACTTACCTTCGGGGTTATACCTTCGTTGTATTCTTCAGTGTGGTGTACCTGTGTGGTACTTACCTTCGTGGTATTCCTTCCTTTGTGGAACAGTTTATATTTGGGCTTTTGAGTTGGACTATGTGTTTTCCTCATGACGGAGATGAGTTTACTTGATAAATTAGGTATATGTATGGGCATATACCTAAGCAGGTTTGTCAGTTGATTTCATGCTTTGTTGTTTATCCTTTATAGATTATGTGAGACCTTTAGGGTCTCGAGGTCCCTACTTAGTATCGTTATACTCACCCCTCCATGGGCTATGCCTGCACCTCATTGTGTTTGGTGTAGATGATGGACATCGCTGACCGAGGACGAGAGTACCAGGACTGGAGGGAGCTCGGAGGTGGACCCTAGACGAGGTGTACCGCAAAGACAACTGTTTGAGATCTGTACCTACCCTTCACGTAGGATATTTGGTGGGTGATCACATGAGCTGTTCTAATTTACTTGTACTTTTAGTTTCTTGTACTTTCCAGTTGAGTTTGTATTCTGGACCCTTTTATTTACTGCACTCACTCTGTTTACTATTCAGTTTACTTGAGTTCTTATCTTGTTGTGTGATTGGTTGCGCATTCTTATAGGTTATAAAGGAAATGCCTTCCCAGTTTTAGGGAATATACCTTCAGTACTAGTTGCCAGTCCCTAGCTTATGGAAGGCGAGCATGGGGTAGTCACAACATGGGACCCAGGGGACGGTTCGTGACATTAACATGCCAGGTGAACCCTTATGTTCCACCTCAAATCATGTAACCTAGCACCACGTGCATCCTGAAACGTTATGTCTCAAATTAATCGCTAACATCTTGTAGGAATGCACCAACAATAATATCTGGTCCCTCACACCCCTACTCAAAAGTAGCTGTCAGCTTAAATCCCAACATCTAAAGGAACATCTACGCCTTTCCTAAAATATTTCCATGCCCAAAAAATCAATCACAGTGAGCCTCGACCCTCAATAGATTGCCTCATCACTATAAAATTACGGCTCCTAACCTTCCATGTGGATTTATATGAAAAGAAACCCCAATAAAAAGTCATAAGCTGCACTACCGAGGCCTGTTCCCACGCGAGTGGTCAGAACCACCTCATCCTGGAGTCATCCTATGTGCACACAACTCAATTCCGCACCTCGACCATCAAAAGTGTGAAAAAATCACCAATAAAATATTCTAATTCACATCAACCATCACCTCGTGCCCAAATAACCATGTCCCTTAAAACTGATTACTGATCTATCCAAATATCACAAGCCATTCCCAAAATGAAAGCCTCACCACCTGAATCTGACAGCCACGACGCCCAATCATGTGGTTAATACTGATCAAGAAAATCCGAGACAATCCCAACTAGACGATATCATCACCTCAATCCCAATGGCCATGCCATCCCAATTCCTCAGGCCAAGCCCGTCATGAACCCATGGGCCTCAGTAGTATGTCACAAGAAAATATATATAAATAATTCACTTTAATCATGAAATTCAAATCAATACAATAGAATTTTTCCCACTAAAAACATAACATATTAGTGAAGAGGTCCTGAATTCCCCATGTTTGATTAAATAAACCAAAAAAATTGAGAACAAAACAATTAAATGAATTTTTCAAAAAAAAAACTACCCTAAGGAGAGATGACCTCTAACTCAGCCTCACCCAAGTGAAAAACAGTTTGGGAATGCCCATGGAATCCCAAAAGGTCACACACTCATTTTTGTATAAAGCAATAGGTATAAATTGGTCTCGCTCAAAATAACCAAATTTGAACTAAAATACATTCCCATAAAATGAACATGAAGACACAAAGTAAGATATGAACCACCTACATTGGACCTGTAGAGTTTGGCATGCATGATATCAAGCTCAAATTACAAGAAAATTGTAATAGATTTGACTTTCCATATATTTCCCTAAAAATAGGTGAATATTAATAAAACTCATTTAGCACTCTATTAGGAGAAAAAAAAAGATAAGAAGAAGGGTGTGTAAGGATATCCTTACCTCTATGCATTCGACGCACCTGGAAGATATTAAATTAGAGGTCGGATGGAGGAGAGAGATAAATCTAAAAGAGGAGAGGAGGATGAGGGTTCTTCTTACTATGTGCATGACCCACTAGAGAAGAAATGAGAAATAATAGAAAAATAAACAAAAAGAAAAATGTAAAAAACACCATTTACAGGCCTCAGTGTTTACTCACATGGTATTCCAAATGGTACACAAACCATGCGAGCTATAGTGTATACGTACCACATAAGTGGAAATACCCATGTGACATTCCACATGGTTTGAAATAACCATTTGAAAACAGTGCGGAAGCCTCCTCAATAACTGCAGATACACTCATATGACCTTTATCACTAATAAATTAGTTTAATCAAATGGTGAGGTAGTTCAAAACACGCTCCTTAGTTACCTCGAAGGGGCCGCATGGTTTACCATAAACTGTGTGCCCTGGCCTGCTATTCCAAAATAGGCTATCTGGCCTCTAATGATCCCGAAACCAAACCAAAACATATGCAGCACTCTCTGAGACTCTAAACCCAAACAAAAACATCATTTAAAGATTATGGAACTCTCTGAAATGATTTCTAATCAACGATATAGAAAACGACACCCCCACTAATTGAAAAAAATAAAAAAGGGAGTGATTTTAGACCCATTCTAAAAACCAAGGATGTTACAACCACCCCACCTTAATATAGATCATCCTTGAGAAATAAAATGAAATATGAAGATGTTTCTGAACATATCCATCATGTGTGAATTATGCTTGACTACCCTGGTCTCAAGGGTATAAGTCAACTTACCATAGGTTGGGATCCCCACCTTAGGAGTGGAATACCCCATTCCATCTCAACCAAAATCTTGAAGAAAAAAAAGTTCCAATGACTAAATACTAGACCCAAGGTCCTCCCATGATGCATCGTCACTCCCACACCTCATAAACTACTCCCATGCCATTCCCATCACCCAATCACATCCCACACCACAATGGTTCCCGCCTCAAGCTGATGTCACATATGGCACTATGAGGAACTATATCACCTCAAATGATCAAATAAAACCTTAGGGACTTACACCTCAATCACATATTTCATTGAATCGATGCCCAAATGCCTTTCACCACAAGTAATTATGGAATATCCTCGATACCCTGGTGCCTCACACCTCATGTAACCACATGAAATGATTCCTAAATTCCATGTAACCTCAAGTTATTTCCCCATCTCCTCGATTCCCTAGAGTCTCACAACTCAATAAACTCACATCCACTAATTATCAAACATAGAACATGGTTCCTCACACATCATATATATATATACACACACAACACATCTGATATGATGCTAAACTACTAATAAACATCTGGTCAATCCATTTACATAGCCCGTGCACCTCATGCACCAAAATGGACAGGCCTCAATAGGCCATTCAAAAAGAGAAAGAAAGAAATAACAGCCATGCATGCAACATACCTTTGACCATCATTAGATCATCAGTTTGCTCAGATCCTGGTAGCTCCACATCATTCACCTATCTTGAAACATGACTGCCTGAATCCTAACCTTCCTAGGGTGTGGCTCTAGCCACTGACCACTATCCCCACTGATAGGTCTCTCTATTTCTACCATGAACTCCAAATGAAGATGAACATTGGATACCCTCACCTAGTACCATTCTTAAACTGATATAAAAAGCCTACGTCTAACCCTGAACCTAACCAATGACTAAAACATAAGGCCTACTGCAGATCCTCTAGATATTCCTAGCCTATCCATATGCCTGGTACTCCTTTAGAGGCCACCCACACTAATTTGGGACATGTCCTGGCTACCCACACTAAAATAAAACCATCAAAGAGCCATTGTGATGTGGTTTGATTGAGTCCTTGGCCTAATAGCCTTGCTAGAACTCATCTCTTCCTTGAATCCTACCATTTGAACCATTACCACTGAGATCACCTGAAGCTGACACTCGGCTGGGGTAATACCTATCCGTGAGGTTTCCCTGAGCTATGAGTGCTTGGTTCACCACCTTGGATAATGAGACCAATCTAAAGATATTTACCTGCACCTGAATTACATATCGTAAACTATTCTTAAAGAGAACCACCCTAGGGGTGTCATCAATCACCAGACTAAGTGTGATGCAATAAAATTTAGTGAACGACACTACATAGTCCATGACAGACATGTCACCTTGCTGAAGGCTGAATAAATCCAGAGCACTTCCCCCCTCAATGTCTTTGAGAAAATGTACTTGAAGAATCTGGCCTCAAAATCCTTCTTGGAAAAACCCTCATGTCTTCTAGCCTGTACCTGATCATACCACCAATTATTAGATGGCCCTATGAGAATGTACATTAACAAATTCACCCTCTTCCCTGAAGGAATCTTGAGCTTCTTGAAAATCATCTACATGATCATGATCCAATTTTTAGCTGCATGTAAATCACCGTCAACCTAGAAAAGTAAATGGTGTTTTGAATGAAACTCTAGAGTAATGTAAAAAATAGAGGGCCCTACTCCATGATCACCCTAGTCGATGTCCTAGAGAAGCCTCACCAGGCTCACTCGGAGCTACTCATCAAGCCATGGATCAAACATTGAATGATCAGGCGACTACCCCGCTAACACTGTATCATGTACCTAAGCCTATACCTTCTCGGCCAGAACCTTAAGGGTCTGAACCTACTCTTTCTCTAGAGACACCATGACCCCCCCTTTCAGACACTACATCCAATATTTCTAGGTAGAAACCTACTGAATAACATAAATGGTCAGACATTCCTATATATATATATATAAATATCATGTAGATAGGGAATGCAGTAAAAGGGCAGTGCATCCTCATTACCCTTACCCTTCCCTACCAAAACCAAGCCCCACAACATCTTGACCTCATGGCCTCCTTATCCACCCGCAATAGATCGAAATATCAATAGCACCCCATGCCAAGCCCATCATGATAACCAACGTTGCCTCAAAAACCAATGATTGAGTCGCCCAACCTGGTGATCAAAATCAACCCATACCATAGTACCATCCTACTCCTATAAGATCCAGGCCTATATCACATATCAAAATAAATTCATATATATATATATATATATATATAATTTCACATTTTAAATGATTTTATCTCACATGAATTTTATATTTATCAAACGGTATAAAAACTTTAAAAAGGATACATGCATTTTTAATATTGAAATACCATAAAATGTTCCTATCAAAAGCCAAAAACCAAGCTGTCACACCTTACCTCACCAGGCCAAGGATCCAACTCATCCATTTCCCTATCAGATAAATGGTATATTCCTCATAACATAAACAAAAACATCACATTTCAAATAAAACACCAAGGTGGAAATTGTATAAACTGTAACTGAACAAAACAAAACAACAATTCCCACCCAAAAGAAACTTGGTCTTTCTCTCATACTAGGGGATGCAAGTACACAAGAACGAGTTATAAACTCAATTCCAACAATAACCTAATCTCCAATCTACAATATCTCAAATAGTAAGACCAAAAAAAAATAAAAGGAAATCTCAATCTCATCAATATCCAGCCAAAACATTCTATTAAATCATAGTAAAGAACTAATCTAATATCACTTTTAGCATCCACTACTCAACAATCCACCCAAACAATGCTATCAGGCTAGAAGGAAATTTTCCTTAGGTGTGCCTCCATATATTCCAAAGGCTACCAACTAGAAGTAAGGGTGTAAAGAGTTATATTGGGGAGGATATACCCTCTAGAGATAATATAATACTGGTCTGAGTATTTTATATAACATTAAATGGAAATAAAAACTCATTAGACTCGAACAAGACCTAAAATTCGAAGTAATTTCAATAACAAACAAATTTGGAAAACAATAAATGGCTTGAGGTAGCGTAAATAAAAAAACATGCAATAATTCCAACACACCCATTGTAAAACAAAAATAAAATAACAAAGCATTCATATCCAACCAGGTTATACATGTTGATATACAAAAAGTGTCTCCAATGGACGACCAGTGATATTCATTCATATATAACATTCTGAAATAGAAAAGGAAACTAAACAAAAACTCTAACTAGGAATGAACTCAAGGTCTCGTGCCAATCTCCATACAAGAAGCTACTAAGATCCATCTTCTAAATTAGATCCTTTCCCAAAACATAATGAAATAAAGTCTACACACATCCTGAAAGATCCATATAGGGCATGAGAACAGATCTCATTAGGATACCACCCAAGGATGCATAACAAATATATGTGTTTAAGATTATGTGAAATATAAATAAAAATAAGAATCACAATGTGATAACTAAATTTGGGATTCTATGGTGCTAAAAAGACACTTTGAAACCATGACCTTCCTTGATGAATGACATAATAAAATAAGCCAAGAGGGACCTTAACCCATGACTTAAGGTACTCCTTATGTTAACATCCTAGGTGGACCCTATGGTTCCACCTCAAATTAAGTAACCCTTCACCACGTGCCTCCTAATACCTCATGTCTCAAATGAATCACTGATGTCCCAAAGGCATTCCCCAACAATTGTATTCAGTCCCTTTGACCCTTGCTAAAAACCATCATCTCAAAGCCTAATGTCTGTAGGAACAAAAATGTGTATCCTCAAATAAGTCCAGGCCCACAACCTCAATCATAGAGAGCCTCATCCCCCAACCGATAGTCTCATCGCTATCAACCGAAGGATCCTCACCTTCCATGTGGATTTCTGTGGAAGTAACCCCAATAACAAGTCCTAAGACTCACTATTGGGGGCCTCTACCCATAGAAGTGGTTAAAACACCCTCATCATGGAGTCATCATGTGTGCACATGACTCAATTCACCACCTTGGCCATCACAAGTGAGAAAAAATCACCAGTAAAATATCCTAATCCACATCCACTAGAACCTCATTCCTTGGAGACCATGTACATAAAAACTGATGGACGATCCATCTAAATATCATGGTCCATACCCAACTATACATCCCCATCACCTCAATCAAATGTCCACAATGCTCAATCCTGCAGTCAATACCACTAAAGAAAATCATGGACAATCCCAACCAGATGATCTCATCACCTCAATCCCGACGGTCATGCCATTAAAATTCCTCAGGCCAAGCCCGTCATGACCCCATAGGTCTCAGTAGTATATCTCAATAAAAAATATATAAATAATTCACTTTTATAAAGAAATTCAAATCAATATAATATAATTGCACCCACTAACAAAAATAACAGATCAATAAAAAGGTATTTAATGCCTCAAATTCAATTAACTAAACTAAAACAATTTATAAAAAAAATTAAATTAATTTGTCACCCCGGACTAAACCTCCCTAAGGAGAGATGACCTTTAACACAACCTTTTTTGAGTGAAAAATGGTTTAGTCATGCCCATGGAATCCCATAAGGCCACACAATCATTTTTATACGAAACAAAAATTCTCTCTAAAATACCCAAAAGTGAAATAAAATCCACACCCCCAAAATTAATGGGAAAACAGATACCAGGATATTCACCACCTACCTTGGACTCGTAAATGTTTGCACATCCAATATCAAGCTCCAATTCTAATAGGATTTGAGAAGATCTGAGTTTCCATCCAACACCCTAAAAATAGGTTGAAACAGCTCAAATGGATTTATTTATCTTCACATCGAAAAAAAGAGAATAAGAAGGGAGTTTGATGAAAGGCATACTACTACACATTCGTCATAGCTAACATATCTAAAATTGGAGGCCAGAAGGAGGAGAGAGATAAATATGAAGGAGGAGAGGAGGAGGAGGGTTCCTCCTACTATGTACATGACCCATGAGATAAGAAAGGATAAATAAGGGAAAAATAAAGAAAAAGAACCATAAAAAACACCCTATACAAGCCACATAGTTTTCCAAACCATGCACAAACCATGCGAGCTACAATTCATAGGTACTTCCTAAGTATCAATACCCATGAAAAATTCCCCATAGTTTTCATTGACCTGGTGAAAACCTTGTGGAAGACTTTTAAATGACTATAGATTCACTCTCATGGTCATGAACTCTAATTAAACAGTTTACTCAAACTGTTCTGTAGTTCAAAACGAGTCGCACAGTTACCTGTAAGGGGCTATACGATTTACCCTAAACCATGTGCCCTGACCTGCTGTTATAAAACATTCCATTTGGCCCCTAAAAATCCCAAAACTAAACTGAAACACCCAAGTCACTCTCCAAGCCTCTAAATCCAACAAATAAAATCATAAAAATATGATTAAAGTCTTATAATTGACTTCTGATGAATGATATATGAAACTACACCCCATTAATTGAAAAATTCAAAAGGGAGTGATTTATGACCCATTATAAAAATATAGGATATTAAATTAGTGGAAGGTGCCTGGTGAATCACCATAGGGTGGTTAGGTTTTAGGTAGTCAGGCTTCAGTCCAAGGGCATGCCATGGAGCTTTCGAGGTCTGAGCAGGCTGGTGAGTCGACGATGGTCAGAGGTACACCATGGGTGTAGTCGTGTTTTTGTTTTCCTTTGGCATGGCCTTTTGATCCATGTTTTTTTGGGTGTATGAGGTGTAAAAGATGTAGTTATGGAATAATCATCCTTTGTTTAGTAGGTTAGAATTGTATTAGATGTGTTATATATATATATATTTTTCTGTATGAGTTGTGAGGAACCATGACTTACTTGAGAAGTGGTGTATGAATGTTTATTGAAGTGTGTTGGCATTGGGGCATTGAGGAGATACTGGTTACCTGAGGTGAATCATCATCTAGGCATCATTATATGAAGTACTAGATTGAGTTATGAGGAACTAGGACTGAATTTAGCATTTGTTGAGATGTAGAGCCTCAATGGTGCCATGTGTGAAAAGGGAACGAGGCAGGAACCAATGCAGTGTAGAATTCAGGTGGGTATCTAGTTTGACAAGGGAGAACCAAATGAGGTGCATGAGTGACGATGTATCTCAGGATGACTTTTGAGTCCTCTAATATTCAATAGACTAGTTATTTGTTTGATTTTTTGGTCATGTTGCAACTAGGGTAGGTTACTCCTAAGGTAGGGATCGTCGTTGAGGTAGTTGAACTGTTCCCTTAAGACCATTATAGTTATAGTTATTTTCAAAGTATGGGTTTTTTTGGTATTATCTATGTGTTTTTTATAGATCATTAATGAGCTATTTTAATATGGGGAGATTTTAATATCTTGGGATTTTGTATCAGATAAAAAACCTATCCTATTTGGATTTTTTGTATTGGTGGGTATTAAATTTTTTTTGATCATCATAATTAAATTCTAAGAATTAAATAAACTCAATATCATGTTTTGGATGGGTTCATAGTATAGGAGAGTGCCTTAGGTGTTTGGAAAGGATTTGGCTGTGTTGGAGTCCTGAAGACCTGGTTTTGGAGTTTTAGGTCAAGGCACACAGTTTGGGGTATAACATGCGACCACTTGTAGTTAACCATGTGACCAAATTTTGTACTTCCACATAGTTTGGAAAACCAAGAAGGTAGGTGAAAATGACTATGTCTTGGGGTCTACCATTGTTTCATAGGCTTTTTCATGGTTTCTCCACAGTTAGGGAAAGCCATGCAGAAATCTGCACGGGTAGTGACACTTCAGCAGTACCCATGCATTGTAACACGTAGGTTTTGCACACGGTTTGGAAAACCATGTGATCTAACCATGTGACCTCATTTGAGGTGTTAAATTACATTTCTACCCCTATCCCTCTCACCCTTTTCATTTTCTCATTCTTTCCCCCCTCCTTCCTTCGTGGGTTTCACACCAGCAAAGGAGGAGCTCCTCCTCCTCCCCTTCAAGGGATTGCTCTATCTCCGATATTTGAGATCCATTTCTTCCACCTTCAAGTGAGTTGGAACAAAATCAATGAGTCTCTATTCTCCCATTCATATATTTTTTTTCTCCCACCTCACGGAGCACTAAATCCTTTTGAGTTTATTTCCCTATTTTCAGGGCATTCAACAGAATCGTCGATTTCTTTCCAACTGTTTGGAGTTAGAGGATAATACCAGACATGCCTACATCTATGAGTTCAAGGTAGTTGTTTCAAACCATTATTCATGTTTTCAGGGAATTTTCATGGGTTTATCTTTTAGAGTTCCATTGGGTAATTGAGTGAGACCCTTTTTAATTTTATTTCGTGATGTTGAATTTATCATATGTACTTATGGGATATTGTTGGGCATGACCTCACCTTGTTTACTCATACAAGTCTGGGTTAGAGGCTTTGAATCACCCTGGGTAGTTAGGATAGGGTGTTTTCATTGTTTAATTTGAAATTCTTATTAAATTTTAATTGTACAAATTAATTAAATTGAATTGGTTGTTTAATTGGAATTGTAAAATTCATTTAATGCTGAATTGTGTATTTGATTCAAGTTGTTCAATTCAGTGACATTGAATTGTTTTATTAAATTGATTTGTATTTAATATAAAAAATTATTGTGATATACTGATGATACCCATCGGGTTGTGATAGGCTGGGACCAAGGGATTGAGGTGGAATGGCCATCGAGATTGAGGTGACGTGGGCGTCTGGTTAGGCTTAGCCTAGATATATTGCATGATGTGATCACCAGTTGGGCATCATAGATGTAGGTTGAGGTAGCAAGGCCATCAAGTTAATGGTATGGAATGAGATATTTGGATGTTATGGATGTTTATTTTTGGGTGACATGGTCATTGGGGAACAAGGTTCTAGAGTTCATGTGCCTTAGTTACTAATTTTGTGATTTTCTCACCCGTGATGGCTATTGCATTGATTGGAGTCATGTGCAAAATGGTTGACTTAGTGATGAGGTGGTTTTGACTACTCATGTAGGTGGAGGACCCTGATATTGCATATTAGGAAAATATATTTAGGGGTGCATTCCATAGAAATCCATATGGAAGGTGAGGAGCCTTCATATGAAAGAATTGCGACTATCGGTTAGGGACTGAGGCTCGTGGTATTGGGACTGCGGGCCTAGAATGATTTTGGAGGAAAAATATTTCCATTCCTTAAGACATCGTACAATGAGCCAATAATTACTTTATTTTATGAAATATATCATTCTATAGCTGAATGTTGGGCCTTTAGCCGATGAGTGCTTTCGAGTAGAGGTTCGAGGGACCAGTTACTTCATTTGGGCGTGCCTTAAGGATGTCTGTGCATTGTTGATACATGAGGTGTTAGTAGGCATGTGATGCTGTATTACTTTTTTTTTGAGGTGGAACCAAAGGGTTCACCTAGGATATTTAACACCAATGGATACCTTGGGCCATGTGATAATGATCCAATCCTCTATATAATCTTTTTGGCACTGGTTGAGGTAGGTAAAAGATTCATGGTCTATGTTGATCACCAAGGATGATTTTGTTTAATTTAATGGAATAGTGATTCTTGTTTTTATTTTACACACCTACTTAAACCCTTATGTTGGTTATACACACTTGGGTGGTATCCTACTGAGACTTGTTCTCACACCCTACACAGGCTCCTTGAGATGCATGTAGACTTTATAATTTTATGTTAACATAATAGTTTGATCTCTCGAGTTGGATTCTAGTTTAAGTTGGCATGGATAGATGGAAGGGGACCTTTAGGTCTTTCTTTAGCTGGAGTTCTCTTGTTTTAGTTTTACTTTCAGTTTCATCATTCCTATATATGTGTGTATCTACTGTGGTCATCCATGGGAATCCCTTCTTTTTGTATATTGATATGTATGACCTAGATTGAATGTATTCTCTATTTTAAATTACTAAAAGAGGCATGTCTGGATCGATTTATTTATTTCCAATGCTTATTTAGTTATGATTTTTCTATTTATTGACATTGAATCTACATTGACCATTGGAGGGTTCAGTTTGAGTCTGATGAGACTTTCTTATAATGCATGTTATATAAAATTACTCAGAACATTGATATATCTTTACCTAAAGGGTATAGACTCCCCACTTTTAATCTTTCACACCCTTGATAAAAATCAACAACACTTGGAATACAGGGAGGCACACCTAAGGCCTAGTATCCCTCTAGTCTAGAGTACAATATGAAAGCAGCTTCTAGGCCGGGGAATCTACAACCATATCTTCTATTATTTTCAAATATGGTTTTTAACATTTTCTAAATGATTTATTAAATACATTTTTAATAATTTTTTACTTTTTAAAAAATTCCTTGAAGGAAATATTGATTTAATTTCGAAAACAAGGCCCATTTGGTTTTTACCAAAAATTTCAAAAGGAATCTATGTTTTAACATGTACAACATGGATAAAATTTTACACTACCATGACCAATCATTTTTTAAGGATTATTTTATATGTTTTCAAAGGTTATTTTCCAAGAAAATTATTTCCAAAATCTTTTTTGAACATTTTTTATTATTAAGTGATTTTCAAAATTAAAATAATATTTTACTCAAGAAATGTTTTAAATGATTTTAAAGATTATATTATAATTTTCCATGTTTATTTTAAAAAAAAAGTATTTTGAAAATGATTTATGTTTTAAAAACAATTTTTCAAAATGGAAAATATCTTTTGTTTAAGGAATATTCAAATTTATCATTCAAAATAATTTTCTATATAATAAGACATCCTTTGATGCTACTTATGATTTAAAAGTGATATGATCTAAGGGAACTATTCTTATCCTTTCTCTAGATGGTTTATGTTTATGATGATAAGATGTGTACGAAACCCATTTCTCTTCGACAGTTTACACCATCTGGAAATTCTTATAAAACACAATTTCTTCAAGGGATACACTTTGGTGAAATGATTAAATTATTATTGAACCTTTCTCTCTTCCAAAGGTTTTGATATGATAAAATTTTTATGAAACCCATTTCATTACATGGGTTGTGATATGAGTAATTTTTTATGATTTTATGGAACCCATATGTAAGATTTATATTATGTGATGGGTGGGACCTATATACCCCTCATATGAATTAGGTAATGATTTATATATAATGAGATATATAGGACTAGAATGGGGATGGAACAAAGTTTTATATGTGACTCTGTTCACTATGATGATCTTGGGATTGAGCCTTGACTACTATGATGGTTTAGGGAGTGAAACCATTCCACTATGATATCCCGGGTAGCGAGACTTGACTACTATAGAAATGATTTTATAATATTATTTGTATTTAACTAATTTATGTTTTACACCAATGTTATGCTCTCATGGATCATGTTCTTTGATTTTCTTATGTATCATTTCTTATGAAATACCAATCTTTACACCATATATCACGATTTTGATCTTTGATATACAGGGTATGGTTTTCAAATGTTAAGATCATATTCTCGTACCCTTATACTCATGTCACTCTTATGTGATCATTGATATCTCACTTTATTACCCTTACTGAGAATCTGAGCCCACCCTTTATTATATTTCCTTTCCCTGGGTTATGAAGAATGTTTTTAAGCATGGTTTGTTTGTGAAGTGTAACAAATGGGAATATATTTACGGTTTATGTTGAAGATATTTCACCAAATTAGAATATTTTTTACCCATTCTCTAAAGACACTGAACAATTATGCTTCTTAGGTATGTTTTTATGTAATGTTTTGAATATTCATCTAAAAATACGTAATATCTATGTTTGAAAATTAAGGGTCACTATTTTTATAATTTCTTTAAAAAGTTTCTATATTATTTTTCATTTTTTTATTTTTTTCTAGTTTATATGTATTGACCTCCATTGGAACTTTTAATATTTTTAATTACAATAATCACCTCCTTAACAAAATTTTCAATCACTGATTTATCATATAAATCTCTCGGAAAAGTTTTATCATCTTTAGAAAATATTTCATTAAAAATGGTATAAGTTTCTTTCTTAACCTTCAATATCTTAGTGAGAGTGTTGTAATATTTTATATACTTTACTATTTCATCTTCCACAACATTAAATTTCAACTTTATAGGTGAATTGTTTTTCTAATTACCTTAATAAATTTTAGTATATCAGCCACCACTTCAAAAGAAGAAAAATATTCAAATAATATTTTACCTTAAGGTAGTGTTAATTGGTATATTAAATTATCCAATTATTATAACATCAACTATATTCACTAGAGGAACAATCGTTAACATATTTAATTGAAAAATGATAATAATTTATATATTGGAGTCTCCTCCTTTTTCTTTTATATTTTTATCAACTTCCTTGAAAATTCAATCTTCCATTTTTTTGGGTTTTAGAAAGCACTTCCAAATCCTTCTTGATATGGATGGAAGTAGATTATTCCATCTATTTAACTTCTTAAAATTATATAAATATTACATAAAATATGTACTTCTTGCATTTTTAGTAAAAACACTAAGGAAAAACATTGAGTCCAATCAAAGATATCCTTCTGATCTAATTTCAATGGAAGTAAACAATAGATCCAAAGCATAGTGAACATATTCTATGAAACCAATTATAAGTCCCAGTATATCTATACAAAAATTCCTATGTGGGAGGGGGGTGAATCAAGTGTCTTCTAATTTTAACAAATTCTAATTTCTTATTTAAAATTTTAAAACTAGTTTAGGCTTGAATCTCTATTACCAATCAAGACTATTTGATCTTGTGTTGCTTAAACAATAATACCCCTATATGTAATGAGAAAAATTATTTAATAACACATGTTTTCTGTAAGGTTCTCTTGAGAATCCTACATCTTTCCATGCTTGGGATGTACAATTCATATATCCACCACTAAATATTATTATCAATTACATGTGAAGTGTGGGTTGTTTTTATCCTAACCAAATCTCACCATATTATATAGGTGGGGTTTCAAAATATTACACATGTGAACATAACATGAATCCCAAAACTGCTCTTCAAACTAGAATCAAACTAGAAAGTCTTCTCTGCTTCCTTCTTCCCATTGAGGTAGACTAAAATACTTTCTAGGGATGTCTCTACACCCAAAAAGATAATATTCTTCCTCAAACCAAAAAAGTATTCAAATTCCATATAATATTCATAAGTAATTCTTATAAAACAATATCTACACACATCACTATGTTAAATTATTATAAAACATTTTCATAGGATAAACTCAAATAAAATATTATTTACTCAAACTCAACACTATAAGATTAGGAAGACAATAATATCTAGATGAAAACCGCCTCGTCTATAGGAACTCTTTCTTATCCTTTATTCTTCTTTGACTGTATCTTAATAGAAATATTAAAAAGTTACTTATTTTTCTTCTTCTATGAAACTGAACAAATATTTTATCATAATAACTAGTTTAGTTTTACTTTTACTTCCTCACTACAACATACAATAGATCCTACATGTTATTATTCCTCAATAGACTATTATTTTTCTCCTCTTACTCTGTCACCCTATACAAAACTACAAATCCTCCTTTTTATAATTCCTTTTCTTTATTGTTTCTCTCATTATAACCTTTGGCTTCATTAACTTTTTCTTTTAATTTTCAATAACTATAAATGGAATACTGATTGGAATTTATTTATTCTATAAAAATTCACCATTATAAAATAAAAATTTATGGGTTCCCATGATTTCTCAGACATTTAGCACCAACTATTTCACATGGGGAAGCTTCCCATGATTTCAATATCTCAATATATACTTTTTCAAATAAATGGGTCTGATAAAAATAACCTCAATCTTATTACTTTTTAATTCTTCTTCATGGTCAAATATATTTTTATTTTTTTCTTCAACAAGCTTTAGATTCATCTTTTTCTTAAACTCAAAAAATACCCACTTTTAAATGTTCATCAAAACTGTATAAAATATATAAGAAGCATCTTAGTAGTTGTAACTTTTTAATTATTGGACTGATTTCTCATTTAAATTATTATAAATTTTTAGAAAACTTATTAGTATCAAACTCATATTATCAGGATCAAATTAAAATAATTCTTATGAAGTTTAAGAACTAGAATACAATACAATCAATTCATCATCCCCTAAATTAATATTGAGAACTCAGTTTCTTCATTAAAAATATTATTCACTTAATATATTTTAATATCAGTCGTGTATCATGTTTTGAAAAAGGATTCATGATATATAAAATACTTGAGAATAGATCTAACAGGATCATAATTTTTTTATCACAATTCTAAATTTTGGAAACTCACATTTTCATACATTAAAAAGTATGTAAAAATATTCATATTTCCATGATGTTATCTTTCACATGTTAAATATAAATTCCTCAATAACTCATATCTTATATCACATTTATTTGGGGTATTTAAGTCTTCAAAGATCAGACCAAGCATCATACCATATATTCTTTCTTCATAGTATGGAAATTATAAAAATATTAGTTTTTCAAAATGTAAACTATATTATGGGATTTTTAAGACATTTGACTTTTCCATAGAACTATATTGGATATTACAAATAATGTTTGTAGAAATATATTATGCTCAATAATTATCTTATGTGAACCTAAAATATCTTCAGTGTATGAGAATTATCTTACACATTGACTAAATAACATATAGAAAACTCTAATGTATTTTACACACCTCAAATTTCTTATGGGAGAAAAAAACTCTTTCATGTAGAGACAAAATATCTTACATGTTCTCAATTATCTTATTTGAAGAAAAATATACTACACACTATCTAGGATATATTATGTATTTCAGAAATTACTTTTCCATTTTTAAAAACTACATATCTAGATTAATAATTCCATAATTTCATCATATGAAATTCCAAGCTTCTTTAAATCATATCTGGGCCTTCTTAATCAACTCAAATAAATTCAAAACCAGTTAAAATATTTTTGGGAAAAATTATTCTGATTCTAAAGACTTTTTGGCTAGTTATAAGTCCTTGAAACATATAAATACTCAAGTATAGTATTCTAAGATGTTATTTTTACATAAAACAATCTATCAATCTAAAAATGTTATCTAACAATATTTTTCTCAAAAATTATAGAAACCAAAATAATCATTACACCATGGATAATTGCTTTATAATTTCGGCCAACATCTACAAAATGTTGAAAATATTTTAAAATTTCAAAGATCACTATACAAGCTAGCCAGAGTGAGGCTCAAAAAGAATATCTGCTTCTAACACTTTCTATTAATCACCTATCATTGTACATACTAACTATCCCTACAATCATTACCAAGAAACCAACTTCAATATCCTTTATTATATTATATGAGAAACTTCATCATTTCCTTTGAAAATATGAGAGAGATTCTCCTTTTCATGTAAAATAGAAATGGAATCTACATTACTTAGAACACATTTACTTACTTTATATTGATAACAAATAAAATTAAATATTTATAAATAGCCATGATACTACTTATGACCTTCCCACTTCTAATAATACTCAAAAAGTTCCATGATACAATCCAAATTGGGGATCCCACCCTCATGGTCTAAATACATATTGAATCACAACTTATTTTCCGTGGAAAAAATTCATCATGATAGGGGTTGTAACATACTTATTATTAGGAACACATGATCCTCCCTATGCCCCATTGTGGGACTTGTGACTTTCTAATATATGAAACCAAGTAGTGGGGCAGTTAGTCCCTATAAAAAATATTGAGCTAAGTATTGGAAAACCATGGTCCTATCAATTTAACCCTCAATGTAACCCAAGGGTATTCAAAGCTTCCCCATGGATCTGATACAAAGTATAGGTCCTATGTCCATCCACCTATGCTCACAAGCTAACAAGACACTATTCGCTTTGGGAATCCCTCCCTCATTATTTTATCCCTAGGGAATCTCTCGTATTTCAGTGGTAAAAGGAATCATGTTAGAGATAGGGCTATTCCCTTATTATTAAGTTCACAATAAACCTCTCATCACCCAATGTAGGAATCAAAACATTTTAATAGTTTTACCCCATGAATAAGGAATATTACAACTAGGTCACACACTTAACTAAGGGGAGCATTAGAAATCCCTAGGTATAACAATTCCATTTAAGTATCTCAACACCAACTTCAACACCACTCAATGCTATTTACACGGATTCTTAATGCATTTACTATTAACTACCACTACATGTACCATGTCATGCCTAGTGTAAATGATGTAATACGTTAAAATACTTATCATTGTTGCATAATTTTTTTTCCATGAAATAAAATTCATCATTAGTCATTAGTGAATACTCCTTTGATAAATTGAAATGAATAAAAATAGGAATTAAAACTAGATTTTTTAAAATATATGAAAATTTTTCAAAATGTTCTCCACATAGGTTTTCTATGATAATTTAAATATTATAGTGATAAGATCTCAAATAATTTTCATCATAATAATCTCTTTTAACATTATCAAATACTTCACAATAAATTAATGTGATAATTAAGTATTTAACGGGTTGATACATTCCTCACCTAACCTTTAAATAATAATATCATCCACATTAATAAAAATATGATATAAAAAATATATGATTTAAAATAGAATCATTGATCGTTTTCACATATTTAAAATTCTTTTTTTTCCAATGAATTAATTGAAATTTAAATTACACTTTCTTGGAACTACCTTTTTTATATATGAACTCTAATTATGTTTTAAAAAAGGTCTTATTTACTTTACTCAATAGACCATTCTAGTTTTACCATGTTGATATCCTGATATAAGTATAAATATGGAAAATTAGTCCTTGTATCCATTTACTGTAAGTGAAATCATTATAATGCAATAAGACTCAACAAAATTTTGATAATAATTTTAAATATAATATACATAGCATTATTGGTAGAGTCAATTTAAAACCACTATTTCTTTGTACCTTTTATTTCTATGATGTTCCTCCTTAATTAGGTATACATATTTTTTTAATGAATTCTCCCTTTTCTGGAAAGGAATTATTTTCTATGTCTTATTTATATAAAATGATAAAATTTAATCTTTCATTTAAAAATCCAACATTATTGAATCATTAACCTATATTTACTCTAAAAACACACAAATTATCTATTATCAGTTAATAATATTTGAAATCTTGGTCCTAGAAACTTATATTTGAATGTTAAATCACTAGATGATACAAAACAAAAAAACCATGTCATCTTGAAGGACTCCCTGGACTAAGTGTACTATAAGATATAAAGATTCATACCCTATACACCACACAAAGTTGATCCTCACAAACACTCAATATAACTCACAACTCAAAATAATTCAAGTGAAAAATGAAAAAGGAAAAGAGCATAAGAATTTACATGGTTTAGACAATGTTTCATATATCCATAAGGGAAACACTAAATCTATTTCTATTTTAATCAGACGTTAAAATGATTACAAATTCAACTAAAAAAATAGTTAGTATAGATTAATTATAGTAATTATATCTTATTTAATTAGAATCACTATTTTCATTCTTGGATCAACATACACAAAGTCACATCCTTTCTTTATGGAATTATCTAGAAAGTTATCTTGGTAGAACCTACCTCCTACATTTGTAGGGGTCTCACCATTTAGAATGATAATTGCTAATGTCCACTAGCCCTTTGAACATTGATCACTTTTAATAGTGAATAATAAAAGTTACACTTTTACTTAGTGAGTCCTATTCATAAATTTTCCAAATCATCACCCACTGTTTATATATATAGAAAGTAATTGTAATCTGATTACATTGTTATTCATTAGAGAGATTATATTTCCTGAGCTTGAGTTTCAAAGATGTTGTATTGTATAGTTCTATAAAGGATACTTAACATACCAAAAAACGTCCACTCGAATAATACATTAGGGAAACTCTTGGAATCACTCTGAACATTTTGGAACATCCTTGTATTTCCATAGAAAAACACCAAACAAAAGTGTTGTCACTTCTCCATTTGTTTACCCAATTCCCACTGAGGAACAATGTTTCCTCAATAGTTTATGGAATAACACCTTGGTAAACATGTTCACTGAATTTTTAATTCTATATATCTTCCACAAATACAACTCCCTATCGTCCATAATGTTCTATATGAAGTTGAATTTTAAGTTAATATTATTCAACCATTATTAAAACACTAGATTCCGAGCCAAGTGTATGACACTCCAATTATCACAAAATAATAATTTACCCTCTTAACTTCATCTGAGTTCCATAATAAACCACATAATTTAAACCATATCAATCCCATATTCTATTTTATCAATATAATATTCTTTCATTGTGTAAAAATTAATAATACACTTCATCCACAACCTCTAAATAACTTCTGTTCCACTATAGGTAAACAAAAACCATGTTGAATTTTTTTGGTATCTAAATGACTAAATAATATATCATAAAAAAATCTATCAATGGATCATCCATAATAAAGAAAAAAGATGTATATTTTGATATTTTCAAGTAATATATGATCCGTTTCATATCCTATTAGTCTTACCTTACTATATTCAATATGAATCATTGAAAAACTACAATTGTAAATGGAATATTCAGCTGACTACATATCATGCTATATATTAGACTTCCTACCACTAATGAAAACATAACTTTCACCATGTAAAAAACTTCATCTTCCAATTTATCTACCTTATCCTTAGATAATTTTAATTATATGGCCAATAGAGTTGAGTATAGCTTGAATCCATTCATCTAAAATATTTTTATGATTTTCTAGATTCAATCCTTATGAGATAGAACCAAATTCCCAAATTTCCTATCTATCTCTATATTCATTCCCAAAATATTCTTGGATTATTGAGATCTTTCTTCTTGAATATTCTTGAAATATATAGTTTCATATTCTGGATCCTATTAACATTTTGTCTGGGTAGAAATATTACATCCATATATATGAATTGTAGGGTAAAGGACCTATCATCCCATGCCTTCTGGTAGAAACAGTGGTCCTCATTTCACCAAGTGAAAACTTATTACACAATGAATACATTGATATTTTTATTCCACTTACTTTCCACTTTCTTCAATCGATAAAGGTTTTTATTCATCTTACACATCATGTTTTAGTATCTATCAGCCATGGAATCCATTAGCTTATTTATTTTAATTTCTTCCTCCAACTCACAATGAAGGAATGATATAATTATATCCATTTGTTATAAGTATAGATCATCTATAACAATCAAGATAAACACTTTATAGATGGTAACATTATTAAATAATAGTTATAATATCTCTAATAATTCTATTCCATCCTTTCATTGAAATCCTTTCAGTACCAACTATGACTTGCACCTTTTCCTTACTCTGGCATTGTTCTTTAACCAAAACACCCACTTATTCTTTAGTGATTAATTACCCTATGATAATTATGTTATCTACCATGTTTTTTTTGATATTATATAAACAAATTTCATACTTCATTCCCAACTCTCACTATCTAGAGTCACTGAGAGTGGCCACCTCATCTCAGATTTCTAGTTCTCCAATGTCTGTAAGAATCAAGAAGTACATGCCACCCCATTCCAAGGAATTGGTTTTCTAAATCTAGTTAATATCTAAAAGACATAGAACTTATATTTATATAGTAATTCAATTTATGACCCTCAATATTTAAATCCCTAACTTATAGTAATCCCACCAAAACCTCAGTAGCTCTTGAGATTTATGGAACGTTTTTCATTAATCTATTTTTTGAAATTCCAGTGCTTTCATCTAAACATTATGGACATTATAATTACATGATATTCTCATTAAAATAAAATTTTACTTTCTTATTTAATCCATCAACATCAAATTCATTAACAACCATGTTTTAGTACTTCTAAATAACCTTATCATTAAAGAGAACATCGTGGATCTTTATGTATTTTCACTTGTCATCATCCTATGGTTGGAATCTAAAATTTTCATCTCCAAATCCCATAATGAAACATGACCTAGAATTTACTCAATATTAACACTTTCTTTAACATACATAAAAACACATGAAAGACATCCAAATTTTTTGAGATAGATAACACCTGGTTTTTTTCTAGACTATATATTTTTCAAAACTTCCAATCCCATAGGAGAAGATAGAATTTGGTTGACCAACTATATTTTTCTTTTAATTATTTCTTCCCAAATTTACTTGGTAATTATCAAGTGTATATACATAATCCTCAAGTTTTATACCAATGTTTGATTCATTTTTTTTTCTATACCATTATTTTGAGGTGTACCAAGAACATTTGTCTCCATAATGAACAAAATATCCTAAAATAATTTCATGATGTTTCATCCATTTTATTCACCACTATTTTAAGACCATAATCATTCCAACATCCAACCATATTCCCTCTTCACCATGGCTATCAATTGGATGAGTGTTCAAAACACATCAAATTTATGTTTTAGGATGTATACCCAAAAATTCATCTTAGTAACATCAATAAATGTCACAATGTAAAGTGACCCACCATGAGATTGAATTGGGTATGGTACCCATTCTTCATTGTAACCCATATCTATCTTTTGGGATTTAGGATTTCATCTATTAAAATTAAGAAAAACCCTCTTATACATATTCATCACAAAACTATCACCTTACAATGTTAGTATGGTAAATATTCACAATATCATTTCAAAATAGAACTTTCATGTTCTTCTTACTAAGATGTAAGAGTTTACAATGCCACGACTACATATTATTAGACATTAATACTCCAACAATTACTACTCTATATAATCAAATAGTTAGATACAAGGTATTTTATTTTACTCCAAGTGAAACCACCAGGGAACCTGGAGTAACATTTCAAACTCCATCTACAAAATTAATTCTATAACCTACCTCATCAAGCCTCCCTACAAATGTTATGATTTTACATATCCCTGAGATATATCTAAATTCATTTGTATTCAAGACACTCTTATTTTTAATTGATACATTAACATCTCCTTTCCCCATGACACTCAATATTTATTATCAAACAAATATACCTTTCCAAAATGTTTAATCACATAATTTTCCATGTTGGTTTTTCTGTCATAAAATTGAATGATGTGACTTGGTTAATCACCCATTAATCCACTAAAATATTGAAATTGAGAAACAATGTGTTTTTTCCTTCAATTAAACATATGGAATTTCAACATCCATACATGGATCACTAACATAGTTGCTTATTACTTCTATAATACTTCTTAAAATGTCCTTTCCTCTTATAACTCTAGCATATAGGACCCAAACTAACTGACTTTCCTCCATTTCTCTCTTGGTATTTATCATATGATTTAATATTCTAATTTATCCTATGGGGTGATCATATTTATCTTTTAGCATTAATATCACAACTAAAAGGTGATTGAACTTCCCTCTAGTAGATATATTCATTGATGATCATGTTCTACACATCCTCAAATATTGAATAGGTATTTCCAAAGAAAATACTTAATACCATCACCAATATGTCCCATAACTCAGATAGTGATGAAATTACTATATAATTTTCTCACTATGACTGTTTTTGCTCAAACTATTCTTTCTGGGTTAACTCAATTGATGGAACCCAATAGATTCAAGATAGTATCAAAAATTAAGGAAAACATGGTGAAAATGAGTAACCAAATGATGTGTTGATAGGATTTAAGGATATCATGTTTATGACAAATCAGTTTTCCTAAAATATTATTAACAATATATACCTTTACCCACTCCCGAGCATGCCAAATAAGATAAGGATGGAGGTTGATAAGAGTTTGAGTGGTGGATTCTATAAAGAAAAGAAGGATCGATTCTTGGTATGTGAGAAGTGTGGAAGGATCCACCCCTAAAAGTCTCTCAATGGAAAAAGTAAATTCTTTATGTGTGGAAAAGAAGGACATAAACCAAAGGATTGCTATGGAAAAAGGAAGAGTATGATGGAAGGAAATGAAGCTCATCCTAATAAATACATTTTTTTTATTTTTTGTAATTGTGGGGAACCTATACATTCTCAATTCAATATCTTATCTAAGAGGATAAAATCTAGACCATGGATGGATCTTTGTGGAAACAGGTGGATTTACTATTTATGTATTGAGGTTGTATTGAAAACATTAGTTTAAAGGCTATTCAATGTTTAAACTTATTTCAAGGATTCCATCATATTTATTTTGGAAATTATATTAATATGATTTTAGAAAATGAGAACCTATAATCTAGGTGAAAAATAATAAAATATGGCAAGGTTATGGATCTTGAACCTATGAGCAAAGGATGATAAGGGTTTCACGACAACCACTAACCTATGCAATTTCATTGTTAAAATTTCATTGTTTTTAGTTAAACGTTTTGATGTATAAATGTTAATTATGAACCAGTAGTATCACTTTTGAGGATTGGGGATTAATTTGTTAACCATATTAGTTTTGGAAGATAGTTAAAGGCAAATAGTTAGACATGACACTCTTAAAATCCTTTAAAATATTTTTGTAGTGATTCAGGCATAAAAATATTCATTATTAGTAATTAATTTCTTAGAGTAAAAGGATGAATTAGTATTTGTTCGAAGCACAACCAAAATTTATGATTTTTCATATGAAAATGAAACCTACCAAGTAGGAATATTTTTTTATATTATTGGCCAATAAAATAGTTACCCAACATTAGGAAAATAATATAGAAATTTTTTTTTTCCTAATACCTTAATTTCTGTTGAACCAATGGTCTTCTAAATCCACCCAGATTTATGGATTTCAGGCCCTCAACTTTCCATTGATTATTCACTTGTTTGTGATTGATGAACTCATTCAATCCCTATAATATTTAAGATTTTCCTCAAGTATGTATATCTACTTTCCACTGATTTTCTCCTACTTAGAGAATTAGTTACATGTTATTCCATGTGGCCTTAGTACTTTCCATTCTCTCTTTTATAGAGGATTACTTATGAACCATTTTCACGATGTGGGATTTCAAACATAGGAAGTACCAAATAGTCTATCACCATGATTGAGTTTAAATTGCATGGATTCAAATTAAATAAGGTGGGTAGAATGTGACACCCCAAAAAAAACGATGTAAGAACCTTGTATTCTATAGCATGTATGACACATGACCATTCCTAGAAATTTAGCCTATAAACAATGTTTGAAACTATGGCTATAAGTCCAGAAACTATGGATGTAGGTTATAGACACAGTTTTATGAACTGTGGCTAGTATTGGCATGGCTATAGGGTAAGACCCATAGCCAGGGTTTGAAACCTTGGCAGCAGATTAAGGAACACAAGACTACAAACACGATTTGAAACTGTGGCTATAGGGTTTTCCATTTCATAAAAAAACACTCCACCATCTGTAAAGCCCCCCATTCAACACCACTTCCCCCATGGAAATCCCACTTACTGCACAGTCCCCTGGGACATCCCCCACCCCCCTTTGGACATACCCCCCTTGAAAATCCCCCCACCCCAAGACAGCCCAAAAAAAACACCCCACCACTACAAATCCCCCCACCCTGAAGCACCCCTTCCCCCATGAAAATCCCCCCTTCACTCCCCCTGGATAGCCTCCCCCCACTGTAAAATCCCCATGGATAGACCTCATCCCCCCACTGCACAGTCCCCCCTAGAAAGCCCCTCCACCCCCTCTAAGAAAACCCCCTGCACACCCCCCTTGAATAGCCCCCACCCATGGACAGAGCCCACACCCTAGACAACCCCCATACAGAGCCCCCCTAGATAGACCCCCACCCCCGGCAAACCCCCCCAACCCTTGAAACACCCCTTCCCCCTGAAAATCCCCCTCCAATCCCCCTGGAAACCCCCCAAACAGACCCCCTAGACCCTGGTCACCCCTAGATAGACCCTAGACACCCCCAGGACCTAGACACCCCCAAAAAGACCCTGGAAAGACCCCCCTCTAGACCCCAGACACCCCTAGACCCCCCAAACCCTGGACCCCCCAACCCTGGACACCCCCGGATAGACCCTGGACAGACCCCCCCAGACCCTGGGCACCCTCTAGACAGATCCTGGACAACCCCCCTCCTGGACCCCCCAGACACTAGACACCCCCCCACTGAAGACCCCTCAGACCCTAGACCCCCCTCCTAGAAACCTCGTTCCCCCACCCCCTTCTCACATCACACCCCCTTTCACACTCCCCCCTCACCTATCCGCCCTCACCTAGCCTCCGGGACAGACCCAGAAAAACCCGTCCCCACCCCCAAGACATACCCTGGACCCCTCCCCCTTGGACAGAACCTAGAAAGACCCCCAAACCTTGGACCCCCTCCTAGACACCCCTATGCCCACTCCTCCCCACTGAACACCCCCTTGCACACTCCCACCAACACCCATCCCCCCACCTTTCCCCCCAGACCTTGGACACCCTCACTAGATTGACCCTGGATAGACCCCCTCCTAGAAACCCCCTCCCTCCAGGACCCCCAGACCCAGGACAGACCCCCCATGACAGACCTTGGATAGACCAGGACAGATTCCTAATTTTTCATATTAGTGAGATGGTAAAGACCTACTATAAAAAAAATTCCTTGTTCTATCTAAGGATTATTTTTTCCATGTTAAAGGTGAACGAATGTGTTAGTGAATATGAGGAGACTATATCTACATGAAGTGGAATCTATTTGAATAAGGAAATTTAAAAAATAATGAATATTAATTATAATCTCTAAAAGGGGGAATGGTTTGGAGATGAGTAGAAACTTTATGAAAAGTTTAATCCTATTGGTCATCTATCTAGGCTAAGAGATGTAGTTGATGTTGATCATAGACCAGATCAAGAAGCTGAAGATTTTGAAGATGAGGATAAAAAGAAGAAGATGGACCTACTAGAGAGGAAGGATCTCCTATAGATTATAGGAGAGACCCAGATATTGTGGAAAGCCTATGGAGAATGACCTTAGGACCACCTAGTCCATCTTTTTATCTACCTTTAAAAGAAAAATTTTTAGGTGATGATGAAGAAACTGAAGAATCAAGTAGTTTTGAGTATGAGAGAAGATCCATTAGTTATAAAGATGAATTTGGAGGAGAAGCAGAAGGAGACAAAGAATAAGAAGAGAAAAGTGGTAGTAGTTTTGGATGTGAGGAAGATGAAGATGATAAAAAAGATGAAAGAAGTGGGAGTGATAGTTATTTAGATCACCCTAGTAATGATCAAGATGCCATTTTAGAGTTGTCTGGTACCATGAATCAGAAACTCATTATACATCCTCCTGGTTCATAAGTAGCTGATAATGTTGAAGAGGCAGTGGTTGAAGTTGAAACAGAAGTGAAAGATCAAATAATACCATTTCCTTAGTTGGTTTATGCTAGAATAAGACCTCAATATGAGGGGGTGTAGCGAGTAAGTGGAGACCCAGATGAGGGGGAGCTCCAAGATAGAGGAGACAATGTTGAGGGGGAGCCTCAAACTAGAAGAGTTACAGTTAACACACTCACTCTTCTGGAAGTCTATGTTCTATCTAAATGGAAATGGAATAATGTATATGTTATCTTTAGTATGGAATATTTAGATTCTGATGATGGAGCTGATAGAGTAGTTCCAATGAGACCAGTAGTGGAGGAGCCTATACAGTCTCAAACACTTCCTATAGGTTCATCTTCTCCTGCTCCTATAGCTTCATCAGTTCAAATTCAAGGTGACTATGTCACTAGAGTTGATTTTGAAAATTTCAAGGATGAACTTTTCTCCACCACTAGGAATTTATCCTTTCCTATTCCCATGTTATGATAAAGTGAAAGTGAATAAAATATTCTCTCTTGAACTATTTTTTCTCAAGTGTAACCCAGATTGATTGCACTAATTGAAACTATTGTGATAGATAATTAGAATATGAGAAATGTGTTGACTTTATTGGTTTCCACTATCAACAGTTTGACCTATAAGTACAAGATAACCTTGTATAGAATCATTAAAGGAATTGACAATATTATTTCCCACTTTCAAGTTCCTAATTTTAACTATTTCTGAAATAATGTTACACACACTATTCAAGGAGAATTTAGCTTAGCAGAACCTGTATCTCAATCACCAGATGTTTAGGCAATGATCAATGTGATTAGAGTGGAGTTTTAAGCTCTATTGGTTGGAACATATCAAGATACACTTGCAAATCTTTTGAAAAATAGTGACTATGTTCATGATATGGTCATGATCTACTCCAAGAGAGATTAAACTACTAATAATTACATAATAGAGAACAGGAAATATTAATTCAAGAGGATTTATACCAAAAACCACTTGGAAAGTCACTTTAAATATTTTGTGGAGAATATCAAGTTACCTCCTTTCACACAGGTGTTTAAGGAACAAGTTAGTCAACTAAGGGACTACATAACTCTTCTTCACAAGTTCATGGAGAATAAGGATGATTTTGAAAAGGAAAAGCAATATGTTGGGGGGATAATAACTGATTTCATAAATCTGTTGAAGCCATATATCCATGTTCATAGTGAAGCCATCATGGTTCCAGCTATTGCACCTCTCAGACCGGATGCCTCTCCTGCTACATCAAAGCATCCTCCTCCACAGTCTATGTTAGCTACTCAAAAATTGAGCCAGATTAGGCCAATTGTCAAAGAGAAGATCCAGCCTCAGGACTCAACCAAACCTATCCTTTCCCCTTATGTTGCTGAAGCCATCATACTCCCCCATTAGAATTCATTCAGATCATCCAGTCTGTCAGCCTCCCTCCATAGAAACTATTATTGATCCTTCTCACAAAGGAATGGGAAATAAATCCCAAGGAGTAGTTTGGATCACTTTTTGACAAGACTTCTTGATGGTACATTTGATGTATTACACTAAATTGTACTGTACATTCATTTTGAAATTCATTGATCATTCACTTCCATTCATTCTGTTATGCCTTTTTTCCTTTCATTTTATTATTTAATATGTTTAATCCTTCTTGATAATCCTAAAAGGGGTAGAAAAAGACAAGGAATTATTCCTATTTACCTCTTATTATGTATTAACTTAATCTAAAATTATTATGGAAAAAGTCATGATTTTTCATTATCAAAAAGGAGGAGATTGTTTTCCCCACTCATGTTTTTATGGTTTTAATAATCACAAATCATGTCTAATCACGTCCAATCACTTAAAAAATGTTTAATTGAGTTTAAAAATGATCAATTATGATTATTTATGATCAACTATATATTTAACACATTTTTTATATTCATTTTATAAGATAGTAAATATAGAAAAATTGGATAAGTATTAGTCACTAACACCGACAGAACATGTGTGACATCGACAAAACAAGTGTGATATCGACAAAGTAAATGTCACACTGATAGTTCAACTGAGAAACTGACAAAAGGAATGTCTCATCAATAGTACAAACTGACTCACCAATAGATTACTCAAAAAAAATAAAAACCGACTCACTGATAAAGGATTCACCGATAGTAAAAATGAGACACCGATAGAAGGAATGAATAACCGACGGAACGAAATGAGTCACTGACGCATTGACTCACCGACACATGGAGATATCGATAGAGTGACTCGCTGATAGAATGAGTCAATAATAGCAATATAAGGACTCACTAATAGAAGAGTCACTGACAAAATTAATTAACAATAGATGAGTCACCCACAGACTGCGTAAATTTTATTTATTAAAATTTATCTCTAACTGTCATATTTGAGTGTTTTAATGCTACTAATTAAATTAATTATTTTTGTAAACAAAATTAATGACTATGAAAGAGGAATGTATGAGGTACAAGTTACCTCCACATGATCCTTGTCATCCAACACAGGACACCTGAAATAAAATGATAGCTTGGTGCATGAGCTGCACAGAATAAGAGAACAACAAAAAGAACTTAAGAGCAGATATACTAGACCAAGGTGAAGAACACACAAAGAACTCTCACTCCTGCTAACTATAAATGAAATAGGATTGTTGCGCATAAAAAATTAAATCATACTTGTAGAAAAGAAACACTAAAGAGAATAATCCCATCATCTATGAAAACCAGAACCCATAGCCTCACAACACTCTATTTTCAATGTCTGTGTCCAGAAGTGGAATCAATATTCACATATAATTCATCCAAAGAGTCTAGAGCTGCATTTCAAAACACTCAGAGAATTATAAACTCTATCTTCATATTTCCCACTAGGTTGTGTACATTTTTACTACATTTCAAGCAGTGTGTGTATTTTTCTATTAAATACACAGTGTCTCCTACACTGAACCGAAGGACATAAGATATCCTCACAAAAACATCTTTTTACACCTATTATATCCCATGTAGAACTATGGTAGAGGTCCTATGTGACCTGGCTATTTTAGTACACTTGTATAACTGTGGTAGAGGTCTTTTGACCGAGATATTTTGTATACTATTATGTAAACCCTGATCCAGGGTGTGGATCAAAGCATTAAATATATATATATATTGCTTTGTGGCAGGTGATCACCAAGTGGAGAGGACTATGTCTCAACATGAGACTGAACCTCTTGTTTTAATCTTCTGTGTTTTGAAATTTTGTTTACTCTATTTTATCTTATAGGTCAGAAAACTAAGTTTCACTTTGATAGTTAGCCTTGGATAGTGTTTATAACTATTTTTGTTTAGTAAATTAGTTTCAAAAGTTATATAAATATCTCATATTGTTTTAACTGATAAATAATCAATCTTCTAAAAAATTAATTGAACAGTTAGACTATTATAAATTTACTACTTTGATTAACTTGGTTGTCTTGTTTTAAATTGGGGAATTCTTTCAAGTAATGTTTTTAACAATTTTTTATAGGAACTCAATTCAACCCCCTCTTGAGTATCCAACTCTGAATAATAGAAAATAACCTTGAAATATTATAAATGAAGCTATTAAATATCATTTGTGTGATTCCCTAAAAAACCTAAATAAAATACCTTATATTCGATAGTGTGTGTGACACGCAACACCAAGCATGGAAGGTAATATAAAATTCAGATACTTTATAATATGTTTATAATTTACAATAGATTCCATGCATTAAACACTGATTTAGAGTAAATTACACGCAATAAAAACCTTTCTTGATAGTATGTGTTACACTCAAGAGTGACCTTCCTTGATATCTTGTGTTACACACCAAACCGAGTTTCACCAAATAACAAATTATTATTAAAATATTATTATATAATATAATATGAGACAACCTAGCCGTTATGTTTGTGGTTATGAATATTATTAACTAAATCATGAAAATATATTTTCCATAATAATAAATAATTAATTCATAGATTAAAAATTAATTAGAAATGAATTTAGGGACCAATTGAATATAAATAAATTCTTTTTATATAAAACCATTTTAATTCTCACGTAGCAGTTTTATCACAAAAAATTAAAGTAATTACAATTAGTGAATGATTTTAATTTAATATATATGTTACATACTCAATAAATTATTTTTCTATATTCATCGAATAAATTTGGTAAGCATAAGATAAGAGAAAACTGAATATTTCACATAAAAACTTATATTTTTATAAAGGAAATTTTACAGCCTTTTAAGGGAAAACCCATTTTAAATATGAATTTTGACAATTTAATTGATTTAATATTTCAAAATAAGCTTATTATTTCAAATAAGAACATAATAATTAGGTTAGGGTGATTTTTTGATATTTTTCTGAGACATTTCATTTTTTAACGAACAGTTAAAAATAGAAAATTTACCTTCAAAACTGCTTTTTCATCTAATTTATTTATATTATTAAATTATAAATTTAATTTGTTTTATATTTTAATCAGATAATATATTTTTCAATTAATACAATTTATATAATTTGAATCAATTTCACAGTGAAATTTATTTTAAAAACATAGAGTACATTAGGGCGTGTTTACTCTAAAAACCTACATTGTCGTCCCGTCTGTGGGATTAATATTAGTTTTGATATCTACCACTTATGTGATTGGATTTTTTTAAAATATATTCCATATTTGTAATTATAATAATTTATAATGTCTAATAATAACAATTTTTACTAAAAATATTAGTGAATGTGATTAAAATTAATTTCAATTATTAAGGTTAAATAAAGCATAAAAATGGACTAAACCTTTATCTTATGGGCACAAACAGACTAGCCACTTTTCCAAAACCCATTTTATTTCCATAATTCATCAATTAACCTTAAATTCTTGAGTTTTTTATTATTTTTTATGTAAGAAAATGTGAACACCTAACATCTTTTCAAAAATACCAAGTGAGTCCTTTTTTACCCCTATTAAAGGCCACCACCTATTCCACTTCTTCACACCTCTAAAACTACTTAGTTTCATCCATGAACTACCAAAATAGTCTCCCATAATTACTATTCTAGACCTATAATCTTCTTTTTGGTAGAAAATCTTCCAAAAAATCCTTTTGGTTCAAACCAAAATAAGTTACCCTATTAAGAGGTAAGACCTCCTTTAATGGTTTTTAGTTTAATTTTCATTCCCCACTCACTATACTATTATTATTATATTATTACATAAGAAAAAATTATTATAAATAAATTTGGATGTTTTTATGCTAATATTTAAATATAAACATACTCACACCGCCATCTAATGGGTAACGAACATAGTTTTTCTGTGCATGGAGAATTACTACCTTAGGAAATGATGATTGTTCAATTCTCCTTTACCACATCTCATGGTATAAATTATAATGGAAAATATATTTATATATATATTATATATATTTTATATATAATTTATTATTATTATTTAATTTTTATTTATAACATACCTTTATGCTTTACATGTTGTGTAAATACGATAATTTTTTTGAGGAAGTATGGACTACCGACCCCTCAAGGAGATATGGCTCATTCATGCCATACATGGAACGTATAAAGGGTGGTGTTAATAAACCTATGTAACATTTATGACATATATATGATACTGTAATTATAATATACATATTTATCATTTATTTATCATTCTTTTAATACAAAAATTTAATGAATGTATTGTACATGCGTACGTACAACCTATCGTCTCCATGAACAGTGCACTTCATTTCTAATATCAAAATATTTTGTAATATTATAAAAACATATACACTAAATATATATTATAATTAAATCATGTTTTAAATTATGTATATTATGAAACCATGAAACATTTAATGACAACAACAAACAACAAGTTAAAACACACTCCCCAACTAGGCGATTAACACACGAAACAGTAAAATAATGGAAGATTATTAACAAAACGGTAATAAGATGTTATAAGAAATTAATATTTTATATTATAAATATAAGAAAGGTTCTGAATAAAGTATAAAATTAATAGAAGTTTATCAAACATAAATTGAAAGGACATTCACTCGAAAGGAAACACATGGTAAGGTATTCTTGTCTCATTTTCATTCCCTAAGGCATACATAATTGTTGTTCACCTAATTTAATATATATGGTGTACATAATGCCACATTGACATATAATATACTGAATTATATAATATTCATGGTATTTAAATGTTTTATTTAATCATTATTACCTTTGGGTATTCAAATTCATTTGTTACAACATTGTTAAGGAATTCTTGTATCACTTTTCTTTCTGTTAGGTATAGTTTATTATTATGAACCTAATTTATTATATATATAAAGTTTAAATACTGACACATTAAAATATAATATAATTAACCCTATTAAATTCATCTTATATATATGTTTCATTTTATTATTATCACTTTTGATTCTTTCGATTAATATGTACTGGATTTGGTCTCAATTTCATTTCATTGAGGTACATTCTATTGTTATACACCTAGTTTCTTTTATACGGTGTATATATTTACATTAAAATTTAATACCATGAATATCTTTAATTCAATTTTACTTTGTCATGAGTTTATGATTTAAAATGTTTGAATGTTATATGGGACACTTTGGGATGTTTAAAAATTATTTTCCTCAATATTAATCCTAATAATATTTCAAAAGAATTTCCATTAGAGGAAATTAAAAAAAAATCAATAAACCCTTTAATTTTTATTTAGTTATTAATGATCATTTTCAAGTGTTAATACCGTTTACCCACTCTTTAGTACTAATATGTTGTATATTTTTTTTAAGAAAACTCAACTTTATATCTCTCTTTTGTCGGAGAACCCATTTTCTTCTAAAACCCATGTTTAATTAAAATGTCTTATTTTTTTTCAAAATATTTGGAAAAGAAATTTTTACCATTTTTGTATATTACCAATGTTTTCAATGGAATGTTATTGTTACTTTCCTAACAAGGCATTTTTTAACATTTTTCCATACAAATAGAATATTTATTTTATCTCATATGATACGTATAGATTTATCCATCATCATTTATTTGAAGCCTCCTTCTCAGTGTTTAAAAAAAATACACTTTCAATGAAAAATATTTTCAAATAGTTTTTCAGAAAAAAATGATATTTTCCTTAAGAATATTTTTAAAATCTATTCTTTTATTTCATCATCAACAAAAACCCTGTATTTTAATCGGTTTGAGATTTTTTGTATTGATATAATCATTATTATTCCATTGGATGGTTTATTGTTGAATTGGAAAAGGATAGTATTCCCATTAACTTCTTTGATTTTTTAGTCCACTTGAAATATTCAATCTTCTATGCTCATTTATTATCACATAATTATCCATATCATTTATCATGTATGTTACTATTTACTAAAATGTATACCATTTTACATATGGTGTCTACTTTGACTGTTATTTGATTATTTGGGTTAATTTTGTTATATCTGAATCTCTTACTTCATACATATATTTGATAAGGAACATTTAAAAAAAATTATTTGATATATGTGGAATGTTTTGGACTAGTACGATAAGTGCAGGTCCCCAGTTATAGATAGCCCCTTGATGAATCAATAGTCTCATGGGATGAGTCATTTGGCTGGCCTCCTTAGATAGGATGTTACCCTAAATTTTGTAAACCATCTTTTGAAACATCCTGATGATAAAGGTACCATGTACCTGGGAAACATGGCATTCAATAATTAAGAATTTCCATCATTTATATTCAATTATTATTCATCGATGAGATTTTGCATCGACATATCTATGAATGCATTTTCATTTTCAGGTTTTAGTTATTTTTCATTCATAAGATTTTGCGTCAACATATCTATGGATACATTTAATTTTTGGTTATTTAATTGGAATGTGTTTCTAGTTTTTACCTTGACATATTTCTTACACAATTCCATTCAGTTTATTCAATAGTTGGCATGTTTGTTTAGTTGTTTACCTTTCAATATTGACTATTCCCATTGATTGATTATTGATTCTAGTATATTTTTACCTTACTGAGAATTCAAGCTCACCCTTATTATGTTTCTTTCTAATGGAATACAAGAACTGTACTATGAATGAAATACATGGATTTTACTAGATGGATTAGAGTTAATCTCAACGTTGTTTATTTATTTGTTTAAAAGAAAGAAAAAAATTATGTTGTAATTAGTGTATTCATTTGTAATAAAACAATCATTTATAAATCTGGTTTACCAATACTACTAAAATTATTAGTCCTTCAGGTTTTTATTTATTGTAATCATGCAAATGTATTTAATAGTAGACACCAAATCTAGACTATCTAGAGTTAGGTTGCTACAATTTGTATCAAAGGAAGTTTAGTAACAACATTGGGAACTATATTTATGAAAAACAAGATTAGAGAACATAACCCTAAGGTATAATTTTAAGAATCATAGATATAAAACCTATAATTTTGGTAAAGTATAGATTATCTGGGTATTCCTAGAAATAAATCCCTATTTGGATACTACAAGTGGATGTGGTTCTATCACAAATATAAGTATGAGTAACAACATTTCAAAGGTGTTCTGATCTTGACTCTGGTAACCTAGTTTATGAAAATGGGTCTTACTGCACACCTGGTTTGACACTCATGGGGTAAATACTTATGATTACCCACTTTTTCATTACAAAACGTTAAGAATGATTTGAGTAGATAATGAAAATGAATAATCTAGGTTAAAATTAATGTGTTTTAGATTTAAAAATAAGGTTTCGGGATTTAGGGATCTTATGGATGATTATATACTTTTCTCACTATGAAAATTGTTGCTCACACAATTCTTTCTGGTTTTAGTCAATGGATGGAACCCAATAGATTCAAGATAACATCAAAAATGAAGGAAAATGTGGTGAAAATGGGAAAACAAATGATGTGTTGATAGGAGTGAAGGATGTAATGTTTATGAAAAATCTGTTTTCCCAAAATATGATTAAAAATATATAACTTTACCCACTCCCAAGCAAAAAAAAAAGATAAGGATGGAGGTTGGTAAGAGTTTTAGTGGTAGAGACTATAATGAAAAGAAGGATCAATTATCGATATGTGAGAAGTGTGGAAGGATACACCCATGAAAGTGTCTTAATGGAAAAAGTAAATTATTTATGTGTAGAAAAGAAGGACATAATGCAAAGGATTGCTGAGGAAAAAGGAAGTGTACGATGGAAGGAAATTAAGCTCATCCTAGGAAATCCTTTATAGTTATTTTTCTTATTTATGGGGAACCTAGAAATTCCCAAGTCAATTCCCTCTCCTAGAGAATAAACTCTAGACCGTGGAAGGATCTATGTGGATATAAGTGGACTAAGTATTTATGTATTGAGGTTTTATTGAAAACCTTAGTTAAAATTCTATTCAGTGTTTAACATTATTTCAATGATGTCCATAATATTTATTTTAGAAATTATATTAATATCATTTTAGAAAAAGAAAACCTATTATCTAGGTGAAAACCAATCAAATCTGGTATGGTTGGGGATCTTGAACTCATGATCGAATGATGATAAGGGTTTCATGACAACCACTGACACACACAATTTCATTGTTAAAATTTCAGAATTATTAGGTAAACAATTTGATGTATAAATGTTAAGTATGATCTAGTAGTATCACTTTTGAGGATTAGGGATTAATTTGTTAACCATATTAGTTTTGGAAGATAGTTAAGGAAAAATATTTATACATGTCACTCTTACAATCCATTAAAGTATTGTTTTAGTGCTTCAGGAATAACAAAATTTATTATTGGTAATTAATTTCTAATACTAAAAGGATGAATTAGAATTTTTTCGAATCACAACCAAAAGTTAAGATTTTTTGTTTGAAACTGAAACCTACCAAGTAAAAATATTTCATTATATTCATGGTCAATAAAATAATTACCCAACATTACGAAAATAATATAGAAATAAAAATGTGGTCCTAATACCTTAATTTCTATTGAACCAAAGGTCTTCTAAATCCTCCCAGATTTATGGATTTCAGGCCATCAACTTTCCACTGATCATTCACTTGTTTGTGATTGATGACCTCATTCAATCCCTATAAATATTTACACTTTTCCTCAAGTATGTATATCTACTTACCACTGATGTTATTCTACTTTGAGGCTTACTGACATGTTATTCCATGTGACCTCAGTACTTTCCATTCTCTCTATTATTGAGTATTACTTATGAACCCTTCTCACAATGTGGGATTTCAAACATAAGAAGTATCCAACAATCATTCACCATTATTGATATTAAATTGTTAGGATACAATTTAAATAAGTTCGGTAGAATGTGACACACTGAAAAAACTAATGTAAGAATCTTGTATTCTATAGCGTGTATGATACATGACCAATACTATAAATTTAGGCTATATCCACGGTCTGGAATCGTGGATATAAGTCCAAAAAATTATGGCTATAGGTTATAGCCATGATTTTATGAAATGTGGTTAGTATAGGCGTGGATATAGGGAAAGTCCTATAGCTATTATTAGAAACAGTGGAAACAGATTAAGGCACATAGGACTATAGCCACGGTTTAAAACCATGGACATAGGGTTTTCCTTATCATAAAAAACACCCGACCCCCTAAAAATCCCCACTACAGCACCCCTTAACCCATGAAAATCACCCCCTCCACTCTCCCATGGACAGTCCCCCCCCCCCCCCCCCCCGCGGTATAGTCCCCCCTAGACATACCCTCCCCCCGCTGCATAGTCCCTCTTGGACATCCCCCACCCCCACTAGACAGACCCCCTACACAACCCCCACCCCTAGACTGTAGATACCCTAAGCTTGACGTACATGGACATTACATTACTTTTGTGGAATACTTATTACATAATAAAAACAGACACACAGGGACCGTAATAGTTTAGTGTCTTTGGAAACTTGGAACGCAATCTTCTAATCGTGGTGAAAGATCTTCAACATCTCCGACAAAGATCTTCACCTTTTGTTCTCACCTAAAACCTTTCTTTATATCCTGAGAAAAGAAAACATAAAAAGGGTGATCTCCAATACTCAGTAAGGGTAAGCATGGAGAAAATAAAAAAAATCATATATATTTGAACTTAAAAACATGAACCTAATGTTTAAACATAAAAATCTTAAGCAACGACATAAAACGTGGAAGTACATAAGGCATAGATCATAATGGAACATAAACCATGATAAAATTGCATGGGAATAAAACATATAATTGTGGCATCCATTAAGCACATGTAATGATTTCCATAGTAGCCAAGGAATTGCTTCCAAGACCATCTTAGTGGACAAAGTACCTTTCTGAATCGAGTTCACTCCTCGTTCCAGACCTGTAATACTGAATCAGATTAACTTACCATTCCAGCATTGTCTATCTCATGAGATATAAATCATTACCCAATGCATTGGAGGGAGATATAGGTCCCACCCATCTCGTAATGAAACCATTCTTACTTGTGCCACAAAATAAACATACATCATTCATAATAACCCAACGAATAAAATGGGCTTCATAAACATCATCCCATCATCAAATAATCCATATAAAAGTAATGGATATCATTTAATAATAATAAAAGAGAAACCATGTAAATCATAGAGACATTATACTTGAAACATACACATATGAAATAATGTCATATTAGATGAAAAAATGGTTTTGATAAAACACATGAAATGAATTCTTGAAGAAAATATCCTTTCTTCTTCAAAATCAATTTCTTTTCAAAAAAACGCCATGCAATTTTAGTAGAAATATTTTTGTTGGAAATAGTCATGAAATATTTTGGAGGAAGATTCATGAAAATAAGGCTTTATGAAACCATAAAAATCCTTTCATGCCGTATATGTTAAAAAAACATTCTTCTCGTACTTTTGCCGGAAAAGTCAAAAAAGTACCTTGTAGGGTAAATAAAAGAATATTCCTTCCATACCAAGGGGTAAAAGTCAAAATGGGTAAAGAGGAATTTAAACATAAATGAATACATTTTTATAAAACATGGACATGGATGATAGTAATAACCCCAGTAAATATTTACGAATAAGCAATCTCGGATAAAAATAAGATTTGCAAAATTATCCCTTAGCTTAGGTCCGATATGCTTCATACGTATCTAAAACTCCTGTATAATTATTTAAATAATGTCATTGACTTATTACAGCTCATATTCATTGTTATGATATCATATATGTTTCACTTATGACATTTTATTACCCGTTCTTTTGTAAATTCCATGTTAAAGCAGCGTTTTGGGTAAAATCATTCCATTTATCGTATGTGTTTTGACTTGTCATTTCTTGATATTATTACTTATATCCTGATTTACATAATTCCAGAATTTAAAACATGATTTATATATAATATATATTCATCATATACATATATATTATAGATCGATAAAAGGAATAAAATACACCGTTCATGGAGACGGTAGCCGTACGTACGCATGAACGCTGTTTTCGTTTCCTTATTGAATTGAATGAAACTAAATAGATGACATACATACATATATATATATATACACATAAATCCAGTAGAATTATTATTTAATATATTTCATTATTATTCATTATATAAACTTTATGATCCTTCATGTATGGTTAATCACGGAGAATGAATCTCATCGCGTCGTGGAGACAGTAGTCCGTACATACGCACGAGCGATGATATCGTTCCCATAATAATATAATTGGAGTGGATGGTATAATATATCAAAATCCGTATGATGTTATAATAACCATATATAGTTATTCATAACACCATTATACCCATCCATGTAAGGTGTTGGTGGAAAAATAGATTACACCACGGCGTGGAGACGGTATTCTGTACGTACACACGCACGGTGATTTTGTTTTCCGTAGGATGGACAAATGGTGAAATATGGATGTTTAATACTTAAAATAACATACCATTATATGAGTGATACTTATGTTATTACTTCATAATGAAACAACTAAAGAAGAAGAAGTGGAAGAAGAAATAAAGTTGAAGAATCGGTAACAGACATTACCTCTTCTATGAAGCGCCTCTTTGAGACCTCCTGTTAGGGCACCAAAATTGGTCTTCAAAGAAGACCAGAACCTCTAGGATGTTTATATGGAAGCGGAGAAGAGAATTTGGCAGGTTTTGGAAGAGCCTGAAGGCTCAAAGTGGTGTGATGAAGAAAGGGAGGAGGTGCCCTTTTATAAGGGAGGAGAGGGGCACCTTTGGAAATATAAGAAATATTAGTTTATATTAAATCCAAACCCCACATGAAAACTTCCAAAATGACTCATATCCGAATATTAGATGATATAGGGTTTTAATATCATCAACCAATATAATTTTGACACGTTATGAATTTATTTTAAACATTATCAACTAGATTTATCCTTATTTAATCAATTTAATTTTATTTGTGGTAATACCATTCTAAATTTTAAATTATAACAAATAATTACTTATTTGTTGTGAATTTTCCATAATTGGATATTTTATAACATTTTATAAGATATAAATTTAAATCTATAATTTTAAATATGTTTGGGATTTTTAAACAATTTTATCATATATTATTTTTATAAAATAACAATTGTGTCAATTTTGACACTATTCATTAATTTGAATTTAAATGAAATATATACAAAAAATATGTTCGAACTAAAAGCTTTAATAGATTCATAAAAGGTCATATGTATCTAGAAAATTAGTGGAGCACATTAAATAGTTCATATAATATTTATTTTATTATTTGTAAAACCATTTATTTGGTTTATCTCTTAATAAAATAATTACTACATCATTTTTTGTATAATTATTTAATATACATATTTGTTGCATAACAATAATAAATAAAACCCTATGCTTAAGATAAATTTATTAACTTTCACAATAATACTTTTAATCGAATTTATCATCTTAAAATTACAATATTTAAATTGTTATATTTATTAAATTATGAAGGTGACAACTTTGGCATCATTTGAAATAAAATAATATAACTGTCAAAATCATATTAATAAGGATAAAAATGGTAAAAAATTAAGCAAGTGGATGATTAGGGTTTATATATACACTAATAATATGTTTTGTGCATATTTTTGGGCCTTTTGATATGTATTAATATTTCAATAAAAACTATATTATTGATTTTTCACTAAATAAATAATTTCTGCATCCCTATTGTGTCAAAATTAATGATAATTATTTAATACATAAAAATTATAAATAAATTCATATGATGTAGATAATTTCATTATATTTCTGGATACTATTCATGTTTGAAGTTTCATGATGGTTATCACTAAATTAAAATTAATATACTTCTAAGATTTAAGAGAGTGACATGTTTTCACTTTCTTTGGTTTTAATAATAATTAAGTTATTTTCATGGACAAAAGTCCATTAAATGATTCTAAATCGACCCTTAGGTTATATGGGTCGACTTTTAGTCATATAATAGGATTTTGTCAGGTGTTAGGGTAATTTTATAATCTTATATTTACCCTTAATTACCCGATTTACCTTCAACTATGGTAAATAAAATTTACCGTAGTTACTATTCATAATGCCCAAAAATAAAAATTCGTCTATTAATATTATTTATACCCACTGATTCCAAATATGGAATCCATTTTTCCAAATTCAATACACAGAAGTCGCAGAAATTAAATTAAAATTAATCTCGTTGTCGAAAGATAACGGGTTTTTGTTTGAAACATTACAAAAGATTGAATTGATTTATCCTACGAATTCAAAGTAAAATCAATGCTAATGACATAAATTATATTAAATGGTAAAAATATATTATATTTATAATTTAAGACCATTCTATATTATAATTTAACCACATAAATTATTACGATGAAAAAAGTTGTTTTTAATTAAAATATAGCGTGTTTTTACTATTCATTAAAATATGAAAGTTATCAGAATAACATGAAAATTTTATCCAAGGTAAAATTTTATATCATTATTCCAAAGAATAATTTTATTTTGTAAATTTGAACTTATGAACATGTCAAAAACTATATTTAAAGTGGGTGCGCCATCAAAAGGCGGCGAAACTGCATTTTTTTGAAAAATACTTATTTTACCCGAAAAATTTATTTTGTTCACATAAAATGGTTTAGAAAATTTATAAGATGAATAATAATGTTATAAAATTAAAAATTTGGTTAATTCTATTCATAACGTCTAGTTCGTGATAATATTATAACCATATATCGTTGTTTATTGAAACTCGGTATTGCGTTCAACACACGCTATTGAGGAAGGAAGCGATTGCGTGTAATGAAAGCCAAGTCAGGGTTGGATGTAGTGAAAGACTCCTTTGCTGTTGTGTATAAGAAAATACAACCATATTTCATTTATACATTGAATATATATATATATACACACTCAATGTTGCGTAGAATAACTTATATCAAATGAACTTGAAATTGTGTGTAACACTATCCAAGAATTGTGTTGTGTATACTGCAAGCTAATACGGTGTTGCGTATAACACAATATAATCTGGGTGTAGGATAAAACCCATGAAATCAAATAAATTGAAAATAATACATATCATAAAATCTCATGGTGTTACATTCTACCCTCCCTTAAAATGAATTTCACCCTCGAAATTCGTTGGGGTTATAAATGGTTTGTTACTTGAGAATTTCTTTCATAGAAACCCACATCGTAAAAAGGAACGCTAAAACTTAATTTTAAAAAGTGATGTATGAAACATAACGGTTACCCAAATTTACTCATCACTAGTTTTCCACAAAGGAGATCAAAGGTGAAAATATGGATATGGAGGAAAAATATAACCATCATGTTCTGATGGAGAGTGGTAGAGAACATGGCTATGAAAAAGCCAACAATCACAAAGCTATAAATTTGTGATGATCTAAGGTACCATCAAATTCATCGGATATAAGAGAACTAGAACAACATTTTGGGTTTTCAATATCTTTTCCCTAAAATTGAAAATTTGAATTTGAAGAAATACTTGCTTGATTTTGGTACAATCTCATTGTTGTTCATGCTTTGAACAATTTCCACTTAATCTCTTAAAAAATGAAGTTGAATTTGTTATTCGTGAAGTGTTAATTGTTCATGTGATAAAATGATGGGTCATTCCATATGTTTCAAACAAAAGGTTTGCAAATGTTATCAAATATACATAAGTCCATCTATGGTGAGGTTAATCATATACGATTCCCAAAATGAACCTATACTTCATATATCATACCGCTTAATAAAATAAAACTAGTTTCTACTAACCAGGGACTTCCTGTAGGCCATTGGTATGCGATAAATGCCAGTCGCACTTCAGTTGTGGGTTCGATTCCCGCAGCCTTGTCCGACAGGATGGGCTGTCGCCCATCCTGAAGGTTGTCTTTTTCTAAAAGTACATTACTATAACATCCCATCAATAATATCGAAAAAATTTCTATCCTTAAACAATACTAACTTATGTCCAACATAATACATTCCAATCTTTAGGCTTATCTAAAATACATCGGTCCAAGCTCATAGTATAAAGAAAATGATTACTTGAAATGTCACCTAACAATCATGTGAATTCAATCATTTATCCCCCATATATCATAAGATATATTTTGTTGGTTAATTTACAAACATGTGAACACCTTAATCATGTATTCTCTTCAAGAATGAATACCCATTGAACCTTAGTGAAAACATGAATGCTATTAAAAGTTAAAACATTCCACATAGCAAAATCCTCAAAATTCTATACACTCAAACCATGATATCACTTAGTCCTTATATCAATAACGAGCTCATGAATACAATAAAACATCTCATTATCTTCTTATCCCTTAATTATGCACATATCATATTCTTTCTAAAATATTTGAATAACTTTTCATGGTTACCTGTACCATATAATTATTGAAAACCACAATTGACTAATACAAAAATATTCTAATAAACCATAAAAGTACCTCAACAACATTATTCCTGAATACCAATACATAAACCCTTCAATCCATCCTCTTCAATTATTGTCATGGAATAAGTCCTTCCTTGATTTAGATGTAACCAATTAGGTCAGGGAATTGAGTTGGGTAATTCCCATGTTCTCCACAGATAAGACATTGAACTCATAACAGTCTATCACTCTATGACCCCTTTCTCCACAGAGATAACATATGTCCCTCTATTTGAGGTATTCTTCAAGGTTCTTCTTCCCTTCTTTAGAAATCTCAATCTTCCTTTCTTTATGCTCCTCACTATGTGAACATGCATAAAATTCCATCTTCCTCTTATTTGATGACATATGAATACCACTAAATTTCACCTTTTTAATCATATACTACAATGAATGATTCAGAATAATCACAATATCTTTCTCTCTAGGCATTACACAATTTCGTTGCTCATAGTCACCAATTTTTCCATTGGATTCAATGTTAACTGAATTCTTTCTGGTTCCCTCCATTGACTAAAACATAAAAATTATTCTGTGAGAGGCAAAAATCATGCTAGGGAAAACAATATAATAAAGGAGGAGTACCTTTAATATCTAAAATCTTAGGTTTAATTCTACGATCATTAACGCAATTCTAGTAATATAACCTATACGTATACTTAACCTTAGGGACATCCCCATACATGCCTTAGAAATATCTCTAGGGATCTCACTAAAGTTCTCACATCCTAGTTTCCAAAGGTTGACTAAACCTTTCCTCTGATACCAACTGTAGAGACCCCAAGCTTGACGTACATGGAAATTACATTACATTTGTGGAATACTTAGTACATAACAATAACAGACACACAAGGACCGTAATAGTTTAGTGTCTTTGGAAACTTGGAACGTAATCTTCTAATCATGGTGAAAGATCTTCAACATCTCCCATAAAGATCTTCACCATTTTTTTCTTACCTAAAACCTTTCTTTATATCCTGGGAAAATAAAACATAAAAAGGGTGAGCTCAAATGCTCAGTAAGGGTAATCATGGAGAAAATAAAACAAATCATATACATTTGAACTTAAAAACATGAACATAATGTTTAAACATCAAAATCTTGAGCAACGACATAAAACATGGAAGTACATAAGGCATAGATCATAATGGAACATAAACCATGATAAAATAGCATGGGAATAAAACATATAATTGTGGCATCCATTAAGCACATGTAATTATTTCCATAGTAGCCAAGGCATTGCTGCCAAGACCATCTTAGTGGAAAAAGTCCCTTTCTGAATCGAGTTCACTCCTCGTTCCAGTCCTGTAATACTGAACCAGATTAACTTACCATTCCAGCAATGTCTATCTCATGAGATATAAAACTTTTCCCAATGAATTGGAGGGAGATATAGGTCCCACCCATCTCATAATTAATTCATTCTTACTTGTGCCACAAAATAAACATACATCATTCATAATAACCCAACAAAAAAAATGGGTTTCATAAACATCATCTCATAATCACATAATCCATATAAAAGTAATGGATATCATTTCATAATAATAAAATAGAAACAATGTAAATCAAAGAGACATTATACTTGAAACATACACATATGAAATAATGACATCTTAGATGAAAAAAATGGTTTTGATAAAACACTTGAAATGAATTATTGAGGAAAATATACTTTCTTATTCAAAATCTATTTTTTTTCAAAAAAACGTCATGCAATTTTAAAAGAAAGATTTTTTTTTGGAAATAGTCTTGAAATCTTTTGGAGGAAGCTTCATGAAAATAAGGCATTATGAAACCGTAAAAATCCTTTCATGACGTATAAGTTAAAAAAACTTTCCTCTCGTACTTTTGCCGGAAAACTCAAAAAAGTACCTTGTAGGGTAAATAAAAGAAGATTCCTTCCATACCAAGGGGTAAAAAATCAAAATGTTTAAAAAGGAATTTAAACATTCATGAATACATTTTTATAAAACATGGACATTTATGATAGAAATAACCCCAATAAATATTTACGAATAAGCAATCTCGGATAAAAATGAGATTTGTAAAATTATCCCTTACCTTAGGTCCGATATGCTTTGTATGTATCTAAAACTCCTGTATAATGATTTAAATAATGTCATTGACTTATTACAGAATCATATTAATTGTTATGATATCATATATGTTTCAATTGTGACTTTTTATTACCCGTTCTTTTGTAAATTCCATGTTAAGGCAACGTTTTGGGTAAAATCATTCCATTTATCGTATGTGTTTCAACTTGTCGTTTCTTGATATTATTACTTATATCATGATTTACATAATTCCAGAATGTAAAACATGATTTATATATAATATATATTCATCATATACATATATATTATAGATCGATAAAAGGAATGAAATACACCGTTCATAGAGACGGTAGCCGTACGTACGCATGAACGATGTTTTTGTTTCCTTATTGAATTGAATGAAACTAAATAGATGAAATACATATATATATATATATATATATAGACATAAATCCAGTAGCATTATTATTTCATATATTTCATTATTATTCATTATATAAACTTTATGATCCTTCATGTATGGTTAATCACAGAGAATGAATCTCATCGCGTCGTGGAGACGGTAGTCCGTACATACGCACGAGCGATGATATAGTTTCCATAATTATAGAATTGGAGTGGATGGTATAATATATCAGAATAATTATGATGTTATAATAACAATATATATTTATTCATAACAAAATTATACCCATCCATGTAAGGTGTTGGTGGAAAAACAGATTACACCACGGCGTGGAGACGGTATTCTTTACGTACGCACGCACGGTGATTTTGTTTTGCATAGGATGGATAGATGGTGAAATATGGTTGTTTAATACTTAAAATAACATAATAGTATATGAGTGATACTTCTGTTGTTACTTCATAATGAAACAACTAAAGAAGAAGAAGTGGAAGAAGAATTAAAGTTGAAGAATCGGTAACAGACATTACCTCTTCTATGAAGCGCCTCTTTGAGACCTCCTCTTAGGGCACCCAAATTGGTCTTTAAAGAAGCCCAGAACCTCTAGGATGTTTATATGGAAGTTGAGAAGAGAATTCGGCAGGTTTTGGAAGAGATTGAAGGATCAAAGTGGTGTGATGAAGAAAGGGAGGAGGTTCCCTTTTATAAGGGAGGAGAGGGGCACCTTTGGAAATATAAGAAATATTAGTTTATATTAAATCCCAACCCCACATAAAAACTTCCAAAATGACTCATATCAGATGATTAGATGATATAGGGTTGTAATCTCATCAACCAATAAAATTTAGACATGTTAGGAATTTATTTTAAACATTATCAACTAGATTTATCCTTATTTAATCAATTTAATTTTATTTGTGGTAATACCATTCTAAATTTTAAATTATAACAAATAATTACTTATTTGTTGTGAATTGTCCATAATTGGATAGTTTATAACATTTTATACCATATAAATTTAAATCTATAATTTTTAAATATGTTTGTGATTTTTAAACAATTTTATAATATATTATTTTTATAAAATAACAATAGTGTCAATTTTGACACTATTCATTTATTTGAATTTAAATGAAATATATACAGAAGATATGTTCAAACATAAAGCTTTAATAGATTAATAAAAGGTCATATGTATCTATAAAAGTAGTGGATCACATTAAATAGTTCATATAATATTTATTTTATTATTTTTAAAACCATTTATTTGGTTTATCTCTTAATAAAATAATTACTACATCATTTTTTGTATAATTATTTAATATAATTATTTGTTTCATAAAAATTATAAATAAAACCCTATGATGAAGATAAATATATTACCTTTCACAATAATACTTTTAATCGAATTTATCATCTTTAAATCACAATATTTAAATTTTTATATTTATTTAATTATGAAGGTGACAACTTTGACATCATTTGAAATAAAATAATATAAGTGTCATAATCATCTTAATAAGGATAAAAATGGTAAACAATTCGGCTAGTGGATGATTAGGGTTTATATATACACTAATAATAAGTTTTTTGCAGATTTTTGGGCCTTTTGATATGTATTAATATTTCAATAAAAACTATATTATTCATTTTTCACTAAATAAATAATTTCTGCATCCCTATTGTGTCAAAGTTAATTATAATTATTTAATACATAAAAATTATAAATAAATTCATATGATGTAGATAATTTCATTATATTTCTGGAGACTATTCATGTTCGATGTTTCATGAAGTTTATCACTAAATTAATATTAATATACTTATAAGATTTAAGAGAGTGACATGTTGTCACTTTCTTTGGTTTTAATAATAATTAAGTTATTTTCATGGAAAAAAGTCCATTAAATTATTCTAAATCGACCCTTAGGTTATATGGTTCGACCTTTAGTCATCTAATAGGATTTTGGAAGATATTAGGATAATTTTATAATCTTATATTTACCCTTAATTACCCGATTTACCTTTAACTATGGTAAATAAAATTTACCTTAGTTACTATTCATAATGTCCAAAAATAAAAATTAGTCTATTAATATTATTTAGACCCACTGATTCCAAATATGGAATCCATTTTTCCAAATTCAATACAAAGAAGTCACAGAAATTAAATTAAAATTAATCTCATTGTCGAAAGAAAACGGGTTTTTGTTTAAAACATTACAAAAGATTGAATTGATTTAACCTACGAATTCAAGGTAAAATCAATTCTAATATTATACATTATATTAAATGGTAAAAATATATTCTATTTATACTTTAAGACCATTCAATATTTTAATTTAACCACATAAAGTATTATGATGAAAAAAGTTCTTTTCAATTAAAATATCACGTGTTTTTACTATTCATTAAAATATGAAAGTTATCAGAATAACATGAAAATTTTATCCAAGGTAAAATTTTATATCATTATTCCAAAATATAATTTTATTTTGTAAAATTGAACTTATAAACATTTCAAAAACTAGATTTAAAGTGGGTGCGCCATCAAAAGGCAGCAAAACTACATTTTTTAAAAAATACTTATTTCACCCGAAAAATTTATTTTGTTCACATAAAATGTTTTAGAAAATTTATAAGATGAATAATAATGTTATAAAATTAAAAATGAGGTTAATTCTATTCATAACGGCTAGTTTTTGATAATATTATAACCATATATCGTTGTTTAGTGAAACTCAGTATTGCGTACAACACACGCTATCGAGGAAGGTCGCGATTGCATGTAATGAAAGCCAAGTCAGGGTTGCATGTAGTGCAAGACTCCTTTGTTGTTGCGTATAAGAAAATCCAACCTTATTTCATTTATACATTGAATATATATATATATACACTCAATGTTGCATAGAATAACTTCTATCAAATGAACTTGAAATTGTGTGTAACATGATCCAAGAATTGTGTTGTGTATATTGTAAGATAATACGGTGTTGCGTATAGCACAAGATAATCTTGGTGTAGCATAAAAAACATGACATCAAATAAATTAAAAATAATACTTATCATAAAATCTCGAGGTGTTACATGGACAATCCCAAAAAACACCCACCCCCTACAAAGCCCCCTGCAGCACCCCTTCCCCCATGCAAATCCCCCTTCCACTCCCCATGGACATCCTCCCCCCATCTGTTACATAGTCCCCCTGAATAGACCCCTCCCCCCCATTGCACAGTCCGCCCTGGACAGCCCCCACCCCCTCTGGACAGACCCCAATGGCACACCCCCCCAGGCATAGCCCCCACCCCTAGACAGAGCCCCCCCACCATGGACAGTCCCACTACAAATCCCCCCTTGGACAGACGCCCCACCCCTACAAAGCCCCCCCTACAGAACCCATTCCCCCCATGCAAATCCGACCTCCATCCCCCTAGACATCCCCCCCCCGAACATACCCCCCCAACCCTGGACACCCCCCCTGGACAGACCTTGGACACCCCCAGACCCTTAACACCCCCCAGACAGACCCTGGACAGACCCCCAAAACCTGGATGGACCCCCTAGGACAACCCCTATACACCACCCCTCCCAGACCCCCCAGACATTGGACACCCCCTAGACCCTGGACACCCCCTAGACAAACCATAGATAGACACCCAGACCATGGACACCCCCCAAGATAGACCCTGGACATCCCCCCTCTTGGACACCCCAGACCCTGGACACCCCCTAGGACAGACCCCCAGACCTGGACCCCCCTCTTGTACACCCACTACCCAAACCTCCTAACTGCACACCCCTGTTTCACACTCCCCCCCATCAAATAGCCCCCTCACCCAACCCCCCAGACAAACCCCCCCCCAGGACAGACCCCAGACACCCCTCAGACACCCCTAAACCCTGGACCCCCCTGACAGTCCCTGGACAGACCCCCCCCCCAGACCCTGGACCCCCTCATGGACTCCCCCATACCCACCCCCACCTCACTGCATACCCACTTTCACACTCCCCCCTCACCTAGCCCCCTTCCCCCATACCCTGGACAACCCCCTAGACAGACCATAGATAGCCCCCCCTCTTGGACACTCCACCCCTTTAGACCCCCCTAGACGCTGGATAGACCCCCCAGGACAGACCCTGGATAGACCCAGACTGATACCTGATTTTTCACATTAGTGAGATGGTATATCCCTACTATAAAACAAATTCTTTGTTCTATAAAAGGATTATTTCGGCCATGTTAAAGGTGTAAGGTTTTGTTAGTGAAGATGAGAAGACTATATATACTTGATGTGTAATCTGTTGGAATATGGAAATTTGAAAAATAATGAAGATTAATTGGAATCCATGGAAGAGGGAATAGTTTGGGGATGAGGAGAAACATTATGAAATGTTTAATCATGTTGATCATCCATCTAGTCTAAGAGATGTAGCTGATGCTGATCTAGCACTAGATGTAGAAGCTGAATATTCTGATGATGTGGATAATGAAGAGGAAGCCGGACCTACTAGAGAGTAGGGATATCCTATAGATTATAGGAGCGACCCATATATTTTGGAAATTTTACGGAGAATGACCTTGGGACCACCTAGTACACCTCTTTCTCTACCATTGAAATAAAAAATGTTAGGTGATGATGAAGAAACTGAAGAATCTGGTAGTGTTGATTATGCGAGCAGATCCATTGGTTTTGAAGATGAATCTGGAGGAGAAGCCGAATAAGACAGAGTATAAGAAGATGAAATTTTTAGTAGTTTTGGATTTGAGGAAGATAAAGATGATAAAAAGGATGAAATAAGAGGGAGTGATAGTGATTCAGATCACCCTAGTGATGATCAAGATTCTATTTTAGTGTTTTCTAGTACTATGAATCAAAAACCCAATATAGATCTTCCTGGTTCTTTAGTAGTTGATAATGTAGAAGAGGTAGTGATTGAAGTTCAAATAGAAGTGAAAGATCAAATAATCCTAGTTCCTCAGTTGGTTTATGCTAGAAGAAGATCTCAAGATAAGGGGGTGCATCAAGTACGAGGAGACCCAATTGAAGGGGATCTCTAAGATAGAGGAGATAATGTTTTGGGGGGGCCTCAGACTAGAGGAGTTAGGGTTAATACAATAACTCTTTTTGAAGAATATGTGCTTTATGAATGGAAAATTCATCTTGGATATGTAATATTTAGCTTTGATTATTTAGATTCTGATGCTGAAGCTAATAGAGTAGTTCCAATGAGACCAGTGGTGGAGGAGCCTATATATTCTGAGACACTTCCTGTAGGTGCATCTGCTTCTGATCCTACACCTTAAGTAGTTCGAATTCTAGGTGACTATGTCACTAGATCTAATTTTGAAAATTTCAAGGAAGAACTTTATTCCACCACAAGTAATTTTTCTTTGCCTATTACCATGTTAATATTGAGTGAAAGTGAAGAAAATATTCTCTCTTGAACTATTATTTCTCAAGATGAACCCAGATTGATTTCACTAATTGAAGCGATTGTGATAAATAATTAGAAGTTGAGAAAGGAGTTTACAACATTGGTTTCCACTATCAATAGTTTGACTTATGAGTATTTGACAACCTTGGATAGAATCATTAAATGACCTGATGTTATTATTTCCACTTTCATGTTACCAATTTTACGTAGTTGAGACAGAATGTTACAGATATTTTTCAAGGGTAATATATCTTATCAGCTCTTGTATCTCAATAACCAGATGTTGAGGCAATGAGGAATGTGATTAGAGAGGAGATTCAAGCTCTATTCGGTGGAACGGATCAAGATACACTTTCTAATATTATGAAAAATAGTGACCATGTTCCAAATATAGTCACGCTCTACTCCAAGAGGAATGAAACTTCCAATACCCAGATCACATTGAAAGCAGACTATTACTTATAGAATATTTATTCCAAAAACTAGTTGGAAATTCACTTTAAATATTTTGTGGAGAATATCATGTTGCCTCCAGTCACTCAGGTATTTAAGGAACAAGTTAGGCAACTAAGGACTTCACACCTCTTCTTAACAAGTTCATGAAGAATAAGGATGATTTTGAAAAGGCAATGCAATATGGTGGGGAGATAATCAATAATTTGATCAATATGTTGAAGCCATATATCCATGTTCAAAGTGAATACTTCATGGTTCCAACAGTTTCACCTCTTAGACCAGCTTCCTCTCCTGCTATATAAATTCTTCCCCCTATGAAGTCTATGTTAGTTGCTCAGGCTCTAAGACAGATCAGACCAATTATCAAATATTATATCCAGACTCATGCCTCAACCAAAACTACTCTTTCCCTCTTATGTCCCTGAAGCCATTATACTTACCCCATTTAGAATTCATTCAGATCCTCCAGTCTCTCAGCCTCCCTCCATTGAACCTAATATTGATCCTTCTGACAAAGGAAGGGGAAAACTAGATCCCAAGGAGTAGTCTGGATAACCTTTTGATAGGGCTACATGATGATACTTTTGTTGTATTCTAATGAGTTGTACTGTACATTCATTATGAAATTCAATGATCTTTCATTTCCATTCTTTCTATTATGCATCTTTCCTTGTTTCATTTTATTCTTTAATATGTTTAATATTTTTTATAATCCCAAAAGGGGGAGAAAAAGACATGAAATTATTACTATTTACCTCTGATTATGTATGATCTTAACCTGAAATTCTTATGGAAATATGAATTGGGAGATAACAGGTAGAATTAATTTATAATGTGATGATTTGTGATCATAAAAAGGGGAAGATTATTTTTCCTCTATGGTTTTTGTGGTTTTAATAATAAAAAATCTTGTCGAATCATGTCCAATCATTTCAATAATGTTTAATTGAGTTTAAATATGTTCAATTATGATTATATATTATCAAATATGTATTTAAAACATTTTTTATATTCATGTTATAATATAGTTAAAATAAAAAAATTGGCTAAGGATGAGTCATTGACACTAACATAACAAGTGTGACACCGAAAGAACAAGTGTGATACCGACAAAGTAAATTTCAAACTGACAGTTCAACTGAGAAAATGAAAGAAAGAATCTCCCATCGATATTAAAAAATGACTCACTGATAGAAGACTCACCGACAATACAAACTGATTCACTGATATACGACTCACCGAAAGTATAAATGAGACACTGACCGAAGGAATGACTCACTGATAGAAAAAAATGAGTCACTAACGCATTGATTCACTAATACATGGAGATAATGATATAATGAATCACCGATAGAATGAGTCATTGATAGTAATAAAAGGACTCACTGATAGAAGGATCCACTGACAGAATGACTCACCAATAGAGGAATCACCGACAATATTTTTCAATTTTCTTTTATAAAAAATTATTTTTAATGGTCATATTTGAGTGTTTTAATGATACTGATTAAATTAATGATATTTTTAAACAAAATTAATGACTATGATAGTTGACAGTATGAAGTATGAGGTTCATCCACATGCTACTTGTTGGCCAACACAAGACACCTGAAATAAAATGAAATCTTGGTGCATGAGATGCACATAAGAAGAGAAGAACAAAAAGAACATACAAGAAGAGATACTAGACCCAGAAGAATAACACACAAAGAAATCTCATTCTTGATAACTATACACTAAATCAGGATTGCTGTGCAACAAATATTCAATCATCCTTGTACAAAACAAACACTAAGGTGGAGAAACCCATCGTCCAAGAAAACCAGAACACAAAGCCTCACAACACTCTATGTTTAGTGTCTGTTTCTAGAAGAGGACTCAATATTAACATCTACTTCATCCAAAGAGTCCAGAGTGACATTTAAAAACACTCATAAATTTCTAAACCCTATCCCCATATTTTTCGATTTGTTGTGTACATTTTTACTACATTTCGAGCAGTTTATGCATTTTTTTAAATTGACACTCTCTTCTACAATGAACTGAAGGATACAATATGTACTCACACAAAAATATTTTTACACCTGTTATATCCCATGTATAACTATGGTATAAAGATTTTGTGACCTGGATATTCTAGTTCCCATGTAAACCTGTGGTAGAGTTCTTATGACCTAGACAGTTTGTATAGTGTTGTGTAGACCCCGATCCAGGGTACAGATCAAAGCATTATATATATATATATTTATTTTCTTGGTGTATCGTGTTCAACAAGAGTAGAGAAAAAAGTATCGGCTTGAGACTGAACCTCTTGTTTTAAACTTTAGCATTTTTCAATTTAGTTTACTCTATTTTAAATCATATGTCAGAAAACTAAGTCTCTCTTTGATAGTTAGTCTTGGATAGGGTTTATAACTATTTTAGCTTTGTAAATTAGTTTCAAAAGTTATATCAATATCTCATATTGTTCTAACTGTGAAATAATCAATCCTCTGGGAAATAAATTGAATATTCATACAATTATAAATTTACTACTTTGAATAACTTGGATATATTTTTTTAAATTGGAGAATTATTTCAAGAAGTTTTTTCACAGAAATTTTTATAGGAACTCAATTAAACCCCCTATTAAATATCTTACTATAAAAAACATAAAATAACCTTGAAATATTATAAAATAATCTATTAAATATCATTTGTGTGATGCCCTTAAAAAACTAAAGTAAGAACCTTGTATTCGATAGTGTGTATGACATACAACACCAAGCTCGTAAGGTAATATAAAATCCAGATACTTTATAATATGTTTACTATTTGAAATATATTCCATTCATGAAACAATTAGTTAGAGTGAACTACACACAATATCGACCTTTCTTGATAGTATGTGTTATACGCAAGAGCGACCTTCCTCAATAGCTTGCATTACACACAAGACCGAGTTTCACTAAAAAACAATGTATTAATAAAATATTATTATTTAAAATAATATGATATAACCCAGCCGTTATGTTTGTGGTTATGAATATTATTAACTATATTATGAAAATATATGGTTTATAATAATAAATAATTAATTCATAGATTAAAAATTAATTAGAAATGAATAAAGGGACGAATTGAATATAAACAGAATGTTGTTATATAAAACCATTTTAATGTTGAAGAACCTATTTTATCCCAAAAAATTGAAGTAATTACTATTAGTTAATGATGTTAATGTAATATATATGTTACATACTCAATAAATTATTTTTTATATTCATCCAATAGATTTGGTAAACATAATATAAGAGCATACCCAATATTTCACATAAAACACTATATTTTTATAAAGGAAATTTTATTGACTTTTAATAGAGAACCCATTTTAAATATGAATTTTGAATCTTTAATTGATTTAATATGTCAAAATGAACTGATTATTTAAAATAATAACATAGAGATTAGGTTAGGATGATTTTTTGATATTTTTCCGAGAACATATCATTTTTAACGAATAGTTAAAAATACAGAATTTTAGATCAAAACTTAGTTTTCATCTAATTTATTTATAAGGTTAAATTATACATTTAATTGGTTTTAAATTTTAATTAGATAATATTTTTATCAATTAATAAAATTTATGTCATTTGAACCAATCTCACATTAAAATTTATTATAAAAACATACAGAACATTAGGGCGCATTTACTTTAAAAACCCACATTGTCATCCCATCTACAATATTAATATTAGTTTAATTTCTGCCACTTATGTGATTGGAATTTGGAAAAATATATTCCATATATAGGATTATCATAATTTATAATGTCTAATAAGATCAATTTTTTTACCAAAAAGATTAGTGGAAGTGATTAAAATTAATTTCAATTATTAAGGTTAAGCAAAGCTTAATAATAGACTAAACCATTAACTGAAGGGTGCAAACGGCCTATCCACTTTTCCAATACCCATTAGATTTCCACAATTCATCCATTAACTTTAAATCCATGAGTTTTTTCGGTTTTTATGACCTTTTTTATGAAAAAACATGTGCACACCTAACATTATTTCAAAAATACCACGTGAGCCTATTTCTTTCCCTATAAAAGGCCACCACCTATCCCACTTATTTACACCTCTAAAAACTCTTAATTTCATTAATGAACTACCCAAATAGTCTCCTATAATACTTATTCGAGACCAATAATCTTCCTTTGGGTAGAGAAACTTCCAAAAAATCCTTTTGGTTCAAACATAAAGAAGTTACCTATAAGAACTCATATATTCTTTTCAGGTATGTATTTCATTTTATGGTGGTTTCTAGAAAAAGAGGAGTTTCTGGAATTTTCAGGAGTACACGAAGTGTACTTGTAAGTACACACCATGTACCCAGTTGCTGTGTGTGACCGTGTACTGGCCGTGTAACGGCTGAGCACATGGCTGTGTGGGGTGACCTAGAGACTGCCTAAAGAGGTGGTCGGTTAATGCAAGTACACACTATGTACTTCTAAAGAACATGTCATGTACTTTCTTTTCATTTCATCAAATGGACCGGGGTCACATCTAATTTACAGAACACCCTTATTCTCCATTCATCTCATCCACGAGCGACTGTACGACACGATTCTTCTCCGAGCCCTCGACTTTCCATCCATTCTCCGAATAGACCACCGTCAATTGCATTGGAATCACCACGGTAAGCTCTTCCATCTTCTAGAGCCTAATTTCCTGATTTCTAATCTTTCAAAAGATATCATTGGTTGAAAGTTTTAGACGTTTTTAAAGATCTATGGAGTTCTAGGGAAATTTAAATCCTAAGGTTCACATATATCGTATGTACAGTGCTGAGGTAGGTGGTTTGTTCCTTTACATAGTTAAAATTTTAGTTTTATGTACAAAATTTCCCAATACCCTTGTTTGGGGTATTGTGTGTTTATGGTTTTTAGCCCTGTTATTTCCTGTTATGCCTTATGTGCTTGAGTAGAGGATTTATTATTGTAAATTGGATTATTTACCTAGCAATTGATGTGTTTTCCCATGTTTTCTTGATATTGACCGTTTGGTCTTGCTTTTCCTATTAGGCTAATTTTTTTTACATGCCTAGTATTGTTAGGATGGAGTGATTTTATCTGACATGTTGTGATATGTTATAGACTGTTTATTGAAGTAGTTCTTGAGGTATACTTTTTATTCCATATGTTGTTGTGCACGATTGACTTACACATGGCCGTGAGAACCTGGTGTAGTAGACCATATGGAGAATGGATGCTGAGGGATTCTCTAGAGTGTCTGTTTACTTTTACATCGCGAGATCATAGGGAGAATGGATGCTGAGGGATTCTATAGAGTTTTTGTTTGCTTTTACATTGTGAGACGCTAGGGTCGATGGATTTTTTTCTCCCTCATAGTTTCTATAGTTTCCTTGTTATGAGACCCCAGGGGGAATTTTCCCTTGATTTCTTCACAAGAGTGTCTATAGTTACCGATATGTGACCACAAGGGTAATTAACGATGATTGATTCCCCATAGAGTCTATGCTAAAGCTGAACCAGAGGGGTTAGACTGTGAGTACTTCCTAGAGGGTTGCTTGTGTTTTATTGGTTGAACCAGAGGGGTTAGGATGTGAGTAATTCCCAAAGGGTTACTTGTTTTTGATTATCTAGTTACCGGATATATGAAATTGAATGCAATTAAAACTGTAGGATTGTTTACTTTTGAGTACTTCCTTGTATACTTCTTCATTTTTCTTATTGCCTTCCATATATATTCAATGACAGTTAGGCACATATCATAGGGTGGTTGCCTATTGGGATTCATCTCACAACCTATTTGGTTCATGCTTTTGGGCCCAAAGAGATTATATTTATGTAGGTATAGATAAGGGCAAGTAACCTTCAACATCAGGTACTTAACTGCTATGGAGATGGAAAGCATGGGATAAAGCATAGGCTTGTGATGGAGATGGAGTTTATTTGTTTTCTTCATACATTGGTTTGGTATGGTATTCTTTCATTTTGACTAGTTTGGATGATTTCCTAGTCATATGTATCATGAATCATTTATATATATGTGATACATTTGTTTATTACTCTTAGTTTACTTATATTAACTATCGCATGTTATTACTATTACTTCCTCTATTTTTTCGGTTTATTACCCACTGCTTTACTTGGCTAATGAGGGCATAGTTTCCCCACTATCTCTCCCAAGGACCTCATTTACAGTCGAAAGCCTCTGGCATTTGGGGAAATTATATTGAGGCCATGTGAACAACCAGGTATGGGGAACCTCTGGGCGGCACCTGGAAATGGGATGTCACAAAGTGGAATAAGAGGAATTCTTTTCTTCTTAATTACTATTTGGAGCCTATATCCATGGATTGGAAGGAATAGGTAATTGGTAATAATATGTGCCTGGGATTAGCTAACCCCTGTATAGGGAAAATAAAATTTACCTCGATTATTTCATTTATTTTTATTGTTTTGAAATTTTACAATTGATTTGATTTCACCATTGGGTGATTCACATAATTTTTTTGTTAACATTGATAACATTGAGGTTCTATTTCTATTGCAACCCAATGAGATGAGGGTATTCCATCTCATGCATCATATAGGCACTTTCTAGAGATCACATGTCATGCATTATTTCCTTTCCATTTAGGAAGCATTATTGATTGGATGTTGTTGTGATAGATGTTGTGCTAGATATGCATGCTGTTGTGATAGATACCTTGATATAATACCTACTATTTGATAGGGTATTGGATTGTGTATGGTTTTCATTTGAATAAATGCCAATCTTTGGTTCTTGAGGTGTTATGGGCCCTCATGGATCAGAATTTAGTGGATCATTTCATAGTTATGCTTGTTTATGACAGGTATAAGATGCCAAACTTTAATTCGCAGGGAGTATGGCCCCCCATGGATCGAAATTTGGCACTTTAATGTTGTTTTAGTATTGTTCTGGAGTTTTGGAGTAGTTTCTTAGGCTTACTATCCAGAAAAACCTAGAATACACGGTGTGTAATAATGAATACACATTGTGTATCCTTATCTTTGGGAAGGAACAACTTTTCTTAAGTACACACCATGTACAGTATGTACATTCCATGTAGTCTCTAACCATGTCACTGTCTGTGTAGGAAGAGACACAGGGTTGGGAAATTGATGGTGGAACACGCCGTGTACCAGACATACACGCCGTGTGTATAGACTATGTGTCCAGCTGTGTGACCAAAGACGCTGGTGGATTATGGGTAGTTAGTACACGCGGTGTCTTTTGCAAACACACCATGTAGAGTTAGCTGTGTAACTGGCCATGTGACTAACAACACGGGTCTGTGATGTTTCTCCTAGTACATACTGTGTCTGGCACTAACACGGTGTGTAGTCATGTTCTAGGAGAACCGTTTGACTTAGCCGTGTAAGGGAACATGGGTAGGGGAACACGAATCAAGTACACATCATGTGTTAGGACAAAACATCGTGTATATGGGGTGTTAGATGACCAGTTTTGGTAGAAGTACACACCCATGTGATGGCTTAAGGGAAAATTATGTGTAGGTGTTATACACGCTGTGTATCCATGTTTTGAAAAAAAATGAATGATTTATTTACCATGTTCCCTTCTTACACATCAAAGTTTTAGTCCTAGATAGTCTTGATCTAAGGTGTGCGCTTGAACTTGTAGAGTCATGCCACTGAGATGTCCTCCAGTTATACGGCAGTTACATGGAAGTTATTAGACACCGGACATGGATGATCAGGGACTACCAGTAGATCCTCCTGTAGTTATAGTCTTGTCACCAGCCATCATTATAGACACAGGTGTCGATGCATAGTTCCAAGAGGGATTTATGAGGTTCATGAAACCCTTCCAAGGAGCACCGTATTCTTCCCCATCTATGGGAGAGTTGACGCGGGTTTTCCAGCAGCAGTATCCTCTAACCTTCATTGGGGAAAGAGGACCTCAAGCTGCAGAGTCATGGTTAGAAGCCTTGCTATCTATCTTCGACCATATAGAGATGCTTATAGAGAGGAGGGTGAAGCTCATTACCTATATGATTCAAGACTCTTCCAAGATATGGTGAGATGTGATCTCATAGGCGGAATGCCCGCATGATATGGCTTGGGATGAGTTCTAGAGTGCCTTCTATGATTACTTTTACCCGGAGACATTGAGTGCCGATCGATCCTGAGAGTTTATGTGTCTAGAGAAGGGTACTCTTTCAGTTATGGAGTATTCTTCTCTCATCACCGAGCTGCAATTATTTGCACACATTCTAGTAAGTGATGAGTTATTTATGGAGAGGAAGTTTAAGGATGGTATCAGGACTGACATCTGATATCAAGTGAACATCTTCAGGTTGGATTCCAATACCTATATCCTTAATAAGTCACTAATCACATAGCACAATCTGAGGGTTTCTAGAGCTGTGAGCCTGGGTTGTGACAACCGGGCCCCGGTCACAGCACAACCACCCTGCCTTAACATGGTCGTCGGGTTCTGGCCTACCAGGTACCCCCAGTTGCCCCCGCATACACGTGGGGCCCACCCCAGGGTCCACCCACGTGCCCGAATGGGTCATCTGACTAATGACAGTCCCCACAGGCCAACAAATATCCTTTCTAGTGTGCTTTGTCCTCACTCACACACACCCTGAGAAACTTCCCGCAGACACGTGGGGCCCACCCCAGGGTCCACCCACGTGCCCGAATGGGTTATCTGACTAATGACAGTCCCTACAGGCCAACAAATGTCCTTTCTAGTGTGCTTTGTCCTCACTCACACACACCCTGAGAAACTTCTCAGGAGGTCACCCATCCTGATCACTACTCCAGGCCAAGCACGCTTAACTGTGGAGTTCTAACCAGGTAGGCTCATGAAAAGGAAGGTGCACCTTGTTGACATGAGTCATATCATTTAGTCATTTAACCCTTTATCATTTGGGGATGTTACAATCACCCCCCCCCCCCTTTAGAGCACAACACCCTCGTTGTGGGCCCTACATCTCAACCCTGGCAGTGCATCGCGCACTTAAGGCTGGGTTCCTCCTCTGATACCAAATGTGACAACCGGGCCCCGGTCACAGCACAACCACCCCGCCTTAACATGGCCATCGGGTTCTGGCCTACCAGGTACCCCCAGTTGCCCCCACAGACACGTGGGGCCCACCCCAGGGTCCACCCACGTGCCCGAACGGGTCATCTGACTAATGACAGTCCCCACAGGCCAACACATGTCCTTTCTAGTGTGTTTTGTCCTCACTCACACACACCTTGAGAAACTTCCCAGGATGTCACCCATCCTGATCACTACTCCAGGCAAAGCACACTTAACTGTGGAGTTCTAACCGAGTAGGCTCCCGAAAAGGAAGGTGCAACTTGTTGACATGAGTCATATCATTTAGTCATTTAACCCTTTATCATTTGGGGATGTTACAATCACCCCCCCCCTTTAGAGCACAACGCCCTCGTTGTGGGCCCTACATCTCAACCCAGACAGTGCACCGCACACTTAAGGCTGGGTTCCTCCTCTGATACCAAATGTGACAACCGGGCCCCGGTCACAGCACAACCACCCCGCCTTAACATGGCCATCGGGTTCTGGCCTACCAGGTACCCCCAGTTGCCCCCGCAGACACGTGGGGCCCACCCCAGGGTCCACCCACGTGCCCGAACGGGTCATCTGACTAATGACAATCCCCACAGGCCAACACATGTCCTTTCTAGTGTGCTTTGTCCTCACTCACACACACCCTGAGAAACTTCCCAGGAGGTCACCCATCCTGATCACTACTCCAGGCCAAGCACGCTTAACTGTGGAGTTCTAACCAGGTAGGCTCCCGAAAAGGAAGGTGCACCTTGTTGACATGAGTCATATCATTTAGTCATTTAACCCTTTATCATTTGGGGATGTTACAATCACCCCCCCTTTAGAGCACAACGCCCTCGTTGTGGGCCCTACATCTCAACCCAGGCAGTGCACCACACACTTAAGGCTGGGTTCCTCCTCTGATACCAAATGTGACAACCGGGCCCCGGTCACAGCACAGCCACCCCGCCTTAACATGGCCGTCGGGTTCTGGCCTACCAGGTACCCCCAGTTTCCCCCGCAGACACGTGGGGCCCACCCTAGGGTCCACCCACTTGCCCGAACGGGTCATCTGACTAATGACAGTCCCCACAGGCCAACACATGTCCTTTCTAGTGTGCTTTGTCCTCACTCACACACACCCTGAGATACTTCCCAAGAGGTCACCCATCCTGATCACTACTCCAGGCCAAGCACGCTTAACTGTGGAGTTCTAACCAGGTAGGCTCCCGAAAAGGAAGGTGCACCTTGTTGACATGAGTCATATCATTTAGTCATTTAACCCTTTATCATTTGGGGATGTTACATGGGTGACTTGACATCCAGAGTTGGTATCCCTCATACTAATAATAGGAAGCACTGCAGGGAGTGTACCCGCGGAGATCCAAGGAGATGAGAGACATCTTCTGGTAGCTAGATGGTGTGAAAACAGTGCATGAAGAGCGGGCATACGAGGACACATTTCCCGAGAGACCCAGTGGAGTGTCGATATTGCAGTAAGATGGGATACCTTTAGAATTTCTGTAAGGTTTTCTCACCAGCAGTAGGTGACATGGTTTCTTCTACGACTCCTCATTCAATAACAGAACCACCAGTTTCTTATCAGTTAGGGAACTAGAGTTCTTCCAACTGTTCAGGCCGAGGTGGAGGTCGCAGCTGTGGTATCCATTAGGTATGATTTCAGTGACAATAGGGTGGATTAGCTCAGGGTGGTCAGACATGGTCATAGGGTTGTGGTGTAGGTCAGACTTTTATAGTGGAGCAAACCTAGCAGGAGTAGGATCCCAGACCCTCTACTATTCGAGGTATGATCCTAGTTTCCTCAGTTTTAGATACTATTCTTATCGATACAGGGGCTTCCCATATATTTATATCTCCAGATATGGTGGAGAGACTTAGGCTCTATATCATTTTTTCTTATGATATCTTGATGTTTGACACTCTGTTGGGGACCAGAACGACTGGTGTACGTTAGTGCAAGGAGTGCTCTTTAGAGGTCGGTGGGTGTCACTTCTTATGGGACCCGTATGTCCTAGAGATGATAGGCTATTATTTAATTCTCAGAATGGATTGGTTAGTTCCCTTCTGGATGTTGTCAATTGCTATCGCCATAGGGTGAGTTTTACGTCACAAGAGGGTGGTATGTTTCTATATAAAGATGAATGGGGTTTCCAGGCGAGCAGAGTGGGACCTGAGCATCATGGGTTGGGAGGAGTTACAACCCATATTTCTAGTCTATATCTAGATGACTAGGGGACTTCACAGATGAACTTTCCTCTAGTGGTACATCATTTCAGGGATGTATTTCCAGCAGACTTTTCAGGTTTACCTTCAGAGTGAGAGGGGGACTTTTCTATTGAGCTCGTGCGAGGAGCTGCACTAGTGCCCATTTCTCTTTATAAGATTGCTACACCAGATTTATAGGAGCTCAAGAAGTAGTTGGAGGAGTTATAGGAAAATGGATTCATCCAACCCAGTATATCTCCTTAGGGTTCTCCTATCATGTTTGCGAAGACGGTGGATGGTACCCTTTGGATTTCTGTAGATTATCGAAAGTTGAACCCATTGATAGTCAAGAACCAATATCCCTTGCCAAGGATTGATGATATATTTGATCAGCATCGAGGAGCCCGGGTGTTCTTGAAGATTAACTTGAGAACTGGTTACCATCAATTATGCGTTAGACTATCTGATAAACCTTTGACAACGTTATGGAGAAGTTATGGTCTATACGAGTATCTTGTTCTGCTATTCGATCTCACGAATGCGCCTGTAGTCTTCATGGTACTGATGAACCGAGTGTTACATCCATACCTGGATTCTTTCATTGTAGTTTTTGTGGACGATATCTTGGTGTACTCTCACACTCGACATGACCATTCCACACATCTTGAGACTATTTTGAGTACACTGAGAGAGCATCAGTTTTATGCTTAACTCTCAAAATGCCATTTTTCGATGGACCAAATTCACATGTTGGGTCATGTTATCTCAGATACATGAGTATCAGTAGACCCATTGAAAGTGAGGGAAGTAGTTTCCTGGGAGCACGCGAAGAACGACTTCAAGGTACAGAGTTTTCTAGGGCTAGCTGGATACTATAAATGTTTTATATAGAACTTTTCATGCTTATAAGCACCACTGACATACCTAACTAAGAAGGAGGCAAAGCACATGTAGACAGATTCTTGTGAGTCAGCCTTTTAAGAGCTGAAAGGGTAGTTGAATTTAGCATCGATACTAATATTTATAAAGTAGATCAAGAACTATAATGTTTATTGTGATGACTTAGGTATCATGCTGGGAGCTGTGCTTATGAAGGGGAGGAGTCGTTGTGTATGGGTCTCGGTAGTTGAGGCCACATGAGAGGAATTACCTGACACATGATCTCATGTTGGATGTAGTTGTTCATTCTTTACGCTGTTGGAGACATTATCTTCTGGGAGAGCATTTTGTGGTTTTCACAGACCACAAAAGTCTCAAGTATATCTTCACTCCGCGCGATCTACATTTGAGATAGTGAAGGTGGGTTGAGTAGCTTTAGTCCTTTGATTTTGAACTTGAATATACGCTGGGAAAAGGAAATGCAGTGGCTGATGCATTGAGGAGGAGAACCAAGATACAGACAGCTCAAGAGGCCAACAGTTAGTTGAAGATTATGGATCTATTCTCTGAGATGAATTTGGAGGTGCACGATAGACAGAGGCAGACATTTCTTTCTTTTTTAGTTGTTACCTCTACAATACTTGATCAAGTGCAAATGAGGAAGCTATCAGATTCTGAAGGCCCAGTCCTACGGGAAAGTGTATCAGGAGAGGACCCTATTCCTGGATGGACCATATGTGAGGATGATATCTTGCATTTTAATGGGTTCGTGTGGGTGTCAGCAAACATATGCGAGCAGCTGATGAGGGAATTTCATTCCTCAGTTTGGGCAGTTCATCTTGGTGTCACCAAGATGTATTGTGTTCTACACCATAAGTATTGGTGGCCCGGTATGAAGAGAGATGTTGCTTGTTTCAGGATGAAGTATTCCACCTATCAGCAGGTGAAGGCCTAGCATCAGCGACCAGCAGGGCATTTGTAGCAGTTACACATTACCGAGTGGAAGTGGAATGATGTCGCGATGCATTTCGTGATAGGGTTTCCGAGGTCACCCCAAGGGAATGATGTAGTTTGGGTTGTCAATAAAAAACTCAAGAAGGTTTCTCACTTCTTTCTGATCAAGAATAATTTTAGTGTTGATGAGCGGGGAAAGCTGCACATCCGAGAGATTGTATTTTTACATGGGGTTCTACCCTTCATTGTTTTAGACAGGGATGCACGTTTTACTTCTCAGGCCTAGAAGGGACTATAGAGGGCTTTGGGTACATAGGAACTTCTGAGTACAGCTTACCATACCTAGACATATGGCCAATCCGAGTGTAAAATTCAAGTGCTTGAGGACATTCTTCGAGTTTGCATCCTGGATTTTGGAGGTTCTTGGGAGAAGCACGTACCTCTTGTGGAGTTTTCATACAATAATAGTTTTCAAGAAACTATTAATATGGAACCTTTTTAGGATTTTTACGGTAGTCCATGACGATCTCCCTTATGTTAGCTGGAAGCAAGAGAGGAAACTATGCTGGGACCTCATATTTTCTAGGAGACCATAGCGTAGATAGAGTTAATTTCAAAGAGGATGGCTACCGCAAAGTCATGATAGAAGTCTTATGCTAATCGACAAAGACAACCTCGACAGTTCATGGTTGGAGATTAGGTTTTCCTACATGTCGCACCGAGGATGAGAATGAGGAGGATTAGAAGAGAGGGTAAGCTTTCACAAAGATATATTCGGCCGTTTGATGTTTTGGAATGTGTTAGGCCAGTTTCCTGTCAGCTGCAGTTACCTTAGAGGTACTGGTCTATGAATGACATCTTTTATGTTTCTCAGTTGCGGTGTTACTTCTCAGAATTATCTCTTGTTTTGCAACACGAAGAGTTTGAGCTAGAGATGGATGAATCTTTCGAGAATAATCCTATCCAGATTGTTGATCATAGTGAAAGTGTTCCCCATGGCCAGTTTGTTCCCTTGGTACGAGTGCTATGGTAGCACGATCAAGTACAAGATGAGACTTGGGAGAGGGAGAATGATGTATGATCACAATGACTGGAGCTGTTCGAGGATTCTTCTTCTACATTACCTTTATTGGGAAATTCAGGGAAGAATTTCTTTAAGGGGGGGATTTTGTAAGAACCATGATCTTCTTTTCAGGTATTCCTTGCATTTTATGGTCGTTTTTGAGAAAATGAGGAGTTTCTAGAATTTTCAAGAGCACATGATGTGTACTTATAAGTACACGCCGTGTACCCAGTTTCCACAAGTGACGATGTACTGGTCATGTAATGGCTGAGTACATGGCCGTTTGGGGTGACCTGGAGACCACCTGAATTGGAGGCCGGTTAAGGAAAGTACACACCGTTTAATTCTAAAGAACACACCATTTAATTTCTTTTTATTTCATTAAATGGCCTGACGTCATGTCTAATCGACATAACACCCTTCTTCTCCATTCATTTCATCCAGGAGTGACACTACGAAACTATTTTTCTCCGAGCCCCCGAATCACCATCCATTATTTGAATCAACCACCATCTATTGCGTTGAAATCACCACAGCCATCTATTCATTATTATAGAGCCTGGTTTCCTGATTTATCCTCTTTCACAAGATATCCTTCGTTGAATGTTTTAGATATTTTTTTAGATCTATGGATTTATAGGGAGATTCAAGGACCGAGGATGACATATATCATCCGTACAACGCCGAGGTAGGTGGTTTGTGCCTTTCCGTAGTTGGTCTTTGAGTTATATGTGTAAAAGTTCGCAATACCCTAGTTCAGGGGTTTTTGTGTTTATGGTTTTTAGCCCTGTTATTACTTTCTAGGCCTTGTGTGATTTAGTAGAGGATTTATGATTGTAAAAGGGTTATTTACTTTGTTATGGATGTGTTTGACCATGTTTTCTTGATACAGACCATTTGATCTAGCTTTTCCTGTTAGGATGTATTGTTTTCCATGCCTAGTATTGTTAGGATAGAGTGATTTTATCAGACATGCTGTGATATGTTGTAGACTATTTAACTAAATAGTTTATATGGTTTAATTTAGTTGACATATATTGTTTTTCATGATTTACTTGCACAGGTCCATGAGAGCCTGGTGTAGTAGACCATAGGGAGAATGGATGTTGAGGTCTTCTCCAAAGTGTCTCTTTACTTTTACATTGCGAGACCATAAGGGGGATGGACTTTGTGCTCCCTTAAAGTGTCTATAGTTTCCTCGTTATGAGACCACAAGGGTAATTGGACATTGAGTGATTACCCAGAGTGTCTATAGTTACCTATATTATACCACATTGTGAATTGAAGGTGAGTGCTTCCTTAGAGAGACTTTTCTAAAGTTAAACAAGAGGGGTTAGACTATGAGTACTTCCCAGAGGGTTTCTTGTGTTAGATTGGTTCAACCAGAGGGGTTAGGATATGAGTACTTACCAAAGGGTCAATTGTATTTGATGAGATGCTTACCTGATATATGAAATTAAATTCAATTGAAACTGTAGGATTGATTACGTTTGAGTACTTCCTTATTTACTTCTTCATTTTTCTTATTGCCTGCAATAAATATTCACTGACTGTTAGGCACAGATCATAGGGTGGTTGCCTACTAGGATTAATCTCACACCCAGTTTAAGTCATGCTTTTGGGCCCAAATAGATTATATTTCAATAGGTATATATAAGTGTATGTTCTATTCTACGTTCGGAACATGACTTCTGTGGAGCTGGAGAGTATGGGACCAAGTTGAGGCTTGCGATGTTGCTGGAGTTTATTTGTTTTCTTCATACATTATTTTAGTACTATATTCAAGAATTTCAACTTGTTTGGATGCATTTATATACATATGTATCATGCATCATTTATATATATGTGATATAGTTGTTTATTACTTTTAGTCTTTCGTTGTTCATTGTTGCATGTTATTACTAATGCTTGTTATATTGTTATCTGTTTATTTCCACTGCTTGACTTTTTCAATGAGGGAATACTTTCCCCACTATCACACCCATGGCTCTCACTACTAGTCAAAAACCTTTGGAATTTGGGGAAATGCGCTTTAGGCCATATGGCCAACTGGATACAAGGCGCCTCTGGGCGACACCTAGAACCGGGACGTTACATTATCCGATTAAGAGGTATGAGATTCTCTCATAGTTTTTAGTTTCATTTATATTCCCCACTAACTATACTATTCTTCTTATATTACTAAATAAGAAAAAAATTATTCAAAATACACTAGGATGTTTTTATGCTAATATTTTGACCTAAACTTACTCACACCTCCATCTAATGGGTAACGAACATAGTGTTTCTATGTGCGGAGAATTAATACCTCAGGAAATGATGATTGTTAAATTCTCCATTACCACCTCTCATTGAGGCCATTATGATGGAAAATATATTTATATATATGATATATAAGTTATTTATAATGTCTATGGCTTATATAATTTTTATTTTTAACATACCTTTATGCTTTCCATGTTGTGTAAATACAATAATTTTTGTTTGAGGAAGTTTGGACTACCGCCCCCTTAAAGCGATATGACTCGTTCATGACATATAAGGAATGTATAAAGGGTGGTGTTAATAAACCTATATAAAATTTATGACATAGATATGATACTAGAACTATAATATACATATATATCTTTTAGTTTTCATTCTTTTAATACAATAATGAAATGAAAGTAGCGTTCATGCGTACGTATGACCAATCGTCACCGTGAATGGTGCACTTCACTGTATTCTAAAAATATTTTGTACTATTATAAATAAAAATAAACTAAATATATATTATAATTAATTCATGGTTTTATTTCTGGAGATGATGAAACTATTATACATTTAATGAGAACAACAAAAAACAAGTTAAAACATTCTCAACAAACTAGGCAATTAACACCCAAAATAGTAAAAATAATGAAAGATTGTTAAAAAACAGGTAAAAAGATATTATAAGAAACTAATTTATGATATTATAAATATTAAAAATGTTCTGAATCAAGTATTAAATTGACATAAGATTATCATTTAGGATGTTAAAGTACATTCACTCGAAATGAAACACAAGGTAAAGTATTCTTGTCTCATTTTCATTCCAGGAGGCATACATAATTGTTGGGAACCTAATTTCTTATATATGGTGTACATAATTCCAAATTGACATATAATATACTGAATAATATAATAGTCATGGTATTTAAATATTTTATTTAATCATCATTACCTTTGGGTATTCCAAATAATTTGTTAGAACATTGGTAAGGAATTCTTGTCTCACTTTTCTTTCTGTGAGGTATAATTTATTATTACTAACCTATTTTATTATATATATATATGATGTAAATACTAACACATTAACATATAATATAATTAAACCTATTAAATTCATGGTATATAGATGTTTCTTTTGATTATTATCACTTTTGGGTCTTTCGATTAATATGTAATGGATTTGGTCCCAATTTTATTTCATTGAGGTACATTCTGTTGTTATACTCATAGTTTCCTTTATACGGTGTATATATTTTCATTGAAATTATATATCATGAATATCATTCATTCAATTTTACTCCTTCATGAGGTTATGATTTAAAATGTTACAAAGTTTCATTGGACACTTTGGGATGTTTAATGTTTATTTTTCTCAAGACTAATCATAATAATATTTCAATGGAATTTCCATTAGAGGAAATTATATAAAAATTGTTCAATAAAACCTTTCATTTTTATCTAGTTGTTAATGAACATTTGCAAGTGTTGGTACCATTTCTCCACTCTTTACTACTAAGATGTTTTATAAAATGTTTTTAATAAAACACAACATTATTTATCTCTTTAGTCAGAGAATCCATTTTTTTAAAAAAAAACCATGTTTCATTAAAATGTCATAATAAATTATTTCAAATGATTTGTTAATGAAATTTTTAACCTTTTGTATTTTACCAATGTCTTCAGTGGAATACTCTTTTCATGTTCCTAATAAATAATTTTTTAACCTTTTTCTATACAAAAGGAATATTAATTTTATCTCATACGATATGTATGGATTTATCTATCATCATTTCTTTGAGGCCTCCTTCTAAGTGTTTTTAAAAAAATTCATTTTCAATGAAAAATATTTTCAAAAGTTTTTTCAGAAGAAAATGATATTTTCCTCAAGAATATTTTTAAAAAATATTATTTTATTTCATCAAAAATAGCAACCCTCTATTTTACTCTATTTTGGATTTTTTTATTTATACCATCATTATTATATCTTTGGAGGGTTTATTGTTGATTTGGACAAGGTTAATATTCACATTCGCTTACTTGCTTTATTTGTTAGTCCCATTGAAATATTCAGTCTCTTATAATCATTTAATATCACCTATTTATCCATATCATTTATCATGGATGTTAATATTTCCTAAACTATATAAAATTTTACATATCGTGTCTACTTTGACATTTATTCGATTATTTTGGTAAATTTTGATAAATCCGTATCTCTTACTCCATATGGATATTTGATAAGGCATATTGTTAAAACAATTATTTGATAGATGTGGAATGTTTTGGATTGGTACAACACGGGCGGGGCCCAGTTATATATATATATCCCCTCAATGCATCAGTAGTCCCATGGGATGAGTCATTTGGATAACCACCTTAGAAAGGTTTTTACAGTACATTTGTAAACCATCTTGTGAAACGTCCTGACGGTAATGGTACCATGTACCTGGGAAACACAGAATGCAATAATTAAGAATTTATATCATTTATATTCATTTTTTATTCATCAATGATATTTTTCATTGATATATATATGAATGAATTTTTTTCAGGTTTATGTTAATTGTCATCCATGAGATTTTTCATCGACTTATCTATGGATACATTTCATTTTTTGTTATTTAATTGGAATGTGTTTTCAGTTTTTACCTTGACATATTTCTTACATAATTCAATTGAGTTTATTTATTACATGGCATGTGTGTTTAGTAATTTAACTTTCTATATTGATTATACTCATTCATTCATTATTGATTTTACTATTTTTTCCCTTACTGAGAATTTTACCTCACCCGTATTATGTTTTTTCCCTAGGTATACAAGAAGTGTACTATGAAAGATGACATGGATTTTACTCTATGGATTAGAGTTAATCTCGATGATGTTTATTTATTTCTTTAAAATAAATAAAAAATTAATTTGTAATCAGTGTATTCATTTGTAATAAAGCACTCATTTATGAATATGGTTTACCCATACTACTAAAATGATCATTCCTTTGAGGCTTGATTTCTTGTAATCATGCCAATTTATTTAATATCAGACACTAGATCTAAACTATCTAGGGTTGGTTTGTTACAATTTTTATCAAAGTAGATTTAGTAACAACCTTGGGAACCAGATTTATGAAATCCTAGATTAGATAACATAAACCTAAGGTATAATTTTAAGAATCATAGATGAAAACTCTATAATTTTGGTAAAGTATAGGTTATTTGGGTATTCCTAGAAATAAATACTATTTTGGATACTAAAAGTGGATGTAGTTCTAGCACACATATAGCTAAGAGTATTAACTTTGAATAGTTGTTCTGAGCCTGAATCCGGTAACTTGGTATACAACAATGGGTCTTACTACACACCTGGTTTGACAATCATGGGGGAAATGCTTAGGATAACCAAATTTTTCTATACAAACCTTTAATAAGGATTTGAATAGATAATGAAAATGAATAATCTATGTAAAAATTAAGGTGTTTTAGATTAAAAAATAAAGTTTCATGATTTAGAGATCTTATGGATGATTATATACTTTTCTCACTATGACTATTGTTGCTCACACTATTCTTTCTGGTTTAATTCAATGGATGGAACCCAATATAATCAAGTTAACATCAAACATGAAGGAAAAGGTGGTGAAAATGTGAAACCAAATAATGTGTTGATAGGAGTGAAGGCTATAATATTTATGAAAAATATTTTTTCCTAAAATATGATTAATAGTATATACCTTTACCCATTCCCAAGTACACCAAAGAAGATAAGGATAGTGGTTTCTTAGAGTTTGAGTGGTGGAGACTATAAAGAAAAGAAGGATCGATTTTTAATATGCAAGAATTATGGATGGATCCAACCATGAAAGTGTCTCAATGGAAGAATTAAATGCTTTATATGTGGAAAATAAGGACATAAATCAAAGGATTGATGAGGAAAAAGGTAGAGTATGATGGAAGGAAATGAAGCTCATCCAAGAAATACTTTAGAGATATTTTTCATAATTGTGGAGAACCTAGACACTCCCAATTCAATTCTCTCTCATAGAGGATAAAATCTATACCATGGAAGGATCTATGTGGAAATAAGATGATTAAGTATTTATGTATTGTGGTTGTATTGAAATACTTAGTTAAAATTATATTTTGTTTTTAACCTTATTTTAATGATTCCCATCATATTTATGTTGGAAATTATATTAATATAGTCTTAGAAAAGGAAAACCTATAAGTTAGGTGAAAACCAATCAAATCTGGAAAGGTCCAGGGTATTGAACCCATGAACGAAGTATGATAAGGGTTTTATGGCAACCACTGACCCACACAGTGTCATTGTTAAAATTTCATTGTTTTTAGTTAAACAATTTGACATATAACTTTTAATTATGAACCAGTAGTATCAATTTTGAGGATTGGGGTTTAATTTTCTAATGATTTTAGTTTTAGAATATATTGAAGGAAAAATATTTAGACATGTCACTCTTACAATCATTTAAAAGATTCTTTTAGTGCTCCAGGAATAAAAAAATTCATTATTGGTAATTAATTTCATAGAGTAAAAGGATGAATTATAATTTTTTCAAAGCACTAAAAAAATTTAATATTGTTCAGATGAAACTAGAACCTAACAAGTAAGAATATTTTGTTATATTCTTGATCAATAAGATAATTACCCAAAACCAGGAAAATAAAATAGAAATAAAAATTTTGTCCTAATACCATAATTTATATTGAACCAATGGTCTTCTAAATCCTCCCAGATTTATGGATTCTATGCTCTCAACTTTCCATTTATCATTCACTTGTTTGTGATTGATGACCTCATTCACTACCTATAAATATTTACACTTTCCCTCATGTATGTATATCTACTTGACACTAATGTTATCCTACTTAGAGACTTAGTTACATGTTATTTCATGTGACATGAGTAATTCCCATTCTCTCTTTTTTAAAGGATTACTTATGAACCCTTTTCACGATGTGGGATTTCAATCATAGGAAGTATCAAAAAATCAATCACCATGATTGAGTTTAAATTGTGAGGATTCAAATTAAATAAGGTGTGTAAAATATGATGCCTCGAAGAAAATGATGTATGAACCTTGTATTTTATAGCGTGTATGACACACCACCACTACTGAAAATTTAATCTATATCCATGGTTTGGAACCATGTCTATAAGTCCAAAAACTATGCCAATAGGTTCTATCCATGGTTTTATGAACTGTGTCTAGTATTGTGACGACTATAGGTAAATACATATATCCATGGTTTGAAATAGTGGTAATAGATTAAAGCACACATGACTATATAAATTCGTTAAAATTGTGGCTATAGGGTTTTCAGTTTCATAAAAAAACTCCTCCACCCCCTGAAAATCCCCCCTTATTGCACCCCTTCCCCCATGTAAAGCCCCCCCTCTAGTCCCCCCTAGATAGCCCCCCCTGCTGCACAGTCCCCCTAGACAAACACCCTCCCCCCCACTGCATTGTCCCCCATGGATTTCTCCCACCCCCTCTGGATAGACCTCGTAACACAACCCCACACCCCCAGACAACCCAAAAAAAACACCCCACCTCTGCAAAGCCCCCCCTACAACACCCCTTCCCCCCATGCAAAGATCCCAATATACACCCCCTTACTGCACAGTCCCCCCAAGATAGACCCCCCCGCTCCACAGTCCCCTTAGACAACCCCCCCCTCTAGACAGACCCCCTATACACCCCACCATACACATCCCCCACCATTGGATAGAGCCCCCACCCTGGACAACCCCCCTGCAAAGCCCCCTGGAAAGACCCCCCACCCCCTGTAGCACCCCATCCCCCATGAAAATCGCCCTCCACTCCACCTTGGATATCCCCCCCTCTCCCCCCCGAACAGACCCCCTAGACCCTAGACACCCCTTAGACAGACCCTGGACACCCCTAGACCCTAAACACCCACCCAAACAAGCCCTAGACAGACCCCTCAGGATAGACCCTGGACAGACACAGACAGACCCCCCTAGGACAGACCCTGGACACACCCAAACCCCCTAGACCCTGGACACCCCCTCGATATACCCCCCCTCTTGGACACCCCCTACCCACCCCCTCCTCACTACACACCCCTTTGCACACTCCCCCTCACCCAACCCACTCACCCTACCCTCTGGATAGACCCAGACATTCCCCCCCAGGATAGACCCTGGACACCCCCTAGACACCCCTAGACCCTGTAACCCTTGTATAAACCTAGGATAAACCCCCTAGAACCTGGACCCCCCACCTGGACGTCCCCCATACCCACCCCCTTCTCACTACACACCCCCTTTCACACTCCCCCCTCACCCAGACCCCCTCCAACCCAACCCTCAGACCCTGGACACCCCCAGACCCTGGACAACACCTGAAAAGACCCTAGATAACCCTACACCATCCTAAATACCCACCCCTCCTAGACCCCCCAAACCTGGACAGACCCCCCAAGATAGACCCCCCCGGGATAGACCCTGGACACCCCCCAAACCCCCCAGACCCTATACACCATGTAGACCCTAGATACCCCCCGGGATAAACCCTGGAAAGACCCCCAAACCCTAGACACCCCCATCCTGGACACCACCGTTCCCACACCCTCCTCACTGCACACCCCCATTGCACACTCCCCCCACCAGACCCCTCACCCTTGCCCCTCCCATCCCCATACCCATGCACCCCCACCCCACCTCTTCCCGTCCCCCTACCCATCCCCCCTACCATCCCCCACCCCACCCCCTGCCATCCCCCCATGACTAGATCTCCACCACCCCATAACTAGATCTTCCCCACCCCATGACCTGATCTGCACCAAATTGGTTGCATTAGGGTTTCACAACATCCAAATTTTAATCCATCGAATTATTCCATGTATAGAAATGGTTTGAAATATGCAATTAGTTCATGTATGTCCTTGGGTTAACCTTGTAAATTAAAGTGCAATAACACAGTTAATCCCATGGAAATTATATGATAAATACATGATCTTAACAATTGTAATTTTTACCTACACCCATGGTTAAACCATGCATCTTGGTCCCTAATAACACTTTCAAATACATGGAATATAGACCCTACAACCACAGTTAAAAACCATGTAAATTGATTCCTACCCAGCTATACTTAATCACTAGTTTCTTCCATAATAACTGCACCTTATAACAGTACTCACATCCTCTAGAAAAGATCAAAAAAACACCACCTTCCAAATAAAACTAAACTCAAACATATTACAATATATATCATAAGAATGCAAACTATCTCCAATACAAACAATATAAAATTTCAATATCAATATCATCGTAATAAAAAGAACTATTTGATAAAATTAAATGTATAAACCAAGAATAAAATTTTCATCTGAAATGTACCTTAATATCAGCATCACCAGAACCATCAGGACCCTCATCATCTCCTATAGAATCAGAAACATCATTATCACCTCCTCTCATACAACCAAAAACACCACCACCATCATGATCATTGAAATATTAATTGGTTTATGCACCTAAATTATTGGAAGGAGCGAAGAATCCTGATAAACATATTGCATACAAATGAGAACACATTTAATTAATGATAACATTCAATGTTTATATGGAGATTCATATAATATCATCATGTTACAAATAAAATACTATGATAAATCTAATGCATACAAATGAGAACACTTATAATTAATTAAAACATTGAAATATTCTTGTTTAGGATGATTTTTGAACATAAAATTGAAGAGAAATATGAAAGATGTTTTGAATATAGAGAAATAGTAAGAGTCTGATGGTCTAAATAGAACTAAATAAGAACGAGAGAGTAATAATGTTTGGATATGGTTAAAATGTTAAATCATATTTACTTAATGATTCTATTATTCAATATTTTCATTCATGTATGGATTTCATGAAAGGGGGAAATTAATATAATTCATAAAAATAAATTAAAAATTATGCCATATAGGGGGAACACTATATGTTATTGGGAGAATATTTAAAAATTATTCGTGAATGGATTTATCATTAACCTATGTCACAAGTTACATGTGTTTATAAGAGATAAATTCATATAGATGACCTGTATAAAAGTACCAATTTGTTTTGAGGTTGTTTGAATTATAAGATACATGAGAGTGTTTGACTATATTTGACGGTGCAGGGGGGGGGGGGTAAATGAGATATTTTGGATTTTAATGAATCGTGATAGTTTAAAAAATATATTTTTTCATTTTTATTATATTTTTTTATGATGAAAAAACCAAATACATAGTGAGGGGGGGTATTGGTGGATAAAAATGGATTGGAGTTTAATTTCATTGCAACCAATTTATTGAAATAGAAAAGTGATTGTCTTGAGTTTTCATATTGGATTCATTCACATAGATGCCCACATGACCATAAATTTCTCATATAATTAAGGTATTTCCAATCCTTATAACACCAGCCCCACAAGTTTACCCTAATCTTAAACCATCATTACTTTAAAAATAATAATGAATTGTGATTTATATCATCAGTGATATCATATGATGGAAAATCTACATCAATATTGCTTCATAAATTATTGCACCAATTTACATGGAATGAGAGAAAATGAAAAATTGGAAAATGATCTCACCATACATCCTTCTGAAAGAAAGTGTAACAGAACCATCTAAAATAAGATCACAACCACCCATAGATATGTTGAAGTTATCCATGTGAATATCCTTAATAGTCAGCCCAAATTCAAAATTCATTAACAAAAAAATTAAGTATTATTCAATAGTAACAATTGAATTTTCAGTTTGAAATAACAGAATAAAAAAAATACATGTTTTGTAGATCAATGAAACAAAATGAAACAAACCCCCTTTCACCCTTGGAAAGAACCCACTCACCCTCCCCCCTATAGACCCCCTCTTTCACCCCACCCCCTGTAGACCACCTTCCACCCCGACCTCCAGGATAGCCCCTCCCTCCTGGACACCACCTCCCTCCATCCTGCACACCCCCTTCCAGTTTTCCCTCCCCCACTTCCCCTTGCACCCCTTGCCTCACTACCCCACCCCCTTGCACACCCTTCCCTGTAGAACCCCCTTCAGACCACTACCCTCTACCTCCTTGCATCCCACCTACAACCTCCCCCTCACCCTGCCCCGTAGACCCCCTGTAGACCACCACTGCCATACTGAACTCCCCACTCCCCCTTCCCCCATACCCCTCCCTCTCCATACAGGCCTCTACCCTACCGCTTCCCTATATACCTCACGCCTACCCCTCCCCCTACCCCCTCCCCCTGCCCTGCAAACACCCTACAGACCAACCCCTACCCCTACCATGCAATACTCCCCACTCCCCCTACACCTACCCCTACCACCCACCCCTCCCCTCCCCTTTCCCTGCAAACCTCCCCTTCCCCCTAGCATACAGACCTCCCCCCTACCCCCTCCCCCTACCCCCTCCACCCACCCACATCCCCCTCACCCCTCCCCCTTCCCTGTTGACCTCCCCCTTTCCCTGGTCTATAGACCTTCCCTCTGCCCCTACCCCTACCCCATCCACCCACACACTACCCCTCCCCGTCCCCTGTCCCCCTTCCCTGCAGACCTCCCCACTCCCCCTCCCCCAAACCCCCTTCCCCCACCCCCTCCACCCTCCCCTTCCCCCATCACCCCCTGCAACTGGTTCCAATTACTAGCCCCTAATAAGGAGGACTCCCACTTTGAGTAAGCGGGGTAGTGTTAAAATCCTAGAAAGAATATAGAGGAATAAAATACCTTAATAAATATGTTGCGAAGTTAGTATATAACTATGCATATAATTATGAGGAACCGTTCCATGTCACTAGCGTATCTCTTATGAAGTACTTAACCATGTTCTTGCTCTGATTAAGTTGTCGAAACCTGGTAGTATCCCTTATGAGTCCTAGTAAAAGTCATGGCATGTAATGTTTTCATATATCCATGTTGAGTTTATTATATAGTATATCCCAATAGGGTACATGACATATGGGACTGATGGGTTACTTGGGCGTCTACCACCAGTATACATCAATCCAATCTAACCTAACATAAATGTCAAGTTTCTCTTTTACACATGGTTTGTGAATCCTTGGTGTTAATAGGTGTTCATCTCAAATATTTATGATCCCTTCATATTGTAGAAACACATTTGGATATGATGGTTCATAGTTATTTTAGACCTTCTGGATCAAATAGAAAACCAAACATATTCTTTATGAAGGTATATCATCAATAATCCACAATGAATATTGTAATAGGAGTAGAAAAAAGGAAGAAAGGATGGTAATGATCTCACAAGAAGTATATATCGGTATAGTGAGCTATGGTTTCACCAAAAAATTGTTAAAACCCATCAATAAGGAGTGATCCATATAAAATGAATCTCTTGGGGAGGACATAGACAAAGGGTGTCATTACTTCCTACAAAAAAAAGGAAACATCGCAACAATATTCTAAGAGATCATCTATGTAAATTTAATTATAATAAATATTTTATAGTACAAATTCAAAACCCAAATTCATAAGGTTAAATATGTAAGGTTAAACATGTATGGGTACCACCAACATAAGGGTAACTAAAATAACTATATAAGGGTCAACGATTCTTTCTATAAGGTAAAAATTCTAGTACACTTCCCATATAAGGGAACACTATGAATCGTGTAAGGGTAACCCACTAAATACATGAGATATCTACATGTAAACATGAAACCACATAAGGGTAAGGTGGGCGCATGTAAAGGTAACAAGTTAAGATCCAAAATCAAAAAATGATCAAAATAATAAAAGAATAATTAAATTAAATTTCTCATGCATTCATAATATTGTATAAATGGAAGAAATATTAATGAAGGAAAATTTAACATGAATACACCTTAAATTCTAAAATATGCACAATATTCATTTGAAACTAGAAATGTTATTACACATATTTTCATTGAATGAGAAACAATATCATTCAATCTAAAAAAACATATATTTTGATAAAACCATATATTTAGTCAAAATATCAAGGGAATATACATATCTTCTATGGTTAAAAGAGAAACCACTAATTACAAGTTCCATTCCCATGATATAGTTCCTCTACAAGTAGTAAAGACATATATAGTCAGCAAATTTTCAGTATCCATATTACCTATGTAATCAGTATCAACATATCCAATAATTATTTTATCTATATTTACATTTCTAGAAAAACAAAAATATAGGATTGCAGTATGTGAAAAAATATAAGTAACCATTTTAACACATACCAATTATGGTTCCCAAGATTTTTTGTGAATCTATTGAGAATGAAAATAGAAAAAAAACTCCTTCCTTGTGAAAATCATAGAATACATTAGGCTACCAAATAATGTTTGGTTTTTTAAACATGTTTTGGTATCTATAATGTGGTATCATGTACAATTTACCATTAAGTTCACTGTGTAAGAAGGTTGTTTTTTCATCTAATTATTCTTTTTTAAAGTTAATAAAATACAAAAAACTAGATGTAACCAAATAGAAGAATTCTTAGAAATGGTTAAAAAATATTAACATAATCAATAACCTCTCTTTAAAGAAAATCCTTTTCTAATAATATGGCCATGAATTTTGTTTTCCTTTCATTATTGTTATATTTCTTCCTCTTATAAATCCATTTACACATAATGTCCATGGAATTGGGAGGTCTATAAAAATAGATAATGTATGGGTTTTATTCAAGGATTTTATTTCTTCATGTATGTTAGAGACTTATCATTTGGAATCTCTTTCATTAAATAATTTATTATAGATTTTAGGATCATCATAAATGAGATCCTTGGCAACATAAAATAAAAACAAAGCCATGTCATGTAGGAAGAACAAAAAATGACTATTAAAACTCATAGCTCTATCAAAAGTCATTATTAATCAATATAATGATTTGAAGGATGAGAATATTAATTTGATATAGAAATGGGATCTTTTTGGAATTCACCTTTTGGATCAGGAGTCACTGTATGAGCTAGAAAGTGTAGAAAAACTCCGTACAGAAAATACGACTACAACATCCACTTTTTCTGATCTTCCATAATTAGAAGTGTTTCACTTAATCAACAATAAGTCTTAATATTCCTCTCAATCCAACCTGATGATCAGGTAAATAAGCAATATCTGGACCTTTTTCCAAGTTAATCAAATGCAAATTTAACTGATCATGATTATATGAAACAGAAATTTAAATCATTCTATCATATAGTAATTAACATATAGTATTCAATAATAATATCCTTAAACAAAATCATGATTCCAAAAGGATGATCAAAGTGCAGTATGCAAAAAACTAGTGATTTCTAATTCAATAGGTAGATCTGTTTAATACCACTAAACATGATTGCAAGAAATTTGTAACTCCAATATGGAAATTTAATGCAATATAAAATTAAAAATACTACATTTTATGGTGAAAATAGATATGGAACCACAAGTTCATGGAAGGATATAATCATTCATTATCCTCACACCTATACTAACATAACACTATTAATTTTAAAATAATGAAATATTAAAGGATTGTAACCACAAGTGCATGGAAAAAATAAAATAAAAGTGAAAAATGATAAATATAATGAAGGGTTACCTTATATAATTCTCTCATTAATTATATAATAATCTCTTATAAAATAAATTCACCCCCTAAATAATACCTTGGAATGACATAAGATCTCAATACAATCACTTTCTCTTTAGCGTGTCAAGTTAGGTAATGAAAAAAACGATTTCTGATACACTAATTTCACCTAACCATGGTAATTGAGAATGCTTAATCACTCCTTTATCAACCCTTACTCATTTGCATCATATTAGAAATGAATTAATATTATGGTAGTATTATGTGTAAACCAAATTAATATATAAAACCATGATAAAATTAAAAGGCGAATGGATAATAATCTACTACTCATATAGAAAATACCTGATTTAATGAATATCAAACTAGATAAATGAAAATACAAATTCATTTAAATCCATGGATTTTGAGGGGGAAATGTCTCCTCAACTACACCATAGTAGTCAAAACACCATCACCATATAAAACAATTAACTAATCAAAAACCATTATGATATATTATAATTTTGTTTGAGATCAATCTATTTATAAGTGGGAATGAGTTTATTTATCTAATGGACACATCAAGGCCATCTTACACCTATTATTTCAGTGTCGATAAGAAAGATCAATATCATTATTTATTGGATGGGTTATATGTTCCCATCTTTGAGGGTTGTGATGTCTTTATCTATCCTCTAGAATCTCCTATATTTTCTTGACACTCTCTAATAAATAATACAGTAATATTTAGGAAAATATTTCCAAGATTTTAAATTTCTCTATTTTGAATATAAAAAATCACTTTTCTCCAGATTTTAACACCCTTTAACAATTTCCCCATGTTCCTCTGGTTGAATTTCCTCATTCCCTACCTAATTAACTCATTATCCATCTCATATTTTTTATTTCCTAATGTTTGTTATTTAGTTTTATTCAATGATTTTTTAGACTCTAATGTTTTATGAATCACTATTTTAGGTTTTAAAGTAGTTTTCCCACTCCTGGGAATAATAATAACTTTGAGATATTCATGAGAGTTTTGTGTGTAACAAGATTCTTCTAAGATATTAATGATGGGTAAACCTTAGTGGGAATGGGTTCCACAACCATTTCAATGTTTTATATATCAAATCTCAATGATATAAATTTATAATTAATTTTCAATATTCTTTTAAAAAAATTTATAACAATTTATATGGAAAATATTTGATTTGATGTTGAGATGGTTGGGATTGAATTTGGTTATGGGTTATAAAATTTCCCAAATTGTTAGGATTTAGACCATGTAGTTGATTGGGTAATTGATTATCTAAACAATTGAATTTTGTATTTTCATTGTACAAGTGATGAATTTTTTTTATTCATAAATCTCTTGAGTATTCAGATCATTCACCTCCATTAATGGTATCCTTATAAGAACTTCCTTTATTGATGTAATAGTTGGGAAATTATCAGTCACTCAAGAAGAACCTTTTATTGGAAAATCTTGCACTTTTGGAGTCTAAAGTTTTGAATACCGAGGGATTCACCACTGAAAATAATTTCATAGTAATGTGGAAAAACCCATTTAATATGATGGATAACAAGAATCTCATAAGGCATCTCTTTACTAGATAGATTTAATGCAAAAAATTTACCCTACCTCCATGTATGAATGATATTTGTGCCTTGATCGATGGGGGATCTAAACTTCCTAATATTATAAACTAAATACCAAGGAGGACTTTCATCATTATTCAGGAATCTTAAAAGAATATTTCACTTCTAAAAAACCATACAAATATTGATTTTACCTATCCTCTAAATTTAATGTCCATTGAGTAAAGATATTTTCTCCACTGAGATAGAATTACCTAAACCATAAAAGGAACTATATTAAATAATCATAGATACCCTACAATCATGAACAATCCCTCCTCATAAGTCTCTATTCACATGGCCCATTCACATTATCTTTTAGTCCAACTTTGGGGGGGGGGGGGGTATCTACTTTATTCACTACCTTAGAGAATCTCTATCATTTGTAATCACATCCCTAGGTAGGATCTCCTTACTTGTAGCCATTCTCTTTTCAATAGGAAGAAGTGAACCTAGTTTTTCCATGAGATAGAGCATATGAACTTGAATGGACATAGGGATCTATTATTTCCTTCATGACCCCTGTTAATTGTATCATAAATCACCCAAAACACCATTCAAAACACTATTACATGAATATTATCCATATATGAATGTTTCTCAACACTTTGAAATAATGTAGACAAAAATCAATAGATGTATCCCCTATAAAATTGAAATCCCATAAGTTTGTTAACAAGGGTCCAAGTAAAGAGGACCCATTATACATAAAAAAATAAGTTCTAGACTAACTCATATTTTAACCTCTCACAACACTTACATGGTTATTGTATCTAAATTAGTTTTCAATGGATATTAAATTTAGTTGGCACACTTTATTTCAGAACCTCAAGAAATGTATGTTCAACTTAATTGGGATTTATTTAGAAAAGACTTTGCTCACCCACTCATCGTGGTCCAAGTTGGATCTTAATAATAACTGAATTTCCAAAGAATTAAATTATCCTAAGATAAACATTGAGAATGTGCACATATCCGATTCATTGAGAATATAAATCCTATAATAAAAATTATTATGATCCTCATCGAGGGATGCTGATATAAACCCATGGTTTATTTTCACATTCCTAATGTAAATGTGGGGAATTTTGAATCCATGGGTGAATTGAATATTAAATAACTAATATTATTTCTAGTAATTGATGTCACCCCACCTGAAAACCAAAAAACCAAGTGTGGGATCCTCTCTACAATTTTTCTGAATAGTAAGAATGTGAGTTGATTTTAGGATGTCTATTTCAATTTTTGGGTATTCCATATTTTAATCCACATGGTCTACAATACCTAGAAACATTTCTAAGTGTGGGATCAAAGCTAGATAGTGTACCAATGAAATAAACACTAGATAAATTTACCTTATTCATGTATCCATCACATGTATGCATAATGAACCCGGTAGGTGGGGTGGTCACGTCAAAACCGTGCTAGAGCCGCATCAGAAACATGCTAGAGCCGCGTCAGAACCATTCCAGAGCCACGTTGGAACCATGCCGGAGCCATTTTAGAGAAGGAGGGTTGTGGGGGAGGTGGGGTGGCCAAGTCAGCGATGTTGGGAGAGGAGGAGGATCGTGGGGGGGGGGGTGTTGGAGGTTTTCACGTCAGAACCATGCCACAACCGCATCACTGAATGAGGGTCGTAGTGTAGAGACCCGAATCTTGAAGTACATGGACATTAAATTACTTTTACAGAATGCTTAATACATAACAAAAATAGACACACAAGGATCGTAATAGTTTAGTGTCTTTGGAAACTCAGAATATAAACTTATAATCATGTTGAAATATCTTCAACAACTCCTATAACAATCTTCCACTTTTTGTTTCCTATACTAAAACCTTTCTTTATTTCTCGGGGAAAATAAAACATAAAAAGGGTGAGATCAAATGCTCAGTAAGGGCAAACATAGAGAACATAAAACAATCTATAAACTTTTTAAAGCAAAAACTTGAACATCAAATTTAAACACCAAAATCTTGAGCAAAGAAATAAATCGTGGAAGTATGTAAGGCATATATCATAAAGGAACATCAATAAAGATAAACTAACATGGGAATAAAACATGTAATTGTGGCAACCATTCATCACTTTTAATGATTTCCATAGTAGCCAGGGCATTGCTGCCCAGACCATCTTAGTGGACAATGTCCCTTTCTGAATCGAGCTCACTCCTCGTTTCAGTCCTGTAACACTGAACCAGATTAACTTACCGTTCCATCCATGTCTATCACATGAGATATAAATCGTTACCCAATGAATTGGAGGGAGAAATTGGTCCCACCCATCTCATAATGAAATCATTCTTACTTGTTCCACAACATAAACATAAATCATTCATCATAACCAAAAGAATAAAATGGGTTTCATAAACATCATTCCATCATCACATAATCCATATAAAAGAAATGGATATCATTTCATAATAAGAAAAGTGAGACCATGTAAATCATAGAGACATTATACTTGAAACATACACATATGAAATAATGTCATCTTAGATGGAAAAAAATGGTTTTGATAAAACACTTGAAATTAATTCTTGAGGAAAATATCCTTTCTTCTTCAAAATCAATTTCTTTTCACAAAACGTCATGAAATTTTAAAAGAAAAGGATTTTTTTTGAAAATAGTCATGAAATATATTGGAGTAAGATTCATGAAAATAAGGCTTTATAAAACCGTAAAAATCCGTTCACGCCGTATAATTTAAAAAAATAACAATTTCCTCGTACTTTTGTCGAAAAAGTCAAAAAGTACCTCATATGGTAAACAAAAGAAAGATTCCTTCCATACGATGTTGTAAAAGTAAGAAATGGGTAAAAATGTCTAAAACATAAATGGAAGTAATGTGAACATTTTATGAAAACATTTTGAGAGCATATGGACGTGGATAATAAAAATAACCCCCAGTAAATACTTACGAGTAAACAATCTCGGATAAGAATTAGATTGGAATAATTATCCCTTACCTTATGTCCGATATGCTTCATATGTATCCGAACCTCATTTATAATGATTTAAATAATGTCATTGACTTATTATAGAATCATATTCATTGTTATGATATCATATATGGTTTACTTATGACTTTATATTACCTGTTCTTTTGTAAATTCCACGTTAAAGAGTGTTTTGGGTAAAATCGTTTAATTTGCCATCCGTGTTTTGACTTGTAATTATTCATATGATTACATAGATCATGATTAATTAATTACAAAATATAAAACATGATTTATATATAATATATATTCAGAATATATATATATATATAATAGATCGATAAATGGAAAGAAATACACCGTTCAAGGAGACGGTAGGCTGTACGTACGCATGAACGCTGTTTTCCTTTCCTTATTGAGTTGAATGGAATTAAGTATATGACATACATATACATAAATCCAGTATCTTTATAATTTCATATATTTCAGTATTATTTCTTATATATACTTTATAATCATTCTTAAATGGTTAACATGGAGAATGAAACTCATTGCGTTGTTGAGACGGTAGTCCGTACGTACGCACGAGCGATGATATCGTTTCCATAATTATTGAATTGAATTGGAGTGGATGATACAATATATCAGAATCAGTATGATGTTATAATAACTATTTATAGTTATTATTTACAACATTATACCCATCCAAGTAAGGTGGTGTTGGAAAAATAGATTACACCACAGCGTGGAGACAATATTCCGTACGTACACACGCGCAGTGATTTCGTTTTCCGTAGGATGGATAGATGGTGAAATAGGGTTGTTTCATACTTATAATAACATATTAGTATATGATTTATACTGATGTTATCACTTCATAATGAAACAACAAAATAAGATGAAGTAGATGAAGAAATAAAGTTGAAAGAATCGGTAACAGACATTACATCTTCTTTGAAGCACCTCTTTGAGACCTCCTATTGGGGCACTAAAATTGGTCTTTGAAGAAGACCAGGACCTCTAGGATGTTTCTAGCGAAGTGTATAAGATAATTTTTCAGGGTTTGGCCGAGCTTGAAGGCTCAAATTGGTGTGAGGAAGGGAGGGAGGAGGTGCCCTTTTATAAGGGAGGAGAGGGGCACCTTTGGAAATATTAAAAATATTAATTTATAATAAATCTAACCCCACATAAAAACCACCAAAAATGACTCATATTCGAATATTATATGATATAGGTTTTTAAACTCATCAACCAATAAAATTTAGACAAGTTAGGAAATTATTTTAAACATTATCAACTTGATTTATCCTTAATCAATTTAATTTTATTTGTGTTAATAACATTATAAATTATAAATTATAAACAAAATTACATATTTGTTGTGAATTTTCCATAATTGGATACTTTATAACATTTTAGACAATATAAATTTATATTTTTAATTTTTAAATAGTTTGGAGATTTTTAAACAATTTTATAATATGTTATTTTTATAAAATAACAATAGTGTCAATTTTGACCCAATTAATTTATTTGAATTTAAATAAAATATATACAGAATAAATGTTCGAAATAAAAGCTTTAATATATTAATAAAAGTCTATATGTATCTATAAAATTAGTGGAGCACATTAAATAGTTCATATAATATTTATTTTATTATTTTTAAAACCATTTATTTGGTTTATCTCTTAATAGAATTATTATTATAACATTCTTGTATAATTATTTAGAATACTTATTTGTTGCATAAAAATTAAAAATAAAATCCTATGATGAAGATAAATCTATTACCTTTCACAATAATACTTTTACTCGAATTTATAAACTTAAAATCACAATATTTAAATTGTTATATTTATTTAATTATGAAGATGACAACTTTGGCATCCTTTAAAATAAAATAATATAAGTGTTATAAGCACTTTTAAAAGACTCCAAACGGTTATATATTATGTAATTGGATGATTATGGTATACATATATACTACCAATAAGTTTTGGTCCGGTTTTTGGACTTTTAATGGGTATTATTATTTCAATAAAAACTATATTACTGATTTTTCACTTAATAAATAATTTCTGCATCATTAATGTATCACCTTTAATGACAATTTTTTAATCCCTAAAAATTATAAATAAGTTATCATGATGTATATAATTTTATTATATTTCTTGAGACTATTCATTTTTGAAGTTTTATGATGTTTAGCACTAAATTAAAATAACTATACTTATAAGATTAAAGAGAGTGACATGTTGTCACTTTCTTTGGTTTTAATAATAATTAAATTATTTTCGGGGGTCAAAAGACCATAAAATGAATATAATACGACCCTTAGGTGATATGGTTCAACTTTTATCCATCCAATAGAATTTTGGAATGTGTTAGGGTAATTTTATAATATTATATTTACCCTTAATTACCCGAATTGCCTTTAACTATGGTAAATAAAATTTACCGTTACTATTCATAAAGCCCAAAAATAAAAAAGTAGTCTATTAATAAAATTTTAACCCATTGATTACAAATATTGAATCCATTTTTCCAAATTCAATACACATAAGATGATGAAATTAAATTAAAATTAATCCCATTGTCGAAAGAAAACGGGTTTTTGTTTAAAACATTGCAAAAGATTGAATTTATTTAACCTGCGAATTGAATGTAAAATCAATGATAATGACATAAATTATATTAAATGGTAAAAATATATTATATTTATACTTTAAAACCATTCAATATAATAATTTAACCACATAAGTTATTACGATGAAAAAAGTTTTTTTTATTTAAAATATAGCGTGCTTTTACTATTTACTAAAATATGAAAGTTATCAGAATAATAGGAAAAATTTATCCAAGGTAAAATTTTATATCCTAATTCGAAAGAATAATTTTATTTTGTAAAATAAAACTTATAAACATGTCAAAAACTAGATTTAAAGTGGGTGCTCCAAGAAAAGGCGACAAAACTACATTTTTTGAAAAATACTTATTTTACCAGAAAAATTTATTTTATTCTAATACCATGTTCTAGAAAATGTGTAAGATGAATAATAATGTTATAAAATTAAAAATTTAGTTAATACTATTCATAACGACTAGTTCATAATAATATTATAATAACATATCATTGTTTAGTAAAACTCGGTATTGCGTACAACACACACTATCGAAGAAGGTTGCGATTGCATGTAATGCAAGCCAAGTCAGGGTTGCGTATAGTACAAGACTCTTTTGTTGTTTCGTTATAATAGAATAAAACCATTTTTCATTTATACATTGAATATATCATATATATACACTCAATGTTTCATAGAATGACTATTATCAAACGAACTTGAAATTATGTGTAACACAATCTAAGAATAGTGTTTCGTATACTGCAAGCTAATACGGTGTTGTGTATAGCACACGATAATCTTGTTTTAGCATAAAAAACATGACATCAAATAAATTACAAAGAATAATTATTATAAAATATCAGGTTGTTATATTCTACCCCCCTTAAAATGAATTTCGCCCTCAATATTCATCGGGGTTATACATGGTTTTCTACTTGAAAGTTTCTTTAATTGAAACCCACATCGTAAAATGAAATACAAAAACTTAAATTTAAAAACTAAAGTATGAAACGTAATGGTTACCCAAATTAACTAATCAATGGGTTTCCACATAGGAGAACATATGTGAAAATATGGATATGGAAGAGAAATCTAACCATCATGTTCTGATGGAGAGTGGTAGAGAACATGGATATGAAAAATCCAAAAATCACAAATCCATAGATTTGTGATGATCTAAGGTACCATCTAATTCATCGGATATAAGGGCACTAGGACAACATTTTTGGTTTTCCAGATCATTTCCCTAATTTTGATGAATTAAAAGAAATACTTACATGATTTTGGTACAATCTCACTATTGTTTGTGAATTGAACAATTTGCACTTCATACCATAAAGAAATGAAGTTGAATTTGTTATTCGTGATGTGTTAGCAGATCATGTGATAGAATGATGGGTCATTCCATCTGTTTCAAACAAAAGATTAGAAAAAGTTATAAGTCCATCTTCTGGTTAGATTAATCATATATGGTTCCAAAAATAAACTTATACATCATATATCATACTGCTTAATTAAATAAAAATAGTTTCTATTAACCAGGGACTTCCTGTAGGCCAGTGTTAGGTGATAAAGGCCAATCACACTTCGGTTTTGGGTTCGATTTCCATAGCCTTGTCCGACGCAATGGCCCATCGCCCGTCCTACAGGTTGTCCTTTTTCTAAAACTATATTACTAAAAAATCCCATCAATAATATCAAAAAGTTCTATCCTTAAACAATACTTACTTATGTCCAACATAATCCATTCCAATCTTTAGGCTTATCTAAAATACTTCGGTCCATGCTCATAGTATAAAGAAAATGATTACTTGAAATGTCACATAACAATCACGTGAATACCATAATTTATCCCCCATATATCATAAGATATATTTTGTTGGTCAAATTACAAACATGTGAATACCTTAATCATGTATTCTCTTGAAAAATTAATACCCATTTAACCTTAGTGAAAACATGAATGCTGTCAAAAGTTAACTCTTTCCACATACCAAAATCCCAAAATTTCTTATATACTCAAACCATGATATAACTTTGTCCTTATATCAGTCATGAGACCATAAATACTGTCAAACATTTCATTTTTCTCTTTATCCCTTCATTATGCGCATATCATCTACTTTCCAAAATATTTGAATCACTTTTCATGGTTACCGGTACCATAAAATAATTGAAAACCACAGTAGACTAATACAAAAATATTCTAATACACCATAAAAGTACCTCAACAACATTATTCTTGAATACCAATACATAAACACTTTAATCCATCTTCTTCAATGATTATCCTGGAATATGTCCTTCCTTCATTTAGAAGTAACTTTTTAGGTCAGGGTATTGAGTTGGGTAATGACCATGTTCTCCACAAATAAGACATTGAACTCCATAACAGTCTGTCACTCTATGACCCTTTTCTCCACATAGATAACATTTGTCCCTCCATTTGAGGTATTCCTCCAAGTTCTTCTTCGCTTATTTAGAAGTCTAAATCTTTCTTTCTTTATGCTCCTCAACATGCGAACATGCATAAAAGTCTATCTTCCCCTTATTTGATGAATTAGGCATACCACTAAATTTCACCTTGTTAATCATATATCACGATGACTGATTCGGCATAATCACAATATCTTTCTCTCTAGGAAATACACAATTTTTTTCTCATAGTCACCAATTTGTCCATTGGATTCAATGTTAACCGAATTCCTTCTGGTTCCCTCTATTGACTAAAACACAAAAATAATTCTGTGAGAGGAAAAAATCATACAAGGAAAATAACATAATCAAGGAAGAGTACCTTCGACATCTAACATCTTTGGTTTAATTCTAATATCGTTAGCGTAATTCTAGGACTATAACCTATACGTATACTTAACCTTAGGGACATCCCTAGACATACCTTAGAAATATCTCTAGGGATCTCACTAACGTTTTCGCATCCTAGTTTCCAATGGTTGACTAAACCTTTCTCCGATTCCAACTGTAGAGACCCAAATCGTGACGTACATGGACATTACATTACTTTTTCAGAATAATAAATACATAACAAAAACAGACACACAAGGATAGTAATAGTTTAGTGTCTTTGGAAACTCGGAATATAAACTTCTAATCATGTTGCAATATCTTCAACAACTCCCATAACGATCTTCCCCTTTTTGTTTCCTTACTTAAAACCTTTATTTATTTCCTGGGTAAAACAAAACATAAAAAGGGTGATCTCAAATGCTCAGTAAGGTCAAACATAGAGAACATAAAACAGTCTATAAACATTTGAAAGAAAAAATGTGAACATGAAATTTAAACATCAAAATCTTGAGCAAAGACATAAATCGTGGAAGTATGTAAGGCATATATCATAAAGGAACATCAATCACGATAAAATAGCATGGGAATAAAACATGTAATTGTGGCAACCATTCAGCCCCTGTTATGATTTCCATAATAGCCAAGGCATTGCTTCCAAGACCATCTTAGTGGACAAAGTCCCTTTCTGAATCGAGTTCACTCCTCATTTCAGTCCTGTAACACTGAACCAGATTAACTTACCATTCCAGCCATGTCTATCTCATGAGATATAAATCTTTACCCAATGCATTGGAGGGAGATATAGGTCCCACCCATCTCATAATGAAATCATTCTTACTTGTGCCACAACATAAACATAAATCATTCATCATAACCCAAAGAATAAGATGGGTTTCATAAACATCATTCCATCATCACATAATCCATATAAAATAAATGGATATCATTTCATAATAGGAAATGTAAAACCTTTTAAATCATAGAGACATTATACATGAAACATACACATATGAAATAATGTCATCTTAGATGAAAAAAATGGTTTTGATAAAACACTTGAAATTAATTCTTGAGGAAAATATCCTTTCTTCTTCAAAATCAATTTCTTTTCACAAAACATCATGAAATTTTAAAAGAAAAATATTTTGTTGAAAATAGTCATGAAATATTTTTGAGTAATCTTCATGAAAATAAGGCTTTATAAAACCATAAAAATCCGTTCAGGCCGTATAAGTTAAAAAAAATAACAATTTCCTCGTACTTTTTTTTGGAAAAGTCAAAAAGTACCTCGTATGGTAAACAAAAGAAAGATTCCTTCCATTCGATGTGGTAAAAGTAAGAAGAGGGAAAAATGTCTTAAACATACATGGAAGTAAATTATACATTTTATGAAAACATTTTGAGAGAATATGGACATGGATAATAAACATAACCCCCAGTAAATACTTACGAGTAAACAATCTTGGATAAGAATGAGATTGGAATAATTATCCCTTACCTTATGTCTGATATGATTTGTATGTATCCAAACCTCCTGTATAATGATTTAAATAATTTCATTGAATTATTACAGAATCATATTCATTGTTATGATATCATATATGGTTTACTTATGACTTTATATTACCCGTTCTTTTGTAAATTCAATGTTAAAGAGTGTTTTGGGTAAAATCGTTTCATTTGTTGTCCATGTTTTGACTTGTAATTATTTATATGATTAATTAGATAATGATTACTTAATTCTAGAATATAAAACATGATTTATATATAATATATATTCAGAATATACATATATATAATAGATCGATAAATGGAATGAAATACACCATTCATGGAGACGGTAGGCCGTACGTACGCATGAACGCTGTTTTCGTTTCCTTATTGAGTTGAATGGAATTAAGTAGATGACATAAATATACATAAATCCAGTAGATTTATAATGTCATATATTTCATTATTATTTCTTATATATAATTTATAATCATTCTTAAATGGTTAACATGGAGAATGAATCTCATTGCATCATTGAGACGGTAGTCCGTACGTACGCACGAGCGATGATATCGTTTCCATAATTATTTAATTGAATTGGAGTGGATGATAAAATATATCAGAATCAGTATGATGTTATAATAACTATGTATAGTTATTATTTACAACATTATACCCATCCAAGTAAGGTGGTGTTGAAAAAACTGATTACACCACGGTGTGGAGACAGTATTCCCTACGTACGCACGCGCGGTGATTTCGTTTTCCGTAGGATGGATAGATGGTAAAATAGGTTTGTTTCATACATATAATAACATATCAGTATATGATTGATACTTATGTTATTAATTCATAATGAAACAACTAAATAAGATGAAGTAGAAGAAGAAATAAAGTTGAAAGAATCGGTAATGGACATTACCTCTTCTTTGAAACGCCTCTTTGAGACCTCGTCTTAGGGCATTAAAATTGGTCTTTTAAGAAGGAAAGGACCTCTAGGATGTTTATAGGGAAGTGGAGAAGAGAATTTGGTAGGGGTTGGCCAAGCTCGAAGTCTCAAATTGGTGTGAGGAAGGGAGGGAGGAGGTGCCCTTTTATAAGGGAGGAGAGGGGCACCTTTGGAAATCTTAAAAATATTAATTTATAATAAATCTAACCCCACATAAAAACCTCCAAAAATGACTCATATTAGAATATTATATGATATAGGGTTGTAATCTCACCAATAAATCAAATTTAGACATGTTAGGAAATTATTTTAAACATTATCAACTAGATTTATCCTTACTTAATCAATTTAATTTTATTTGTGGTAATAACATTCTAAATTTTAAATTATAACAAAAAATTACTTATTTTTTTTAATTGTCCATAATTGGATGTTTTATAAAATTTTATACAAAATAAATTTAAATTTATAATTTTTAAATATTTTTGTGATTTTTAATCGATTTTATAATATGTTATTTTTATAAAATAACAATAGTGTCAATTTTGACACTATTCATTTATGTGAATTTAAATAAAATATATACAGAATAAATGTTCAAAATAAAAGCTTTAATAGATTCATAAAAGGCCATATGTATCTAGAAAATTAGTGTATCACATTAAATAGTTCATATAATATTTAGTTTATTATTATTAAAACCATTTATTTGGTTTATCGCTTAATAAAATAATTACTACAACATTTTTGTATAATTATTTAATATAATTATTTGTTACATAAAGATTAAAAATAAAATCCTATTATGAAGATAAATCTATTACCTTTCACAATAATAATTTTACTCTAATTTATCATCTTAAAATCACAATATTTAAATTGTTATATTTATTAAATTATGAAGGTGACAACTTTGGCATCATTTAAAATAAAATAATATAAGTGTCATAATCACTTTTTTAAGACTCCAAACGGTTATATATTAGGTCATTATATGATTATGGTATATATATATACTACCAATAAGTTTTGGTCAGGTTTTCGGGCCTTTTAATGGGTATTATTATTTCAATAAAAACTATATTACTGATTTTTCACTTAATAAATAAGTTCTGCATCATTAATGTATCCCCATTAATGACAATTATTTAATCCCTAAAAATATTAAATAAATTATCATGATGTATATAATTTTATTATCTTTCTGGATACTATTCATGGTTGATGTTTTATGATTTTTATCACTAAATTAAAATTATTATACTTATAAGATTTAAGAGAGTGACATGTTGTCACTTTCTTTGGTTTTAATAATAATTAAATTATTTTCATGGTCAAAAGTCCATAAAATGAATCTAATCAGACCCTTAGGTGATATGGGTCTACTTTTATCCCTCCAATAGAATTTGGTCATGTGTTAGGGTAATTTTATAATATTTTATTTTCCCTTAATTACCCGACTTACCTTTAACTATGGTAAATAAAATTTACCGTTGTTACTATTCATAAAGCCCAAAAATAAAAATTAGTCTATTAATATAATTTGGACCCACTGATTACAAATATGGAATCCATTTTTCCAAATTCAATACACAGAATTTTCAGAAATTAAATTAAAATTAATCTCGTTGTTGAAAGAAAACAAGTTTTTGTTTAAAACATTGCAAAAGATTGAATTTATTTAACCTACGAATTCAATGTAAAATCAATGATAATGACATAAATTATATTAAATGGTAAAAATATATTCTATTTTTACTTTAAGACCATTAAATATTATAATTTATCCACATAATTTATTACGATGAAAAAAGTTGTTTTTAATTAAAATATCGCCAGTTTTTACTATTTACTAAAATATGAAAGTTATCAGAATAATATGAAAAATTTATCCAACGTAAAATTTTATATCCTGATTCCAAAGAATAATTTTATTTTGTAAAATTTAACTTATAAACATGTCAAAAACTAAATTTAAAGTGGGTTCACCATCAAAAGGTGGCAAAACTGCATTTTTTGAAAAATACTTATTTTACCCGAAAAATTTATTTTCTTCTTATACCATGTCCTAGAAAATGTGTAAGATGAATAATAATGTTATAAAATTCAAAATTTATTTAATACTATTCATAACGGCTAGTTCATAATAATATTATAATAACATGTCGTTGTTTAGTAAAACCAGGTATTGCGTACAACACACGCTATCGAAGAAGGTCGCGATTGCGTGTAATGCAAGCCAAGTCCAGGTTGCGTATAGTGCAAGACTCTTTTTTTGTTTTGTAATAACAGAATCCAACCATTATTAATTTATAAATTGAATATATATATATATATACACTCAATGTTGCGTAGAATAACTATTATCAAACGAACATGAAATTGTGTGTAACACAATCTAAGAATAGTGTTGCATATACTGCAAGCTAATACGGTGTTGCATATAGCACAAGATAATCTTGTTGTAGCATAAAACACATGAAATTAAATAAATTAAAAAGAAAACTTATCATAAAATATTGGGTTGTTATACGTAGAGAGGTGGGGTGGCCAGGTCAGAGATGTTGGGTGAAGAGGATCGCTGGAGGGAGCAGGATCGTGGAGCAGTGGGGATGGGAAACTCGAGAGGGTAGGGTGGAAATGGGTCCCATGGGGGCTAGGGCCATGGAAATTAAATGAGGTGTGGGTATAAGTGACCTATATGCGTGGTTTTTATTGTCTGTGGCTATAGATCCATGGTTATAGGTCCAAATTCTAGTAGTGGACACCAAGCATGTAAGGGAATTTAAAATTCAAATAATTTATAATATGTGTACTATTTAGAGTATATTCCATGCATGAAACACAAATTTAGAATTAACTACACACAAGATTGACCATTCTCGATATCCTGTGTTACATGCAAGAGTGGCCTTTCTCGATAGCTTGTATTACACCTAAGACTGAGTTTCACCAAATAATAATGTATTATTAGAAAATTATTATTTAATATAATAACCTATAACTTAGATGTTATGATAGTGGTTATGAATATTATTTAATAACTTGTGAAAATATATGGTTTATAATAATAAATTATTAATTCATATATTAAAAATTAATTAGAAATGAATATAGGAACCAATTGAATATAAAAAAAATGTTTTTATATAAAACAATTTTAATGATCACAAAGCTATTTTATCCTAAAAAATTAAATTAATTACTATTATTGAATTATTTTAGGGTAATATATGTGTTACATATTCAATAAATTATTTTTTTTATATTAATCCAATATATTTTCAAATCATAATATAAGACAAAACCAAATATTTCACACAAAAAGTATTATTTTTATAAAGATAATTTTATCAAATTTTAATTGAAAAAAAATTTAAATATGAATTTTGAAACATTAATTAATTTATTTTTTCAATATAATATAATTATTTTAAATAATAACATAATAATTTTTTAGGGTGAAGTTTTGATATTTTTATGAGATATTTCATTTTATAACAAATAGTTAAAAATACAGAATTTTCGTTAAAAACTACTTTTTCATATAATTTATTTATAAGGTAAAATTATAATTTTAATTGGTTTTAAAGTTTATTTATATAATATTTTTTAAAATTAATAAACTTTATGTCATTGGAATCAATTTCTCATTGAAATTGATTATAAAAACATAGTGAACTTTAAGACGTTTTTACTTTAAAAACCCTCATTATCGTCCCGTCTACATGATTAATTTTAATTTAATTTCATCGAATTATGTGATTCAAATTTATAAAAATGACTTCCATATTTGGAATCAGTATAATTTATAATGTAAAATAATATCATATTTGTTTTTTTACAAAAAATTTTAGTGAAAGTGATTAAAATTAATTACAATTTTTAAGGTTAAATCAACCTTAATAATTGTCTAAACCTTTAACTTAAGGGAAAAAAAGATAGACAATTTTTCAAAACCCATTAAATATCCATAATTCATAAATTAACCTTATACTTATGAGTTTGGTTTGTTTTTTATGACTTTCTTTAGGTAAGAACATGTGCACACCTAACTTCTTTTCCAAATTACCGAGTGAGTCCTTTTCCTTCCCTATAAATGGCTACCACATCTCTCTACTCTTAACACCTATAAAACCTCGTTGGTTTGGTAAATACCTACACAAATAGTCTTCCATAATCCATTTCCTTTACTTAGAAGTATTACTTTTGGAAGAAACCCTTCTAACAACGCCTTCTGGTTCAAACCAAAAGAAGTTACCTAATTAACAGGTAACACCTTCTCTCAGGATTTTTAGCACCATTTCCATTACCCACTCCCTATAAACTTATTATTATATGATTAAATAAAAAAAGTATCCTCAATATTCAATTATGTCTTTATTCTATTATTTATACCTACACATACACACACCTCAATCTAACGGGTAACAAACATAGTGTTTCTTTGTACGGCGAACTACTACCTCAAAAAATGAAGATTGTTCAATTCTCCTTTACCGTATCTCATGGTGGACATTATGATGAAAAATATATTTATATATGATATATATTTTATGTATAATGTCTTATTATTATTTAATTTTTATTTATAACATTCCATTATGCTTTCCACATTGTGTAAATATGATAATTTCATTTGAGGAAGTGTGGACTACAACCCCCTCAAAGAGATGTGAATCATTCATTCCATACATGGGAATTAATAAGCCTATGTAAAATTTATGACATATATATTATACTGTAATTTTAATATACATATTTATTGTTTAGTTTTGAATCTTTTAATACAACAATGAAATGAACATAGCATTCATGCGTATGTATGATCTACGATATCCATGAACGGTGTACTTCATTTCTAATCTCCAAATATTTTTCAGTATTATAAATACAAATATACAGAATATATATGATAATTGAGTAATATTTTACATTCTTTAGATGATTAATCCATGATAAATTTAATGAGATCAAAAAGCAACACGTTAAAACATACTCGAAAAACTAGGTATTTAATACACAAAATAGTTAAAATAATGAATGATTGTTAACAAACTGACAATTAGATATTATAAGAAGTTAATACATGATATTATAAATCTGAAAAAGGTTATGATGAATGTAGAAAATTAAAATAAGTTTATCACATAGGAATTTAAAGGACATTCACTCGAAAGGAAACACAAGGTAAGGTATTCTTGTATCATTTTCATTCCATGAGGAATACTTAATTGTTGTGCACCTAATTTCTTATAAATGGTGTAAATACTACCACATTGACACATAATATCATGAATTGTACAATATTTAATGTATTTAAATATTTTATTTAAGGATTATACCTTTGGGTTTTCTAATTCTATTTTTACCACATTGTTAAGGAATTAAGGTCTAACTTATCCTTCCATGAGGCATAATTTATTGTTGTGCACCTAATTTCTTATATATATATATATATGGTGTACATACTTACACATTGAAATATATTATCATGAACCCTATTATATTCATTGTATTTGGATGTTTCATTTGATTTTTATCAATTTTTGGTCTTTCAAATCATATGTAATGGATTTCGTCTCAATTTCATTTCATTAAATCACATTGTATTATTATGTACCAAATTTATTTTATATGGTGTATATATTTCCATTGAATTATATATCATTATTATCCTTTATATCATGATATTATTACTTTCATTCAATTTTACTCCTTCATTAGGTTACTTTTTAAAATTTTTCAATGTGGTATGGGGCCCTTTGGTATGTTTAAAGATCATTTTCTTCAAGACTAATCCTAATGATATTTGAAGGGAATTTCCTTTTGAGAAAATTATATATCCATTGTTCAATAAACCCTTTAATTTTTATATGGTTATTTATAACCATTTTCAAGTGATATTACCATTTCTCAACTCTTTGGTATTAAGATGTTTTATAAAATTTTATTAAGAAACCCAACTTTATCTCTCTCTTTAGCCGGAGAACCTATTTTCTTCTAAAAACCAGGTTTTAATAAAATGTCTTCAAAAAAATGATTTTAAATGATTTGGGAGAGAAATTTCTATCCTTTTTGACTTTTACCAAAGTTTTCAATGGAATATTCTTGTTTATTTCAAAACAAGGCATTTTCTAACCTTTTTCCATACAAAAGGAATACTCTTTTTTAACTCATACGACATGTACACATTTATCCACTGTTATTTATTTGAAGCCTCCTTCTCAATGTTTTAAAAAAAATGGTATTTTCAATGAAAAATATTATCAAAAGGTTTTTTAAAATAAAAGGATATTTTCATAAAGAATATGTTTAAAATATATTATTTTATTTCATCAACAACAACAACCTTATATTTTAATCCACTTGGTATTTGTTGTATTGATTCTATCCTTATTCTTACTCTAGATAATTTACTCTTGATTTTGACAAGGATAGTATTCACATTCACTTCCTTGATTTATTTGTTAGTCCCCTTGAAATATACCTCCTATGATCATTTAATTTCCCCTAATTATCCATATAATTAATCATAGATATTACTATTGCCTAAACTGTATACCATTTACATACGGTGTCTACTTTGATAGTTATTTGATTATTTGGGTCAATATTAATAAATCTGTATCTCTTACTCCATAAAAATATTCAATAAGAAAAATCATTCAATCAATTATTTTATAGATGAATAATTTTTATGACTAGTACGACATGGGAGAATCCTAATTATAGATAGACCCCTAATGCATCAGTAGTTTCATTGGATGATTCATTTGGAAAGCAGCCCTATATGGGGTTTTACCCTAAATTTTTTAAACTATCTTGTGAAAGGTCTTGATGGTAATGGTACCATGTACCAGGGAAACATGGTATCCAATAATTAATCATTTCCCTAATTTATAAGCAGTTATTATTCATCCATGAGATTTTTCATCGACATATCTATGGATGCATTTTCATTTTCAGGTTTCAGTTATTATTCATCGATAAGATTTTATGTCAACATATCTATGTAAATATTTTATTTTAAGTTATTTTAATGACATATGTTTCCAACTATTACTTTCCATATTTCTTATGTACTTCCATTCATTTTATTGATTACATGGTTTGTGTGTTCAGTTATTTATCTTTCTATATTGACTATTCAAATTGATTTATTATTTCTTCTGCAATATTTTTCCCTTACTGAGCATTTGATCTCACCCTTATTATGTTTGTTTCCCCAGGATTCCAAGAATTGTAATATAAAATATATGAATGGATTTTATAAGATTAATTTGATTTAATCTCAAATTTATTCATAAGAAAGAAAAAATTTTGTAATTAGGGTATTCATTTTTAATAAAATCCTCATTTATGCATCTGGTTTACCAAGACTACAAAACTGATCAGTTCTTTAGGGCTTTATTCCTTGTAATTATTCCAATGAATTTAATATTAGACACCATCTCTAGAATATCTAGGGATGGATAACTAAAATTTAAAACATTTCTTAGATAAAATATCCATTTTTCTTGGAAAAACACATTTAAAAATATGTTTGATTTTTTTAAAAGCATGGTTTTTGGAGAAAAAGATTTTTCAATTGAAAATATGTTTTTTCATAAAAACATTATTTTGAACTCTTGAGTAAATAAAGTGAATAAAATTAATTAAAAACACATATTCTCATGAAATAGATAGAGGATAAGATATTTTAAGAGAATTTTAATTTTTGGACATCAGAGACATAATCGTACACAAGATGAATGATGAGATTGTAACAAAATTCCCTTACAACTTTGGTAACTTTGAATCACAATACCCATAAAATAATATCATCAAATGAAATATATAATATCATTAATATATTTATATTCATGATATAACATGTCAAAGGATAATATCATACACCTTATATAAAAATATAGGTGTATAGCTTAACTTACATCTCAAAGAAGGCTAATTAAAACAAAAATCCATTAATGATTTGGTAACTTTGAAACCATAAACCCCATAAAAGAGATATTATAAAATGGATATTTAAATACCAATAAATTTAATGATAACAACAATAAAATAAATTCATGGGATGTATATACACCATACAAAAATATGTAGTGAATACAACATATATCTCATAGAAATAAATATGAAATGAGAAAAACCCTTACCTTGATTCTGATTCATCATGCTTGTTCTTTAACTTGAAGAACAATAATATTATTTTAGTTATTTAATTTCATGAGAACATTTTAAAAGTTTTTTATTACTTTTATTTACCTTATAAAAAATGTTATATAAAATTACTTAATTAATTAATTCTAAGTTGTATGTTTTTGACCATATTTAGCTTGTGTCAAATATTACTTAGGTAGGATGAATATGGTCAAGTAGGTCATTATATAAAAATATATATAATAATAATGAAATAATTATCATATTTATACATAAATTATAATTTTAAAAACAATAATTAAATATGGTTATAAAAAATGAACTAATGTTACGATCATAGAGATGGTATGTTGTACATACACATGAGTAATGTTTCTATTTTCAATGATCATAATGGAAAAAGGTAAATAATATTTAACATTATATAATAATAATTATATCATAAATTAAATATTATTTAATTATATATACTTATATATGTCATTATTTTCATGTAAAATGAATCACATCTCTTTAAGGAGGTAGTAGTCCACACGTCCGCGAACGACGTTATCAATTTTTAAGTGTGTGAAATGGTAAGAAGAAAATGATTTATTATTTTTAAAGAAATATAATTACATAATTAATATTATAATTATATCACATATATCATATATATTCATTATATTTACCCTTATTACCTTCCATGTAAAACGTTAGTGAAAAACGCTTCGCATCGCTTCGCAAGGATGTAGTCCGCTGTACACATGAGCGACGTTATAACTCCTTCATCTGTATGAAATGTAAAAATGGAAATTATGTTAAAATTAATAATGTGGTATAATTATGTTATAAATAACATAAATATCATATATAAACATTATGTCCATCTTTATTCCCAACCATGAGAGGTGGAAATGAAAAAATGAATGAAATCATTTCGCGAGGTGGTAGTCCATCATACACACAAATGAGGATTTTAAAACCCATTTTATGGAAGTGTGTGTGTTTTTAGGTGATGTAATTAACATAAAAACCTATTAGTTTGTTTAGGATACTTATTTTATTATATAATCATGGTATAAGAATAATTTAAGGAGGTGGAGAAATGTATAAAATTAAAATGATTTTAGAAGAACATTACATATTATTTGGAAATCCTCCTTAGGATTGCACTAAAAACATTAGAGGTTTAATTTTTTCCCTATATAAGTCTTATAGTATTAGTGGATGGAATTTTGGAAGTGATTTTGGTAGTTTTTGAATGATCCAATTGACTTTAGAGGTGTGAATAAGTAGGGGCTATGAGTGACCTTTTATAGTTGAGGAGTGAAATTCTTGTAAATACTAAATAATATTTAATATTGGGAGGTATCCCATACCTCATGTGCTTAAAAAATTGAAAAATAATGTATTTAAGGGAAATTGGTTTTGATAAAATCTTACAACACACAAAAATAAAATATTTTTTTGATTTTGTTCCGTTGTCTTTATGTTTAGTCATTTTTACCCAATTTGTTTTTACCATAGTAAATAGTTTTCTAACATAGGTAATTTATCATTTAATAATAAATTAAAGTGATAATTATTAGAAAATATATGACCACTAATTATAAATATGATATATAGTTTTATAATAAAAAATACCAGGTGTGTTGGAAATTAATTTCAACAGAAGTAAAAAAAGCAACACTTTGACCTTAACGACACTAAGAGAGTTTTTATTATTTAGCTGTCATTATATTCATTATATAGGAACTATTATTCCATTAATAGAACATATTAAATATATATTAACATTTTAAAAAAAAAATTAATACAAAAATTCATTCAATTTATATTATCTTTAATATTTTTAGGATCATTTATTTTAGTTAATTATTTACTAAATAATTAATGCGTTGGCGTTTCATAAGAATTTTAAGTAACTATTTCATCTCTAAAAATTACAGATAAATTATTATGATTATAAAAAATAATTTATAATTAAAAATAATATGTATATCCGAACTAACATGATTTTTACCTATGCCAATGAATTATAGATATTAAAATCAAGGAAGGTTCCTTCTTTTACTTTTCATTAATTAACTTATTATATTGGTTAATTTCTTGGAATAGTATTCCCAATAACTAAGAATAATACATAATAAATTTATAAGAGTCTAAATTTGTCCATCCAATGGGGTTTAGATAAGTATTTTGGGCATTTTGACCCTTATTTTTTATGTTTAACTACTAAGTAAACTCATTCTAACCTTAATCCCTGTATTTAATTTTAATTGTTTTCACTAATAATTACGGTCAAAAAATAAGTTAAAATTATTAGATATTATAAATTATTCAAATTAAAATTATCAAATCCATTTTTCCTTATCCAACTTAGATAAGTGATAGAATATAATTTAAAATTAACCCCTCAGACGTGACGAGAATGTGGGTTTTTAAAGTGAACATGTTCAAAATATTAAAATGTTTTTTTATCAAAATTCATAAAAAAAGATTAAAATTACCTAAATTGGATTAATATATTTACAATTAATATAATTTCAAATTAATACAAATTTAAAATATAGTTTATCATTATAAATTATTTAGATAAAAGGCAGTTTTCAATTAGAAAATCATTATTTTTCATTATTCACAAAAAACAAAACTTCTCAAAAAAATATCCAAAATTCATCCAAAGATAATTTTGGAATTTTTATTTCAATAATGATGTTAATTTTTCAAATAATTTTTTTTATATTTTCGAAATTTAGTTTTAAAAAAGGTGCACCATTAAAAGGTGACAAAAATTCTTTTAGAAACATATATCTATTTATGTACAAAATTTGATTTTTTATCTATTATCTAGAAAACACATAGTATGAATGTTAAAATTAGATTTAATATAAAATATGTAATTTTTTAATATAATACAATAGTAGTGGTTTATTTAATCTCTGTGTTGCGTGCAATACAAACTAAAGTCAATATTCCTTGTAACTCAAGCTAAACTCAGTATTGCATATTAATTACGCTATAAAACAAAATTTTGTTCTTTTAAAAACCCATGGTGTTACATCCTACCACAATTAAAAAATTTAATCCTCAAAATTTCAAATTTATCTCAGAAATAAAAGGTTTGAGATTTAAAAATAATTTTATTGTAAACCAACATTGTAAAAAGGGTTAATAAAACATCCTATTAATAAAATAGAATGGGAAGTATGAGGGTCTTATGGAATAATACATACTAGTTTTCCAAATAGGATAACATAGGTGGTAATTGAATATTTTGAAGTGGAAGAAAAACATAAATAAAAAATAAGGATATATAGTGATAGAGATCATCGATAACAACAAAGTGAATGATCAAGAGAAAGTGAAAAATCACAAAACCACAAACCAAAAGGGTGTGAAAAGGTCATTGATATCATTATAGATGATGTTAATAGTATAAAATTTTGGTTTTAAGATCCTTTTCCTTGATTCTAGGAATTCTCTTACCATATAGACTGTGATATTATGTAAATATACTTACTTGATAGTATAATTTCAGCAAATAAATTTCCATAATAATTTCATCTTTTTCTAAAAATGATGAGTATTCAAGATGAATTTTTCATTCCTGAAGCACTAAAAGTAAACTTTTAAAGGATCATATAACTGGAAAAGGTATAAAAATCTATTGCTGCTATTGGTAAATAGTAACCAATACTAAAATATTGAACACATGGAAATATAATACCAAAAATGAATAAACCTTTATATGATACACTAATCATCAAAATTCAATAGTAATACCCAAAGAACAATAAAAATTATTACATAACCCTATATCCCAATTAACCTCAATAACATCAAAATTAAGTAGTGTTTTAACCTCAAAGGTTATCTAATAAATTTTATATTTGAAGGCATAAAATATATATATATATTATTTAGAAGTAAATTTAACCACTTGGTCACTGTAAAGATAAGTAAATTTCAAGGAATTTTTTTTTCTTAATTTCTTTGGAATTTTACGAGTCCACAGTTTCTGACGACACCTGATTCCAAGGCCAGGTGTTCCCAGAATCAATTTATGATGTTTAGCTCTGGTACGTTCAGTGAATGAACGAGCGGGATTTTTCTAACTTTTGAACCGGTGCTCGGAATCGAAATCTGAGGGCACCGATGAAACCACAGTGCCAGTATTTTCTCAAGAGAACCTTTTCTGAAGGTGCGTTTGCTTAGGAGGAGTTGTTAAAAATGTGAGTTTAGTGAGGAATAAAATAAAATTGTTTTAAAATTTTATTTCTTTTTCTAAGTAGTTATATCCTAAGTAAGGGAGTTGGGGATGGGACCCACTTGTTGTTATCTAACCTTGAGAGGATAAAGGTGGGGTGGGGCCCACATGATCCCAACCCCTCACATTCCTAACTCCTCCAAACCCCCACACTTAAGTTGTATAACTCATGAACTCATCTTTTATTGGGTGACTTTCCTTCTCCTTGCATTTAATTATGCCAACACACTAATTCATTTATTGGATTTGAGTTTTTGAATTTTGAAAAGCATTGTATGGGTTAATAAAATAAGGGAATACCTTATTTTATTTTGGGATAGAGGTTGTGTGAGGAGATTTGAGGAGAGAACTCTAATTCTGAAGAACTTCTACTTACTCGTTGAAGAACGCGAAGAACACAGAGAATGCCAAGACTTCGACGAAGAACGCCGTCACCGCAAGGTGAGATCGATGTGCCATCTCTTCTCCTCTCCGCAGTCGGTGTGTGATGCCATACCCTTCTTGGATGCACTCCGAAACTCCGTTCCATCTTCTCTCCATGTCAAAGGAAGGGAGACACTGCTTCCTCCTCAGACGTTCTCCATTGACTTATACGGAGCCTCATTCTGCGACGCTAGCTTCTGCAAATTTCACAAGGTAGGGGAAATTTTGTTTAATTATATTTTGAGTGATTTTATCTCACGTTCTTGAGAGTTTATTAGTATGATGTTAGTATAATATATACTTGAATAAATTGTACCCTCGTCAATATTAAAAGCATGTGTTTTAAATGACTGCCAATTGATAACACCTAACACGGAGGGCACGGGCTGAAAAAACACCGCCCGACAACCCTCCCAAGATTTTTGTTGGTGCGTGGATTGACGACGCTGATGAAAGGGACTGTGACAGTGATTTGAAGTTTCTGAACTGAAGTATAGGTCCCGTAAAGACCTCAGGAGTAGACGAAAGGTGAAACGGACAACCGGTGTGTGTCTGGTGGTCCGTGGAGAGCGGCGGCGGCGACCGGCGGCGGCATCGCGCCACTAAAGAAGACCGCCACAGCTGAGGTGCAACGGACTGAAACAGTAAAGCTGTTCCGGGTTTAGCGGGAGGCGCGACATTAAAGCCACGATGTTTCGGTCAACCGGGGGAAACCCCCCCCCCTCCGTGTCCAGATTAGCCTTGAGTCGACCCACGACCCGCGCTTGGCCGGACCACCTGCGTTGGGCCGGACCGCTTGCGCCGGGCCGGACCACCCGCCCCGGGCCGGACCGCCCGCGCTGGGCCGGGCCGCCGGCGCTGGGCTGAACCCTCGCGCCGGGCCGAGCCGCGCCAGCTGGGCGGGACCGCACCAGCCGGGCCTGGCCGCACCCTAACGAGCCGGACCTGGACCTGGGTCGGGTCAACCCGGTTCGGGCCAACCCAAGGGGTACTGGGTCGGGTCGGACCGGGTCCAGACCCCCTGTTATCCTATAGTTTTGTTCAAACGCCCATAACATGGGCTAAGGACCTTATATCAATGTACAGTCAATTGCGATGAGATCCTTGGTTCGAGACAGTTGTTTCGGTATATTACACTCAAGGTTTCGGAGAACATTGGGTATGGACGGGTTGGTTCGAACACGAAACCAACCGGGCCCTCGGAGCAGAAACGCTTATATCATGAGCTCCGAACGTCCGATTGATGTTCCTTTGACTTTATTGGATTACTCTTGAGGAAATGGTTCTTTTGGTATACTTCACCTGAGGTTTGGACACAGTTGTAATATGGATGGGTTTGATTCTACCCGAAATCCAACCGGGCCCCTGGAACGGAAAATCTAGTAACTTTCAGACCAGACGACCGTTTGACGAACCGTCAGCGTCGTTGGTAATCATGTTGAGAAACGTTCCCTATGAGTATACCTTATAAGAGTTCGGGGTAAAGTTGAGATACCGTCGGGTTGGTCGTACATGAAACCAACCGGGCCGCCGGGACAAAAAGGCTAATAACACACAGGTCGGGCGTCCGGTTGATGCGTCGTCTGTTGTGTTGAGATTTCTATGACGTGGTAGACCTTTGGGATAATTCTTCATGGGACTTTGTGATACTAGAAGTATCAACTAGTAGCTCGTGGAACGGACCCTCCCAAAGACGAGCGAGTGATGTGCAGGGACCTAGTAGCTGGCTGAGACTTGACGACTACTGATTGATTGACTCAGAGTGATTCAGATTGCCCAGTGGGGTGCACTTGGTTGTAGTGGCAGACCCATGGTGGAGGAGCACTTGGTTGTAGCGGCAGACCTGTGGTACTCAACATAAGGAGTACCTCTGTAGGCTCTGAGAGGGGGGTGCTTGGTTGTAGCAGTAGACCCATGGTGGGAAGCGCTTGGTTGTAGCAGCAGGCCCACAGTACTCGATAGTTGGAGAACCACATCAGTACAAGGTTAGTGGGAAGCACTTGGTTGTAGAGGTAGGCCCACTGTACTCTATAGAGGAGGAGTTCTCCAGCAGCAGTGGTTTTGACCTCATGAATAAAATCCTGGTTTGAGCTGATTCTTGACTTTCAATAATTATCTTCGATGTGATTGACTTGATTTATTGTGTGGATTAGATCATGATTTCCTATGTTGATTAAGTTATACTTTCTTATGTGGATTAAGTTATTCTTTCCTGTCTGGATTGGGTTGTACTTTCATGTGTGGACTGGTTTGAACTTGGGCTTGTGAGTTGGAGCAGAACTGGAATTGATGACTTAGGTATATGTATAGGCATATACCTAAGTAGAGTTGGATGGTACTTCATGATTGTATCTTTTCTTTGTGGTTTATTCTTATTAGATTTTGAGAGAACTTGAGAGTCTCAGGGTGCCTACTGAGTATCTTTATACTCACCCCTGCACGGGATATGCCCGCACCATGTTGTGTTGGATGCAGACAACGGACATCACCGATTGTGGTTGAGGCTTGTAGAGCTGGACGATACCCAGAGGTGTATCACACGACGAGTCGGTACCCGGAGGTGGATCTCACGACGAGTCAGTACCCGGAGGATACAGACAGACGTGGAGTGCTGAGGAGGACATCTTTACCTACCCTTCAGGTAGGAAGCCGAAGGATGATCCAGGAGTTTCTTGTCACTTTTTAGCTGTTGTCCTTTGAGTTGTAAATTACTTTTAGTTTTATCTGTACCTTTCTTTTGGGATTGTATTTCCGGACCCTTGTACTTTCAGCACATTTGTTTTACTGCTTTACTTAGTGTAGCTTCTGCTTGTGCTCTATTTATGTGTGTTTTCGTTTTATAAAGGCAATGCCTTCCATTTTTATTGGCATTTATGCCTTTGGTTCCAGTCACCAGCCCCTGGCCTATGGAAGGCGGGCTTGGGGTTGTCACAGCACGGGCCCCGAGGACGGGTCATGAAAATTGGTATCAGAGGAGTTCAGTTCTACCACAGAACTCAGAACTCTGATCTTTATTCTATGTGAAGCAATAGTGTTAAGATTACAGAGTGTGGTCTTTAGTTCAGGGAGTCCAGTGTTGATGCGGCGGCCAGCGTATCCATACACCAGGACCCTGACTACTGATTTCCAACCTAGTGCATAAAAACACTGATTGCATGTGTGTTTCGAAGTTTTCTTTGTGATTACTTGTGTCAGCTCACCAGGTATACTGTATTGACCGTGGCACACCTGTTTCTTTTCAAGATGGACCCACGACGACAACCAACTAGGGTTATGTGCGTTGTACGAGATGGCAGCCCACCGAGCGATGAGGCCTCAGTGCAGGGCCCCATTACAGCGGAGGCACCAGTGGTACCTCTACCTGCTGAGCCCCCGATGCCACCAGGCCCAGCAGCTGAGAGTGCACGTCGCCTTAGTGCACTGAAAAAGTTTCAGCGTCAGAGATCGCCTAGGTTCTACAGAGAGATGGACCCTCAGGCAGCCAAGGATTGGCTGGAGGCTTTTGTTCGAGTTTTCAGATTGGTAGGGACGCTAGCAGACTTCATGGTGATCCTTGATGCCATCCTCATTCAGGCAGTAGCATGTAGATAGTGGAGCTTGATGCTCCAGGTGCATGATGAGACATCACTTCTGTGGGCAGACTTCGAGAGCCTGTTCTGGGCAGTGTTTGTACCAACCACCCTTCGAGCGGTGTGTATACAGGAGCTACTTCATTTTTAGCAGGGTAACATGATTGTGGCGCAGTATTCAGTGAGGTTCACCATTCTCTTGCACTACTCCAGAGATATGGTATGAGACCCATTTTTCAGGGCCCAAACCTTCGAGCAGGGGCTCATGCGAGGTATTAGAGCTTCAATTGTTTCTAACAGCATCTTGACGTAGACAAGGGTGTTGGATCAATCCCTCTTAGTGATGTGTTTCCTTGCTGAGCAGTCTCTAGCAGTAGGACCCACCACTTGCCAGCATGCGGCAGAGTCTTCTGTAGCGGGCAGTAGACAGATGGTGCAGAGGTCTAAGAGGACTAGACCTACAGGTGGTCGATCACATGACACAGGATCATGTATGTGAGGAACCCAGGGTGGAGAACGACTTACCTAGAGCAGACAGTGTTACTCCTGCAGCGGGGTTGGTCACATGGCACGTGACTGTCCGACCCTCCATACAGATGACCAGGAGATAAATGAAGGACCTCCCAGGAAGAGGCAGAGGTTCGATCGAGGCGGACTGCAAGGAGCAGGAGACCAAGGCAAGGGATTTGGTCGTGTAACTGGAAGTTGATGACACTTCGAGGTGTTGCCACCACCACCACCAGGAGGTCCACCCCGACCGCAGGGAACACGTGGACATGGGAGAGCTCAGCTTCAGGCAGCTGAAGCATACGACTATGGAGCTCTGAAAGCTGGCGGACAAGAGCGGGACTAGTTCCATGCATGGGACCTTTGATCTTGGTGCTTCTAGTTTCCTTGTTGTCTTTGTTGTTGTTTGTGGTTGTTTTGTGTCTTTGTACTTGAGCTGCAGTAATAAAAGACACTTTTCCTTGTGACGTTTTCTTCCTCTCTTTTTGTGTACTAAGCGTTTCCGGTTTAAACTATTGACTTGACCCTCACTTTTGAGATTCCTACTGGAGGAGACCCATTGACCACACACTGATGACGAAAGTGTGACTCAACCCTTGGCGGAGAGAGTAACAATTGCATTTCTTAGTAGTAGCGTCAAGGCCATACGATGTAATCCGTTTCATGGATTAGTATCATTCATGTCTGGATTGAATGTATTAGGCAAAGAATGTGGTTCATCTAGGGAATGAAACCGGATTTCCCTTATTGGTAAATAAGAAATCTTAGCGGCTCTTGTAGGACTAGAGAATGTTCAGGTCATCCAGGAGCGGATGAGGGTAGCTCAATGCCAAAAAAAGTCTTATGCTGACAGGAGGCGGAGACCACTAGAGTTCGAGGATGGTGACCACATTTTCTTACGGGTCTCACCTCGACATGGTTTATGGAGATTTGGCTCGGGCAGCAAGTTATCACTGAGGTTCATCAGACCCTTCTAGGTCCTCAACAGTGTAGGTGAGGTGGTTTACCGCTCGTACCATCCACCTCAGTTGCACTAGGTGCATGGCGTCTTCCATGTATCTCATCTGAGGAGATATGTGCACGACCCGACCCATACCATCGATCACGGGGAGCTGGACATTGATGACGGGGCTACTTTTATAGAGGTTCCAGTGGAGATCGAGGATCAATAGGAGAGGGTCCTACATAAACGGTCGATTCCTAAGGTGCGCTTTCACTGGTAGCTCGATAACCTCCAGGAGAGCACATGTGAGTGGAAGTATTAGATGCGTGCTGAGTACCACTTTGTTTTCCTTAGTGTGTGTTGAAACTTTACGTGGACCTAAATCCCTGAGGTGGGAGTAATGTAAAGACCTAGAAATTTAAAGGAAATTTATTTTCTTAATTTCTTTGGAATTTTACGAGTCTGCAGTTCCTGACGGAACCTCATTATAAGGGCCGGTGTGCCCGGAATCAACTTCCTAAGTTTATCTCGGGTACGTTCAGTGAACGAACGAGCGGGTTTTTTCTAACTTTTTAACCGGTGCTCGGAATCGAAATCTGAGAACACTGATGAAACCGTAGCACCAGTATTTGTTCAAGAGCACCTTTTCTAAAGGTGCGTTTGCTCCGGAGGGGTTGTTAAAAATTTTGTTTTATAGAGGAATAAAATAAAATTGTGTTACAATTTTATTTCTTTTTCTAAGTAGTTATATCCTAAGTAAGGGAGTTGGGGGTGGGACCCACTTGTTGTTATCTAACCTTGAGTGGATAAAGGTGGGGTGGGGCCCACATGGGCCCAACCCCTCACATTCATAACTTCTCAAAACCCCCCACTTAAGTTTTATAACTCATTAAATACTCCTTTATTTGGTGACTTTCCCTCTCCTTGCATTTAATTATGCCAACACACTAATTCATTTATTTGATTTGAGTTTTTGAATTTTGAAAAGCTTTGTATGTGTTAATAAAATAAGTGAAGAACTAATTTTATTTTGGGTTAGAGGATGTGTGAGGAGATTTGAGGAGATAACTATAAGTCTGAAGAACTTCTACTTCCTCATTGAAAAACGCGAAGAACGCCATGACTTCGACGAAGAACGCCGTCACCGCAAGGTGAGATTGACGTGACATCTCTTCTCCTCTCCGCAGCCGGTGTGTGATGCCAACCCCTTCTTGGATGCACGCCGACATGCCATTCCATATTCTCTCCACGTCAAAGGAAGGGAGATGCTTCTTCCTCCTCGGACGTTCTCCATCTACGTATACGGAGCCTAATTCCGCGACGCTAGCTTCCGCAAATTTCACGAGGTAGGGGAAATTTTGTTTAATTCTATTTTGAGTGATTTTATCTCACCTACTTGAGAATTTATTTCTATGATGTTATTATAAGTTATACTTGAATAAATTATACCCTCGTCAATATTAATATCATGTGTTTTAAATGAATTCCAATTGATAACAGCTAACGCGGAGGGTGCGGGCCGAACAAACACAACCAGACAACCCTCCGCAGATTGTTGTTTTTGCACAGATTGATAGCGATGATGAAACGGGACCACGAAAGTGTTTTGATGTTTCCCTAGTGAATTACGGGTACCGTAAAGACCATTGGCACAAAAGGCAGGTAAAACGGACCATTGGTGCGTGTCCGGGGGTCCGCGGAGAGTGGCGGCGGTGGCGGCGCACCGCCAGAGAAGACCGCCCCAGCTGAGTCGCAGCGGAACGGAAAGGCAAAGCCGTTCCAGGTTTAGGGGGGGCGCGACATTAAATCCGCACCATTTCGGTCAACCGAGGGGAACAACACCCCCCCTCCGCATCCAGCTCGGCCTCGAGCTGAGCCGCGACCCGCGCTAGGCCGGACCGCCCGCGCTGGGCCAGACCGCCCGTGCTGGGCCAGACCGCCCGTGCCAGGTCGGACCGCCCGCGTTGGGCCGGGCTGCTGGTGCTGGGCCAGACCCCTATTCCGGGCCGGGCCGGCCCGGGCCATGCCCTAACGGGCCGGACCCGAACCCGGGTTAGGTCGACCCGGTTTGGGCCGACCCAGGGGGTACTAGGCCGGGTGGGACCGGGCCCAGACCCCCCTGTTTTAGGGCAGTTTCATTCAAACACCCATAACATGGGCTACATTCCTCTGATCGATGCACCATCAGTTGTGATGAGATCCTTGGATCGATTCAGTCATTTTGGAATATTACACTCAAGGTTTCGGAGATCTTTGGGTACAACCGGGTTGGTTCAAACACGAAACAAACTCGGGCCTTCGGAGAAGAAATTCTTATATCAAGAGCTCTGGACGTCTGATTGACATGCCGTCAACTTTGTTGGATTCCTCTTGATGAAACAGTTATTTTGGTATACTTCACCCGATGTTTGGACATAGTTGGAATATGGCCAGGTTGGATTTTACCCGAAATCCAACCAGGCCCCTTGAACAGAAAAGCTGATAACTTTCAGACCGGACGATCATTTTGCGAACCGTCTGCGGCGTTGGTAATCATGTTGAGAAAAGGTCCCTATGAGTATAACCTATAAGTTTTTAGGGTATAGTTGAGATACGGTTGGGTTGGTCGTACACGAAACCAATCGGGCCTTCGGGACGAAAAGGCTAATAACACACAGACCGGGCGTCCGGTTGACGCGCCGTCTATTGTGTTGAGATTCCTATGACATGGAAGACCATTGGGATACTTCTTCATGGGAATTTGTGATACTAGGAGTATTGAACAGTAGCTCGTGGAGCGGAACCTCAGGGAGACAAGAGAGTGAAGTGTAGAGACCTAGTAGCTGGCTGAGACTTGACGATTGCTGATTGATCGAGTTAGAGTGATTTAGATAGCCCAGTGGGGAGAATTTGATTGTATCAGAAGACCCACGGTGGAGTAGAGCTTGGTAGTAGCGGCAGAACCGTGGTACTCAACAGAAGGAGTACCTCTGTAGGCTATTAGAGGGAGCTCTTGGTTGTAGCGGAAAACCCATGGTGGGAAGCGCTTGGTTGTAGCAGCAGGCCCACAGTACTAGACATGTGGAGTACTAAAGAAGTCCAAAGTTAGTGGGAAGTGCTTGGTTGTAGTGGCATGCCCACTGTACTCGATAGAGGAGGAGTTCTCTAGCAGCGATGGTTTCGACCTCATGAATAAAATCCTGGTTTGAGCTGAGTCTTGACATTCAATCCTTATCTTCGATGTGATTAACTTGATTTCTTGTGTGGATTGGATCATGCTTTCATGTGTGGATTAAGTTATACTTTCCTGTGTGGATTAAGTTATGCTTTCCTATGTGGATTGGGTTATACTTTCCTGTGTGGACTAGTTTGAACTTGGGCTCGTGAGTTGGAGCAGAACTGGAATTGATGACTTAGGTATATGTATGGGCATATACCTAAGTAGTATTGGATGATACTTCATGATTGTATCTTTTCTTTGTGTGTTATTATTAATGGATTTAGAGAGACCTTGAGGGTCTCGGGGTCCCTACTGAGTATCTTTATACTCACCCCTACACGGGCTATGCCTGCACCTCGTTGTGTTGGATGTAGACGATGGACTTCACTGATCGTGGTTGAGGCTTTTAGAGCAGGATAGTACCCGGAGGTGTATCACACGACAAGTCAGTACCTGGAGGTGGATCTCACGATGAGTTGTTACGTGGAGGAGACAGATGGACATGGAGTGCTGAGGAGGAAATCTGTACCTACCTTTCAGGTAGGAAGCCGGAGGACGATCGAGGAGCTTCTTGTCACTTTTCAGCTATTGTCCTTTGAGTTGTACTTTACTTTTAGTTATAGCTATACCTTTCTTTTGGCATTGTATTTCCGGCCCCTTGTACTTTCAACACATTTGTTTTAATACTTTACTTAGTGTATATTCTTCTTGTACTCTTTTTGTGTGTGTTTTCATTTCATAAAGGCAATGCCTTCCCTTTTTATTGGGATTTTCACCTTTGGTTCTAGTCGCTAGCCCCTAGCCTATGGAAGGCAGGCTTGGGGTAGTCACGGCACGGGACTCGAGGACGGGTCGTGACAGTCACTAAATCACTTTTCAATCTTGTGGTTATCTATTTGAAAACAATTGTGTTCTAAATATTCAGGATAATATAAACCCTAAAGGTTATAAATAACAGAACACATATTCCACACCAAATGTAAAGGAATAACTCACATTAAACCAAAGATTTATATACCCTTCAATAAAATAAATCATCTTATAAAGTGTCATTAATAACTTTAAGATCTCATTGTTTAAAACCTCAAATGGGTGTATAATACTTTGGAATTATTACCAACCTTAATATTATAGAACTAATATGGTATCCCTAAATATTATAAAATCATAATCTCCAAATTTATCTAAAACTTTTCTCTGATTTCAACTATAACAACCCATAATCCACACTCATAAATTTGTTTCTAAAATCCTAAACATTACATTTCATGCTTTGATTCAAATAATTGTTACCCATTTTTTTACATCTAAACATTAAAACATAAAATAGATTAATTGGACCACATAAATTTTGGAGGACCTTTTAGGTTTAGAGTTTTAGAGAATTAGGACCAACTCATATCAATATGGACTCATAAAAAAATGGTTCATAATGATGAATACCATTTCCTGTTATACCCAGCTTATCTTATTTCACATTGGGTCATCAAATTCATCCTTTTCAAATAATTTATAGATATTATTCATTAAAACTCAATCATTATATCCTAGGGAAAATGAAACATAAAAAGGGTAAGCTCAAATGCTCAATAAGGGTAAATATAAGCATTAAAAATTGAATTTCATCAATAAGAATAAGTGTAAATATGGGTATTATGACATAACCAGAGTCCTTCATCATATACAAAAAATAAATTATAACCATAAATAACTTGATCATAAAATATGGAAAAATGGATAAATAATGAGTCATCAGAGTCAATAATCATGATCTATGTGATATCAATCTTGATTAAATGAAACACCATAAACCCCTATAAAGTAATTAAATCCCTTTTAGGTAACATGATGATTCAATTTCATAAAAACTTTTCATAACCATTACAATTTGAATAACCATACAGAAGACTTCCAATATAATCATTACCTAATGAATTGGAGCGTTATCTATGTGTAACCATCATATAACTAGTTACAGGCTTACCTGATGCTATCTATGCCACCCTATTTTAATATTTAATGGTATTACCCGATAATATCCGGGACACCCCTTTTTAAACTATAATAGGCATACCCTTCACTAACTGGTCCACCCCATGTTAAGCTATAACAGTCTTACCTAGAACTATCTAGGACATCCCATGTTAATCTATAATGGCCTTACACAACACTATCTAATCCACCTCATGTTTAAATTTTAATTTCCAAGAACCAAAATATGAATAAATAACATATAGATTTCATCATAAAACTCATAGAAATAATCATTATTATTTTATAAAATGATAAAACCTCTGAAAATAAATGGTTTTCTTGTTAATATATTTTAAACATGATTTACCCATGAAAAAGAAATAAATTCCATAATAACCTCTTGGAATCATGAATTAGTGGTGTAAAATAAATAAGTTTCATATCAGTATATTTTAAACATAAATTACCCACATAAATAAAACAAGTTTCTAAAAAATATCTTTGAAACAATATTAATCCATCTATAAAAAGAAAAAGGTTGATATCACAAAAAAATATACCCATTTTATCATAGGTAACAGCAAGGGTTGTTGACACTGATAAATTCAAATACCATTAAAATATCATTGGAGACATTTTGAGGAAAATACCCTTTTCATTTTGAATTCACTTTTTTAAACATAAAACATTTTGAAATTTATTTTATTTAAAAATTACCTTGAATTATTATAAATAAATATTTTAAAGATAATTTAAAACATTTCATAATTAAAATAACATTTAATATTTGAGAAAAACTTTTTAAAACATTTTGGAATAGATTTTTAGGAAGCATGGGTTTGGAAGAAAAACAAATTTTGATAAAAAAGATGATTGTTCATAAAAACATTCTTTTAAAATATTGAGTACATAAATAAAATAAAATGAGTGGAAAAAATGTATTATAATGACATTTAAATAGGATAATATAATCCATTATAATTAAAACATTTCAACATTGAAGACATAATCAAACACAACCCGGAACAATGAGATTCTAACAGAAGACTGTAACCACTAGAGAAACATTGAATAAAAATCCCTATGAAATAATATCATTAAAAGAAACATATAACATAATTTACATATGTAGATTCATTATATAACATTTATTTGGGGAATAACATACACCTTATTAAAATATATTGGTGTATGGAATAACTTTTTTCTCAAAGAATGAAAATTGAGGCAAAAATTCATTAATGCTATAGTAACTTTGAAACTGTAAACCTCATTAAATATAGATTCTCAAAATTATATTTAAATCTTAATAAATTGAAGGATAATAATCATAAAATACATTCATTGTAATTATATACACCACACAACAAAAATAATTGGTGAATATGGCATGTATCTCACAGAAATAAAATTGAGATTAGAAGAACCCTTACATTGAGTCGAATTCATCCTTCTTGTTCTTTAACTTCATGAATAAAAAACATATGTTAATTATTTAATTGTTTTATAAAATATTCATGTTTATTATTAATTTTATTTCACTTATAAACAATTAATATATAATTACTTAATCAATTAAGATTAAGTCTGATGTTTTGATCATATTCGTCTTTTGTGTGAAAAATGACTTTGGTAGGTTGAGTATGGTAAAAAAAGTCATTATATAAAAATCTCAAGAAAAATAATAATGAAATAATTGAAATATTTATAAATAAATTATACTTTTAAAACTAATCATGAAATATGGTTATGATAAATGAACTACTATTATGATTATGGAGATGATAGACCATACATATGCATGAGTAAAGTTTCCATTTTTAAATGATAATTATGGAAAGAAAGAAAGTAATATTTATATTTAAATAATGATAATTATATTATAAATACCACATTATTTAATTATATATACTTATTTATATCACTAATGTGATATAAAAGGAATCACATCACTTCTAGGAGGCGATAGTCCACACATCTATAAACAACGTTATCACTTTTTACAGTGCCTGAAAAGGTAAGATGAAAATGATATATTATATTTATAGAACAATAATTACATCTTTAATAACATAATTATTTCATTAATATATTATATATTCATTATATTTACCTTTATTACCTTCTATGTATAATGTTAGTGAAAAATGGTTTATATTACTTCGCGAGGTGCTAGTCCGCTGTACACAAGAGTGATATTATCATATTACTTAAGATATAAAATTTTAAAAGGTTTTATATGATATAATTACTGAAAAGGTATAATTAAGTTATAAATATCAAAAATATAATATATAAACAGTATTTTCATCATTACTCCCAACCATGATTGGTTATAATGGAAAAACAAATGATATCATTTCGCAAGGTGGTAATAATCCATATAGATGAATGATGATTTAGTAACCCATTTTATGGAGGTGTGTGAGTTTTTAGATTTAAAAAGTATCATAAAAATAACTTAGTATATTTAGGATACTTTTTTTATTATATAATCAGGTTTGTATAAGAATTGAAGGATGTGGAGGAATATATAAAATAAAAATAGTTTTAAAGGAATATTACCTCTTTATATGGTATCTTCCTTGGGTTTTCACTAAAAACTTCAATATTTTGATTTATAGAAAAAAAAGGCCAATAATAAAAGGTTAGGTATGTTGGTATGTGATTTTGGTGGGGGTTGGAAGATCCAATTGAACTCAGAGGTGTGAATAAGTGGGTGGAGTTAGTGCCCATTTATAAACAAGATAATTTATCCTTTAAGACTAAATTAATTTGATATGTATTATAAAATTTAGAACCATTTATTATAAAAATTATATACAATTTTATACGATAAAAATATTATGTTTGTTGGATGTTAATTGTAATATATGTTTAAAAAACACTACTTTGACCTAAACTGTTCTAACATAGTTTTTATTATTTTCTAGTCATTATAGTTATTATAAAATAATTTTTTTTTCATTAAGGGACAATAATTTTTATTTATTATCATATAAAAAATAATGGAGGATATTAATTCATTCAATTTACATCAATTTTAATATTTTTAGTATCATTTATTTTAGTTAATTATTAACTAAATAATCATTCCCTTAGAGTTTATTAAGCATTTTAAGTAATAAATAATCTTTAAAAATTAAAAATAAATTATTATTATGATAAAAAATAATTTATATTTCAAATTAATAAGTATAACTAAAACAATTTTATTTCTTATACCAAATAATTATAGATATTAAAATCAAGGAAGGTTCCTTTTTTGTCCTTTTATTTTCTTAAATCATTATATTTGTCAGTTTCATGGAATAATGTTACCAATAAATCATAAAATAGATATTATTGTTTTAAGGGTCAAAATATGGCTATAAAATAGGTGTTGAAGAATTTTTATGTACATTTGTCCCCTTAAGCTTATAGTTTAACCACTAAGTAAACTCGTTTTTACCTAAATCATTGTAATTAATTTTAACTGTTTTCACTAATCATTATGGTCAAAAACTATGTTGAAATGATTATATAATATAAATTATTCTAATTAAAAATAATTATCCATTTTGTACAAATTGAACTCACATAAGTGGAAGAATGTAATTTAAAATTAATCCCTCTGATGTGATGTGAAATCAAGTTTCTAAAGTAAAAATGTAAAAAAGTTAACAATGTTTTTATATATAATTTCAATATTATAAAGATCACAATGAAATAAATTTTATTAATAGATGTATAATTTATCTAATTTCACATTAAAACCAATTTAAAATATAAGTCAACATTGAAAATTATTAATATGAAAAGTCGTTTTTCAATAAAAAATTATCTATTTTCCACTATTCATTAAAAAATGAGACTTCTGAGAAAAGCCCCAAAAATTCACAAATGAAGTTTATTTTGATAAAAAAATTACAAAAATTACAAAATTTATTTTTAAAACATGTGCTCTATTAAGAGGCCACAAAACTGCCCTTAGAAAAATACATATTTTGATGCATAAAATTGGATTTGTTTTTATCTATAGTCTAAAAAACACATAAGATGAATGTTAAAAATTTGATTAAATATATAATATAAAAATTTAATTAATATAATACAACAATAGTGATTTGTCTAAACTCAGTTTTTCTTGTAACACATGATAATGTCGATATTGCATATAACTTTAGAAAAACATAGTGTTGCATGTTTTTTATGTTATCACACAAAATTTTATCATTTTAGAAACATGGGGTGCCACATTAATGATCATATAGTCATATAAGGGTTCGATTAAATAAGTAGTGTCTTCCAAGTGATTAATTTTTATTAAAATTTAATGGTCTTATAATTGTTTTAATGTTTATCATTAAATAGAAATTAAAGGATCTTATGTTAAACTAATAAACTTAAGATCCTCTGTCAAATTAATTTTTTAAATTTCATTAGTATAGATGTGATTTATAGGTTATTTTTATTAAAAAAATTGAAATTGTGGTGAATTGGTTTTTTAGTAGTGTCTGTTTTTCCAAATTAATGTATTCAAATTATTTTTATAAAGTAGAATTTTTGAATTAAAAAATATTAAAACTTTTTATCAGGTATTTCATGAGTAATTTGATGTATATTTTATGGATTCTTTTAAATGTTTTATTATTAAGTTAAATATAGAATAAATGGATTTTATAATTTTAGATTGTTTTAAAAACATTTTCACTCATCCTTGAATTTGTGTTTTTAGGAAGTTTAGAGTAGGTGTTTTGTAATGGTAAGATGAGTAGAATATCTTAAAACATATATATTTGGGTAGATGAGTTTAAGGATTTAGAGTAGAGGTAGTTAGAGGCTATCAAGAACCTGATCTATTTTTAATAGGTACACAGTTTCAATAAAAATGGGGTAGTTCCCACTAACCAACCACCAGATTAATAGTTTAGACATTCTTGTTTTTTATATAGAAAGTTAAAGCTACTATTTGAAACTCATTCCTATTTATAACACATGTGTTTTTCATCAAATATATCCTTCAACAGCCACTATTTAAAAGGGGGGAGGTTTTAATTTCCTCATTCCCATTTCACTATATGTCTTACCCTATCAGTCAAGGATTCCATGGTGGATTTTAAAAGCTAAAACTAAGAAATCCTATCAATAACTTCTATTATATATAACTATTTTAATCTTTATTTTCATCTAATATGTGGGATTATTTTATTGATTTTACCATGACATGGTGTAAATTTATTATAGAACAATTTTTCTTATTATATTAGGTTAAATGAAATTTATATGGTTTATTTTTATTAATAAACACACCATGGGTGATTGTTTTTTAGATGGTTTTGTTGTAACTTTAACTTGTATAGTATAAGTATGTTCCATCTTTAAATGACCAAGCAAATTAATGGTTTTATATGGATATTTAAAATTCATATTTTCCATTGGAACTACAACCTTGGTTATTACACTCTTTAAAAAAAGGTTTTATTAAATCCTACTTTCCTGGTCAAATTTTTTCATAATTTACTGAATATAAAATCCCTAAATGAAATTTTTTTCTCTTAGAGTGTGTTTTGTATTTAGATAACTTTAATCAGGAAGTGACACTTTGTTTCCCCTTTTTTATGTTTTACTAAACTTTTACATCAATCCATATAAATCATTTAGGTTATTATGACTATAAGAGTTTAAAGGAAAAAATATTATTGATAATTTAAAACCAGAATATATGTGTCATTTTAAATTATAAACTCTATTAATAGGTTTATTTACTAGAAAATTTATGGTTATGAAACTATAATTCATATTTTTCTAATTGATTTTTTAAATGGCTGTCAACTAATTTCAATGGAAATGTTTTGAAAATTGGTAAGAGTTATCTGATTTTATTTATAATGGAAAGGGTTGTATTTTTCTAAACTCATTTTAAATGGTTATAAATGAATGTGTATGTAGTTTTCATTTAATCATGTGAAATATTTACTTGAAAAACGTTATAATTGCTCTTTTTTTTGTTTTTCTTACCTCCAATGGTATTTCAATGAAAATGAGTTTTTCTTGAATCAATGGATAGGGAATTTAAAATGTGTTGTCAAACCATGCATCCTCATTGTGATGTTTTGTAAAACTATGGGTATTTTGGGAAACATACATGTTTCTAACCATTTCATAATTTATTTAATCAATGCTACTTTCAAAATTACATTAATGTTGAGTTATGAATATGTTTAATATTAGTTTTCAGTAGGTTGAGGTTGATTTCAAAATGTTTTAACTTGGTGTTTGATGAAAATGATTTGTGATTTTAATACATTTGAAAGGGAGTTAAAACTTTTTTATATAAAGACACATTGATGTATGAATTATCTACTAAAAATTTAAACCATTAAAATTTACTTGGATAATGTTGCATGTTCATAAAATAAATATTATTTTCAGAATTCAATTTTTTGTCTCAGAATTTACCTTTGAATTATGTTTTATTAATTATTATTAAATTTGTTTTGAAATTGGGAATCCTATGAGTGGTTGGTAATTTTCATTTTCATTTTTAATTCAATCTTATATTTTAAAATTTATTTAAAATATTTTAGGTTTTTTAAAAATACCTATATTTCCTATTACATTGATTATGAAGACGTGTATTTTAAACTCAGTTAGTTTATTATTCTACATTAAATGGTTTTTTTTTCAAAGACAGATTATCAAAGAAGTAGGTTTGATAATATGAATGAAAGTATGTTCTTTAAAAATTAGTAATACTATCTTTAAAAATGTAAATTGGTTGGTTCATTTTTTTTATTTAGATATTAAATGTATTGATTCCATACTATTTCCCTTATCTTATCAAAGTTATTACTTTTACTATATATCATGAAGAAATAATAAATAATTAAATACCATTTTACCCTTGCTTAATAGTTTAATTAATTGTGAAATTATGAATGAGTTATATGGTTATATCTCTAGTATATATTTCTAGGTTTCCTTCTTAACCTTCTTGACATATGTTTTTGGTCATGGTATCTTAAGGATCCATTTTTTGGTATCCTAGGTATTATTTCTTAGATCACCTCATAGTTTATTGTCTTCCAATTGGTATTTGTGGATGTCAGTTTTTGTTACATATTTAGGATTTCTTAATGGCGGGGAGTAACAATCTTTGTTCATATCAAATATAATAAATCATGAGTTGGTTTTATATGGTATCCATGTATTAATATTTTCCATGTTAGGTGTCTCGATATGTTACTCAAGGATAAGAAGATTAATGGGGGGGAGGTTGTAATTAACCTCATTTTTATGTCATTGGTTGACCATTATATCTAGTACTTTATTTTTTGTATTGATGGATTATTAACTGTAAAAATGAGTGGAGGTTTTAGGAAGTGCCGATCCTTATAATTTCATCTTTGATTCCTCTTGAGCTTTATTCGTTAACCCTATAATTGGTGTAAATATTAGTATAATAGAGTTGGAGAGCATTATAGTGGATTTAGATGAAAAATGATAAGGGGGTAGGTTAAAAATAGAAAAGGTGTTTGATGGTCTAGTAATAGGTACCTAGTTGTGGTCCAATGGATACAAGTGGTTTTATTTGGATAATAGGGCCCCAAATGGCCTTGTACTAGGTACCTGATAGACCTGAGGGATATATTATTTCAATAAAGGATATTTTTTCATTTTAAACCCCTAACTTTAACCATAAAACCCCTACAACTAAAAATTTATCTTACTCTCATTCAATCCCTCCCACTTTGGGTTCTTTCAAGGGTTTTTTCCTCCTCTCATGTGTGCCACACTTCAAGATTATTAAATATTGCATCCAAACTTTCACAACATCTCAAATTTGGGAAGGTGTCACTCTATGACTCTCATAAAATTATTTTTCTATTTCTTATTTTTGATAATAAATGTAATTTTATATTTTTCAAACATATGGTTTGTAAACATATTTTAATTATTCAAATTCCATCCAGTTTAGATGGCGTGAGAGTTTTTCTTATGTAAATAGAAGGTAATTATCTAGTTTCTAGTTGGGATAATAGTTTTTCATGGATAAATAAAAGGTAATTATCTTGTTTCATTATATTTTTTCTTCTAAACTCTTAGAAGTTATTAATTACATTATATTTATCGTGAAAGGTTTTCATGAATGGGTACTATATTAGGTATTTTAGTGGGATTCTTTAATAGGTTTTGTAGTGGGGGATTGTAGTAGTAGTACTATTCACCTCGAAAGGTAATTCAGGACACTGAGCCTTCGGGTCATAAAGGGGGTTGTGACACAAGCATGATATGAAAGTGGTGACACAAACTTGATTCAATAAGGACCTTCGGTCCAATAAATGGTTGGCCTAAGGGCCATGTAATAAGCTTCATTCCCACTAGGACATCAGGCCAAAAATATATAATGTAATAAATGTGGCCGGTTGGGTGGGTTATTCCGGGGGGGGGGTATGACGTACCTTTTGGACCCATGTGTGTACGGTGTGTGTGTGTGTGCATATGAATGTAATTATACCACGAAGAACCTAATATAATATGTATAATGTTCTAATAATGTTTTTTCTTAATGGTTTTATAGTAATAATTGACTAGTTTAGTATTATTATCCTTTCCTGGATTTTTTGTCAAACATTCCTATATTTTGGACTGATTTTTGATTTATTATACACTAGATTAACATGATTTTTTTATTAAAGTCTTCTATGATGTGAAATGGGGATATTTATTTTATATATGCTTCTATCAATTGTGGATAAAATTGTGTTATCAACATGTATTTGTGATTTATCTACTAAGATTTCTATATAGACCATTATTTGATTTTCTAGACATGTTTGGCTTATTTTGGATGAACATATAGTCTTGTATTTGATCTTGAGTAGGTATCTATGTGTTGACGAATAGTTGAACATTCTAGGATAGGATTATAATGACATAGCTTGCTTTTCCATTCTATTAATTCTGAAGGGATGGTATGAAAGAGGGCCTCTACAATGTATACATGATTCCCTATCCCCTAGTATGGGTCATTGGTCCGTTACATGGTATGAACAAACACACACACAAAAACGCACACACATATATATATCTAGGTATATCTATAAACATGTGTGCAGTATATATAGATTTACTCACCACCTCCTTTTGAAGAAGGTCGTAGTACCATTTCTTAGATTCAAAGACAAATCTTGAAGCATGTATGTATCCTCTAAGTTTAGGAAGTTTTTTATTATTAAAGATACCTATATCAGAGTACATGTTAGATAATATTCTTTTTTGGGATATTTATATCCCATAACATTGTTTTTTTTTCTCTTTATAATCTATTATATATTGTGTGGTTAATGAGTAGGGTGGAAACTTCCTACTGTGTATCATTATTCTTATGCCTCATTCATGTACTTATAAAAAGCACAAACATGTTTTTGGTTGTTCCCAAGGTAAAGGTAAGGCACCACATAATATGAGATAGTTACTCCTAGAGTGTTGATCTTTGGTGGATTTTTTTTAGTCCTTTTGGTTGATGAGAAAGGTGTATGCTTATGGTCTATCTATACAGACTCACATGGGAGTTCTCACTATGTGATCCTTACTTTTGGTTCTGAGGGCCACATTTGGATTATAAAATTTATATATATGATGTTTTCACTACATTCATTTTATTTGTACTCTTTATAGATTATTTTTATTGTAGTCATATATGATTCATCTCCACAGAATTTATTCATGTAGTAGTTCTTTGTTACACACCTTCTTTCATTGGTTGATTGATTCTTCTCTTGGATTTTTTAGTGTTTAAAAAGGTCATGCCAACTAATTGCATGAACTGTATATTGATTGGTATGTTATATGAGTGGGGAAACTATATCATATATATATATATATACTGATAAATTCCAGGAGTCGGCCAAAACCAGTCCCAAGATAAAATTTATTAAGAATAAAAAAAAGATTCATCCAAAAGAGGGATTATTACCGAACCAAGAGTACATATCACCACACATATCCATCTCCACCAGTGAAGATCAATACTCATGAGCCATAAAAGAACATTTCATATCAATAACTAGGATTTCAATCTTGGAAAAAGCATCCGCCACTATATTGGACTCCCTATAGGCATGCACGACAATCAAATTTAGATGATTTACCTTATTGAGACATTCAACCCATTTTGAGAGTACCCACCAGGGCACATTCCACATTCTTATTTGAAAATCTTGGACCGATATTTGAGATTCTAATTCAATCCATAGCATGTTCCAATTATAATAGACAACATACTTGACTACATGAACTATCACCCATAACTCAGCTTCGAAAGCAACGCCAATGCCAGTGAATCGATAAAAAACATCCATTCAAAAAACAATGATATGTGCGGAAAACACCACCACACCCTAAAGGTACTGGTGCACTAGAAGTAGCTCCATCCACATTGACTTTGAGCCATGGACTGATCAGGGGTATCCAGCGAATGTACCCGAGCATCTGTGGCTGCCCAGAAACACCAAGTAACCACATAATCTCCAGGTCGGAGACATTGTTTTACATCGCACCTGATTGATCCTTTGAGGAACTGTAAACACTAAAAAATATGATAGTATATTTTTATTGAGGGGTGTGCCTAAGGTGTTGTTATTCCATGAACAATGTACCATTTTGGCATTTGAGTAATGGTCATTACACTCACCATATCCACATTGATATATCCATCCAAAAATTGATTTATTTTAAAAATAAAAAATGCCTATTGGTTATTTGGGATATTCCATAATTTGTATTTAAATATTATCCAAATATTTTTTCTAGGATTTAGTGTATACCATTACAAACCTGAGAAATTTAACTACTGACTGCTAAGTTCATTTTATCACAACTGTCTCTTGCTTAGTTGATGAACCTTGACTTGTTTTGAGTCTGATGTGACTTGAAAGTTGAGAGAAAACTAATGTTGAATTATTAAGGTTAAATATTTCATGTTATTTGATTACATTTTATTATTGATATAATAAAATATTTTGATTATTTTTATTAAGGTTTTTCATTATTCCAATGTTATATGTAACTTTACCAATTCATTAATTTCAAAATACTTATTTTTTTGTATTTATTATTTTTTTAAATGACCCCCGATAATTGTTTATTTAATTTTAATATAAATATAAATAAATATAAATAAATATAAAAAAAATACAACATGGGTTTACTTTGGAATCGATGTACCATAAGCACCAATAATAGGGTAGGTCGTAAGTATAGGTGAACATAGGTGTCATTAGTCATGGAGAGTATTCAATGTAGGTAAAATATTTATAATATATATACTTGGGACTCCATAAAGTAATAAATACATTGGTAATTAATTAAATCGAGCAGTAGTAAGAGGTGACATGGTATTTCATGGTGATCTATAGAATAATGTGTGAAATTTCATGGGGGTAACATGCACACATATGGTGGTAATGATCGAAATATAAAATAAAATAGGTGATAGTAGGGGAAAAATACCGACCAATGAGATGTTAGATAAGAGGAAATTTCCCCTCAGAAACCACCTCATTGACTTTCAAAAAAACTATTTAAATATTTCATTAACCATCAATCGTGGCGATATATTGACATATAATCGATACATCATCATTATAAAGAAAAATACGACAAAATCATCGTAAAAAACATTGATAAATACATAAAGATAAAATATTATTTTATTGTACCCATTTATCTCCATTAATTAGTTATTCTTATTGTAAGATTTCCATGATGATTTTTTTCAATGAATATAATCTTTTCTTAAGTTTATATACCATATTTATGTTTACCGTCATTTGGAAAACATTATTATGCACCATACATATCACCTTCTCAAGATCACCATATATATATGTAGTTTTTTTAATTTATGACACTAAACATTGAAGTTGATGATGGCCTACAATAAAAGAAAAACTCATATTGAAATCATGTTTACTATAACATAAAAACTTCATCAAATTTATTATCTGTCTTTTATCTGAGTCTATTTTAAACAAGTTTAGATTTGTAGCATGGTTGTGAGCTTCTATCTTCAATTTTGATCTTATGTTATTTCCTTTAATGTGCTAACTTTACTAGGTCAAATTTGTGGTTCTTATAAAATAATTCATCTCATCTTTCATAGATTATATCTACTCCATCTTATTACGAATATTTATTTTATTATCTTAATTATATTTTCATCCCTATTAATTGAGCATCACATACTTGTATGATGAGTATTAAAAAATTGACTATCATAATTTAGTATATCTATATAATTATGATATTAGTGGTATATTTTATGATATATAAGCTAGTAAAGATATATCAATAGATAGAAAAATATTACTAGATTATGACATATCATCAAATTCATGAATATCTATCTTAATATCTAGAATGGTTGGTGGGGATAAATGGTTACTAATTTATTATAATTTCTTCTAGTTTCTAAAACATAATATTATTAAAATATTTAATTATTTCATATTTCATAAATAGAAAATAGAAAATTATATTTAATTTTTGACTAACAGTATCCCCGAGTCTATATCTAAAATCCTCATGAGTATATTCTTTTAATATGTAGTGTTTTACCTTTCTATTAAGCTTTGAACTTCCATCTCTTGGGATGTTAACAAAATTCATTAAACTAAAAACAATATTTTTTTTTTGTGTTAAATATATTTAAATTTAAAAACATAATCTTTTATATTTTATTTTAGTGGTATTGATGGGGAAAGGTCAATAGGATTTTCACTCTCCATAAAATGTGATATGTGGTTTTTTTATTTTAAATCACACATTTGAGACTCTTATAGATGGTTTGGTAAGGGAGAATATCTCATATTCCATTTCCATTATGTATGTTGTGAGTTAGAGGCCCCCAAAGGAGGTTCTAGGGATCGTAGAGGGTGTTCGGAGGAAATTAGGAGAGCCACTATCAAAAATGGCATGGATATGGTGTGGAGGAAGCCGCTATGCTATAGTGCTGGTGGCATTAGCATATTGAACCTCTGCTATAGCGCAGGGGAAATTTAGAGGCAAAATAAGGCTAGTTTATTATTAAATATATCTACACTATGGAGGTAGACTATGTATTAGGCCCATTATCTATTCTTATAAGGCTATGACGTGGATCAAGTTTCTCTGGATTAACAGGCTTTGAGGGATACTACCTTTTGAGGGGTGGTTGTAGTGTGGTGCTTATGGGTATGTCTTATCCCCTAGATCCAATTTTATATAATTCGTCCAAGATTATAAGAACCACCTTTGACTGAGTGTGGCTGTAGAATGTTCCCTCAGGCTATTCTATAGAATTCTCTATGTCAGACAATGCTGTGGTGTGGTCTAAGGGGATAAGCCTAATCTTTAGTTTTTTTGTGGGTTTGTAAATACCCCGAAACTACTAAACCTGATTTTCTTCCATTTTATCCACCTGAACCCCATATGCAACAGAGGGTTTTTTGATGTTTTTTTATCCCCTATTGATATGTATTGATAGCTGTCTCCTAGAGACCATTCCATGGTGATCTAAGGAATGATCTACATCTCTTTTCTAGTGGATTATCTCCATTTGATCTTATATCCACCTATTTCTTCATTACTTGCTTTGGATTTTGATATCCAATATTCTTACAGGGTTTTAATTATCGATTTATAGGTTTTTTTGGGATTACATCCTTGGGAAATTATAGTTCCTCAAGAGAGAGGTGATTAAAGATCCGTGAAATTAGTCTGTTCTCATACGAAGAACATTGACACTTTTACGGTAGAATATTAATAGTTTCCCCTATTTATTTACATGTAATTATTAATTTTTTATGTTTATCCAATTTTATGGATCTAAAATTAACCTAATAAATATTTAATTAGATTTATAAATAAATTTTATAGTGATCGCATGTTGCTCATGTATTATACCATGATATTAGTTTGCCGCTCTATTTTATAGATAGTGTGATATCTATGTAATTCTAGTTAGAAAGTTTAGTTATGGTATGTATTAGTATGTTTTTAATGATGGAAAATTTTAAATAACAAAAATCCAATAATTTTTAATTGATTAATTATCTTAATAATTAAAGAGGCATATTAAAATGAATCTAGTGTTTCATTCAAATTGATGATAATAAAATGGATGCATTTTTCGTGATTAATTGAATGTGATATTACATGTGTTAATAGAATTTATAAATAATGTGAATCATTTTAATACATATTGATGATAATAATAAAATAATTGTTAAATGAGATTTATTTTTCTCATAGTTTGATAAAACTAGTTTTAATGATAAGAGCATGTTAAATTTTTTAAAACTTATTATTGCTTAGTGCCTTCAGTTTGAAACCCAGGAATAATGAATAATATAATTCAATATGGAATAATAACCTATTGTTTGATAATTATAAATCATTGGGGGAGGGAGTTCCCATTTGTTTATAAAGGATGGATGCCTTGTGTTGGGGGCTATGAGTGCTTGTTTGTGTGCAAAGGCTGAATGCCTTTTTTAGAGACTATATTACACAGTTAATTATTCTTGTTTTATTTCTTTCTTATTATGTGCTCCATAGGTGATAGTTTCTATGTGATGATATGATATTCGGATGGCTGATCATGGGATGAATGATGAAATATGGGTGGGGAGGCCTAGATGATGTAGCAGCTATTGAAGCATGTGATAGTGAGATGCCTGAGGATATGCATGTTGGTGTCGGGGATAACATTAGAGATGATGGAATGAGTAGAAGTTGTTCATACAAATTTTAGTGATGAAATATAGATAATTCCTATTAGTGAATCTATTTAATCACCAATGACTGAGTTTCTTGTTATCTGTATTCCTTTCCCCACTAAAAAAGATAACTAGATGTGTGTGGTCATATGTTTTCTCTTGGTGGTAGTTTATAATGGGTTTACTAGAGTATCTAGAATTATAGAAATTATAATAATTTTTAATAATTACTTAACCCATGGGGTTGGAGTTGAGGGAATGCAATGAGATGATATTGAAAAACTGTGAACTCAGATGGATTATTCATAGTGGGGATGGACTTGAATTTTTTGATTAATGTAATGCATCATGGAATAATAACTATAGTTAATTAATTTTTAGTGAATTTATTATTGTAAATGTAATTATAAAAAGGAAATAATTAATTGATATAAATATATAAATGATAGTATTGTTATAGGATATCTAGTTCTTAGTTGTAGAAACTATGAGTCTGAGAGACATTGACTGCAGTTGAGTGTAATACTGGGTTATTCCCATAGTGTGGTTACGAGGTATATTATATCATATATATTTTTTGTTTTCAAACACTACCCCACCAATTTCAGTTAGGGTGTATGACACCCAATGGACTCTAGGAGGGTGTTTTTTTGAACATTCTAGTGGGAGGATGGATGACTGACTACCTCCTCTGGCGCCACTCTCTTCTCTTAGTAGTACTATGTGCTGGTATGCGCAGTGGATAATTTCCCAAAAAATGTGTGTAGAGAGATATAATGGATTGTGTGAATTTCATAAACATTTATCTCTGGATACAGTATCAAAAGGATTATTATAGGTATAATGTGTTTGGGTTGTGATGGCTTGATGTGCCTTACTTAGTGTATGAGCTATGATGGATTTAGGTATAATACTCTATGTATGATACACGTCATACGAGCTATAATGGATCTTGAAAACATCTTAGTTACTATATAGAGATGTGATATGGGATGATTAAATGCATGAGGTTCATACTGTGATATTTAAACGAGGTGTTTTCAAGATTTCTTATTTTGGAGAGAGGTGGATTAGGATGTGTGACATTGGGTAAAAGAGGAAAACCAACAGGGGAAGTAGTAATGGGGTACCCTTGATGATTTATTACTATAGTAAATGATTCCTTGTATGTGATACTTTGTGAGAGTTATACATGGTGAGGCTGGGAACTTATTATACCTTTTTAGGTGATGAGTAAGTTTAACTTATTGTTCACTAAGATTTAGTATGCTTTCTTTTTTATTTCGAATAAGATTCATTAGGGATGATCCTATTGAGTATAATATTTTTATTACCCCACATATATATAAACTATTTTGAGTTTATCAGGAGAAAGTTGGAGATCTGTATAGATTTTTCTAGCTCATGGTTTTATTGGAGCTGTTTGGGATTCATGGTCACTTCCACAATTACCAATTTGGTACTTTTGGGTTTCTTTTTAATTGTTTTAGTATTGCATGACATTACATGTATTCACTTTGGATCTCTTTTATATATCTGATCTGGTGTTTATTAGTGTATTTATCATACATATCTCTTCCACATGTTCAATTATAGGGTAATGCTTCCCATATATATTATTATGATACCATCAAAGCTAGTCACCAACCTGAGGCCTACTGGTGGTGGGACTAGGGCAGTCACCATCCCCCTTCTCTCATTTACATCCTAGGTGGTGTATTCTCTGGGGGGAGGGGGTCTTAATAGGTTTTATTTTATTTTATTTATGATTAAATTATCCTATGGTACCTTTGGTATTTATTTTTATAGTCTAATATCAAAACTTCTATAGTATTATTCAAATAGAAAACAATAGTCTCCTATAATTTTGAAACTCATAAAATTTAATCATTTTTTTATTTCATTCTCAAAATATAAATGGAACATATTTAAAAATTATTTAACTAAATAATTATTTTTCAAATAAAATTCCCATAATTTTATTTAGTGATAATCAATAAATTTCACTAAATAAACGTAACCTTACTATGATTTGGTGTCCACTTTATATAAACATGTGTGTATAAAAAATAAAAATAGGTTTTTATAGAAACATTATTAGAATGATATTCCATATTTTTTTCCTATAAAATAATCTATACCCGTATCTAAATATGTACATTTGGTTCCTAGAAAGTTTTCATTCTTAAAAGTTATTCTTAGTTGTTTCTGACTCATGTGTTCAAGATGTTTTTGACATAATTCCATGGGGAGTTTATTTACAAATGTATTGATTTCTCCACCATAGAGTTTGTAATATTTTATATTGATAAATTAATATTTCTTGATTTTAGATATTGTAAATTTACTTATAGTAAGATTACATTTACCATCATAGAAGCAATTTATTTATCCAAAAACCATCATCCATTTTTAAATAAATTAGATTAAGGAAAATATTATAAAATTTAATTACATATTTCAATAATAACCTACATATAATATTCATTTTCATAAAGTAATACCAACAAAGATGATTTTTGATGAACCATAATTTCCTATATTCACATTTCCAAAACTTTTCAGTGTGGGATATAGGATGAATTCTCATCGGGTGGTGATATAGTAGAAGGTAATTGAATCAAACACTCATGTAAAATATTACTTTTCAAAATTGATGAATTTTTATTCTTAAAGAATAATTACCTTTTCTATTGATAGATAAAAAGGGTCCCTATAAATTCTAAATATATTTGACATCACCTGTAAGAGCACAAGGTAAATCACAAAAATGATAAAATAATATATACTTGGTTAAATACATAGAGGTAAGGACTAGGGATATAGTTAATTTTCTTATTTTATTAGCATAAAAAAATAGATAATGTGATTTTTCATATCATAGGATGATTTGGGAAATAATAAATAATTAATATACCAATGGATATTACTATATATAGATAACTCTTTTAGAAAGACTTTCTTAATGGAAGTAAATCTAAATTCAAATAATAAACCCAATCTTATCATGAAATCATTCCACATTTTCAATAAAAAGATACTAAATTCATACATAATTATCTATGATACAAAAAAAATTCTAATGAGAAAAATTCCCTATAGTGTTGTGGGTAATTATCACATAGAGTGATTAATATTATTTTAATCAGTTATCTATGTACTTATATAGTCTCTGTTGTAATTATCACTCCATTGGTAAGTCTTTTCTAAGGAATAGTTCACAAACATATCTTCCACAATCACTGCTTTTCTAAGAATCTTTGATCATCTACGAGATGATCAGTAGTCTAAGAATTAATTGGAATCAATAAAAGTAGAAACAACGAATTAGTATAGACCAATAGAAAAAAATCACAATCCCAAATAGAATTTTTACTATATATATATGAACACACACCATAATCAATTATCAATATTTAAATAACAGAAAATAATACTCAATCAATTCATATGAAAACCCATTAACTCGTATCCTCTAAATCTCTAGTGAAACTCCTGTGACTTTTTTATTCCCCTTATATTTGATCCCTCTCTCAAAATAAAATATTCTTATTCTCCTAAATGCCTTTTCTTTTTTTTCTAGAGTATGCTATATCTTCTCCTCAATTTGAACCCTTAATCTCCCACAATTTATTTCATTCAAAATCATGAAATAATATTACTTATATTGAATTATTTTATATGTATTCATTCAACACTTCTAAAATTTAATTATTCATCTCATATAATTCCATGTAGATGTCAAAAGGTTCTTTGATTACAATAATGTATACATTTCCCTTGTACTCTCACTTTTATGTTGTTTTCCATGTATAAAAATAAAACAGAGACACATATCCTTGTGATTTTACATCATAGTGAGGAAAGAAATACAACATCATACATGGAAATAAAATAATTTATATCTTGAAATGAATTTTATTTTATATTAAAAAATAAAATAATTCATCTAAAAACAAATTCTGTTTACATCATTTGGCTGGTTAATGATTTAGATAATTAAGTAAGTAGATTAGATGTTGATCAAGAAGCATAATATACCAGGAAAGACTAGAACACATATAAAATAGAGATTTATGCACTAAAGATAGATTAGTTGGTTGGGAGGCATAAAAATCACTATAATTTTATAGAATATTGATCATATGGTCACCCCTGAAAGAATATTTATATGCATGGTGACATATAATAGAATATTTTTATAGATCATAGAAGATATATCCAATGGAAGTATGTGAATAGAACAAAAAACAAATAGAAAATAAGATTATATAATGTATATTATGATTCAATACCACAAAACATCATCTAACTACTTATATCAAAAGAAAATATTGATTGATAATGATCCATGTATCGATATTGATATAACATATCCCCTTTATGTAAAAAATATAAATTTCATTCCTAAAAACATTTTTTTCAAAACAGATACAACAGATAATAAATTTCATAATTAATAAGTTATCTAACTATATATATGGAAAAATTTAAATAAAAAAAGGTATAATATTGGAAGAGAACTATGGGATAAAAGTTCAAAAAATCTGTGAATTCAAAATTCACCATACCTTTAATGTTAACAGTATGAAATAAATAATTTAAACTAATTACCACATAATATTTTAGTTCTGTGATGAAAAATATATTTGAATTTGAAGCCATAATTTATTTTTTACTTACACAAAAATAATTTTCAATTTTTTTTAAATTTAATAATATTAACATTAAATTCTAATTTACCCTAAAATTAGAATTTATAAAATTTTAACTATATAAGGCATGTTTCATAAATTAATCACATTAAAGACATAAAAATAATATTCAATCTATATATATGAATCCTTTAATAAAATACACCCACACATACATCTTAGTTAACCATAATTTATATCCTCAAAAATGATTCAAAAGGGAAAACATTAAAATCCTAAATAATATTTTAGTGATGATCAAGTAAATATTTGAGTTTTATAAGTTTTCAAGAAAGAATAAATAACATTATTTCAACCCACTATTTATAAAATAAAGCTAATAAATTAAATGAACTCTAATTAATTACATGATTTCATAATAAATTTTTTAATTGATATTAGTATTTTTATTTATTCAATTGAGAGATACAATTTACTTATTCTACATAACCATATACAGTTGGGACCATACACACACAAAACATATTAATTCAAATTTTTTATTCACATTTTTTATAATAAATTTGTTTAATTCTATCAAAACCCACAATTCCCAACCTTAATCACATCTTGAGATTGGGTGTTTTAGCTAAGTTAAAAAGTAACGGGAGAATGTGAAGTTTGATCATTCCAAATCAAAAAGTTTAATCAAATAATACTAATTTATCCAATAATAAATAACCTATAAGGACTGGTAGTTATAGTCAAGGCATGAGAGTAATATTAGTTACCCAATCTTATTCAAAGTTTGACTTATTTTATTCATCTTATTTTATTAATTTTTTTATTTATATAAATTTTTTACACACAGAAGTGCTCGAATTGTATTTGAATATTTTTAATTGAATTATTTATAGCATTAAATAACTCAAACACATTACCATATTAATTATACCATTATAATTAATTTTTAAATTTTTAAATGGTAAATGATTACAATAAAATTACTCTAAACAATTTCATAAAAATACTATTATTCCTCTCAATAGTGATAACAATGTTTTATTTAATAAAAAAATTCCCCAAGAACTATCTTTAATATGAATGAGGATGTGGTATCTTCGATTAAAACTAATATATGTGGGATTTAATCATGCATATTAGTATAAAAGTGTCTCTATGTGAATGTAATGATGATTTGTAGTAACCTCTTCTTCTAGTTAGTAAAATATAGCATTAGATATCCCGAAAAATAGTGAAACACAATTGAAAATCTATATCATTTTTTATATTATACATGGAAAATTTTATTATCACTTTTGGTGTAAAGAGTATAAATGTATCCTCCTTTGTTGTACCAATGTTTCCATAGTAAACAACCAGCATCAAAACGACACATTTAATAAAAAACTTATAAAATAAGCATAAAAAATCATTTTAATTAAAAGAATAGAGATTAATAATTTATCTATAGTATATTTTAAATCATTTAATTACATCATTATATAATATTATATAATTACCTAAACTTTAAAATAAATTTCAACATCACTTATTTCCCAAAATTAACAACTATATGGGTTGATAAATAAGTAATCATTAAACAATTCATTCTCAACATCTACCATATTATCATAAAATTTAAATAGAAATAACTTTTAATTAAGTGCTTTAGTATAACGAGTAATTTTTCTTCATCAACATACTCTTCAATTTTTTATGCCTCTTACTAAATATGTATTTTTACTCTTATATTTATTGATCAAACATATATATTCTTACAAATACTCTCATTTGATTGCTTCAAATACTCTAAGCATCTTGATCCATCATTGCATTAATCCTCTTTTATAAATATTGAATCTTCTAATATTTTTACAATATAAATTACATAACTCTATCTAAATATTTCTATACATATTCGAAGAATGAGTTTGATATGGTGTATTCACTTTTGATGAACTTTGAGATGTGAATTCCTATAATTCTATGACATGTCCCTATAAGGTCAACAAAATTTTTACAGGTTTTCTTATTGGATCCATCCCAAATAAACTTCCACTTTCTAGAAAAAAAAATATCAATTAATTAAAATGTAATATTGGTGTAGTGATGATATTATTAGAAATAATGAGTTAATATGTAAATGAACTACCTCCAAGGAAAATATGAAAAATAAATCTAAATAATTAAATAGTGGAAAAAAATTAAAGTTCTTATATTTTTTCATGTTTTCTATTTTTTATAGTAAACCATTTTTTTTATTTTAAAGGGTTTATTATTTATTTAATTTTTTTTACTAAAAATGTAGAGATCAATACGTTTTCTCAAACCATAAAAATAATTTATTATCAGGTTTATGTCACAAAAATAATTTTTTTATGGTTTGAAATATTTTTTTTATATTTTTGAGAAGAAAAATTATAACAACAATAACCTATATTTAGAAATTGAATGAAAAAATGATTTACATAAAAAAATACTACCTAAAAATGATAGTAAAACATTTTTTCACCCAAAAGAGAAGAGGTTCAATAAAAACACTATTAAATCAATATATTATGGGTTAAATCAATAGGTAAAATGACTTAGGTCATAATTTAATTTATTTAATATTACAAGGAAAAGAAATTGGTAATTTAATCTTTCATATCATAGAATAATTGAGAATCAAATGAAGAAATAAATACTAATATGAGGGATACTACTACCAGGGGTAAAACTACATAGGCATGACTTACTTAAGTAATGGAAATATGAATTAAAATGACATACTTAAACTGATCAATTAATCATTCGACAATGTGAAAACCATAGTAAATTCATATAAACTATCTCAAGATAGGTAGAAATTCTTAATATGAAAATGGTCGCCTGTAATGATGAAATTTGTTTTCTACTTCATTAAGTATCAATGATCATCAACTCAATTATTAATCAAGTGAGTATTAATTAAAAAGTAATAAAATAATTAAAAATAGAAAAATATAATTAAAAAATTAGATTAATGGAAAAAAATCATAATCCTAAAAAAATTATATAGTATAAGTATAAAAAAATTAATATTAAAAATGTAAATAAAAATAGGTTAATATAATGATCAATTTATCAATGAATAAAATAAAAAGAGTATATTCCATTTTATCAACTATGAATATCCTCCAACATTGTTCTTAACTTTCATATAATTCACAAGGTCAACTTGGAATCTTTGGAATTTTCTTAAATTCATTCTCTCTAACTTTTGATATTATTCTCCAAACATCCCCTCAAAACAAACCCATGGTCTCCACATTTTTTTATTTATATCTTATAAGATTATTTTTTAGGTTTCATATAATATTACATATTTATTTGACACTTTTAGCATATCATTATTAAACTAAAATAATTACTCATGGATTCAAAAAGGTAATTAGGTATACACTACAATTACATTCCCCATTGTCACTCCTTTTTATATTCATTTTCATAAAATAAAATTTTAAATTGGAAGGAATCCCTATCATCATAGTTGGTAATGGAATAAATTAAAATAATACCAACCAAAATATAAAGTAATTTGCATCCTGAAAATTAATTTCATTTCGACAATGAAGATAAAATAATTTATGTACAAAGAATGTTTTGTGTGTATCACTTAGTAAATAAATGACTAAGAACATCAGGTGAGTAAATAAAGCTATAATTGAGTCTCATAATTTATTATGTGGGGGAATTAAATAGTTCAAATAGAGAGTTATGTATAGAAAATGGATCAAATGAGTGGAGATATCAAAACATATATGCAAAACGACAAAGAATTGATTGGATGGTGTCCTATGAAAAACATTTATATTAATGGTTATTTCTGGTAAAAAATTTACACGGATAACTAAACATAGATATAATGACTGTCTATGTACATAACATTGAATAGATGGGAAATAAGATCATATAAAGTTAAATATTCATCCTCCACCATAAAAAACATCCAAAAACATAAATCTAGAAAACATGTTGTGGAATGTTTTCTTCACATCCATGCTAATAAAACATACCCCATTTGTACGATAATACATATTCCAATCCTAAAAATGTTATGTTTAACCACCTATGGAACATAATCATTTTTGAATTAAAAACTAATTGAAATAAAAATTGTAAATTCTAAATCAATAGAGGGGTATGATTGGAGAGGAAATATGGGTTAAAATCATAAAAATTACTTGAATTCTAAATTTTCCATTCCCCCGAAGTTGAACCCAGTGAACAAAACAATTAAATTAAATCCCATATAACGTTTCAATTTTTTTCTCTAAAACATCTACATTTAAGCATCATTTTTTTGGTTTTAACCAAAATATTTTTTTTCAAAAAGTCTAAAACAATATTTTCTAAAATTTTCAAATATTCAGGAAAATTCCAATCTTTCCAAAGTGTGAATTTACGAAATTTTAGAAATTTATGTGTATATTCAAAAATTAATCCCATTAAATGAATAAATAACGTATTTAATAAATTTATGATAACATATTAACAAAATTACTATTGAAAACAAAAAAAATATTTTTTTTGATATTTACCTTTTAGGTTTCTTTACTGTTCCTTTAACTTTCAACACCTTCAGATGAAGTGGATATAATGTTTTTTTAATAATGATACATTATATGGAATTTTGAAAGCTTCCCCATTTACCAATTTTAATCATGTGGGTTTCTAATTTGATTATTCCCTAGAATTTGTATCTTATATCCCTTTTTGGGATAAGTGATTATAATTTGAGAGTATATCCTTCATCCTTTATGAGATATTCATTATTCAATATTTTATCATTCTCCATCACATAGTTTAGATTTTCATCAAGAGTGGAGTTATTGACTGACATGAATAGTGTGACATGACTCTTTAATAATGAACTGAACACCAATAATATCTATAAATTATTATCAACCATAATTTTCCGAAAATATAGATAATTAATAATAACTTGTTTCATGAAACATACCCACTAGATCCCCTATTAGGATGACAATGAGGACCGATGTGGCTCCTAAATCTCACCATTAAAAGTCCATTAGTTCACAACTAGAATTGAGTGTATAAAACACACACATGGGAGGCAATACCCTCATAAATACTTGAACATAAGGATTAATATTCCAATCAACTCTATATAATATTGAATAAAATCAACCCAAAAATTTATGTTATATTTAAATTAAAAAAACTGTCTAAAAGTAAACGCCAAAAGAAACACATATAGTAGTGAATATAATATCAATCGCAAACACCATGGGCTAATAATGCACAAACCAATATTAATCCACCATTTTTTTAAAACATTATATATATATATATACCAGGGTGAGTATAAATGTAACTCAATAGGATCCTCCCTAAACTCTTTCATGAAAATTTGGAAGAATTATACTAAATCCTCAAGGAATAAACAGTGAAGCTAGCTGATTATTTATACCGGGTTTTCTACCACCTAAACTCACAATGGGACACTAACTAAATCCAAATAAAATATAGTTTTTTAGTAATATAGAATACATAAGGAAAGGTAACCAACATTCAATTCCCCACTGAATTATTCACCCTCACCCCAAAAATAATATATTATGGTTCTCTCATCCCTTCTATATTCACATAATTAAAAAAACCATAAGCCAAATTATCTAGATAACCATATAACCACAACCAAATACCACATACCACAAACCATATCTACATTACTACTAGATTCAATAACCTCATATCTATATATCACAACATCCTTAGGTTAAGGTGCCTAATTTGGAAATATATAAACATCTTGAACACCTCTTATTATGTTTTCCCACATCATGTAACCACATCAATACCACATAACCATAACCCAAACATATATAATATCACAACCTTATGCTATCATAGCCTATACTACATTAGGAAGAGTGGGATGGGAATGATGAGCGGGTATCTATCCGAATCACCTCTATCCTTGGTGTTGATGAAAATACATAGAACTCAAAATCTCGTTTGAGTATCAATATGATTATCTGACTTATATAGTGGTGCCTAATAAATAATAGAAAATATAATATGTCACACAATTATAATCTAATTATAAATATTATGACTTGAAATAACCACTTCAACTGTAATTTCCATCTCTCCTTCATCATCACACATCATTAACCACTGTCACATATAACCAAAATAGATACCAATGACACCATGACTACCCAATAAATTTACAAAATCTAAAAATATTCTCATTAATTAAGTCATTATTATTTCCCCATTTATCAATTACTATCCACATTAAATTCATTTTGATATATTTAATTCTATCAACTACCCACTACCCTCTACCATCGCACTATTTAATTCAAACATTCATACTTCATTTTATAAATTTATAAATTACCCATAATTTATTAATTTCAACAATATATTTCATATCATAATACCACATTAAGATCATTCTTTTCATTTATAAATAAATATACCATACTCTAAGAAATGATTACACACAACCCTATCAACCTTTACACATCACATAAACAATATAGTCACACAACATTCTCATCCTCCTTTATCATAAGAAGCTAACTACCCAAGTCCCCAACCATAACTTACACATTAACATTAGGAATAAATCATTTTCATAATATCCCTAAAAACTAACAGTGTAAAAAAATAACAACATCATGCAATAACAATTCTAATTTCCCATTCTTCCTTCCCATTACCATCATTATGTTATTTATCTAGTTTTAATAGTTTTTCTCACAAACATTTTTGTAAATCATAATAAAACACCAAAAACATCCATCAAAAAAATAATTGAATAACTAGAAATAATAAATGAAATTTGGTAAAACATGATCGATGATATCACCACAAACTTTTTCTCACTTAATTATGTCTAGTTATATTTTTTATACGACATCACTAAATTACCTAAAAAAATAAAATCATGGTATATATATATTAATACAGTTAATAAAATAAACAATTTTTAAATCACCTACTTCATTTTAAGATTAAAAAGAAGAGCATAATAAAATGGATGAAATGATTATCATACACACCCAAACTCATAAGGATTCACTATAGGACTTAATCAAATTTATCCCCATAAAAATATAGAAAAATAAATATAATAAATTCTAACACACTACCATAATCCATGGAAGGATAAATAAAAATATGGAATGGAAGGAATGAGGATTAAATAATACTTTAAGTCAAAAGGGATTTATCTCTTAAATACGAGAGTTAAAACATAATAAAGAGAGATCAAAGATCACTAAAGATCAACCATCAGGCACCATGTGTTTGGAGAATGTGGGGTAACTATAATATAATTCTACATGTCACATGAATTTATATTACATAATTTAAAACATAATATCATGACATTTTGGAGGCTATCATGACAAAATAACGATCTAATTAGAGAATCAAGACTCCATCTCCCTAATTCTTGAGGTTCAAAAACCATTTCAAAATAAATATAAGAACAAAGATCATGAAATAATAGGGACTACCATGATACAATTCATGAATACCAAGGAATCATAGTACAAATATCAACCCCCTCACTAAGCCCAATATCCCACAAAAAAACTATATTACAATGAGGAACACCATGCAAAAACACTCCAGAAATGTTCAACACTGTGATTTCATGGATAAATCGCCATGGTGAAGCATAGATCCTTCAATACCAAATAAAAATGATCACAAGACAATGGGTAACCTAGACTGAACATACTCACTCCAAAATTTCACGGTTCAAGCTTCACATCACTATATAACACATCATGTCTTAACCACTATAATCATGGTGAAATACATCAATCTTTACTATATCTCCCCCGTCATCCAACAAACCATGGAACCATGACAATGAACATGATGTAACTCATGAATCCGACTAAAATTATCATCCAAACGTCACTTATCCCCTCCCACTTACCTCTAAACCTCATCTCAATACATTTTACATGCAAGAAAGAAAAGTTAGAGGGATAATAAAAATTCAGAACTCTATATTAGACAACTCTCAAAAAATTATCATCATCAAGTATCAAAACCAAAATTGTAAAGAGAATAGAACAACACTAAAACCAAACACTTCATGAGATACATCTCAAGTAAGAATATCATTATTAGAAAATTCATAAACAAAACCAAATTATGGAAATAAATTGAACCAAATTAGTATTAAATCGCATTTCTAAATATTAAAAAGACTAGGTTTAAAAACATCTCTTGATACTAAGAACACATCTATGAATTATGATCTCACATACAATCCTCGAAGCCATGATGGATCTATAATACATTAAGTAAGGGAATGAAATACCAACACAAATCCTCCTGAAAATCATAAATCATATGAATCCATTCCAAAAATATCATATCATACACAATATCTAACTCTCCCCAATCAATTGCCTCGAAGTAATTATGAAGATAAAATATAAGCTATAACAGAAATAAAATTTCATAAATCTTAAACATCTATAGAGTAGTCTCCAATAGATATTCAACCTCACCAACACACCCCAAAACCTAGGATGATCTTGCATACTATGTAGGTACCTTACTACCTTGAATGAACTCCCACCACCATGATGAGGAGAAATATTCAGTAACACTTGATCAATAAACTCAAACTCTAGACGCCTCCTCCTTAAAACTAAATAACACATTTGATGATCTTGATAAACTTTAATCCATTACCTTCACCTTATCTATTATTCTATACATCAAGTCCAGTAAAATATTTACTCACTCCCCAACATCAATCCAGCAAAAAAACATCTACAAGGATACCCATACAATTATTTCAATGGAAATATAATAATAGATGGATGATAACAATATTTATATGGAAACCCATCCAAATTTAGGAACTTCACTCATATATATAGAAAATTGAAAACACATGAACATAACATGTTCTATAGAATATGAATTATCCTCTTAGTCTGACCATCCATATGTGGGTAAAATAAAATTCTAAGGTATTGTTGGAGCTAAAAAATCACTACAGATATTTCCACACCAATGAAGTAATGTATCAAATTTATAAAGAATCAACCATGCTCAACTCCCTAATAAATAAGAAATGAGTTGAGAAATGGAGTCTATACCAACACTTTTATACCAACAGTTTGATAAAACCGTTGGTATAGGAGGGCTACACCAACTGTTTGTTCAAACCGTTGGTATAATGTTTTTACAATCAACCTTTCCTAATGGTTTGATTAAACCATTGTGAAATGTTTTATTTTTCTAATGTATGCCAATGGTTTTTTAAAACTATTGGGAATGTTTTACCCTAAATACATAGTAGATCCAGTTCCCCCTGTCCGCGTGATTGCAACCCTAAACCGAAGCTCTCCCAAAGATCTCTCTTTACCATAGTCTATGAAATTTTTTCCACCCGATAGATCCATATTAAATCAGAAATTTTTTAGTTCTACACTTAAAATATTTAAGTGCTACCTTAGTTTTAATGTTCTGAATCTATTTTTTTAGTTTTCTATTTTGATTTCACCTAAACCAAAGGTCTGTGCGGTCTGTGGCATGGTATACCCAATAAGTTCACTTTGATTTCTTTTCTGTTTTTGTTCTACACTTCAAGTGTCATGATTTTTTGAATCAAATTTATTTTAAATATTCATAGCTACTACTTCTATGTCGAGTTAGTGAACCATATGAACTAATGTAGGGTCTATTGAGATGTATTCCCTCTCAAAGATGGTAAAGGGTTTGTTTAGTCATATTATTACAAGGTGGGTAATGAATATAAGGATGGTCCATGTGAATGGATTGGGGATGGTTTGGGCAGTGGTGTTTGTGGTTTTCCATTTTATAGTGGGGTGATACGGTAGTCTCTATGGACTTTAGATTAGTTGAAAATTGGATTTAGATTTTTTATTTATAGTTTTTTTCAAGGAATAATAGGAAGGGTAGTGATATTGAAGATGAATTAGGTGTTGGTTAGGTGGTTTATTTCAATTGTGTTGTTGTTTGGATTGGGTATAAGTAAATTTCAAGGTATTATACGGATATTACATCCCCTGATCAGTACTCCTCTTACTCAATTTTTTTCCATCTGTAGTGTTGGTATAGAAGTGTGGGAGATTATAATAGATTATATACAATATTAATTCATAGATAATTACAAACCTATCAAAAATTGAATAATGTTTTTAAAGTAATCCCAGTTTGTTCCCCATTTAATATCAATATATAGACAAACCATTTTATACTTAGTTATATTTATGAGGGAGAATGAATCACTCTTATAATTTCTTCATTTAGAGATTTAACTATTTTCCATTCACCTTGAACAAAGTTTCATGTCCTCTTTGGATCATAATACATCTATATGGGAAAGTGTTGAATCCTATGAATGGTATCATCCAATGTGGGTGAAATTTACCTCTAAGAAATACTGAACACAAGTTAATCAAAATTAATTTTTTCATGGGTTTGAATATTCATAAATTGATTCATTAGTCCTGACACTTCTTGGATTTATATTTTTAATTTTTTTCATTCTTATATAAGCCTCTAAGATCTATTTTAATTTATCCAATTACAAGAACCAATTTCCCACCTTATTCTAAATCCATACCCACAATCCTCATAGACCAATAAGAATAATGTTTCAGATCCACTAATACCTGGCATAGATTTCTATTGATAATCCTTAATGGGGTCATACCAATTATATTTTTAAATTATTCTATTTATGACTATAATAAATCATCAAACTTATTTCTAGAATACAATGACATTGAACTTATTGTTTTTTCTAAAATATTATTGATCTTTTAGTTGAATAATGTCACCTACCAAATGTTTTTGGCTAATAAGGTGTTAGGGTGTTGTATTAAGCTTCATATTTCTCATGTAGTACTAAAAAAAGGGATTATTTATTTTTGTTCCGTGATCACTAATAAGTAAACAATGAATTCCAAACTAGGAAAATACATTCCTCTTCAAAAAGTTAATCCCAAATTTTGTTGTTTTCTTCAAATTGGCCCAATATTATTTTCATTTTGACATGTAATATAGTCACACTCAATATAAAGTATGTGATATCAAATGATGTATGGAAGATTACAATTTAATTGATTCCCCACACAATGAATACATCGACTTTGGGTATTGGGTGTTATGAAATCTCTTATCTTTTCAAAATATTTCCATTTTTTAGCATCAATAACTTATTTAAAAAACTCTCATTACACATTCTGTATATTTAATGAAAAGACTTCACTTTTTAATATCTTAAACAATGTTCTATTAGGTCCATGGTGTTTTCTTGTATGTGATAAATGAAAAAATTCCAAAAGAAATTCACCTCAAATTTAGGCACACATAACTGAATTAGTATATCTGTACATTGTTTTAATAATAAGGTATCAATCTATGAATACTTAAATACATAAACTAGAAACCCCTTCCATTATGGATTTCTAAAATGGGGATAGATTATCCCATTTGGAAAATAAATTTCAATCCCATCATTCAAAATCTCCATGTACATGGAATCTTGCTTCTTTTCCCATGGGACATTCATCTTATGACACTAAAATCCTCTTAGTTCCATTTAATCTTTCTTGGATCATGATCCACATGTATTACCATGATGTTTCAATCCCAAAGGTACTTTTTTACCATCATTTTCATATTACATTTCCTATTTATTTAAAATAGATATTATGAATATCAATCAAACAATCCTCTATAATATAAAATTTCCTCGATCTAAAATTTACACAACTATTAAATAATTATCCTCCACAAGTGTACATGATATTGTACACTCTCGTATAGTTTTTAAAAGATATTAAAAACCTTACTTGACCATTTTTTTGGTCTCAAAATAATCTCTAGATATCACATGATCAAGTTATTACTTAGGTCATTGAATACATGAGAATAATGGGGTTCTTCTACTTAAAAGGATCATAGATTCAAAATATCTCCTTCTCTTTGACACAAGATGTATAAGAATCTCAAAATTATCCCATAGATTATATATTTTCTCTTGATATGCAGAAATTTCATGGTATTCTATTTATTATTGAATTCAATATCATGGATTTATATTAATTTACATAATTTTGTTTTAAATATAGTATTTTTTTGTCTTTTATATTATGATTCTCATATAGAGTAGTGTGTCAGTTATGGGTTTGTATACAGTGAAAAATTCTCATTTACATAATTATATTTTGGATTAAAATTTAATCTTATTGAATTTATTTTGAAAAAATGACTTATGTTTTTTTAAATAATAGATATGAGTTGGATGAATGAAACCGACCGGATCTCAAGAAATTTTCAAAACAGTTTAGAGATATTTTTAGATTTTTCATTTCAAAATGCTTCAGATAGTGCTCACATAGACATCCCATGTTATAACTGTATTGGAAGACCATGGTTGAGCTTTGAATAAGTCAGCTACTATATAACCAAATATGGTTTTGAAGAAAACTACTATGTGTTGTATCACAATGGGGAGAAAATGAAATACCACAATTATGATGATCTAAATGAAAGGATTGGATTAGAGTATTTGTTTTGTGATAGGTTTTCATTTATTTTTTATCTTGAAAAAGAAACGATTTTGACCAAAGAAGACTTAGATATGAGAACACATGTTGTGTCTAATGAAAATGATGATGTTGTCAGGGTGAAAAAATTGAATGATGCTCCCATGACTCTAGTATATCGACAATGCAGTAAAATAAAAAAGATGTAATTTTTAATCTGATTTTTTCATGGGAAAAATATGCATGGTATTTCTAATACTGTCATTGATTCCATTATTACCTTCTTGAAGTAATTACTTCCAGGTGATGCAGATATTCCCTCAAACCACTATATGTCATGAAAGTTAGTTGAGGAACATGGATTTTCAAGAAACAATATTCTTGCTTTCCCAAAATATTGTAGTTTATTATAGGAGGAAATGGATGAATGAAATGATTGTATAAAATGTGGAACATCCTGCTAGAATACTAAAGCTAATGGAACACCATCTCGTGTGCCACAAAAAGTAATGTCACACTTTCCATTGGTCCCCAGACTCCAGAATCATTTTATGTCTGATGAAATATCAAAAAAATACGATGACATGATTATGAGAGAAAGAAGACTAATGATGAGTTGGTTCACCCTACAGATGGATTTTCATGGTAGATATTCGATTCTTGATATCATTATTTTGAAACTAGTGTGTGTAATTTAAGGCTGAGTATTTCATGTCATAGTTTTAATCCGTTTGGGAAGATACATACTTTGCACAACACATGGTCGGTTTTTATACACATTTATATCCATCCCTTATTTTTGTGTATGAAAAAACCTTTCACTTTCATGAGTATACTCATATCTGGACCTTATGATCCCAACAATGATATATATGTATACATGCTACCTTTAATAAATGAGTTGAAACTTATTTGGGATGTGGGTGTGTGTACATATGATTCATGTTCGAAAGACATATTTTAGATGCTGCTGCACTAAAATGGACGTTCAATGATTTTTCTACTTATTCAATTATTTTTGGATGGAGCACAAAGGGAAAACTATCATGTCATCTTTCTATAAATAATAAATTATCCTGAAGACTAAACCATCACTGTAGTTTTAGTTTTGTGGGATATCGAAGATTGTTTCCAATGGACCATCAACATGGAAATAAGCACCGAAGATTTGAAAATACCATGAAAAACAATGATCCACCTCTATGTATGTCTGGAACTGATGTTCTTAATGAATTGAAAGATTTAAAATTTTCATTTGGTAAGGGTCAAATGAAATATGAAAATAGAAAGAATATTTCCATTGAAACCTATTACAATTTGAAGGAGAGGATTATATTCTTTGATTTTTCTTATTGGTCAACTAATTTGTTAATTAAATTCTTATATTTAATGTGAATTGAAAAGAATATTTGTTAAATTTTGCATTCCATTCTTCTAAATGTTAAGGGAAAGACAAAAAATGATTTACAGTATCAGCGTGACTTGATGGATTGGGGAATCAGACCAGAATTTCATCCTATGCGTATTAGTGAAAAAAATTGAAAGTTCCATATGCTTCATATGTGACAACATCTATAGAAAAAAATCAATTTATAGAAGTACTAGAGACTATTATAGTTCATGATGGCTATTCAAGGAACATATTTAAACAGGTCAGTAGAAGAGAGTAGAAGCAAAAATATTTGAAGACCCATGATTATCACATCCTTCTGCATGAGTTGATTCCAATATAAATCCATCATCTTTTGTCCAATAATTTAAGGGTGGATCTTATTTGTTATTCTATTTGATTATAGATCTTTGTTCTAAGAAGTTGTCCAAATATTTCATGAAAAAAATGTTGGTAGATTCCCCATTAATTTTGTGTGAGTTAGAGAAAATATTTCCTCGATCATTTTTCACATGAATGCTACATCTGACTATCCATATTCCAACTAAAATACTTATTTGAGGACATATTTATTTTCATTGGATGTATCCAACTAGAATAAATATTTACGCATTAAATTCTTATGTCTGAAACAAGAATCATCCCCAAGGTTCTATCATGAATGGTTACTTGGATAAAAAATGTATGGATTTCTGCTCTATGTATTTGTATGATCTTACTAAAAAATGAACATACCAATGAGAAATGAAGAATAATAGTATGAGAAAATTGAACCCAATTTTCCATCACATCCTCAAACAGGAAGAATTCATGGATCATATACATTAATGATAATATGCCTTGAAGAGCGGGAGATGACACATCACCCATTTTTATTCAACTGTGATTTGTTTGATGACTACATCAGGTAATTAAATTGAATATGTATATCTTAAATATATGTTAAACTATTCATATTTTTATCTACAGGTTACATAAAGCAATGAAAAATATAAAGCATTGTTCTTTATCTTGGAGAAGGAGAGAGACTTCGCATAGCAAAGTGTTTTCTACATGGTTAAAATAGAAGGTAAAAATATTATTGTATAATATAATAAAATAAAAATTTAATTAAGTTTAATATTTATTTATATTTTAGGTATTGAGTTTTCCTACTAACACTATCTCTGAGGAAATAAGATATTTGGATTTTGGTATTAATACCATGGTTCATGACTGTAAATCAATTGTCATCAATGGGTACAAATTTATTATCACTGAATGAGAAAAGAACATGAGAACACAACATGTTGGTGTAATGATTATTTCCAAAACAGGCTGTTTTTCCAATTAATTATATAGTAGACCATGATTTTAAAATGTAGGTTATTATGGAGTCTTTGAAAAAATAATAAAATTGGATTATTACTGTCATGGATGAGTCATAATGATGAAATGCTAGTGGTTTGATTTGATTAAGAGGTAGGGCACATTTATTGATGATTGTGGATTTTGACTAATTGATATGACTCACACTCTTGCTACTGATGAACCATATGTATTACCATCAATGGAGAAACAATTTTTTAAGTCAAATACCATCTTTAACCTGAATTTGGAGTCATTATTGATATAATTCCAAGATATATTTTTGATGATCGTGATGATGGAATTGACACCATCCCCAATTCCATTGAAACCGATCCATTTATTACTTTTGATGACTCCAATAGATCAATTTTCAGAGTTGACTGTGAACTTGAAGTTGTGGTGGGAAATATATAGAATCATCTATACATGTTCTCAATTCTTTTTTTTTAGATCGACTTTGGTTGATAAGGTTGTTACTATTAATTTTTTTTAATATTGATTACAAATATGTTGTATCCAACTTGACCTTAATGTGAATATTCAATGTTCATTGGTTGCTATTTTATTTTAATTTCATTTTCTAATTTGTAATTAAACTGTATTAAAACCTATGAAACCAAAATTTCTGACTTGGTGAACATTTAAATTCATTATTGACCACGTATAAAATTAGTATAACTATAAGACATCCCTTTAACATTTCACTAGATAATAAACATTATTGTTTTCCTTATTATGAAAAACATGTATAGAAACTGACATCATCTACCTGGGCAGAAGAAATTAAAATTTTCCTTAATTTGGACAAGTGATTTACTCTTTAAGAATCTGGTAGATATCTTATCCTAGTTCATATATTTATATCATAATTTCTAACTATATTAAGGGTTTAATCATTCAAAATATATACCTTTCTGAATTCTCTTGAGGCATTATTCAGTGTGCTCTCTCTCTGGGTTGTTGAGTGAAATAAAGCCTCATAACCAATGTTCCATGATTTTAAAAGACTGATGACACTTAGTAAATAACACACCTACTCAAAATTAAATTTCTTTATTAAATCTTCTACTATTTATTAAATTCATTATATATCCAATCATGCTCACCTAATATAATGGATAGTTAAATTATCAATGAATCCTCTATTCCCTCCCCCATATCTTATTTTTTGGGATACACATTACATATCCTTTTCTAATTACTTCCAAATTTGTTTTCAAATGTAGGAAATGAATCCAATTAATGAAAGGTTATAGAAAAAGATTATGGATAAAAATCATCGCCTGGATGAGATGGGTGTTCCACCACTAGTGCCTGTAGTTAGTATTTTATTTCAAATATATATATTTAAATAATATATAATTTCATGTGATGAATTTTTTTAAATGTTTCTATAGGATCCAACTCTTAGGTGACAATTATTTGATACACAGTGTAGTAGTGGTCCTAGTACTCAGGTTGGTTGTACGAGGGGGGTGGTACAAGAGCTAGGGGATCTGGTCGGCGTACCAGATAAGAACCTGCCCCTCCCAAAAACATACCATCTACCCCTCATTCTGATCCTAGTGTGTCATTAGAGAAACACGAGATATTTAAGACTCCCATGTTTTCACCACCCTTTATATATGAGTCTTTCACCCATATTTACCATATAAGAAGATGATTCCCACTCCTCATCCAGCATTCGACCAACCATCCATGCTATCTTCTTTTACATATAATACCTTCTCTCTGAGCTTCTATATTCAATCTTCTTCGACTCCTAATACACCATAGTCTATCCCTACTGAGCATACACTAGGACCCACTCCACCAGTATAGGGTGTTCCTTCAATTTCTAAGGATCCAGTGGCTCCTATTGATCAGACTGTCGCATGTATATTTATAGAACAATAATAAATTTTTATATCATTCTTTATTTTCATTATAACAAGTATTGATAAAATATAAGTTTTTATTTCATAATATATATATATATATATATGCGGATAGGAGATGGGGTGGGGGAATACATGCATGCACGCAGTGTGGAAGCTCTGCACAAAGTTGACTGTGGACTATAATGAAGACAATCAAATGATTGAAAAAACAGGGCACAAATGTAGGAGTTTTTTTGCGACACTTTCCAAATACTTTGACATAATTCCCGCCAGCCAGCTCTCATGGAGACAGTTTCCAAATTTAGTCAATGATAATTCTTGGGCTCATATATGGGTAAAATATTCTATTGTATTTAATGAAATATATTATTTTTGAATTTATATGAATCAATATTTTGGCGTCAGCTTCTATTTAATTTCCCCAATGGAGAGGATGCATAGCCAACACATCTAAATGATTTAGGTAAGATTTGGAGAGCCTATAAAAATGATTTGTATATTGTATAGCATGCTAGAGTTGGAACATAGTTAGAGGTAGTACCTGTCGGGGATGATTTTTTGATAGAATAATATTAGTAGATGAATACTCATTGGAAGACTATCCAGTTTAAGATATTAATCACATTTGAAGTATTCAAATTTAAATTTTCATGTTTTCCATTAATACTATCATTTTTATTATTGAATTTTATTTAGGAATCATCCAAAAGAAATAAAAAAACATTAATGATAAAAAATACCTCCACACATTGGGATGTACTATGATGTCAGATCATGAGAGGAAGCAGGTATGACAATTGTGTATAATTTTACTTTATAACTTGCAATTTTTGTTGTTTCCTCCGCAATTTATTTAATTGGTAAATTTTTCATATAATTTAAGGTATAAAATTAATTATTTTTAACCTATTTTTAATTATAGTTTCCTATATTCAATGTCATTGTATAGTAAAACATTGAATATTAAGGGATGCGTTCCTCGAGTAAAGTTGTTTTGCTCGAGTATAAGGAAAAAAGATGTAAGTGTGGTTAACAAACTGACTCAGCAGTAGATTATAAGTTTTACATTGTTGTTTTAAAATTTTAATATATATTTTGTAGCTAAATAATCTATTTATATTTTTAACAAGATGCTTTAGAGGCCCATGATTCCCAGGAACCTGAAAATTTTGGGCTGAATGATCACAAACATATGGTGTTGGGAGATGACAATCCTAGTAGAGTACACTGCCACCCTAGGATGAGTATAGTCTGGAAGAGGTATTGGACCTCTTAAGGTATGAGTTGTAGTGCCACTGAGTTCCAGATGGTTAAGGAACAAGGAGAAAATGATGAAAAAATGCCCATAGAGACGGAAAAACAGTCTGTTGGGGAAAAACTACATTTATGAAACTGATGGATGTTTTACGTCCAACACATCCACCAGATACCATCACATGTTGTGATTAATATATGTAATTTATGTGTTATATATATTGCGAACCAATTGTCAATTCTAGTGGTGGTCTATATAATATTGTTCCTTGTGATGATGATGGTGAGGAGGAGGCCGAGGTAGAGGAGGAGGGAAAGTAGGAGTCTGAGGTGGAGGTGGAGGATTAGGAGGAGGGTGAGGAGGAGTAGGAGGGAGAGGAGGAGGCCTAGGAGGAGTATGAGGGAGAGGATGAGGGAATTGAGGAGGGACGGTATGATGATAGGGACAACGACAAGGACATGGATGAGGATGATGTTGACAATGATGATAGTGATGGTGATGAGGGACAGATTAGTCTAGTACCTTTTTGACTGATATTACTGACATTTGATATTTGATGATTTGTTTTTCTTGAATATATGTTTCATTAGGTTGGTCACATTATCTTTATTTATTTATCTATAAATAATAAAACTTGACTTGGTGATTTTTTGTGATTGAATATATGTGACTGATTCAACCATCCCCTAGACACCCCACCCCCTTGGACAACCCCCACCCCACTGGAAAACCCCCCGCACCCCTTAGACACCCCACCCCCTTGGACAACCCCCACACCTAGACATCCGCATCCCCTAGACCCCCACCCCCTAGACAACCCCCACCTCCTTGACACCCCACCCGCTGGAGATCCCCCCACCCCTAGACACCCCACCCCCTTGGATTTCCCCCAGACAACCCCCAACCCCTGGACTCCCCACCCCCTTGGACAACCCCCACCCCACATACACCCCCATCCCCTTGGATAGCCCCCACCCCCCTTGGATAGACCCCACCCCTAGAAACCCCCACCCCCTTGGACAACCCCACCCCTGGACACCCCCACCCCTTAGACAGCCCCCACCCCCTGTAAAATAAAATTTTTGAAGTCATTTATCCATTTCATATCTAATTACACCCCACCCCCTGGACACCCCACCCCCATGGACAACCCCCACCCCTAGACATCCCCCACCCCCTGGACACCCCCTCCCCATTGGGAATCTCCCCTATACACCACCCCACCCCTAGACACCCCCACCACCTTGACACCCCACCCCTGGAGACCCCCGCCCCCTTGGACTACCCCCACCCTTGGACATCCCCCACCCCCAAGACACCCCCACCGCCACCCCTTGGACACCCCCACCACCACCCCCTTGGACAACCCCCACCCCCCGATCACCCCCACCCCTCAGACAGCCCCCAACACCTGGATAGCCCCAAACCCCCTTGGAAACCCCCACCCCTTGGACAACCCCCCCTCAACACCACCTCACCCCTGGACACCCCCACCCCCTGGATAGACCCCACCACCTAGACAGCCCCACCCCCTATACACCCCCACCCCCTGGACACCCCACCCCCACCCCCGTGGACAACCCCCCTTGACACCCCAACCCCACCCCCTTGTACTGCCCCTAGACACCCCCGCCCCCTTGGAAAACCCCAACCCCTGGAAGGCCCCCACCCCACCACCTTGGACAACCCCCACCACCCCTGACACCCCCACCCACTTGGACAAACTCCACCCCCTGGACAGCCTCCACCCCTAGACACCCCCACCCTCACCCCTTGGATAGCCTCCCACCCCCACACACCCCCACCCCCTTGGACAACCCCGACCCTCTCAGACACCCCCACCCCCTTGGACAACCCCCACCCCTGGACACCCCCACCCGTCCCCCTTGGACAAATCCCACCCCCCTAGATAGCCCCCAACCCCAAAAAAAACCCCCATCCCACCCCCTTGGATATCCCCCACCCCCAGACACCGCCACCCCCTTGGACGGACCCCACCTCAGACAACCCCACCCCTTGGACATCCCCCACCTCCATGGATAGTTGGAATGAAGGGTTGTCATTTCTAATAATGGAGGTTGGTTTCTGTTTGTTGTCAATATTCACATGGATGACTGGGAAGTTTTCAAAGAATAGGGTCATGTGTTTGAGGATGAAAACAACATTGAAGTTCTCATAGATTCCCAGTGTTTGCGAATTTTTTTGGCCCTCAAAAATTGGGAGTTTGGTAATGGTTATGGAAACGGTATGTGGTGAAGGATGGTGGTACGTGGTGAAGGCATGCGGTATGTAGTGAAGGCACGTAGTACATGGTGAAGGCATGAGGTACGTGGTGAAGGCGCGCAGTACATGGTGAAGGAGTACGGTACGCAGAATAGGGCGTAGAACCGAAAATAGTTCACAACAATGGTATATGGTGGCAACATGCAGTATGCGGAAAGCATCCGAAAATAGTTCACAATGATGGTACATGGTGAAGACATGTGGTACGCAGGATGTTGAAGCTTGAAAGGATTGTCATTGTTCATAAAAAAGGAGTGGTATGTGGTGGAGCATAACATTACACAGATGGAGTTCAATTTACAGTAAAGATTGTACCACACTGAAAATTTGGATAAATCATATTACTGAACTTTGAGGAGTTACGTGCCTTTTTATGGAACAGTGATTCCCACTGTTAATTGATGATATTTTAGATTATTGGGAAGAAATCCAGAGAAGTCCAAAGTGGTTCATGGAGGAGGAGATGGTATGAGGAGAGTCTCATCCGTGTAAAACATTTTTTCCACAGATGATTGTGTGGTTCGCGTAGGAAGCTCTCACAGTATGCAGTCAAGCAAGGAAAAACACAAAGCAAGACGATATGTGGAGGTGTGGAGAATTACGTAGAGTAGGGAAGAACGCAAAGTAGCACAGTTCACAGAGGAGCTGGACAGTACGTTGGGGAGCTGGATGGTATGGGAAAACAACAATGGTATGTGGAAACAACAACAGTATGTGGAACACCCAAAGAAGCCTTCAATTAGCCAAATAAATTTGAAAAATTAATCTCCATAACATATCAGGGTACAGGAAAATAAATTACATTTTGATATGATTATGGGACTGCAACAGAGCATCCATTTATATTTGAGTATGTACGAATTAATTTTAAACCATTGAAGTGAACTTCAAGTTGATAAACTGAGTGAAGACCTCTCCAAGGAATTGAGCCATGGGGGAGTTAGGGAAGAGATCCGAGGGAAGAAGTGAGCAATATCTAAACCTTGTAAAGGTAGTGCACCTAGCACAGAGTGATTGTGTTAAACTCTTATAGCCAATAACATGGGAAGATTAGTGGTTTTTGGTATGATAAAAAATTTGTCAGCGTATACTCCTTGGACGTATCCCATTGTGGTGAACCAAGTAAAATTACCATGTCATTGCTTTGCATGTGATTTTTTATTTTCTATACTTCCTCGCCAGACAGGTTTAACAGGTTCCTACAAACATGGGAACAAGATCCATAATTTTAAAAGAAAAAGTTGACACCCAGATTCACCACTCCCCTGTCAGGGTGTTTTGGGGTCCTTCATGGACACCCCCACCCCACCCCCTGGACAGCCCCCACCCCTTAGACAGGACCCCACCCCTCGGGCACCCCCACCCCCTTAGATAGCCCCTGCCCACAGACAAACGCCACCCCTAGACCCCCAACCCCCTCCCCCTCATACAGCCCCCCGCAGACACCCCCACCCCCTAGACAACCCACACCCCTTGGATACCCCACACCCCACCACCTCTGACTTCCCCCACCCCCTTGGATATCCCCCAACCCATTAGATATCCACCCCCGTACACCCCACAATCTTGGACAGCCCCCACCCCCTAGAGAGCCCCCACCCCCGGGACAGCCCCCACCCCCACCCTAGGACATCCCCCAGCCCCCTAGACACCCCACCACACCCCCTTAGACTGCCCCAACCCCACCGGGCACCCCCACCCCTTGGACTGCCCCAACCCCAGGGAAATCCCCCCACCCCATGGAAAATGAAATTTTGGAAGTCATTTATCCATTTTTATATCTAATTACATGTGAAAAGTATTATTCAATCTTCAATAACATTGATTTCATCTAAAATCACCCACACCTATGAATTCAATTATGAATTCATATTATGTATGCCATATTCTCTATGACATATTATTCATATTCTATATTACATATTAGTTATATCCTATTTAGTATGCCATATTAGACATTTATCCATATTCTGTATTCTATATTCTGAATTCAATTTTGTATGCCACATTAGATATTTGTTATACATAATTAAATTTGGTATGTATTGAATTATAAATTCAATAAACTATAAATAATTCAGAATTCTCTATGTAATTCATAATTTTGTATGTAATTCATAATTCATTTTGTATGTTTTAATTATTAGTCATTCATAATTCAATACATTATTCATTATGTATGTAATCAATTGAGAATTCCATTCGAAATTATATATTACATAGGGTAATAGGGTTCTGAATTGAATATTAAATTTAATGAAATTGTAAATTATGTATTCAGTTCTTCATATAAATTATTTTCAAGTGCATAGGGGATTGTAGAGGGGGAGACAAGCCGGCCTGTTGTGGCAATTGCATCAAGGCTGTGCCAACGGTTCTGAACCGTTGGTATATGTGTGAAAAGTGAATTTATACCAATGGTTTACATAAAATCATTGGTAGAACTATCTACCATTGATTAGTATATTGTTGGTGTATAATTTATTACTATTCCAACAGTTTTAGAACCATTAGAATAGATATGAAATTATTTAATTTACAATAGTTATCAACCATTGGTATAAAGTTATAGCAATGGTTATCTAAAATCATTGGTATATTGTGCAGTCCAGATCTATATACCAATAGTTATGGTATAACTATTAGTATAGGTCTATCTCGATGGCTAACAAACCAATGGTTTTAACAACCATTGGTATAGTTTATACCAACAGTTTTCAGGCCTTTACCAATATTTGAAACCATTGATATAAGTCATGTTTTTAGCAATGTCATCGACCAATAAAAAATAAACTAGCTAAAATTACATCCTCCTTGATCTTGGGAAATTTTAGTACAAAAATTCATCAAAAGTTCCTATTATTTTAAAAAAATAAAATCTAATGTTAGTATAAAAATAGGAGGAACACAGTGTTCTGGTTTCACTCATTGATACAGTAAAAATTGAGACACAAATTCCACCACTGACCTCTTTATCCCAAAACACAAAAATTCACTACTACAAACATGATAAATCCTAGATAGAATAGGATAAATTTCTAGGGGTTATCAATGAAACATATAGAGTACCAAATCATTTACCAAAAAAAGAATGATTATATTACCATTAAACAACACTAGATGTTAAACATCCTTTGAACATCCATCAAGAGAATCTCTATAGAAAATGTGATCACCCTAAACCATTACCTCAAGATATCCTATATGAGAGTCATCTAATCTTGTAATTAAGAATGACTACACTATCAGGTGATATAGAACACCACTAACATAAATATCCTCTATATCAATAAATAATTATATAATATCCTCTATCATCTTCTATGCATTTTAAGACTCTGGAGAAACATTCCTAAATGAATTCCTTATGAGTATATTAGATAAACCATTACCTTTAATTGGTGTTTAAGAGTCCTCAATCTTATAATACTATATGAAATACATCCTCAATTGCTGATGAATATTTTAATATTACTAAGATAAGTTATATCTCAAGCTATAATGATCTATAAATACCACACAACACACAACAATGAGGTAATTCCAATGTTGCATAAAAAAACCACTGCCAAAAACTCAAGATCATCAATGACATAATTACACTCATGATTATGTAACTTCCAAAACCCATATAATACCACCATAATCTAGTTCATAAAAACACAACCCAAGCCCAAATTAAAGCATCATAGAAAATTTCAACAATGGATCCCTCTTCCAGCAACCATAGAATAACGATATTGATCAACTTCCCCTTTAGGTATTGAAACACCACTATTACTATTCTTCCTAAACAGAGGCATGATAATTCATGTTCGAGTTTATCAGAGGTTTTGAAATCCAATATTAAAAATATAAAACTCTAATAATTTCTTCAAAGACCAATGAAACTTGGAACACCTATCACATTATTGTAAGACGCCCTTATAAATAACTGAATCCATTTTTGAAAGATTTATTATAATACCCGATTTTCATATGAAATTACAAAATAAATAAACCTCATGATTCTAAAACCAACTCATAGAAAACATCCCATAGAGATGTTGTCTTCATAGAACTTATAGAATAGTTCTCATATTCTTAACATGATCCTTATCATACCTAGAATTTTCAATAACCCTAACTCCAGTAACATGGAGTTGGTGTATACTTTATTACATTAGAATAATATATAAGGGATAAAATTATAAAGTTTCAATTATTTTAGTAGTAATGAATAACTAAATACATACACAATTCCCATTTTTACATTGAAAATAAAATATAACATGTATTAATAGAAAACATTCAGCATCCGCGAACTCATTCAAAGAATCCACCTTTATATCTCAGGGAAAGGAAAAAAATAATGAAGTGATCAAATTCTTAGTAAGGGTTAAGTATGACTGAATCTACTATGTTTAAAAAATTTATAAAAAACAATTCATGATAAATAACTGGATACAAATTCCATTTAATCAAAAACTCGAGCATGAAATGCATCCATGTATAATATCAATTGAATAATATCATGGATAATAATAATTGGATTCTAAATGAATTAAATGTATAATATTGGATGTCATTATATCATACATCATGATATATTTACCAATAATTCCTTGTGCTAAGACAATTTAATCGATTTGTAGGTTTACACAAAAAACCAATTTAATGAGTTTGGCTAATTGATTTGTCTCATGAGATCTATGGATGCATTGTGGGGCTATCAATAATCTGGCCCCACCAATTACTACACATCTATTTTCGATTTAATATATCTAATGATAAATTTACTTCATAATAAATATTCCTTTTCAATAAATTGTTATATTGAATAAAGAATAAAAAATATCAATATTTCCCCAGTCAATAAAATTACTTTCAAGGTAAAAGACTCTATATAGAAATGATATATTATTTAAGCAGTAATCATATCCATGATACATATAATATGAATATTTAATGGAAATTTTATATCAAATTATCATAATAAAGTGAAATTTTCAAGAGAGAATTGCTTAACATAAAATTAATAAGAGATATAAAATAATTATCCTTTCCTTAGAAATATAGGTTTTGTAAAAAAATCATGTCATTTGGACAAATAAAGAAAATGGATGGAAAATATTAAAAAAACATCATCAAAGAGTTATATTTTTAAAATCACTAAAAACTTATAGAATAATATATGTATCATAAAATGGTTATGGTGGTGGGAATGTCTGTTAATGATTCATATGTTAAAAACAAACATTCATTTTAACATTTTATAAGGGGATCCAAAAGTGAAACTTTCAGAAAATATTATAAACATTCCATTAAAACCTTTTAAAATGTTAATGATAAAATAAAATTTCCATAATAAATCAATTGAATATGGAAAACGGGATTTTGTAAAAAATTTTTGAAAAATATGTACATGGAAGAAAAATATAGTTGATCAAATGAGAAATAAGATCAATTTTTCTTTTCAAAATTTATTTTTTTATTCAAGTACCAAATAGAGGATAATTTGGAAAAAAAATATTTAAGCTCCTTAAATATATATATATGATAAGAAAATATGTGGAGTTTATTAAGGATAGATTATTATATTCATTCAATAAAAATTAGATAAATCCAAAAATGAGATTGTAAAATAAATTATTACCTCTTTGGTAACATTTCAATTGGTACCCCCTTGAAGAGTAAAATTATATTGAAAAATTAATCATAATGAATTAATATTTACACATGTAAAATATATCAATGGTTTAATATATACACCACCAAAAATTAAATAGGTTTATAATACCAAATATGTCTCATTGGAGTGGAAATTGAGATGAAATCCCTTACCTAATGCTTCATATTAGTTGAATTTAATTTAAACTCTTGTATAATTGTTTTAAAGATGTTATTAATTTTTTAAAAAAATTATTCATAATTATAATATCATATGTGAACATCTTAAAACATCTTATCAATCATTAATTAACAAGTTTTCATTATTTCTATTGTTTGGGGTGTTAATTGCTTAATATTATCATTCAGGTTTTATCATTGATTTTCTAGTTCTTATACATATGATATAGATCTATAATATATCGAATTATATTTATGTTATAAATATCATATTTATTCATTTTATACATTTTTTGAATCATTCTTGAAATTTGGATATGGAAAGTGAATCACATATCTTTGTGGAGACGGTAGGCCGTACGTATGCAATAATGACATTATCATTTATTTAATTGGATAAATGGTAAGAAAGTAGATGATATATTAAAATTTTAGAATAAAAATTATTTCATAAGTATCATATAAAATCATTTGATTAATCATTATTACTATCCATGTGAGTTGGTGATGAAAAAAACTAAATCGTTTCTCAAGGCGGTAGTCCACCGTACACACAGGCTGTAGTTTTAATTCACATATGATGTATACTAGGATGGATAAATATTATACCATCTACATAATGAAATATAAATATAATAAATATAATAGTTTTATTATATTGGAATTTTTAGGACATATTTGAAGGTGGTAAAAGATGAAATAAAAAATAAAGATCTTTGTTACGATGATTACCTTCTTAGAGAAACCCCCTTTTGATATCTTCTTAAGGACCTTATGGATGATATTATAGGAAGAAAATAACCCCTATTACATGGATAATGATTTTTTGGAGAAATATGGAAGGTTTTTGTTGAGATAAGTAGATAAATATGTGCGATAAAGTGAAGATAGGAGGTGACCAATTATAATTGAGTTGAGTTGCACAATTGTATTTGTTTTAAATTTATAAAATAATATAAAGCCACTTTCGTTGTAAAATAAAACCAAAATGACTCATTTTAGAATGTGAAAAGTTTTGGGTCGAAATAAAACTATCCAATGGGGTTTCAAAAAGTTTTTAGGTTATTTGAACCCATATCATTTTAGATTAACCCCTTATAAACCCGTTTTGATCTAAACTGTGGTAATCAAAGTTTACCTATTATTAATATTCATTATAGAAAAAAAATTAAACATCCATAATTTGTTTTTTTAAAATTTTAATTCAAAATTATGGAATCCATTGTACCTAATTCAATTAAAATAAGTGGAATAATTTAATATAATGACATACCCTCAAAACTTGAAGAAAAATGGGTTTTTGAGAAATAAAGTTTTCAAGCATAAGGTTTTATTATAAAACTAATTAAAGAAGGTCCTATATACATTGAATTATGCCTCAATGAAATGAGATTGAGACAAAGTCCCTTACAAAGACGGTATCCTTAGATTAAGGATAAGTCAATTACATAATTATGTGTGACAAATATAAATACATCCAATATAAGTGGATATTAAGGGTAAAACAATCATAGGTCATCAAAAAATATTCATAGTTAGACATAATAAAGAAGTAGAGGTTTAACCTAAAGAATTGATATTTGGTCAAGAAGTTCCCTTACAGAACTTCGACAACCTAACAACGTCACTTTAAAATTCATAAAATGAGTTGATGAGATATAAAAAGGGTATATCATCACATGGACATAAAATTTATAGAAATAAGGATATATAATAACATATCCCAACATTAAGAAGATGTAAATTAAAATACCTAACAAAAATAATTTTTTTTAAAAAGAGGAGGGTGAAAGGTTCCCTTACCGATTTGGGTAACTTTCGAAACGTACACCCCATGAAAGAAGGAATATACAATGTTTATTTAAAAACCCATAAAAGAAATTATATTACCCAAATAGTGGAATAATGGGCAGTACATACACCACTCAATGGAGATAGTGGAAAATATAGCATGAATCTCACGAGAATAAAAAGTGAGATAAAAACCCCTTACCTTGTTGTAATCAATCAAGTTATATGACCAAAAGATAATAAGAACAAAATGCATAACAAAATACCATGAATATAAATATAATCATGATAATATATATCAAATGGTAGTACACAATACACAACATGCAATAAATAATTGACGGACAATGGAAATCGCATGGAATTAAAAGTGAGATAAGAAATCCCCTTACCATGTGTCTGTCTTGACTCGCTCATATGTTCCTTATTCTTATTGAATGATAAACTTTAGATAATTTATACTTTTTAAGAACCTTTTTAAAGTTTTTTATGTCTTTTAAATCACTTATTACCATGTTATAAACATTATGTAATCATTTAAGTTAATAACAGTCGTTTTGTCAATATTTGGTACTTGAGTCAAAAGTGAACTTCTTATATTTACAGGTTGTTCATGTTGTAAAATATCCATTATCTCTAGAATTATATTCATGATTTAGATATCATATATATCATATATATCCAGTATATATATTTATTTATACCAGTACATAACATTTAAAGTTAAGAAATGAAATGCACCGTTCATGGAGACAGTAAGCCGTACGTACGCATGAACACTACTTTAATTTCTATTTCACATTTAATGGAATGAAAAAATTATTATAAAAAGGTATATTATAATTACAGTATAATATAATATATAATATAATTAACTTCATCCTTTATATATCCCTAATATGGCATTAACGATTCAAATCACTTTGAGGGGGCGGTAGTCCACACTTCCAAAAATGAAATTATCACGTTTACCCATTATAAAAACCATAAAGGTATGGAATAAATGAAAAATACAGAATCATAAAGAAAATATAAACATAATATATATCATATATAAATATAGTGACATATTAATGGCCACCATGAGAGGCGGTATGAGATAATTGAACAATCATTGTTTCGTGAGGCAGTAGTTCGTCATCCACAGAAACAGTATGTTCTTCGCCCATTAGATGGAGGTGTGTGTAAGTGTAGATCTAATAATTCTCATAAAAACATACTAATATATTTATGATACTTGTGTGGTTATAAAATAAATGAATAAAAATAGTTTAAGGGGTTGGATAAGTAAAATAAAACAAAAGAATATAAGAGAAGACATTACCTCTAAATCAGGTAACTCTTTTTGATTTGAGCCAAAGGAATCCTTGGAAAGACTTATGCCCTATGTGAGGCTTCTAGGAGTAAGATAAGGATGTGGAGAGATAAAATGAAATGATTTTAGATGATCCAAGGTCTTGAGATGTGTGGGTAAGGGGGTAGAGGTGGGAGCCTTTTATAAGAGGGAGGAGGGTCACTTTTGGAAAGCCTTGAAATGTTACTTTATTATAAAATGGTTTTCAGATTTTAAAGGTCCCAAAATGATATATTTCGCGGAAAAGGTGATAAGAGTTCGAAATCAACCCATCCAATAGGTTTTCTACAAGTATAAGTGTTATATTTTTCCTTATATTTTCATTTTATTTAAATCATTCATTAATGGGGTAATCACTACATCATCATGGTGTCATAAACAAATTTATTTATTTAATGTCTAAAAACAATAAGAAAAATACCATGATGTAGAAAATATTTTTAGATTTAAAATGAATATTTATAGTTTAATAGATCATTTATTTAAGAAAAATTATAATTGTTTTACTTAGGATATTCAAACCATTGTTATATTTCTCTTCTTTTAAAAAATAATGTCATAAATGTCACTATTACACCCATGTGACTCCATGGGCCCTCATGTTCGGTAAAAAGCTTCCAATTGTCAGCCATGACTCAAAAAAGTGGATTTGGACACATGTTGGGGTCATTTTATATTATGATGATATTATTTTATTACCCTTAATAACCCGATAACTAATTAATCACGATAATCAATGATAATTACCGTCGTTACTATTCATAATATCCAAAAACAAAAGAATATTAATTACATATTTTGGACCTTCTGATTCCAAATATGGAATCCATTTTACCAAATTCCAAACATAGATATTTCAGTAATTAATTTAAAAATAATTCATGTTGTCACAACTAAAGGTGAGTTTTAAAGAAGTAAAATTTATCAAAAGATTGACTTGTTTTTACATCCAATTAAAAAGTGAAGTTACTTACAATTAAAAAAATTGAATTAAGTGATAAAAATATAATTAAATGAAAATTTAAAACCAATTAAAAGGACAATATAACTATATAATTAAATTAAATTAGAAATCAGTTTTGAAGTAAAATGCAGCATTTTTCACTATTCATTAAAAATGAAAATTTGTCAGAAAAATACAAAAAATTTATCCACATTAAATTTGATATTCTAATTTACAAAATTATGTCCATTTTACCAAATTCAAAAAATAGATGTTTCATTAATTAATTTTATAATTAATTCCCGTTTTCAACTCAAATAGCGTGTTTTTAAGAAACAATATCTATCAAAAGATTGACACATGTTTATGTCCTATTTCAAAGTGAAATTAATTCCAATGACCACAATTGAATTAAATGGAAAAAATATATTTTAACCACACTTTAAACCCAATTAAAAAGATAATCTAACAATATAAATAAATTATACTAAAAGGAGGTTTTGAATTAAAATACAACATTGTCACTATTTATTAAAAAATTAACTTCATTGGAAAAATAACAAAAATTATACAAAGTAAATTTTGATGTTCTAATTCTATATAATTATTTTATTTTTACAAATATAACATATAAAATTGACAAAAATTATATTTAAAAAGCATTCTCCATCAAAAGGTGGTTAATCTACCTTTTAAAGAATATTAGAATATTTATGTTTAAAATTGGATTAATTCGCAGTTTAAGACCCTATCATTTATTGGGTAATTGTTAAAATATTTAACAAACATATATTACCATTTTGGAGTTAGTTATATTCATTCCTGCCATTACAATGGTTAGGCTTTTACTATCATTTAAAATAATATTATTATATTATTAGTGTGCAACGTAATATTTCAAAGAAACTCATTGTTGAATATAGGGTCTGCCATCGAACATAGCATTCCCTTTAATGTAATATTAACATTTTATTCACAAATATTAATAAATATGAAAATTTCATATTCTTTATTTACCTGGGATGTTATATCTGTGTTTTATTTTCTCTCTTTTAGAGAGGAAATTTTTTAACCCATTTTTCTATGTAGGATTTCAAATAAATGTATTTTGACACTTTAGACACTTTTTTACTGATCAATAGTTTAAATTTTGAGGGTTTAAATTTTTAAAGGGGGAATAATTTTACTCCCCATGTTTTTAAAAGAATAAAATTCTCAATATATTTCTTAACATGCAATACTGATCTTTAAGCAAATTGAGACATACCATAAAAATATTATTATTTTATTATTAATTTTATAACATATCCATTGAATTGAGATGTATTAATAGGAATAAACAAATTTTAAAATATTTATAAATTACCTAATATATAAAAATTTATTAGAAAATTCTTAATAAATAATCATTCAATTTTTTTCTAAAATCATTTTATTCTTCAAAAATAAGTTTTCTTCAAAATGGTTATTATTTGTTTTTATGAGAAAATTTTATAAATAATTTCAGGAATTTTTTTGAATTTTATTTGAGGAAAATCTTATCGTTTCCGAAAACAATATATTTAAATTCACTTTTATTGAAATTTTGAGATTTTTTGGAAAATTTTGATTTTTTAATGAAAAGTAAAAATATCGATTTTTGTTGAAAACTGTATTTTCATTTTAGAAATATAAAAAGGTAAATTTTATTTTTTTAATTGTTTTATAATTTAATTTCTTAATTTTTTATCCATAATATAAATATGTCCTTTTTAATTAATTTTTTACTAGGATATAGTAAAAAACAGTATACACTTAAAAAAACAATTTTCCAAAATACTATTTTTCAATGCAGCTCATGGGTCTAGTGTTAAATTAATATTTCCCACTTATATTAATTTAATATTGAAAAATTAATTCAATATTTTTAATTAGTATGTCCAAATTTTCAAAATATGCGTTTTTATTTTTTTTTCATCATGAATAGTAACTATAATAAAAAATTATCACTACGGTAAGGATAAATTGTTTAATTATGGTTAAAAATAATATGTTAAAGACTATAAATTGATCCTAAAACACTCCTTTATACTATTATATGATTATATTTTATTAATTTTTATATAATTATAGAATATATGGAAACTTGGTGCCATATTATTTTTTGAGTTTGTCCATTATAATAATTAAGTAAAAGATAATGACAAAAATAGCACTTTATTTCTTGTAATATCTATATTATTTTTTGATAGGTATAAAATAAACATATATTGGTTTATAAATATTCATTTGAAAAATAAATTATTATTTTTGTGTCATTGAAATTTATTTAAAATTTTTTGTAATGAAATAATTACCTTAAATGGTTATGCAATACTGACAGAATATTTATTCAATTAAAATTAAATTAAATTAAATTAAATTAAAAATATTAAAAGTAAAATAAGTTTAATGAATAAATATGTTAAAAGATTTTTTATAAAAATTAAAATTTTAGTGGTGTGTTAAATAATTAGATTTTAATTTGTTTACTATTATGTTTATTTCATAGTTAAATTAATTAAATAATTCCAAAAATATAATTAATAATATTTTATAATAAAAAATATTTTTTAAATGATTAAAAATTCATAAAAATACTGTATTCAGCCATGTAATTTGGATATAGTTAAAAATATAATCCTTTATCTATTTATCATATCTTTTTTTCTTTTATGGCATATATCTTCGCCC